>CM022298.1:404433054-405033054 GCA_011799875.1 Thinopyrum elongatum | reverse complement strand
TTCTACATTGTTGAAAGGATCGATATGGTTGACTAGGGGGGGGGGGTGAATAGGCAACTACCAATTTTTAGCTTTTCTTAACAAATTAGGGTTTGCAACAAATAGGTTGTCTAGATATGCGACTAGGTGAGCAACCTATATGATGCAAGCAACACAAGCAAGCTAGAGATAAAACACAAGTAAAGCTTGCACAAAGTAAAGGTAAGAAATAACCACAACTGGAGCCGGTGGAGATGAGGATGTGTTACCGAAGTTCCTTCTCTTTGAGAGGAAGTACGTCTTCGTTGGAGTGATGTGGAGGCACAATGCTCCCCAAGAAGCCACTAGGGCCACTGTATTCTCCTCACGCCCTCA
This sequence comes from Thinopyrum elongatum, assembly GCA_011799875.1. Lineage (NCBI taxonomy): Eukaryota > Viridiplantae > Streptophyta > Magnoliopsida > Poales > Poaceae > Thinopyrum > Thinopyrum elongatum. The sequence continues at coordinate 405,032,700 of CM022298.1, read as the reverse complement.
CACAATGCGAGATGTCGTGATTTCACTAGTGGTGCCCTTGAAGGCGGCGACCGAACCTTTACAAACAAGGTTGGGGCAATCTCCACAACTTAATTGGAGGCTCCCAACACCACCACGAAATTTCACCACAATGGAATGTGGCTCCGCGGTGACCTCAACCGTCTAGGGTGCTCAAACACCCAAGAGTAACAAGATCCGCAAGGGATTAGTGGGGGGAATCAAATTTCTCTTGGTGGAAGTGTAGATCGGGGCCTTCTCAACCAATCCCTAGAAAATCAACAAGTTTGATTGGCTAGGGAGAGAGATCGAGTGAAAATGAGCTTTGGAGAAACAATGGAGTTTGGGGGAGGAAGAGGTAAGTCTTCTTGAAGAAGAAGACCCCCTTTTATAGTGGGGGACAAGATCCAACCGTTATTCCCGTGCTCAGCCCACAACACGCGGTACTACCGCTCAATGGAGCGGTACTACTACTTGCTGCAGCGGCACTACCGCTTAACCCAGCGGTACTACCGCTGGGACAACGCACATCGACTTACGAGAGCACAGGAGAGGGACAGAGGGAAGAAATCCACGAGCGGTACTAGCAGCGGTGGTAGGCGCGGTACTACCGCTTATAAGCGATACTACCGCTCCTACTGTCGCTGCTACTGCCGCTGCTCGATTGGGTCTAGTTGGGGTCAGCGGTAGTATGCCAGGGGGACCACCGCTGGACTACCGCTGAACCCGACACGAGAAACTCGAGTCCCGAATCGAGGCGGTAGTACAGCGGTGCTGGAGCGGTACTACCGCTGCCAGCCGGGGTACTGTAACACCCCTGTTGTAATAAGCACTGTGATCATCTGTTAATTAAGCCAAGTCATGTCCATTTGCAATGCTTGATCATAATGTTTAAACACTCCATTTCAATTCCCTCTCTGAAATCAATTCAAATTCAAGTGCAAAATCAAGTTGCACAAAAGTTGCTGGAAAAATGTTTATCATCTTGCAAATATTCCAAAACAATTATATGTTAAGGAACACAACATCACTCTTGAGCAAAGATGAGCATTAGCAATTATAACAGCAACATTCCAGCATTTTAAAATGCTATTCTATTTTTGGAAAATTCAAATGAGTTTCAAAAATTCCCAAACTCTTTGTGGCACTGTCTAAAAACACCAGGAAAATAATGGGGCACTTCCCCTGTTTTTCCTAAGTGAATAGGGTGCCCAAATAAATCCCTTTCTCTCTCTGCTACTAAATAAAAAGGAAAAACAGAAATAAAGAAAAGAATAGAGGCTTACCTGGCACTGGGCCGAAGCCACAGTGCAGCCCAGGCAGCCCAGCAGGCCTTCCCCACCTACTTCGCCTAGGTGTCGTCTTCCCCATGGACGACCGCGCTCGCGCCGTCCATCGCTCGACACCGCGACGCAGCGGGCGCCGCGAGGGGATAAGGATCGTCCCGTTCCTTCCCCCCTGGCCATCCTCTTCCACTCCCCCCTCGCTCCGCTCACTCTCCTCCCTCCTCTCGCTCGTTTCCATCACCACCGAGCGGAACCGCCGCCGCCCCTCCGTCGTTTCCGTGGCCACCGACGATCCGGAGCGCCGAGGCCGCGTCTACGAGGAGCGCCGTCGTCCACTACTTCCTCCTCGCCAACGAACGCAACCCGAGGAGCTCTACACTGACCGGATCGAGCCGAGCTTCCCTTCTGCATCACCGGTGACCGCCGGTGATTCCCTCCGTCTCAGACGACGCACTGCGGCTACTAATCTGTCGCAGGCTTTTCATAGCCGCCCGGTGAGCCACCATCTCCCTCCGTCTCTCTCCCGAGCCGCTCTGCTCCCTTCTATCTAGCTTGCCGCCGTGCCGTGCTCTGACCGTCGCCGCCGCAGCCATTAGCTTGCTCCCGAGCCTCTACGGCTCGAGCCAGTGGCACCCATGTGCTTCTGGCGAGCTGTTGTGCCGGCCTAGCCATTTTTGCACGCCTTAGGACGAACCACAGCCGTGCCTCCGCCTCAACCCGTAGCTCGCCGCCGCCGTGGCTCATCGCCGGCGCGCTTAGCGGCCACCTCCGCCCGTTCCAACACCATAGGTAGACGCGCGAGGTCGCGGCCGATCGAACGCAAGCAGCCACGCCCCTTCTCGTTGCCGTTTTGCCCAAACTCGAACGGCTCCCGATTTCGGCGTCCGCCACGGTGGCCGCCGTCGACGCTGTGGCCCTTCCTGCGACAAACCAACGCCACCATCGGACGCGCGGCGGAGTACTCGTTCGTTAGAGCCCATGAACACCCAATAAGATGCACCGTAGACGAAATCCGAGCTCGCCGGAGTTACTCACCGCCGCGCGAGCTCGCCGGAGAGCTCCGGTGGCCGGCGTCCTACGTGGCCGCCACCTGGCACATCTGGGCCCCGCACAGTGCCACTGACCGCTGGGCCCCGCAGCACAGTTGACCAAGTCAACTCAGCTGACTGGGAAGCTGAGCCACTGACTGGTGGGCCCCGCTCACTAATTAAACATGGATTAGTTTAAATGCATATTAGATTAACCTAACAGTCTCTGACATATGGGACCCACCTGCTAATTAAATCAATTAATTGATTTAAACTCAGTTTAGTTAGCACAGTCACTGACCAGCGGGACCCACTGGTCAGGTTTGACTAGTCAGCAGGTCTGTTGACCTGCTGATGTCATGCTGATGCTCTGCTGATGTCATAAATCCATTTCTGATATTTTAAATATTTCAAAAAAATACTAAAATCTTTAGAAATTCATATAAAATAAACCGTAGCTCGGATCGAAAAACTTTATACATGAAAGTTGCTCAGAACGATGAGACGAATCTGATGGTGCCATCTGTTTCCGTGACGGGACCCTCTATGGAGGTGAACCCGTAACTTTTTGCCCGTTTCCGTTAGGTGAATAGTGCATATACACCGGTTAATAAATCCAACTTAAATCCTAAAATAACTAATATGACTTAGACATGCTTTTAGGCAACCCTGCACTGCACGTTAGCATAGCAAGCTCTGTGTTACTTTGTCTGCCTTGTATTTATCTATTTCCTCCCCCTCTTCTCTCTCGATAGAGCCCGGTACCAACGCAACTCCGGAGATCGACGACCCCTGACGACCCTGCCTTTGCCGCCGAGCAACCAGGCAAGCCCCCCCCTCCCTTGATCATCCCGATATCGCCCATTCTATTTTCTCATGCTTGCATTAGATTTTGCTACTATAATTGATTGCTCCTATTCTGTTGCATAACCTGTTTTTGTAACTACTGTTGATACCTGCCTGATATCCAAACTGCTTAGTATAGGCTGGTTAGAGACCCATCAGAGACCCCACTTTGACCCAACTGTCCCGCTGGATTATCAGAAGACCCGATCAACGGGATCGAAGACCAGGCCCCGGCACCGCACTTCACCCCCTTAGTTGTACGACACTACTGGGTTACTATCGAGTGCCGAGGGTGATACCTCGTCAGCACTTCTGATGTTAACCTTGTAGGTTAGTTCATCGGTTATGGTCATCGAGGGTGATTCCTCCTTCTCCACTCCCGATAACGACACTGTCGTGCAACTCCTCAAGAGTGGACCTCGAGGGTGATTCCTCCTTCGTTCACCTTGACGATAACATCAGGTGGAATTCCATCAAGGGTGATTCCTCAGGGTTCTCCTTGGTGCTAGACACATGGTTACTATGGTTACTATGACTTTACAACTGATACTTGGACAGGCGGGTCGACCCTGAGGGGTACCCGCGAATGATGGGATGTCGGGTTGACCTGGAGGTTACCCGTGAGACGAATACGAGGCGTGGCCGGGCATTCTTAGCCCTTGCCACAAGTCCTCGAGACGGGGCGACGGGGTCACATCGATCGTGAGTCTCTGCTCGTTTCCGCAAGCCCCTAATCCACTAACGATTTGGATATTCGATCCGAGCCGGCCTTTAGCCGGATAGCACTAACCATCACATGGGAAGAGTTATGGGCACTCTGCATCGTAGCATCAGCCGAAAGCTCTGTCAGACGTCCAGTTCAGCCTGGCGGCCGGGAAGGGCCGGCACCATCCTGTAGTGGTGGAGCCTGGACCCGCCCTGCTCGCAACGAGCTGGAGTGCATAGGGCGATGGCCCAAGACCCCTGAGCGCTTAGGAGGTAGACCGACGGGGACCTCTCTGCTGAGCTGCCGGTCCTACGGTAAAGGACACTCGGAGTTGTATCCCGATCGATACAACTAGAACTTGAGATGATACCTGGATATGTGGCTCCGGGATCGCTTTCTCGCAGGGAGTCGAGGAAGGATCTCTGGGCGAGACTATTACTTGACACAACCACTACTATATTATACTGTGCTGATCTACTCTCTTCTATTGCTGCAAGACCGTTGAAGATGCTAGTCTTCAATAGGACTAGGCTTTCCTCTCTAATCTGGCATTTCCGCAGCCCAGTCCACATATACAGCCTTCCTTTGATAATGATGCATATGTAGTGTAGATCCTTGCTTGCTGAGTACTTCGGAGTACTCACAATTGCTTTGCTTTCTTTTTCTCCCCATATCAGTTTGTCGTGACCATATGACGGAGCCCCTGAGATAGCTGCCCCGCCGCCGACTACTACTACCACCTCGAGGGTGGTTACTTCTACGAGCTGGCCGACGACCAGGAGTAGGATCGGAGGGTCCCAGGCAGGAGGCCTACGCCTTTTGATCGTAGTGTTTTATTTTGCCCCGCCTTTCTAAAGGCCTTTATGTTTCTCTTTTATATCTGTACTCAGATATCTGATGCTTCCGCTGACGCTTGTATGCCATCGAGCTATGTATTCGAGCCCTCGAGGCCCTGGCTTGTAATATAAAGCTTGTATGACTTTATTTATGTTTTAGAGTTGTGTTGTGATATCTTCAAGTGAGTCCTTATGCTTGATCGTGTGCATTTGCGTGTATGATTAGTACACGATTAAGCCGGGGGCGGACAGGTACTACCGTTGGCTTCATCCCGAGCCACTCCCAACATAACAGAGGACACTCCAAAGAAGCGGGAAGGAACTAGGGGTGCAAAGAAGATGTGTACGTGATGATTCTGCCCAAACCTTTCCGATACAGACCCTCTCTTGATAGTACGATATATCCTACGACTCAAGTCCACCGAAAATGAAACGAAGGAAAAACACCGTCTTCTCTTTAACCACTGAGGGGAAGAAATCGTCTCGTGCCATACGAAGGAATATCTGAAATGCTCAATGCACACGATTAGTCCGCAAAAGCATTGTCATCAATCACCAAAACCACTGAGAGAGAAATGCCCTAACAATCTCCCCCTTTTTGGTGGATTGATGACAATACGGGATTTGCATAGAGATATAATAAGAGAATAAGCAAACCCCAGAATCTACAAAATATAGACGGGCTCCCCCTAGATGTGTGCACTTAATTAAGAATGCTTTTGGAATGCAAAGCGCACACACTAGGATTAACACCCCCCCTATATTTTATAGACCGGAAACACTTCCATCTATGAAATATGAGAGAAGTAAACTAAGATGCAAGGAGTAGCATGTGAGCAAGGATAGGACACGTTAAGCATAAAGCTCACATACTAACAAGGTACTAGACAACATAAGGATAATGATAAGATAGCATATGTCTCACACCATATGACAAGATATCCAAGTCTCACAAGCACAAACCAAACCAAAGCAAACGAACGATAAAAGAGTTCACGAGAGAGAAAGACACAGCAAATAAGACGCACTCGCAACTCGGCAAATACCCTAAAATCTCTCCCCCTTTGGCATCAAGACACCAAAAAGGGCAAAGAGTGCTACAAAGGTCACATGTGATAGCAACGCCGGAGATCCCCATCCTCACAGCTCCGTGTGGTCGCTCGCGCCTCCGTCATCAACAACAACAGCAGGTTGATTGATCTCTGAATCCGTCCAGGGACAGTGCTAAGAGATCCACTCCTCCTCGTCAGTGATCTTGTCCTCTGACCCACTGGCAACCTCAACTCCAAGCTGACGCATAAGGACCTTGTGACGACTGCGTGATTTCTTCTCTGACACATGAGCCATATACTGCCCATGAGCCTCCATACAGGACAACTTCTTCATCTTCAGCTTGAGCTTCTTAGCCCAAGATGGCTCCACTCCTGAGGGCTCATAATCCGGCTCGTCATCCTCATCATCCTCAGCCTCAACATCTCCCAAAGGAGTCTCTGTATCCGGAACAAAAGGGCCCCAGTTCTCCTTCTGTCTCAGTCGAACGATCTCATGAGAGATCAAGTCACCGGTCTCAAACGTGACATCGGGATAGGTGTATGCCCATGCCTTCTTGATAAGTAACATCAGGAAGGGGGCATAGATGGGACACTTGCGCTCAGTGATGGCAGAGAGGAGCTCCGACCACATGATATGAGAAACATCCAAAGATTCTCCTGTGTTTGCATCCTTCTCATGTTGACAGAAGAGCAACATATCCACAAGGTAGGAATGTACCTGATCCAAGTTCCCAACCGAGGGGAAAGAGTGTGCCTGAAGATGCGATGAAGAATGTCCAGAAAAGGAAACAGCTCATATGTCTTCTTCTTCGTGACGGGATTAACCTTCCCGTGCTATAAGGCCAAAGAGCAAACTTGTGAGTAGAGGTGGTCTCCTTGTGGGGGCGAAAGCCAACCGGGTTGTCAAGCCCCTGGTCCTCATAACCCAAAAGTTCCATGAAAGCCTTCCATTTAACTGAGAGAAGTTTTCCGTTAGTCATCCACGTCATAGTCCTTTCCTCATTAGTGCCAAGGTGAATAGTGGCATAAAACTGAGCCACAATGTCAGCATCAAAATTCTTGTTGAACTCCATGACCTTGAGGATATTCAGCTGAGCACACATCTCAAGAGCCTCTCCAAAGTAGGCACGGTCCTTCTCCAAATAAGGAATGTCAATGGACCTGACACTCACAAACAGGTTCTTCTTTGCTTTGAGCACATCAGAGCACTGCTGCTTGCTCCAGAAGGGACGGTTGATAAGAGCATGATCTTGAGGTTGGGAATACGGGTTGCGGCGACGAGCCACACAAAACTCCTTAGCAGACATCTCTGACATGGACTTGACCTTCGGCTTTGGCTTGTTAGCAACTTGCTTGGTAGTCTACTTGGGCTGCATAGGTTGAGCACTAGAAGATGCACCAGCCCCCTCAGAAGTGCGATAGCGCTTCGACCCTCCGGGACGTTCGGGATTAATGCGACGGACTTGATGCTCAGAATTGCCATCACCTGGAACCCACAAAAGATAGAGCGGGGAAAGCAGGTGTAAAACATTGCATAAGCCAACAAAAGGAAGCAATATGGATCAAAGGTTGATGCGAGGGAAGAGGAAATTGGCATCCCGAGCGGTAGTACCGCTCCCGGACAGTGGTAGTGCCGCCTATAAGTGGTAGTACCGCTCTGGAGGAGTGGTAGTACCGCCCGAGGCGGAAGTCAATAGCCTGACCATTGCCGTTGTTAGATCCGATACTATCGGGGGTGCCAAATTCAAATTTCCTCCTAGAAAACTTCAATCCACCTAATCTAGCAGTCTTCTACGCCCTACTCAAGCCTTGATTTGACCAAAAATCGATGAATACAACAAATATTGCCCTAAAGCCTAGATTCAAAGAATAGAACCATAGGAGAGGAAAGCGAAGGCAATACCGGCATCCATGGCAAGAGGAGAAGGTGGGGAACGATCCCACCAGACGGAAACACAGAAGACGGCACGGAGGCGGCGGCCCTCCGCTACTTGTTCGTCGCTTGAGAGAGGAAAAGATGTGGGAGAGAGAAGTGAATGGGTATGGGGGAGTTGGAACTCCCCCTGCCCCACTCATAACCCCCACGCCCCGCCTCAGAGCGGTAGTACCGCCCCGGTACTATACAGCAGCAAGAGGCCTGGTAGTACCGCTCAGAGCGGCAGTGCTGCGGGAGCTGGCGGTAGTACCGCTTATAAGCGGTAGTACCGCCCACTCCCAGCAGTAGTGTTGCGCCAGCGACAACACACAACAAGGAGAAAAAGCAGGGGCTTAGCAATTATGTGAGAGCCACAACAAGGAATGGCTTGGGATGGAGACACGAAACACCAGCAAACGGAGGGAGCTACTCCAAGTGCAAAAGATAAACAAACCACGAGAAGCAAACTTGGAGTGACTCAAAGCACAAACAAAGTCCTACACGACTAGATAAGATCAAAGAAAGCCAAACACCTCTCAAGGAGAGGGCGGTGACCGAAGTCACCTATGTTTGAGTCAATTGGCATGGCACCGCGAAGATTTTAACCTTGGGCCCATGACCAAAACTCATCTTTGAAGCACAAGTACCATAAAAATGGCTAATATGAAGAATTGATCAATTTGTGCATAATGGGGGGAGGGAAAGTTCATTGAGAGAACAACACTCCCCCTATGTCCATGCCTACATCTAGAACAAGATAGAATGATGAGTGCGGTGGGGTGTGCCTAGATTCAAGTCACATTGCTCGAATCAATGATATTTAGCTCATGCCTTAACTCGCGAAATCTTGCTTCATCTAGAGGCTTGGTGAAAATATCCGCTAGTTGCTCTTGAGTGTTGATGTAGATGATCTCAATATCTCCACGCTTGATGTGATCCCGAATGAAATGATGACGAATCTCAATGTGCTTCATCTTGCTATGTTGCACCGGATTGTGAGAGATCTTGATAGCACTTTCATTGTCACATAGAAGAGGCACTTTGTCACAAGTGACACCGTAATCCTTTAAAGTTTGCCTCATCCATAGAAATTGTGCACAACAACTTGCGGTGGCTACATACTCGGCCTCGGTGGAGGAGAGAGACACACAGTTTTGCTTCTTCGAAGACCAACTCACCAAAGAGCGACCAAGGAATGGGCACCCTCTGAAAGTTGACTTCCTCTCCACACAATGTCCCGCCCAATCCGAGTCTGAATAACCCATGAGATCAAAGCTTGCTCCTTTGTGGTACCATAAGCCAAAGTTTGGGGTATGAGCCAAATATCAAAAGATTCGCTTGACCGCCACATAGTGGCTTTCCTTAGGTGCAGCTTGAAACCATGCACAAATTCCCACACTCAACATGATATCCGGTCTAGATGCACAAAGGTAAAGCAAGGATCCAATCATGAAGCGATATACCTTTTGATCCACCGCTTTACCATTGGGATCATTGTCAAGCTTGCATTTGGTGGGCATGGGAAACTTGACCGGCTTGACATCATCTAGCTTGAATCTCTTGAGCCTGTCTTGGGTATACTTGGCTTGGTTAATGAATGTTCCTTCTCTCCTTTGCTTGACTTCGAACCCAAGAAAGAACTTCAACTCTCCCATCATGGACATCTCAAACTTCTCGGTCATTAGTGCGGCAAACTCATCATTGAAAGATTTGTTAGGAGAACCAAATATAATATCATCAACATATAGTTGGCATATGAACAAATCCCCTTTGACCCTCTTAGTAAAAAGAGTGGGATCAATTTTCCCAATTTCAAACCCACGATCTTGCAACAACTCGGTAAGGTGCTCATACCATGCACGTGGGGCTTGTTTAAGGCCATAGAGCGCCTTTTTGAGTTTGTATACATGATTGGGGAGCTTGGGATCCTCAAATCCCGGAGGTTGTTTGACATATACCAACTCATTCAAAGGACCATTAAGAAATGCACTCTTCACAACCATTTGTTGCAACTTAAAATCATGATGAGATGCATATGCAAGCAACATGCGAATAGATTCAAGATGTGCAATGGGGGAAAAGGTTTCACCGTAGTCGATACCCTCGACTTGGGAGTAGCCTTGTGCCACCAATCTTACCTTGTTTCGAACAACTACACCGTTTGCATCTTGCTTGTTCTTGAAGATCCATTTGGTCCCAATGACATTGTGTTCCTCCGTTGGCCTTGGCACTAATTCCCAGACTTGGTTGCGCTCGAAGTTTTTGAGTTCATCATGCATGGCTTAAAGCCAATCCTCATCATCGAGCACCTCATGTACCTTTTGGGGTTCAACACACGAAACAAATGCGTGATGCTCACAAAAGTTTGACAATTGTTTACAAGTAGTTACCCCTTTTCTCAAGCTTCCAAGCACGTTCTCCATGACATGTTGTTGACGCTCGAGCTTGGAAGCCATCTTGGCGGCATGGCGCTCCAAAAGTTCTTCAATAGGCATTTGAGGATCATCATCTTGAGCATCGTCTTGAGCTTGCTCATGATCTTGAGCTTGCTCGGTATCATGAACTTGATCTTGAGCATCACTTGGTGCAACACCATCATCATGAGGTTGATCTTGCCCTTGATCTTGTTCACTTGGTTGAGGGTATTCACTTTGTTCTTCGGAAGCGTGTGGGTCTAGCGTTGGTGATGGCTCCACTTGAGTAGAGCATTGTCCTTCTCCTTCGGCCACAAGGGGTTCCTCAATGGGGAGTATTTGACCAATCCCCATTATTCTTATGGCTTGAGGAGGAATTTCATCACCTACATCACAAAGACCACTTTGCTCCACTTGGGAGCCATTATTTTCATCACACTCCACATTACATGTCTCCTCAATGAGTCTGGTGGACTTGTTGAGGACACGGTAAGCATGAGAGTTTGTAGCATAACCAACAAATATGCCCTCTTGAGCTCTAGGTTCAAATTTAGACAAACGAACACCTTTCTTGAGAATGAAACACTTACAACCGAACACCCGAAAGTACTTGAGGTTAGGCTTGTTACCGATAAGTATCTCATATGGAGTCTTGTTCAAGCCTTTGCGGAGGTAGAGCCGATTGGATGCATGACAAGCGGTGTTGATGGCTTCGGCCCAAAAGTTGTACGGAGATTTGAATTCTGCCATCATGGTCCTTGCCGTGTTCATCAACGTCCGGTTCTTCCTCTCTGCTACACCATTTTGTTGAGGGGTATAGGGTGCGGCATATTGGTGCTTGATCCCCTCATCACTAAGAAACTCATCCAAGGTGTAATTCTTGAACTCGGTGACATTGTCACTTCTAATCATCAATATCTTTGCTTCATGTTGATGTTGAGCTTCATTGGCAAAGTCGATGATGGTTTGTTGGATCTCACTCTTCCTCTTGAAGAAGTACACCCAAGTGTATCTTGAGTAATCATCCACAATAACCAAGCAATACTTTCTTCCCCCAAGACTTTCAAAGGATGGAGGACCAAAGAGATCCATGTGAAGGAGCTCCAAGGGCCTCTTCGAGTAGATGACAGTCGTGGGTCGGTGAGCCGTTTCATGAAGCTTTCCTTCAATACAAGCACTGCAAGCACAGTCTTTGGCAAAACTCACATTTGTTAGTCCATGCATGTGGTCGCCTTGAGGAGACTTTGCAAAGATATCATATTGACATGGGCTAGTCGGCGATGCCAAAGCCAACCCACATCAACTTTAGCCATTAGGCAAGTTGCGGTCTTAGTGGGTCGCTCTGAAAAGTTCACCACGAGACTATTCTCGACATGCCCAACAAAGGCTACTTTAAGAGTCTTGCTCCATAAAAGGGCCACGGTATCAAGATCAAAGAATGTTGCAAAGTCCATAAGTGCAAGTTGACGAACGAAAAGCAAATTGTATGCAAGGGACTCAACAAACATGACCTTCTCAATAGATAAATCTTGAGAGATGACCACCTTGCCAAGTCCCAATACCTTAGATGTTGAAGCATCACCGAATTGGACATGGGTGGGCATAGATGGAATTTGATGCACATCCACCACCAAGTCCTTGCTCCCGGTCATATAATTTGTTGCTCCACTATCGAGCAACCATGATACCCCACCGGAAGCAAACTCCTACAAGAGATCAGTGCTTGGATTTAGGTACCCATTTTCGAATGGGTCCTTTGATGTTAGTAACAAGGGTCTTAGGAACCCAAATAGACCATTCAACATACTCATAAGAAGAACCAACAAATTTGGCATAAACATGCCCATCACTAGCACGGCACAAAACATAAGAGGGGTTAAAGTCGTCGTCTTTGTTGGTAGGGGCGGTTTTGCCTTTCTTGGCATTACCACCCAATTCCTTGTTCTTCTTCTTCTCATGAGTACCCTCACCCGCCTTAATAAAGGTTTCCTTGAGCGAGAGAGGTTGCTTGGTCTTCTTCTTATTCTTCTTCTTCTTCTTCTTCTTCTTCTTCTTTGACTTGGGTACAACCCAAGTCCTTCCTTTCCCACAACTTCCTTATGATTACTCAAAAGGTCATTTAGGTTCTTCTCGCCTTGTATGCATGTCACAAGGCCCTTCTCGAGTTGCTCTTTTAACTTGGCATTTTCCTCCACAAGATGCACATGCTCACGACAAGGGTTAGTGGTATGGGCATTATCAATTAGAACGAAAGGAGGACATGTGGAAATCTCCTTGGTTAGCTTGACTTGGAGTTGATCAAGAGACTCCTTGAGAGAGGAATGAACACCCTTGAAGACCTTGTGAGCCTTGTCAAGTGTATCAAACTCTTCCTTGAGTCTATCATGGCCAACCCCAAGTGCAACTTTCTCGGATTTAAGCACATGAGTAAGAACAATAGCATGATCAAGATCTTTTTGCAATTTAGCATGATCAACGTTGTGTGACTCCTCAAGAGTCAAACGAAGACCTCGCTCTTCCTCTAGAGCAATGGAAAGATCCGCAATCTCATCGGCATAGTCATGACTATGCCCCTCCAACTTGGAGATAGTATCCTCATGGGACTCAATGATATCATTGGCCTCACCAAGTTGTTCCAAGAGAGCAACAAAGTGCTTCTTGGATTCACCCTTGAGCTTACTCACGAACTTGGTAAACTCATTCTCATCAACATTCACCACCTCACTATCATCAACACAATCTAACAATGAAGGAGTAGTAGTGATGGTGGTTTTGATGTTTGAGGTTACCTTGTTGATACCTTTGGCCATGAGACACTTGGAGATGGTGTTCTCGTTGGGGGCGCCGAAGAGAGACGCCTTGGAGGGAGAAGAAGTGGCAATGGCCACGGTTGCCATTGCCATCCCTTCACCGCTTGTATCTTCATCGTCATCATCGGAGGGGTATTCTTCATGTCCTACCAAACCCTTTGGAGGTGTCTTCTTGGTGAAGTTGTTCTTGTTTGGGAAGGACTTGGCTTTGTCTTTGCGAATGAGTTTGCCACCGTTGTCTTCCCTCTTCTCATAAGGACAATCCACCACGAAGTGACTCACATTGCCACAATTGTAGCACGTTCTCACTCATTGCTTGTTCTTTGATCCACTTGAATTGTTCTTGGAGAAGTTGGGCCTTGAGTTTCTCTTGTTGCCCCAAAATTGCCTTGACGCAAGAGCCATGTGCTCGTGGCAAGCATATTTTGTGTCTTTGGGGCAACCCTCTTCTTCCTCCTCCTCTTCTTCTTCTGGAATGGCCTTGGCCTTCAAGGCAAGGGTGGGAGAGGCTTTCTTCGTCCGGACACGGGCAAGAGCATTATCGGCGGTCTTGTTCATGATGTTCATGGCAATAAACTCATCCAACACTTCACTTGAGGACAAGGTGTGGAAATCCGGCCTTTGATGAATCATAGAGGACATGGCCTTGTTGAATGGCATGATGGCCTTGAGAAACTTGCGCTTGATCCAATTGTCATCCGTATCCTTGCTCCCATGGTCTTGGAGAGCAACCACAAGAGTTGTCACCCTCCGGTAGAGATCACGCGGATCCTCATCTTCTAGCATCACGAATTCATCGGCCTCATCAAGGACCACTTCAAAGTTGGACCGTTGGATGCTTGACCTCCCCTTGTACAAAGATATAATGTGTTCCCAACAATCCTTTGCACGAGTGAAGGGGCGTAAGTGAGATAGATCTTCGGGAGGAACTGCGTCTTGAAGGATGAATAGGGCGGAGTGATTGTATTGATTGTCCACTTCTTCTCTTGGGGTGAGATTGTTTGGATCATGCGGGTAGAAGCCTTGCTCAATGATTCTCCAAAGGTTTGTTGAGCTGTGATTCAAATGAGACTTGATGCGAAAGACCCAATTAGCAAAATCACCCTTTACAGGCTTAGGAGGAGCACCAAGATGGTTAATGCACGGTGTAGGGACTGGTCCTCCATAGAACGGGGGAGGGGGGACCGAGGTAAAGGTTCCTGTCCCATTCTTGTCATGAGGGGAAGAAGTTTGAGTACCTTTAGCAGCTTCCTTGCTAGAATTGGCCTCCAACTCTGATGCGGTGGGATTAACCACAAGCAACGGATCGGGAGAAGCTTTCAACCCCTCAAGAAATTCTTTAAGCATGGACTTGACTTTGGTCATCATAGACGTCTTAAGTGAAGCCATAGGTTCATTTAAGTCATCTCGTGTGATCGAAGTCAACTCCACAGCCTCGGGCACTTCCTCCCCGGTGTCAACCATACTCTTCGGGTGGTGAAACCCTTAATAAAGAGACGAGGCTCTGATACCAATTGAAAGGATCGATATGGTTGACTAGAGGGGGGTGAATAGGCAACTACCAATTTTTAGCTTTTCTTAACAAATTAGGGTTTGCAACAAATAGGTTGTCTAGATATGCGACTAGGTGAGCAACCTATATGATGCAAGCAACACAAGCAAGCTAGAAATAAAACACAAGTAAAGCTTGCACAAAGTAAGGGTAAGAAATAACCACAAGTGGAGCCGGTGGAGATGAGGATGTGTTACCGAAGTTCCTTCCCTTTGAGAGGAAGTACGTCTCCGTTGGAGTGGTGTGGAGGCACAATGCTCCCCAATAAGCCACTAGGGCCAATGTATTCTCATCACGCCCTCACATAATGCGAGATGCCGTGATTCCACTAGTGGTGCCCTTGAAGGCGGCAACCAAACCTCTACAAACAAGGTTGGGGAAATCTGCACAACTTAATTGGAGGCTCCCAACACCACCACCAAGCTTCACCACAATGGAATGTGGCTCCGCGGTGACCTCAACCGTCTAGGGTGCTCAAACACCCAAGAGTAACAAGATCCGCAAGGGATTAGTGGGGGAAATCAAATTTCTCTTGGTGGAAGTGTAGATCGGAGCCTTCTCAACCAATCCCTAGAAAATCAACAAGTTTGATTGGCTAGGGAGAGAGATCGGGCGAAAATGAGCTTTGGAGCAACAATGGAGTTTGGGGGAGGAAGAGGTAAGTCTTCTTGAAGAAGAAGACCCCCTTTTATAGTGGGGGACAAGATCCAACCGTTATTCCCGTGCTCAGCCTGCAACGCGCGGTACTACCGCTCAATGGAGCGGTACTACTGCTTGCTGGAGCGGCACTGCCGCTTGCCCCAGCGGTACTACTGCTGGGACAGTGCACAACAACCTACAAGAGCACAAGAGAGGGACAGAGGGAAGAAATCCACGAGCGGTACTAGCAGTGGTGGTAGGCGTGGTACTACCGCTTATAAGCGGTACTACCGCTGCTACTGCCGCTGCTTAATTGGGTCTAGTTGGGGCCAGCGGTAGTATGCCAGAGGGACCACTGCTGGACTACCGCTGAACCCGACACGAGAAACTCGAGTCCCGAATCGAGGCGGTAGTACAGCGGTACTGGAGCGGTACTACCGCCTGCCTTTCCAGGTGGTACTACCGCTGCCAGCCGTGGTACTACCGCTGGCTTCATCCCGAGCCACTCCGAACACAACAGAGGACACTCCGAAGAAGCGGGAAGGAACTAGGGGTGCACAGAAGATGTGTACGTGATGATTCCACCCAAGCCATTCCGATACGGACCCCCTCTTGATAGTACGGTATATCCTACGACTCAAGTCCACCAAAAATGAAACGAAGGAAAAACACCGTCTCCTCTTTAACCACTGAGGGGAAGAAATCGTCTCGTGCCATACGGAGGAATATCTGAAATGCTCAATGCACACGATTAGTCCGCAAAAGCATTGTCATCAATCACCGAAACCACTAAGAGAGAAAAATGCCCTAACAATTGTTTTAGAATACACTTGTATCAAACATAGCCCTACTTTCGTATTAAAGTATAGAGCACCCAACCACTCCAATGACCATAGATCATATTTACTAAGAGTGTCACTCTCATGGAAAGAGAAACTCAAATCTTGGTTTGAGAGTGGAAAGCTGGTGGAGGCAACACTATCTGATGGAATATAATTGGCTTAGCTCACCGACAGAACTATGTGCAAGACTTCAAGGGCCACAACCCCAGCCTTGGGTAGTTTTATGAAGAATTTTTTTGGGAGGAATGAGATTGAAAATAATAGAGTATTTTTCCCTCTATAAATGGTGTTTTGTCTTTTGGCTCCGAATCATTACAGTCTAGCTCTGCCACTAGTTTAACTTCATATGATCTCGGTTGCTCCGCTGGTCTTCGGGCTATGAGTAAATGCCCAAAGTAAGCTGGTGTCGAGAGACATTTTGATACAACATGCTTGATGACCCACAAGTATAGGGGATCTATCATAGTCCTTTCGATAAGTAAGAGTGTCGAACCCAACGAGGAGCAGAAGGAAATGACAAGCGGTTTTCAGCAAGGTATTTTCTGCAAGCACTGAAATTATCGATAACAGATAGTTTTGTGATAAGATAATTCGTAACGAGTAACAAGTAACAAGTGTAACAAAGGTGCAGCAAGGTGGCCCAATCCTTTTTGTAGCAAAGGATAAGCCTGGACGAACTCTTATATAAAGCAAAGCGCTCCCGAAGACACATGGGAATTGTTGTCAAGTTAGTTTTCATCATGCTCATATGATTCGCATTCGTTACTTTGATAATTTGATATGTGGGTGGAACGATGCTTGGGTGCTGTCCTTACTTGCACAAGCCTCCCACTTATGAGTAACCCCTCTCGCAAGCATCCGCAACTACGAAAGAAGAATTAAGATAAATCTGACCATAGCATGAAACATGTGGATCCAAATCAGCCCCTTACGAAGCAACGCATAAACTAGGGTTTAAGCTTCTGTCGCTCTAGCAACCCATCATCTACTTATTACTTACCAATGCCTACCCCTAGGCCCAAATCATGGTGAAGTGTCATATAGTCGACGTTCACATAACACCACTAGAGGAAAGACAACATACATCTCATCAAAATATCAAACGAATACCAAATTCACATGATTACTTATAACAAGACTTCTCCCATGTCCTCAGGAACAAACGTAACTACTCACAAAGCATGCTCATGTTCAAGTTCAGAGGAATATTAATTATCATTAAGGATATGTACATATGATCTTCCACCAAATAAACCAACTAGCATCAACAACAAGGAGTAATCAACACTACTAGCAACCCACAGGTACCAATCTGAGGTTTTGTGACAAAGATTGAATACAAGAGATGAATTAGGGTTTGAGAGGAGATGGTGCTGGTGAAGATGTTGATGGAGATTGACCCTCCCTCGATGAGAGGATCATTGGTGATGACGATGGCTTCGATTTCCCCCTCCCGAAGGGAAGTTTCCTCGGCAGAATAGCTCCATCGGAGCCCTAGATTGCTTCTGCCCAGGTTCCGCCTCGAGACGGCGGCGCTTCATCCCGAAAGCTTCTCTTTGATTTTTTCTAGGTCAAAACCTTTCATATAGCAGAAGATGGGCACCGGAGACCTGCCAGGGGGCCCACAAGCCCTGGGGGCACGCCCTGCCCAGGCTTGTGGCCACCTGGTGGATCCCCTCTGGTAGTTTCTTCACCCAATAATTTTTATATATTCCAAAATAATTCTCCGTAAATTTCTAGGACTTTTGGAGTTGTGCAGAATAGGTCTCTCAGATTTGCTCCTTTCCGATCCAGAATTCCAGCTGCCGGCATTCTCCCTCTTCATGTAAATCTAGTAAAATAAGAGAGAAAAGGCATAAGTATTGTACCATAATGTATAATAACAACCCATAATGCAATAAATATTAACATAAAAAGCATGATGCAAAATGAACGTATCAACTCCCCCAAGCTTAGACCTCGCTTGTCCTTAAGCGAAAGCCGAAATCGATAATCATGACCACATGTTTAGAGATAGAGGTGTCAATAAAATAAAATACGGACATGAGGGCATCATGATCATCTTTTAGAACAACAACATATATTGTCATATAATTTCTTATGCTAAAGTAACAATTCGTTCACAAGGTAAAGTATGAATCAAAAACTCTATTAAAAACCAACAAACTATGATCTGGGTCATTGAAACAATTGCAATTTATCATAACATCGGAAAGAGTCAATGTAAGAGCTTTTATTTAGCAAGTTCACATACTCAACCATCATTTAATCTTTCATAATATCTAATACTCACGCTATACTTATGAGATCAAAGTTTCAATCAAACACATATGAAGATAGGGGCTTATAGTTTCACCTCCCAACCATTTACCTCAAGGGTAATGTCAACGATAATAGTTTTTGAACACCTACATCCGAGTGGATATATATATCTGGATCTTCCCCAACATATAGTGCTTGCCAAAAAGAAAAAGTATAAAAAGGAGATGTGAAGATCACCATGACTGTTGTATAAAGGTAGAAGGTAAAAGTAAAAGATAGGCCCTTCGCAGAGGGAAGCAGAGGTTGTCATGCGCTTTTATGGTTGGATGGACAAAATCTTAATGCAAAGGAACGTCACTTTATATTGCCACTTGTGATAAAGAACTTTATTATGCAGTCCATCGCTTTTATTTCTTTCATATCACAAGTTCGTATAAAGCTTATTTTCCTCACACTAAAAGATCATACATATTTAGGGAGCAATATTTATTGTTTGCACTGATGACAACTTACTTGAAGGATCTTACTCAATCCATAGGTAGGTATGGTTTACTTCCATGGAAAAACTGGGTTAAGGGATTTTGGATGCACAAGTAGTATCTCTACTTGGTGCAGAAGATTTGGCTAGCATAGGATGAGAAGCAACCTCAACATGTTGGAGGATCCATGACAATATAACTTCTATTCGGATATAAGGAAACATAACCCATTATGTTGTCTTCCTTGTCCAACATCAACCTTTTAGCATATAATATTTTAATGAGTGCTCACAATCACAAAAGATGTTCAAGATAGTGTATTTATATGTGAGACCTCTCTTTCTTTATTACTTCGTATTAGTTGCAACAATGACCAAAACTATGTTTGTTAACTCCCAACAAATTTTATGCGACATACTTCTTATATGTGAAGTCATCACTTCCCATAAGATTATTATATAATCTTTTATTTCTTTTATCTCTATATTTTTTCTCAAGATCA
Source organism: Thinopyrum elongatum (assembly GCA_011799875.1). NCBI lineage: Eukaryota > Viridiplantae > Streptophyta > Magnoliopsida > Poales > Poaceae > Thinopyrum > Thinopyrum elongatum. Next base: position 405,013,534 of record CM022298.1, on the reverse strand, counting down.
TAGCAAGAAAGCAAAGCCCTCAACTCAAAACTATTATTATATAACTCTCGGACTCGATTACATAGAAGGAACACAAAGCAAAACTCAAAGCTAGATCATACTAAAAACTTTATTCTACTAAACCAAGATATAACCAAAAGGATCGAACTAAGAAAAATGATAAAGGTAAAGATGTGATGGTGATACGATACTGGGGCACCTCCCCCAAGCTTGGCACAAGCCAAGGGGAGTGCCCATACCCATGTACTCAAGTTTCCTTCTTCGGAGGCGGTTGTGCAATGTTCTTGGCAATAATGCCCTTCAGAATGCGATTCTCCTCTTGAAGCTTTTGATTTTGCTGCTTGAGGTCCATATTTTCCTTCCGGAGTTTGCCTATGACAGTTAGAGCGCCGTCCACCCATGGATGCATCTTGGCTGCGGGGGAAAAAGCAACACTCTTTTTCATGTTATTATAAGAGATAAACTTAGCACCGGGTGGTTTGACTGAATCAGGCAGGACCGAGCTCGTGAATTCCTCATGCCAGCCATCATGTCGGGGAAGAGAAGTAACTTCTTGATCCTCCTCCATAGCATCCACTCTTTTCAGGTCGGCTTCCATCTCTTCCTCTGTTGACCACCCAAAGGGTTCAGCTTCGCTATATGCTCTTGGGTCCGGTGTTGGGTGAGAGACACGACTCTCCCCGACCGACTCTTGTGAAGACATCTTGCTCTAAATCTGCTGCAGAAATAGCTCGAAACAAGAACAGAGAATATTGCCGTGGTACGGTGGTCAAAACCTTCGGGAGATTATATAATGAATTTTTACCATGCAAAAGAAGTATTCTGGGAGAAAACGGAGTCCGGAGGGCACACGAGGTGGCCACAAGCCTGGGAGGCGCGCCCAGGGGGGAGGGCGCGCCCCCAAGGCTTGTCGCCTCCTTGTGCACTTTTTGGACTACTTTTTATTTTCCTAATTTTTTAAATATTCCAAAACAGAGTAAAATTGCTTTTGGGAAAGTTTTGGAGTCGGTTTACTTACCGTATCACATACCTATTCCTTTTCAGGGGTTTGGAGCATTCTGGTAGGTCTCCCATATGTACTCCTCCGGTGTTATGGTATTAATAATATTGGTTTCAACATTTATGGGAGTACCTGAGATATAATGTTTGATTCTTTGCCCATTTACCACCTTCGGGTTATTGCCCTCGGCGTTGTTGATCTTGATGGCGCCGGAACGATAAACTTCTTCGATAATGTAAGGTCCTTCCCATTTAGAGAGAAGTTTTCCTGCAAAAAATCTTAAACGAGAATTGTATAGCAAGACATGGTCACCTACATTAAATTCACACTTTTGTATCCTTTTGTCATGCCATCCTTTAACCTTTTCTTTAAACAATTTGGCATTCTCATAGGCTTGGGTTCTCCATTCATCAAGTGAGCTAATGTCAAATAACCTCTTCTCACCGGCAAGTTTGAAATCATAATTGAGCTCTTTAATTGCCGAATAAGCTTTATGTTCTAGTTCAAGAGGTAAGTGGCATGCTTTTCCATAAACCATTTTATATGGAGACATACCCATAGGATTCTTATAAGCAGTTCTATAAGCCCATAATGCATCATCAAGTTTCTTAGACCAATTCTTTCTAGATCTATTAACAGTCTTTTGCAAGATCAATTTTATTTCTCTATTACTTAATTCTACTTGACCACTAGACTGGGGATGATAAGGAGATGCAATTCTATGGTTAACATCATACTTAGCAAGCAATTTACGGAAGGCGCCATGAATAAAGTGTGAACCACCATCAGTCATTAAATATCTAGGGACTCCAAACCTCGGGAAAATAACTTCTTTAAGCATTTTAATGGAGGTGTTATGATCAGCACAACTAGTTGGAATAGCTTCTACCCACTTAGTAACATAATCAACAGCAACCAAAATATGTGTATACCCATTGGAGGAAGGAAAAGGTCCCATATAATCAAATCCCCAGACATCAAATGGTTCAATAATAAGTGAATAATTCATAGGCATTTCCTGACGTCTACTAATATTACCAATGCTTTGACATTCATCACAACACAAGACAAACTTACGAGCATCCTTGAAAAGAGTAGGCCAATAAAAACCAGATTGTAATACCTTATGTGCAGTTCTATCTCCCTCATGGTGTCCTCCGTAGGCCTCAAAGTGACACTTGTGTAGGATCTGTTCCTGTTCATGCTCAGGTACACAACGTCTAATAACACCATCTACTTCTTCTTTATAAAGGTGTGGGTCATCCCAAAAGTAATGTCTTAAATCATAGAAAAACTTTTTCTTTTGTTGGTATGTGAAACTAGGTGGTATAAATTTAGCAACAATATAATTAGCATAGTCTGCATTCCATGGAGTACTACGAGAAGCATTTATAACAGCTAACTGTTCATCAGGAAAGCTATCATCAATAGGTAGTGGGTCATCAAGAATATTTTCTAACCTAGACAAGTTGTCTGCTACGGGGTTCTCATCTCAATTTCTATCAATAATATGTAAATCAAATTCTTATAGCAGGAGAACCCACCTAATAAGTCTAGGTTTAGCATCTTTCTTTTCCATAAGATATGTAATAGCAGCATGATCAGTGTGAACAGTTACCTTAGAGTCAACAATATAAGATTTGAACTTGTCACAAGAAAGTACAACTGCTAACAATTCTTTTTCAGTAGTAGCATAATTTCTTTGAGCACTTTCTAGAGTTTTACTAGCATAATGGATAACATTCAATTTCTTATCAACTCTCTGTCCTAGAACAGCACCAACAACATAATCGCTAGCATCACACATAATTTCAAAGGGTAGGTTCCAATCAGGTGGTTGAACAATAGGTGCAGAAATTAAGGCTTTCTTAAGGATTTCAAATGCTTATACACAATCATCATAAAAAACAAATGGAACATCTTTTTGTAAGAGATTAGTAAGAGGCCTAGAAATTTTAGAGAAGTCTTTAATAAATCTCCTATAGAAACCAGCATGGCCAAGGAAACTTCTTATACCTTTGATATCTTTAGGACACGACATTTTTTCAATAGCATCAACTTTAGCTTTATCAACTTCAATACCTCTTTCGGGGATTTTATGCCCCAAGATAATACCTTCATTAACCATAAAGTGACACTTCTCCCAATTCAAGACAAGATTAGTTTCTTCACATCTCTGCAAAACTCGGTCAAGGTTGCTTAAGCAATCACCAAAAGAAGTTTCGTAAACGGAGAAATCATCCATGAAAACCTCAACAATCTTTTCACAAAAGTCAGAGAATATAGCAGTCATACATCTTTGAAAAGTAGCAGGTGCATTGCATAAACCAAAAGGCATACGTCTATAAGCAAAGGTACCAAAAGGGCATGTAAAAGTAGTTTTTTCTTGATCCTCTTGTGACACAGGTATTTGGGAGAAACCAGAATAACCATCTAGAAAGCAAAAATGTGTATTTTTTGATAGTCTTTCTAGCATTTGATCAATGAAAGGTAAAGGATAATGATCTTTCCTAGTAGCTTTGTTTAATTTTCTACAATCAATTACCATTCTATAACCTGTAACAATTCTTTGCGGAATCAATTCATTTTTATCATTAGGAACAACAGTAATACCTCCCTTCTTAGGGACACAATGAACATGACTTACCCATCTACTATCAGCAATAGGATAGATTATACCTGCTTCCAGAAGTTTTAATATTTCATTTCTTACCACTTCTTTCATTTTAGGATTCAACCGTCGCTGATGATCAACGACTGGTTTAGCATCAGTTTCCATATTAATTTTATGCTTACATAGAGTGGGACTAATGCCCTTAAGATCATCAAGAGTATATCCAATAGCAGCACGGTGCTTCCTCAGAGTTCTCAATAATTTCTTTTCTTCCTGCTCTGAAAGGTTAGCACTAATAATAACATGATATATCTTCTTCTCATCGAGATGAGCATATTTCAAAGTATCAGGTAATTGTTTAAGCTCAAACACAGGATCACTCTTGGGTGGTAGAGGATCTCCAAGAGTCTCAACAGGCAAACTGTGTTTCAAAACGGGCATTTGTTTAAAGAATATCTCATCTATTTCATTTCTTTCATTCATGAACATGTCATTTTCATGGTCTAGCAAATATTGTTCTAAAGGATCAGTAGGAGGCATGACAATAGAGGTAAGACCAATAATTTCATCTTTACTAGGCAATTCTTTATTATGGGGTTGTCTACAAAATTTGGAGAAATTAACTCATGAGACACATCCCCGAAACTTACACTAACAGTTGCTTTTTCACAATCTATTTTAGCATTAACAGTGTTCAAGAAAGGTCTACCAAATATAATGGGACAAAAATCATCTTGTGGGGAACCAAGAACTAGAAAATCAGTAGGGTATTTTATTTTCCCACACAAGACTTCAACATCTCTAACAATCCCAATTGGTGAGATAGTATCTCTATTAGCAAGCTTAATAGTAACATCAATATCTTCTATTTCAGCAGGTGCAATATCATTCATAATTTCTTGATATAAAGTAAAGGGAATTGCACTCACACTAGCACCCAAATCACATAAGCCATGATAACAATGATATCCTATTTTAACAAAGACAACAGGCATGCCAACAATAGGTCTATGTTTATCTTTATCACCGGGTTTAGCAATTCTAGCAGCTTCATCACAGAAATAAATAACATGCCCATCAATATTATCAACCAAGAGATCTTTAACCATAGCGATACTAGGTTCAACTTTTATTTGTTCAGGGGGTGTAGGTGTTCTAGTATAACTCTTACGAACCTCAACTGAAGCTTTAGCATGTTCTTTTATCCTAACAGGAAAAGGTGGTTTCTCAATATAAGCAGTAGGAATAACTAGATCAACATTATAAGTAACGGTTCCTTCTTCAACTTTAATGGGTTCTACTATTTTTACTTCAATGGGAGGATGATATTTAAACCACTTCTCCTTAGGGAGATCAACAGGAGTAGCAAATGATTCACAGAAAGAAGCTACTATCTCAGAGTCAAGTCCATATTTAGTGCTAAATTCACGAAAGACATCGGCATCCATAAAAGGTTTAACACAATCAAACTCAAGGTTTATACCTGACTCCTTACCTTCGTCGAGCTCCCAATCTTCAGAGTTGCGTTTAATTCTTTCCAAGAGATCCCATTTGAATTCAATAGTTTTCTTCATAAAAGAACCACTACAAGAAGTATCGAGCATGGATTGATCACTACGAGAAAGCCGAGCATAAAAATTCTGAATAATAATTTCTCTTGAGAGCTCATGATTGGGGCATGAATATAACATTGACTTAAGCCTCCCCCAAGCTTGAGCGATACTTTCTCCTTCACGAGGCCAAAAATTATATATATATAATTCCGACCACGATGAACCAGATGCATAGGATAAAACTTTTGATGAAATTCCAATTTCAATCGGTTGTAATTCCAAGCTCCAATATCATCACATAGCCTATACCATGTCAATGCCTTTCCCTTCAAAGATAAAGGGAAGACCTTCTTCTTGACTTCATCCTTAGGCAAACCTGCAAGCTTAAATAATCCACAAACTTCATCCACATAGATTAGATGCAAATTAGGATGTAGTGTTCCATCTCCTGCATAAGGATTAGCTAGCAGTTTCTCTATCATACCCAAAGGAATTTCATAATAAATATTTTTAGTAGGTGCAGTAGGTTGAGGAGCAACTCTTTGCTCTTCCGGTCAAGGTGAAGATACCCCGAACAAACCCCTCAAAGGATGATTTTCCATAGTGACAAGTGACAGTAAATTTCAGCACGTAGTATAAATGTTTCCTTACCAAATTCCACTTACCAAAGGCGCTTCACTCCCCGGCAACGACACCAAAAAAGAGTATTGATGACCCACAAGTATAGGGGATCTATCATAGTCCTTTCGATAAGTAAGAGTGTCAAACCCAACGATGAGCAGAAGGAAATGACAAGCGGTTTTCATCAAGGTATTTTGTGCAAGCACTAAAATTATTGGTAATAGATAGTTTTGTGATAAGATAATTCGTAATGGGTAACAAGTAACAAGTGTAACAAAGGTGCATCAAGGTGGCCCAATCCTTTTTGTAGCAAAGGATAAGCTTGGACGAACTCTTATATAAAGCAAAGCGCTCCCGAGGACACATGGGAATTGTTGTCAAGTTAGTTTTCATCATGCTCATATGATTCACGTTCGTTACTTTGATAATTTGATATGTGGGTGGACCGGTGCTTGGGTGTTGTCCTTACTTGGACAAGCCTCCCACTTATGATTAACCCCTGTCACAAACATCCACAACTACGAAAGAAAAATTCAGATAAATCTAACCATAGCATGAAACATGTGGATCCAAATTAGCCCCTTACGAAGCAACGCATAAACTAGGGTTTAAGCTTCTATCACTCTAGCAAACCCATCATCTACTTATTACTTCCTAATGCCTTCCCCTAGGCCCAAATCATGGTGAAGTGTCATGTAGTCGACGTTCACATAACACCACTGGAGGAAAGACAACATACATCTCATCAAAATATCAAACGAATACCAAATTCACATGATTACTTATAACAAGACTTCTCCCATGTCCTCAGGAACAAACATAACTACTCACAAAGCATGCTCATGTTCAAGTTTAGAGGGGTATTAATTATCATTAAGGATATGAACATATGATCTTCCACCAAATAAACCAACTACCATCAACTACAAGGAGTAATCAACACCACTAGCAACCCACAGGTACCAATCGAGGTTTTGAGACAAAGATTGAATACAAGAGATGAACTAGGGTTTGAGAGAAGATGGTGCTGGTGAAGATGTTGATGGAGATTGACCCTCCCTCGATGAGAGGATCATTGGTGATGACGATGGCTTCAATTTCCCCCTCGCGGAGGGAAGTTTCCCCGGCAGAATAGCTCCGCCGGAGCCCTAGATTGCTTCTACCCAGTTTCCGCCTCGAGACGGCGGCGCTTCGTCCCGAAAGCTTCTCTCTAATTTTTTCTAGGTCAAAACCTTTCATATAGCAGAAGATGGGCACCGGAGACCTGCCAGGGGGCACAAGCCCTAGGGGGTAGGGCGCGCCCCCAGGCTTGTGGCCACCTGGTGGGTCCCCTCTGGTAGTTTCTTTGCCCAATAATTTTTATATATTCCAAAATAATTCTCCGTAAATTTTTAGGACTTTTGGAGTTGTGCAGAACAGGTCTCTCAGATTTGCTCCTTTCTGATCCAGAATTTGAGCTACGAGCATTCTCCCTCTTCATGTAAATCTTGTAAAATAAGAGAGAAAAGGCATAAGTATTGTACCATAATGTATAATAACATCCCATAATGCAATAATTATTAACATAAAAGCATGATGCAAAATGGACGTATCAATGCTCTACCCCCCCATCTCGTCGAATGACTCCAACTATCAGAACCATGGGGAAAACATCCCCGCATCACGAGTGTTTGCATCTTATTAATCCTACCTCCTACTTAGTTGAAGTTCCTCCTTTCCGTTACTTGTCACTCTTGATTACTTACTTATTAAGCAGTACATCACAATGCAATAGTAATTTAAATCTAATTATTACAATCCAAACATAAAGTTTCCAAATTATGTAGTTCAGATTTAAACTCATTTTTTGGACAGTTGCTCTAATTGTTTGAATGAAACACCCTCAAATGTTCCACTAGATCATTTAGAAGTTGTGTTCTAGCGACCTGACCCGAAAATGGTCAAGTCTCTATGTACCTGTACCGTCCCAAGATCATGCTGGCACACATAGTACATTGATGAAAATATCAAAGTTCAATCACACCTGCTTTATTACACGATTCTCATATAGAGTCTTTATTACATCAGAATATATTCGGCCAAAGGCCAACTTATGAAAAAAACTAATGCGGAAGCGTAGACGATAAGCGAGTCCATCCGACTCCATAGGGCAATCACCGAGCGTGTATCGTAGCCTCACTCCTGTTTTTTTTCGATATAATCCTCTGCAACATAAGGCGTTGCAGCCGTGTAGGTCAGCATTTTGAATATGCCGGCAAGTCATAGAGGGAGAAAAATGTATAAATGCTAACACTATATGCAATTTTGGCTGTGGGGCTCTAAGTTCAAGTTTTTGCGAAAAGCAATTTTTTTCCTACAACAAAAGGGCTTGCTTGCAATTACTACAAAATATTGGTTGTTATTGAGATGGTTCCGCCAACCAGTGTCTCCTTCCCGAAATCATTATAACCCATCAATTATTATGTTTGGTGTTGAGAATTCTGAATAAGTCCAATTCCAGAGGCTCAGTTGTCCATAACCAGGGACACGACTAACCGATTAGATTTCCACTTTGCAGAGCCTTGTGCACTTTACTCGCAAGAATTGTTCCCTCCTTTAAGTCCTCACACTGCATGGTGTTTGAAGACGGGACTAACGAAACAGGGTCTTCCGTAGAGTTCCTCTGGGCCACTGCCGGTGCCCATCCATATCCTACCATTCTTCTACATCTGCTGGCACCGTCCGTCCAGAGTCACGCCTAGGGTCGACCAAGACAGAGCCCATAATGGCTTGCGGCTGCACAGGTAAGCTTCCGATCAAGGTATATCCATCCATCTCTTCGTGGTTGGGTGAAGCTTCCCGCAAGATGTCATGGCGCTTCTCCATGCATCCCTGGGTCAACCACTAGGTGCTCCAGGGTGCCCGTCCATCCGTCTCCACCCAGTAGTGAGTTTGAAGTCTATCTTGAGCATCTTGAAATCTTGGGGTTGTCATCGTCTTGACTCTCACAACTCCCAATGTGAATCACTCAACCAACCCCGTCTACGAAGCATAGCAAAAAATTAACTACAACGTCCCGGTCATTGGTAACATGGGGATTTGGGTCAACCTACCACATGATACTACTCAAGAACTTGATTCAATTTCTCCTACTTGCATGCATGGTGGGGAGGAATACTACTAATGCAATAAAACATAGGAAATATAATTCATGATCAAAGACTTGCCTTGCTGACGATCTTCGAACGCTAATGACTCGTAGTAACAAGCCTCGCACTCCGGGTATTCTATTGAAACAAACAATACACAAATAAGCATACCATCATACCAATAATATCATAATAGCAAGTAAAAACTAATTATCACACAATCATCAAAACACACAAAGGAAAAATCAAAATAAAACCAAGGAAAACAAGAAGCTCAATGCAAAGTTTTTTTACTACAAGTAAAAAAGCTATAAAATAGTTTTCTATTACTAAAATTTTCTTTAACATAACAAAAATAAGGTTTATAATAAATAACAGAAAGAAAAACACAAATAAAATTGTATGCAAAAAGAATCGTTCTAAAACCTTTTATGAAACTACTAATATGCTTAAACAGTTTTCCTAGCAATGCAAAAGAAAATAAGCTACAAAAAAACATTTTTTTGAACTATAGAAATTGCTACTGTTACTCTATAGAAACTAATCTGAACATGTCAAAAAGAACAAAAAGGAAATAATTTAAAGCAAATTATAATAAAAGAAATAGCAGAAAAGGTATAAAATAGCAAAACAGTACTGTTTTTCTGATAATATTATTTTAATTAACTCTAAAATTCACCAAACTGAACCTACTGATAAACAAAGTCATAAGAAACCAGTAGCAAAAAGAATCGCTAAAAATATTAATCCTAGCTCAAGATATTGCAAATTTAGTGATTTGAACAAAATTCATGTAAATCAAATTTCAAAAATTCAAACATGGTCAAATTTGATATCTACAGAAACTTTATGAAATTTCCAATCTAGAGCAAAAGGAATCAACTAAAAACACTAAATAGTCTAGGAGATATGCAATTTATAAAAACAGAACTATTCTGTTTTAAATCAGAAACTAAAAGAAAAAAACTACCTAACCACTACTGCAGGATGCTGCTAACGCGACACTGCAATTAGAGACCCTTCGACAAAACTATGTGCGATGCATTAATCATAAACGGTGATGTAAAAAACTGTCAAAAAAGATGCAAAATGTTTGCGATGGCGGATACATCAAACACGGTTCAGATTTTAGTTGCGTGTGCGATGCGGGGCATACGGTTCAGTTCAATGAACTGTTTGTGATGAGGCAAAACAACAGAAACGGGCAGCCAGATGAAGGCGTGTGCGATATACGACATACAGTTCACTCGGATAAACTATTTGTGATGAGGCGGAACAACAGAAACGGGCATCCAGATCAAGGTGTGTGCGATATACGGCATACAGTTCACTCGGATGAACTGTTTGTGATTAGGCAACACAAAAGAAACGGTCAGCCAGATCAAGGTGTGTGCGATCTATGGCATACGGTTCACTCAGATGAACTATTTGCGTTGAGCCAAGAGTACAGAAATGGTTCAATTTAACAAGATGTGTGTGATACGCGACAAACAGGTCTGTAATCAGAAATGTGTGCGAAGAGCGATAATAACACAGACGATTGTTGCTAATAAGACGTGTGTGTTGTGTGATGGGATTGCATGCAGAACAACAACATATATATACACACTTATAAGGACATGGTTGCATAACCAAATTAAACATCGAATTACATAGGTGGCTACTACACACATGACATTTAATTGCACACACCAAAGTAAACTATTACATGCATAATTACATAGGTGGCTACTACACACATGACATTTCCACACACCAAAGTAAACTATATATTACATGCATAATTAAGTAGGATAAACGATCATCTGATCATCATCTCCTTCTTGTGACGCTTGCCGCTGCTGCTCTGCTTATGGCTCGATCCGGCCTCGTCGATTTTGGGAACAAGGCACTTCCTCATGTCAACGATCCGCCTGTGCATCTCATAGCATGTGTACATGCTCTTGGCCACGAACCTGAGGTGAGGTTCATCCAGTTGCCGCATCCAGGCCCTGTGCCAGGATACGGGACTTGTTCTATTGGCATCCTGCTTCATCTTTTCGTAGTAGGGGTCGATGATGGTCGAGGCGAGTTCAACCAGGGAGTCTTTCTTCATGTTGCCCCAGACCCTGTAGTGCTCACGGATTTCGACAAGGTTCTTGCAGGCCAAGTCCGTAACCATGAGAGCTTTTACATTGTTGGAGGTTTCCACCGTAGCGAACTTGTAGTCGGTGCTATTGACAAACCTGGCGAAACGGTCGCAAGGCTCTATGGCCATGCAGTAGTGGTAAATGAGGACATGATGGCGCACGCACAACTGGGCGACGACAACCTTCTGATCTTTGCCGGGATAACCGCCGGTGTACTGGAGGTCGATGCCGACCACCTTGTACTTGTGTCGAGCAAGCAACCGCTCCACGGTGTTAATGTAGTCCTCCACCATGGCCGGGTCGATAGTGTACACCACCGAGAGATCTGTCTCCCTCGCGTGGGTCTCCACTTTATGCTCGCCGAACTCCATTGGAGCGCCGCTAGATATCCTCTCTGTATGTGTCGTCGTGGGTGTGCTTGTTGTGTTGTGGGGCGAGATCGAAAGGTTGAAGAGACTAAGGTTATAATGGCCGCGGGAATTAATGGGGAAGCCGGACGGCCTGGAATATCCGCACGCCCGGATGGCAGTTCTAATTTGCAGCGCGTAACTCCATCGTGCCGCACGTAACTGCATCATGGCGACGCGCGTGGCACAACCGCATGCATATGGGCCCCCAACGTGATCGTGCGCAGGCCCCAACTGCTAGCAGAGCGCGCGCGCAGGGACGCAAGCAGAGCGCTCCATGGTCGCCTCAACGGCGAGCAACCATATATATGCATATAGCAGTTGAACACGCAAGGAAAAGCTGTCCACAAGCCGAGCGCGTGGAGGTATGCGAGCAGAGTGCGCCGCGGTGCCTAACAGCGAGCACAGCGCACTGCAGCGCCTAACGGCGAGTAGAGCGCGCCGAGGGACGCGAGCAGAGGCCGGCATAGTGATACGTGGCAAATAAGACGAACTGTGCGAGCGATGGCGGAGACATCAAGCACGAATCAGATTAGAGTTGTGTGTGCGATACATGACATACAGTTGATCCATCCGAGCTGTTTGTGATGGAATAAGCCGCGTGTGTTGTGGGCAAATGCTTGCTGGTATACAACCGTTTGCGATTGATGAATTCATCACCGACGGGTTCCCTAGTGTGGTCCGTGTGCGATGTGATATGCTCTGTCTACACAACATCTATACTCTGTGTACAGAAGAACAACATATATATATATATATATATATATATATATATATATATATATATATATATATATATACTTAAACAGGACATGATTGCAAACCCAAATTAAACATCCAATTACGTTATATAACAAATACCATAAATATTGCAAGGTTCAAATTCCAGCATTACAAGGCCCAAATTCAAAGATTACAAGGTTCAAACTATTCAGACACATAAAATTCATCATCTTCAGAATCTTTTTCATGCATTATTTCTGCGAAAGGATCAGCCACTGAGAAGTCATATAGCGGCTCGATACAGTGACTTCCGAATAATCTATCATATGAAGTTACAAACTGAAATTCAGCTTCTGCAGAGCCTTTTCCATTCAGCTGTACACACCTGCGCTCTTTAGCAATCCATTCACTTCTGCGCAGTAAATATAGGGTAAACCTCATTACCTTGAGCAACCTTGCTTTCTCAACAAAGAACCTGGCGAATTTAATTTCTGGTGTGGTGCCTCAGTACTCGTTAAAAGTAATTTATGTGAGATGAAGATCAAGGCATTCAATGGGATTGTTATATTCCCCAACATTTTCTACTTTCGGGCCTGCTAGTATCTGCAAACGAAGACAACATATTAGTGCCTAGCTGTAGATTTGAACACTTCGGGCCTCTTTGATTTGCAGGATTTCTAAAATACACAAAAAGAGTGAAATGCCACCTTCAATTTTTCATGATAAACTTTTATCACGAAAGCATGTCGGGCGAAGGAATAAAATGCGTACAACACTAGCATCTCAAAAAATATATGTATCGAAATCCTCAAAATTTCCTTTAGAAATCATTCGACATTTGTCATTGTAATGATGGGTAAAAGTAACAAAAAATTGAGCTCCGTTGTGGTTAACAATTAACAGGAAAGGAGCATCACCTTGATGTATAGCTTCTCCGTGCAAGGAAAGCATCTAAGGAATCTAACAACTTCATCCAGATCGGGGCCGGCAGATTGTAGTGCCAAGATCTTCACTGTGCGCAGAGGCCGGGTCAAGCTTGTGGGAATCATTTTCTGGATGACAGGCAAACATATAGATCAACAAAAATTAGATAAAATGTGCTGGCCAATAATATATAAGAAGCAGAAGAAGAAGACTGTTGTACCTGAACGGATAACAATCCAGTAACAAGTTTGTTGAATTCAGCACACGAATAGCCCAACACTGTCAATTTCGGTGCATGAATGACCCTGATTCTTGCTGGACCTAATTTATCAAGTACATACAATCTCTCGAGGAAAGGCGCATTCTCAATGACCATATCATGAAACACCTCAACTGACAGCCTTGGGCGGCGCCAGCAATGCACATAAATCGCATGGGCATTCGTCGAGGTGATGTAGAGGCTACTGAACCCATCCATCGCATGAAGACGAAGGTACTCGAGGGCTGTACAGCCGACGAGCAAGCGCTCCAAATCCTCCTTCAAGATGCGGACAGCAATGAGCTCGAGGTGCTTAACTTTAGGGAGATGAAGAGCGCGCGCGCGGCATCAATCTAGGGGAAAATGCACCGCCTGAATGTAGCGCGGCGCAGCGTGGGCACGAGGCAGAGCACGGACGGCGGCAGCGAGCAAGGACGTCTGATACGTCCATTTTGCATCATGTTTTCCTACTGTTATTTATAATGTTTTTATGTATAATAATGCTTTTGGGAGTAATTCTAATGCCTTTTCTCTCATAATATGCAAGGTTTACACAAACAGGGAGAATACCGACAGCTGGAATTCTGGACCTGAAAAAGCTACGTCAGAGTTACCTATTCTGCACATCTCCAAATGAGCTGAAAATTTATGGAGAATTATTTTGCAATATATATAAAATACTGGAGCAAATAACTACCGGAGGAGGCCCATCAGGTGGGCATAACCCACCCGGGCGCGCCAGGCCCCCCAGGCGCCCTGGTAGGTTGTGCCCTCCTCGGCCCACCTTCGATGCCCATCTTCTGGTATATAGGTCATTTTGACCTAGAAAAAATTAGGAGGGGACTTTCGGGACGAAGCGCCGCCGTCTCGAGGCGGAACTTGGGCAGGAGCCCTTTTGCCCTCCGGCGGAGCAATTCCGCCGGGGGAACTTCCCTCCCGGAGGGGGAAATCATCGCCATCGTCATCACCAACAACTCTCCCATCTTTGGGAGGGCCATCTCCATCAACATCTTCAACAGCACCATCTCCTCTCAAACCTTAGTTCATCTCTTGTGTTCAATCTTTGTACCAGAACCTTAGATTGGTACTTGTGGGTGACTAGTAGTGTTGATTACATCTTGTAGTTGATTACTATATGGTTTATTTGGTGGAAGATTATATGTTCAGATCCATTATGCTATTTAATACCCCTCTGATCTTGAGCATGATTATTATTTTTGAGTAGTTACTTTTGTTCTTGAGGTCATGGGAGAAGTCATGTTGCAAGTAATCATGTGAACTTGATATGTGTTTGATATTTTGATGATATGTATGTTGTGATTCCATTAGTGGTGTCATGTGAATGTTGACTAGATGGCACTTCACCATATTTGGGCCTAAGGGAATGCATTGTGGAGTAGTTACTAGATGATGGGTTGCTAGAGTGATAGAAGCTTAAACCCTAGTTTATGCGCTACTTCGTCAGGGACCGATTTGGATCCAAAAGTTTAATGCTATGGTTAGATTTTATCTTAATACTTTTCTCGTAGTTGCGGATGCTTGCGAGGGGGTTAATCATAAGTAGGAGGTTTGTTCAAGTAAGAACAACACCTAAGCACTGGTCCACCCACATATCAAATTATCAAAGTAGCGAACACAAATCAAACCAACATGATAAAAGAGACATGATGAAATTCCCGTGTACCCTCAAGAACACTTTGCTTATCATAAGAGACCGTTTTGGCCCGTCCTTTGCCACAAAAGGATTGGGCTACCTTGCTGCACTTTATTTACCGTTACCGTTACTTGCTCGTTACAAATTATCTTGCTATCAAACTACTTGTTACCGACTATTTCAGTGCTTGTAGAAAATACCTTGCTGAAAACCACTTGTCATTTCCTTCTGCTCCTCATTGGGTTCGACACTTTTACTTATCAAAAGGACTACAATTGATCCCCTATACTTGTGGGTCATCAAGGCTTTTTTTCTAGTGCCGTTGCCGGGGAGTGAAGCACTCTTGGTAAGGAAAAATTATTACTACATGCTGAAATTTATTGTCACTTGTTACTATGGAGAATCATCCTTTGAGGGGTTTGTTCGGGGTATCTTCACCTCAACCGGAAGCACAGTTAGTTACCCCTCAACCTACTGCACCTACTGAAAATATTGGTTATGAAATTCCTTCGGGTATGATAGAACAACTGCTAGCTAATCCTTATGCAGGAGATGAAACTGAACATCCTGATATGCACTTGATATATGTGGATGAAATTTGTGGATTATTTAAGCTTGCAGGTTTATCCGGAGATGAAGCTAAGAAGAAGGTTTTCCCTTTATCTTTGAAGGGAAAAGCATTGACATGGTATAGGCTATGCGATGATATTGGATCTTGGAATTGGAATCGATTGAAATTGGAATTTCACCAAAAAAATTATCCTATGCATCTAGTTCATCGTGATCAGAATTATATATATAATTTTTGGCCTCGTGAAGGAGAAAGTATTGCTCTAGCTTGGGGGAGGCTTAAGTCAATGTTATATTCATGCCCCAATAATGAGCTCTCTAGAGAAGTTATCATTCAGAACTTTTATGCTCGGCTTTCTTGTGATGATCAATCCATGCTCGATACTTCTTGTACTGGTTCTTTTATGAAGAAGACTATTGAATTTAGGTGGGATCTTTTTGAAAGAATTAAACGCAACTCTGAAGATTGGGAACTTGACAAAGGTAAAGAGTCAGGTATTAAGCTTGAATTTGATTGTGTTAAATCCTTTATGAATACCGATGCTTTTCATAAGTTTAGCACTAAATATAGACTTGACTCTAAGATAGTAGCCTCTTTTTGTGAATCATTTGCTACTCATGTTGTTCTCCTCAAAGAGAAGTGGTTCAAATATCATCCCCCTATCAAAGAAGAAATTAAAGAACCCGACATAGTTAAGGATGAAACGATTATTTACAATATTGATCCAGTTGTGCCTGATACGTCTCCGTCGCATCTATAATTTTTGATTGTTTCATGCCAATATTATACAACTTTCACATATTTTTGGCAACATTTTATATGATTTATTTGGACTAACATATTGATCTAGTGCCCAGTGCCAGTTCCTGTTTGTTGCATGTTTTTTGTTTCGCAGAAAATCCATATCAAACGAAGTCCAAACACGATAAAAATTTACAGAGAATTATTTTGGAATATTTATGATTTTTGGGAGGTGGAATCAAAGCAAACGGGGGCCCACAGTGACCACAGCCCACCAGGGCGCGCCGGGCACCCCCTGGTGTACCCAGGTATCTTGTGCCCTCGTCGAACGTTGGTTGGGGCCCTTCTTCTGCCGAAAGAAAGATAATTTATGGAAAAAAATTGTGTAAAAATTTCAGCGCAATCGGAGTTACGGATCTCCGGGAATTTAAGAAACGGTGAAGGGCCAGATCTAAAAAACGTGAAAGAGAAGAGAACAGAGAGGGAGATCCAATCTCGGAGGGGCTCCCGCCCCTCTACCACCATGGAGACCATGGACCAGAGGGGGAACTCTCCTCCCATCTAGGGGGGAGGCCAAGGAAGAAGAAGAAGAACGAGGGCTCTCTCCCCCTCTCTCTCGGTGGCGCCGGAGTGCCGTCGGGGCAAGGATCGTGACGGCAATCTACATCAACAATCTTGCTACCGTCAACACCAACTTTCTCCCCCTCTATGCAGTGGTGTAACATCTCTTCTCCCCGCTGTAATCTCTACTTAAACATGGTGCTCAACTCCATATATTATTTCCCAATGATCTATGGTTATCTTATGATGTTTGAGTAGATCCGTTTTGTCCTATGGGTTAATCATGATCTTTGTTGGTCTGATTGTATATTTTATTTATGGTGCTATCCTACGGTGCCCTCCATCTCGCGCAAACATGAAGGATCCTCTCTGTAGGGTGTTGCAATATGTTCATGGTTTGCTTATTGTCGGTGTTGCGGGGGTGACAGCAGCCTAAACACGGATAAGTGGGTTATGGCATATGGGAGTAAAGAGGACTTGATACTTAATGCTATGGTTGGGTTTCACGACCTTAATGATCTTTAGTAGTTGTGGATGCTTGCTAGGGTTCCAATCATAAGTGCATATGATCCAAGTAGAGAAAGTATGTTAGCTCATGCCTCTCCCTCATATAAAATTACAAGAATGATTACCGGTACTTGTTATCGATTGCCTAGGGACAAATGACTTTCTTGTTGACAAAAGCTATCCACTTTTATTACCTTGCAATTTATTCGTAGTTTTATTCTCGCAAAATAGTTTCATACTTGTTCTAGGTAAAGCAAACATCAAGTGTGCGTAGAGTTGTATCGGTGGTCGATAGAACTTGAGGGAATATTTGTTCTACCTTTAGCTCCTCATTGGGTTCGACACTCTTATTTATCAAAGAAGGCTACAAATGATCCCCTATATTTGTGGGTTATCAACACCTTTTTTCTGGCGCCGTTGCCGGGGAGCAATAGCGTGGGGTGAATATTCTCGTGTGTGCTTGTTTGCTTTATCACTAAGTAGTTTTTATTTCCTGTTCTAAGTTGTTCTCTATCTTTAGTTATGGATATGGAACACGAAACACCAAAAAAATTAGTTGTACTTGCTACTCATGGAGATGGGGAACCTCCTAAAACCCTCGATGCTCGTTATGTGAAAAATATTATGCAATACTTTGATAATCCTGAGAAAACCCCGTTCAACTTGATAATGGGAGACACGTTGGATCAACGTGAATACTTTAGGGATTATCGCTTGACACAAAAAGGGAAACTGTTATGGGATCAAATTCATATGTTGAAATGGTATGCTTGGAATCTATGCTCTAGATATGATTATACTTGTTGCTCTAGGATGAATGCTCCACACCTTCCCTTTTCATGCAAATTTAATGATAAAGAAATCTTAGCTTCTTATGCTAATGGTAGATATGATTACTATGATGTGGAACGAATAGAAGAATTTGTTGCTTTTAAGGGTGCTTATGAAATTGAATCTTTGTTTGAAAAGTTTGAAGATTTTGATGATTCAGTTTAGACCTGAAAATTTTGCTATCCTTAAATATTGCTATGATAATTATAAATTCAATTACGATATTGATGGATTTATTGAGAATGTCTCTGCTGTCCAAGAAGAGACTAATATTTTGTAGGAGTCTATGGAAGAAGAAATTGATGAAACTGCGAGCTCATTGGATGAAAAAGATGATGAGGAGAGCGAAGAACAAAAGGAGGAAGAGTGGATTAGCTACCCGTGCCCACCTTCTAATGAGAGTAACCCTCCAACTCATACATTGTTTAACGTCCCTTCGTTCTTACCGAAGGATGAATGTTATGATAATTGCTATGATCCCGTTGATTCTTTTGAAATATCCCTTTTTGATGAAATTGATGCTTTCTATGCTTGTGGCCTTGATGCCAATATGAATTATGCTTATGGAGATGAACTTGCTATAGTTCCTTATGTTAAACATGAAATTGTTGCTATTGCACCCACAGATGATAGTCCTATTATCTTTTTGAATTCTCCAAACTACACTATATCAGAGAAGTTTGCACTTATTAAAGATTACATTGATGAGTTGCCTTTTACCGTTGCACATGATAATTTTGATGAATATAATATGCATGCGCTTGCTGCTCCTACTTGCAATTATTATGAGAGAGGAACTATATCTCCACCTCTTTATGTTTCCAACATGATAAAAATGCAAGAAATTGCTTGTACTATGCATTGGCCTTTACTTGATGTGCATGAATTGTTCTTTTATGACATGCCGATGCATAGGAAGAGAGTTAGACTTCGTCATTGCATGATATATGTTGCTTTGTGCTCACTACTAAATGCCAAATCATTGTTAATTAAAATTGGCTTCGATATACCTTGGGATCCGGGTGGATTCATTACTTGAGCACTTTATGCCTATCTTAATGGCTTTAAAGAAAGCGCTGCCAGGGAGACAACCCAGAAGTTTTAGAGAGTCATTTATTTCTATTTAGTGCTTTTATAAAGTTTAAAAACAAAAATATATAGAGGGGAGCTTAAAACTTCACAAAAAGAAAAGTGAAAGTGAGAGGGACGAGCATTGTGAAAGTGGGAGCTAGCCTTGAACTTTGTTCATGCCCATGGAGACTTTGTGAATCTTAATTACAGAAACTTTTCAACAAAACTAATTATCCCCTTGTACAAATCCATTGTATTATAAAAATAATGTGCCAAGATTTGCCTTTAGGATGATTAGATTGCTTGTTGGTATGTGCAGTGCAAAAACAGAAACTTTGGCTGTAGTGCGTGATTTTACATTTTTTACTGGAACATCAAAAGTTTCTGAAACTTTTTGAACAGTCTTGCTATACAAATTGTTTATTTTTTCCTAATTTTTCAGAATTTTTGGAGTAAAGAAGTATGGTAGATGTTCAGATTGCTACAGACTGTCCTGTTTAAGACAGATTCTATTTTTGATGCATTGTTTTGCTTGTTTTGATGAAACTATCGATTTTTATCGTTGGTATAAGCCATGGAAAAGTTATATTACAGTAGCTACAATGCAAAAACAAAATACGAATTGGTTTGCAATAGTACTTAGAGTAGTGATTTGCTTTATTATACTAACGGATCTTACCGAGCTTTCTGTTGAGTTTTGTGTGGATGAAGTGATCAAAGATCGAGGAGGTCTCGATATGAGGAGAAGGAGGAGAGGCAAGAGCTCAAGCGTGGGGATGCCCAAGGCACCCCAAGTAAATATTCAAGAAGACTCAAGCGTCTAAGCTTGGGGATGCCCCGGAAGGCATCCCATCTTTCTTCAACAAGTATCGGTATGTTTTCGTCTTCGTTTCGTTCACGTGATATGTGTAAATCTTGGAGCGTCTTTTGTATTTAGTTTTCATTTTTTTATGCACCATGCTGGTATGATATAGTCCATGGTTGATTTATAGAATTCTCATTGCACTTCACTTATATCTTTTGAGTGTGGCTTTATAGAATGCTTCATGTGCTTCACTTATATCATTTGAAGTTTGGATTGCCTGTTTCTCTTCACATAGAAAACCATTATTTGAAGAATGCTCGTTTGCTTCACTTATATTTGTTAGAGCATGGTATTTTGTAGAAATAATTAAACTCTCTTGCTTCACTTATATCTATTTAGAGAGTCAACAGGAATTGGTCATTTGCATGGTTAGTCATAAAATCCTACATAAAACTTATGGATCACTGAATATGATATGTTTGATTCCTTGCAATAGTTGCGATATAGAGATGGAATATGTGGGAGGTACTAGTAAATGGTTGTGGTTAGTAGGAATATTGGTGTTAAGGTTTGTGATTCCCGAAGCATGCACGTATAGTCTCTCGTTATGCTATGAGGTTGGAGCATGATTTATTATTGATTGTCTTCCTTATGAGTGGCGGTCGGGGACGAGCGATGGTCTTTTCCTACCAATCTATCCCCCTAGGGGCATGCGTAGTAGTACTTTGCTTTGAGGGCTAATAAACTTTTGCAATAAGTATATGAGTTCTTTATGACTAATGTGAGTCCATGGATTATACGCACTCTTACCTTTTCACAATCTGCTAGCCTCTACGGTACCGTGCATTGCCCTTTCTCACCTCGAGATGTGGTGCAAACTTCGCAGGTGCATCCAAACCCCGTGATATGATACGCTCTATCACACATAAGCCTTATTATATCTTCCTCAAAACAGCCACCATACCTACCTATTATGGCCTTTCCATAGCCATTCCGAGATATATTGCCATGCAACTTCCACCGCTTTCGTTTTGTTGACTTGAGCATTCATTGTCATATTGCTTTGCATGATCGTAAGATAGCTAGCATGATATTTCCATGGCTTGTCCGTTTTTTGATATCATTGTTATGCTAGATCATTGCACATCCTGGTACACTGCCAGAGGCATTCATATAGAATCATACTTTGTTCTAGGTATCGAGTTGTAATTTTTATTTCTTTTGAGTTATAAGTAAATAGAAGTGTGATGATCATCATTATTCATTATTAGAGCATGTCCCAGTGAGGAAAGGATGATGGAGACTATGATTCCCCCACAAGTCGGGATGAGACTCCGGACAATGAGAGAAAAAAAGGAAAAAAAAGGAAAAAGAAAAAAAAAGAAAAAAAGAAAAAAAGAGAGAAGGGGCATTGCTACTATCTTTTACCACACTTGTGCTTCAAAGTAGCACCATGTTTTTCATATAGAGAGTCTCCTATGTAGTCACTTTCATATACTAGTGGGAATTTTTCATTATATAACTTGGCTTGTATATTCCGATGATGGGCTTCCTCAAATGCCCGAGGTCTTCATGAGCAAGCAAGTTGGATGCACACCCACTTAGTTTTCATATTGAGCTTTCAGACACTTATAGCTCTTAGTGCATCCATTGCATGGCAATCCCTACTCCTCGCATTGATATCAATTGATGGGCATCTCCATAGCCCGTTGGTTAGCCGCGTCGATGTGAGACTTTCTTACTTTTTTGTCTTCTCAATATTTACCCCTATCATCATACTCTATTCCACCTATAGTGCTATATCCATGGCTTGCGCTCATGTATTGCGTGAGGGTTGAAAAAGCTGAAGCGTGTTAAAAAGTATGAACCAATTGCTCGGCTTGTCATCGGGGTTGTGCATGATAAATACTTTGTGTTAAGAAGACAGAGCATGACAAGATTATAAGATTTTGTAGGGATAGCTTTCTTTAGCGTCGATATTTTGAAAAACACGATTGTTTGTTGGGATGCCTGAGTATTGATGTCTTTATGTCAAATTATAGACTATTGCTTTGAATCACTTATGTCTTAATATTCATGCCATGATTAAATATATGATCAAGTTTATGCTAGGTAGCATTCCACATCAATTTTTTTTATCATTTACCTACTCGAGGATGAGCAGGAATTAAGCTTGGGGATGCTGATACGTCTCCGTCGTATCTATAATTTTTGATTGTTTCATGCCAATATTATACAACTTTCACATATTTTTGGCAACATTTTATATGATTTATTTGGACTAACATATTGATCTAGTGCCCAGTGCCAGTTCCTATTTGTTGCATGTTTTTTGTTTCGCAGAAAATCCATATCAAACAAAGTCCAAACATGATAAAAATTTATGGAGAATTATTTTGGAATTTTTATGACTTTTGGTAGGTGGAATCAACGCAAACGGGGGCCCACAGTGACCACAACCCACCAGGGCGTGCCGGGCACCCCCTGGCGCGCCCAGGTATCTTGTGCCCTCCTCAAACGTCAGTTGGGGCCCTTCTTCTGGCGCAAGAAAGATAATTTATGGAAAAAAATCGTGTAAAAATTTCAGCGCAATCGGAGTTACGGATCTCCGGGAATTTAAGAAACGGTGAAGGGCCAGATCTAAAAAACGCGAAAGAGAAGAGAACAGATAGGGAGATCCAATCTCGGAGGGGCTCCCGCCCCTCCGCTGCCATGGAGACCATGGACTAGAGGGGGAACTCTCCTCCCATCTATTGGGGAGGCCAAGGAAGAAGAAGAAGGAGGGGGGCTCTCTCCCCCTCTCTCCCGGTGGCGCCAGAGTGCCACCGGGGCAAGGATCGTGACGGCGATCTACATCAACAATCTTGCTACCGTCAACACCAACTTTCTCCCCCTCTATGCAGCGGTGTAACATCTCTTCTCCCCGCTGTAATATCTACTTAAACATGGTGCTCAACTCCATATATTATTTCCCAATAATCTATGGTTATCTTATGATATTTGAGTAGATCCGTTTTGTCCTATGGGTTAATCGTGATCTTGGTTGGTATGATTGTATATTTTATTTATGGTGCTGTCCTACGGTGCCCTCTGTCTCGCGCAAACGTGAGGGATCCTCGCTGTAGGGTGTTGCAATATGTTCATGGTTTGCTTATTGTCGGTGTCGCGGGGGTGACAGCAGCCTAAACGCGGATAAGTGGGTTATGGCGTATGGGAGTAAAGAGGACTTGATACTTAATGCTATGCTTGGGTTTCACGACCTTAATGATCTTTAGTAGTTGCGGATGCTTGCTAGGGGTCCAATCATAAGTGCATATGATCCAAGTAGAGAAAGTATGTTAGCTCATGCCTCTCCCTCATATAAAATTACAAGAATGATTACCGGTACTTGTTATCGATTGCCTAGGGACAAATGACTTTCTTGTTGACAAAAGCTATCCACTTTTATTACCTTGTAATTTATTCATAGTTTTATTCTCGCAAAGTACTCATAGTTTTATTCTCGCAAAATAGTTTCATACTTGTTCTAGGTAAAGCAAACGTCAAGTGTGCGTAGAGTTGTATCAGTTGTCGATAGAACTTGAGGGAATATTTGTTCTACCTTTAGCTCCTCGTTGGGTTCGACACTCTTATTTATCGAAGAAGGGTACAAACGATCCCTTATACTTGTGGGTTATTAGTGCCTACTGCTTATATTGAAAAACCACCTTTCCCTATTAGGATGAAGGAACATGCTAAGGTTTCAACTGTGGTTCACAAAAGTAATATTAGAGCACCTAAACCTGCTGAGCAAATTAAAGTAGAACCTAGTGTTGCTATGGTTAAAGATCTCCTGGTAGAAAATATTGACGGGCATGTTATTTACTTCTGTGATGAAGCTGCTAGAATTTCCAAACCCGATGAAAAAGGTAAACATAGACCTGTTGTTGGCATGCCTGTTGTCTCAGTTAAAATAGGAGATCATTGTTATCATGGTTTATGTGACTTAGGTGCTAGTGTGAGTGCTATTCCTTTTACCTTATACCAAGAAATTATGAATGACATATCACCCACTGAAATAGAAGACATAGATGTCACTATTAAACTTGCTAATAGAGACACCATCACACCACTTGGATTGTTAGAGATGTTAAAGTCTTGTGTGGGAAAATAAAATACCCTACTGATTTTCTAGTTCTTGGTTCCCCACAAGATGACTTCTGTCCCATTATCTTTGGTAGACCTTTCTTGAACACTGTCAATGCCACTATAGATTGTCATAAACAAACTGCCAGTGTTAGCTTTGGTGATGAGTCTCATGAATTTAATTTTTCCAAGTTTAATAGGTAACCTCATAAGAAAGAATTACCTAGTAAGGATGAAATAATTGGTCTTGCTTCTATTCCCGTGCCTCCTACTGATCCACTAGAACAATATTTACTAGACCATGAAAATGATATGCATATGCATGAAAGAAATGAGATAGATAAAATTTTCTTTGAACAACGACCCCTGCTCAAACACAATTTGCCTATTGAAACTCTAGGAGGTCCTCCTCCACCTAAAGGTGATCCCGTGTTTGAATTAAAACAATTGCCTGACACTTTGAAGTATGCTTATCTCGATGAGAAAATGATATATCCTGTTATTATTAGTGCTAACCTTTTAGAGCATGAAGAAGAAAGACTATTAAAAATTCTGAAGAAGCACCGTGCTGCTATTGGATATACTCTTGATGATCTTAAGGGCATTAGTCCCACTCTTTGTCAGCACAAGATTAATATGGAACCTGATGCTAAACCCGTCGTTGATCATCAACGACGTTTGAATCCTAAGATGAAAGAAGTGGTAAGAACTGAAATATTAAAGCTTCTGGAAGCAGGTATAATCTATCCCATAGCTGATAGTAGATGGGTAAGTCCTGTTCATTGTGTCCCTAAGAAGGGAGGTATTACTGTTGTTCCTAATGATAAAAATGAACTTATTCCACAAAGAATTGTTACTGGTTATATAATGGTAATTGACTTTAGAAAAATAAATAAAGCAACTAGAAAAGATCATTACCCTTTGCCTTTTATTGATCAAATGTTGGAAAGATTATCTAAGCACACACACTTTTGTTTTCTTGATGGATATTCTGGTTTTTCTCAAATACCTGTTTCACAACCTGATCAATAGAAAACCACTTTTACTTGCCCTTTTGGAACTTATGCTTATAGATGTATGCCTTTTGGTTTATGCAATGCACCTGCTACCTTTCAAAGATGTATGACTTCTATATTCTCTTATTTTTGTGAAAAGATTGTTGAGGTTTTCATGGATGATTTTTATGTTTATGGAACTTCTTTTGATGATTGCTTGAGCAACCTTGATCGAGTTTTGCAGAGATGTGAGCAAACTAATCTTGTCTTGAATTGGGAGAAGTGCCACTTTATGGTTAATGAAGGTATTGTCTTGGGGCATAAAATTTCTGAATGAGGTATTGAGGTGGACAAAACTAAAGTTGATGCAATTGAGAAAATGCCATGTCCTAAAGATATTAAAGGTATTCGTAGTTTCCTTGGTCATGCTGGTTTCTATAGGAGGTTTATTAAAGACTTCTCTAAAATTTCTGGGCCACTTACAAATCTTTTACAAAAGGATGTTCCATTTGTTTTTGATGATGATTGTGTAGAAGTCTTTGAAACACTTAAGAAAGCCTTAACTTCTGCACCTATTGTTCAACCACCTGATTGGAACTTGCCTTTTGAAATTATGTGTGATGCTAGTGATTATGCTGTTGGTGCTGTTCTAGGACAAAGAGTTGATAAGAAATTAAATGTTATTCATTATGCTAGCAAAACTCTAGACAGTGCCCAAAGAAATTATGCTAATACTGAAAAAGAATTTTTAGCAGTTGTGTTTGCTTGTGATAAATTCAGATCTTACATTGTTGATTCTAAAGTTATTGTTCACACCGATCATGCTGCTATTAAATATATTATGGAAAAGAAAGATGCTAAACCTAGACTCATTAGGTGGGTTCTCTTGCTACAAGAATTTGATTTACATATTACTGATAGAAAAGGAGCTGAGAATCCCATAGCTGATAACTTATCTAGGTTAGAGAATATCCTTGATGACCCAATACCTATTGATGATAGCTTTCCTGATGAACAACTAGCTGCAATAAATGTTTCTCATAATACTCCTTGGTATGCTGACTATGCTAATTATATTGTTGGTAAATACATACCACCTAGTTTCACATACCAACAAAAGAAAAAGTTCTTCTATGATTTAAGACATTACTTTTGGGATGACCCACATCTTTATAAAGAAGGAGTAGATGGTATTATTAGACGTTGTGTACCTGAGCATGAAAAGGAACAAATATTACGGAAATGTCACTCCGTAGCTTATGGAGGGCATCATGCGGGAGATAGAACTACTCATAAGGTATTGCAATCTGGTTTCTATTGGCCTACTCTCATCAAGGATGCCCGTAAGTTTGTTTTATCTTGTGATGAATGTCGGTGTACTAAGTATTGGGCCACTAGTACCCCGTACTTGTGCACGGGCAGTTGTAGCCATCCTTGCGGCAAGGCTTGCCGGGATCAGCTCGAGGTCGATTCAAGCCATCAAGGAAATCATCAAGTCAGAGATCTAAGGATCAGCAGATAAGCAAAGCTGGGATCCGAAGGCCAGCTCCCCCGGTAAGATCCTTGCCGGGATGGCCTGTGGAGCCCGGCAAGACTTGACGTCCGGCAAGGATCGGCGCCTGGCGAGATCCTGCCACTGTGCCACTGCTTCGGCACGGTAACAAAACCTGACATTCTGGGTCCTTCTCTGGATGCGTGGCGACGCGCCAGTGGAGGAGAGCTTAAGCGGTGCTGATGGGATGGCCCCTTTTTCCATCCCCAAGAAAGTGAGGACACCTAAACGGACACCTCATGGTGCATTAAATGCGCTTGTCCTAATCCGTCAGGGGTTAGGTATGATACCCTGTAGCTACTTTACACCTCAATGTATGTACATTTTGCCACTGTGGTGACCCCTTTGAGCATATAAAAGGAGGCCCAAGGCAACTGCTACAGAGGAGGAGAACTTCCGGCCCATTCTGCATGCGTAGCTGCTCTTTGAACGTACTGTTCATTGCGAGCGCTCCTGAAGGCTGGGCTCAAGAACATCAATAAGAACACAAAGCAGGAGTAGGGTTTTACGCTGATCAGCGGCCCGAACCTGGGTAAAAACTTCACGTGTCGATCACTGGTTCTGCTCTTTGCGTATACCTCTCCCCCCGCCGAATCGTAAAGGGGTCTCTCGGGATCCCATAGGTGTCGTGCCCCGACAATGAATGTCAAAGAATTGGTAATATCGGTAAGCGTCAAGAAATGCCTATGAATTATTCACTTGCTGTTGAACCATTTGATGTTTGGGGTTTTGATTATATGGGACCTTTTCCTTCCTCTAATGGGTATACACATATTTTGGTTGTTGTTGATTACGTTACTAAGTGGGTAGAAGCTATTCCAACTAGTAGTGCTGATCATAACACTTCCATTAAAATGCTTAAAGAAGTTATCTTCCCGAGGTTTGGAATCCCTAGATATTTAATGACTGATGGTGGTTCACACTTTATTCATGGTGCTTTCTGTAAAATGCTTGCTAAATATGATGTTAACCATATAATTGCATCACCCTATCATCCTCAATCTAGTGGTCAAGTTGAACTTAGCAATAGAGAAATAGAACTAATATTACAAAAAACTGTTAATAGGTCCCGAAAGAATTGGTCTAAGAAATTCGATGATGCACTTTGGGCCTACAGAACAACATATAAAAATCCTATGGGTATGACTCCCTATAAAATGGTTTATGGAAAAGCTTGTCATTTGCATCTAGAGTTAGAACATAAAACATATTGGGCAATTAAAGAACTCAACTATGATTTCAAACTTGCCGGTGAAAAGAGGTTATTTGATATTAGCGCATTAGATTAATGGAGAACCCATGCTTATGAAAATGCCAAGTTATTTAAAGAAAAAGTTAAAAGATGGCATGACAAAAGAATCCAAAAGCGGGAATTTAAAGTTGGAGAATATGTTCTTTTGTACAACTCTCATTTTAGATTCTTTGCAGGAAAACTTCTCTCTAAATGGGAAGGACCATATATTATCGAGGAGGTCCATCGCTCTGGAGCCGTCAAGATTAATAATGCCGAAGGTACTAACCCGAAGGTTGTCAATGGGCAAAGAATTAAACACTATACCTCAGGTATGCCTATTAATGTTGAAAGCAATATTATCCAAACTATGACACTAGAGGAACACATAAAAGAAACCTTCCGGGACACTCCAAAATTGTGAATAAAAGGAGGTACGTGATACGGTAAGTAAACGGACTCCAAAAAATCCGCAAAAATATTTTCTATCAGTTTTGGAATATTACAAAAATTAGGAAAATAAGAAACAAGTAGGAAGGCAACCGAGGGCGGCACAAGACACCAGGGCGCGCCTGGGCCCCCTGGCACGCCCAGGTGGGTTGTGCCCACCTCGGGAACCTTCCCGACTCCGTTTTCCTCTCGTTTGCTTGTTTCCCAAGATAAAAAATCTTTATATACCCCCGAACGTATTGACCACCATATCATGGAGAAATCTTCTGTTCTTCTTTCTTGCTGTTTTTCTGTCAGATCTGTTAAGCCAGGCATCATGTCTTCTCCCTCCTCCAACAAAGTAGAAGAAGATGCTTGGTTGATGAAGATGGAACTAAAGAGAGAGGAACCAGAGGAAACCATCAAGGGTGATAAGGTCAAGGAAGCCGCGGGCGATCAAGTTCCAGTAGTAGGGCAGGCCGTTCCAGCAGCAGAAGAAGAAGACATCCTTCAACCTTACTATGATTATCTTACCCCTACTGAAATTGAAGCTTTCAGGGTCATTGAAATGGTTCGTGTGCAAAGTAAATATCTCACTCGTGAAAATATTCTGTTGCAAGAGCACATCATCGCCCTCCGAAGCATCATTCGTAGATTGGAAAACCTCCTGAGCCTGAAGTGTGAAGCTACATCACCACCACCTTCATCATCTTCTCCAACAAAAGAAACTTGAGTTCATGGTATGGGCACTCCCCTTGGCTTGTGCCAAGCTTCGGGGAGGTGCCCCGGTATCGTATCACCACCGCTATCTTTGCTTTCATCTATTTTAGTTCGATCTTTAGTTATCCTATGATTTAGTTGAATAAAAGTTTAGTTCGATCTTTTCTTTTTGAGTGCTTGCTTAGTGATCTATCTATGTAATCGTGTGCGAGATATATAATAAAGAGTAGTTTGAGTTTTGTTTCTTTACTTTTTTGTTCCAATAAAAAGAAAGGAAAATAAATGAAAAAGATCATATGCTAATCTTATGGTAAGTAATGACATCACATAAGGAAAAGTATAAGTGGTAAAATTTGTTGGAGATTGACAAACATAGCATTAGTCAATAATGCAATTCATGAAAGAATTTATAAGGGAAGAGAAGATTCACATGCAAATACACTATCTTGGACATCTTTTATGATTGTGAGCCCCCATTAAATATTTTGTGTCAAAATAGTTGATGTTGGACAAGGAAGACAACGTAATGATTTATGTTTGTTCATATTCACATAGAAGTTATATTGTCATAGATCCTTCAACATGTGGTGCTTGCTCAATATCTTTTCTAGCCAAAAATTCCGCACTAAGTAGAGATACTACTTGTGCATCCAAAAACCCTTAACCCAAAATCTTACTTTGAGAGTCCACCATACCTACCTATGGATTGAGTAAGATCCTTCAAGTAAGTTGTCATCGGTGCAATAAGGCAATAAAAATGGCTTCTAAATGTGTTGGATCGTTTAGTGTAAGAGAAAATTGAGTGTTGTACGAACTTATGATGGCAAAGTAATAAAAGCGACGGACTGCATAATAAAGGTTGCTATCATAAGGGGCAATATAACGTGACGTTCTTTTGCATTAAGGGATTTGGCATACAAACAAATAAGCGCATGACAACCTCTGCTTCCCTCTGTGAAGGGCCTATCTTTTACTTTTATGCATTTAGTTTTATGTAAGAGTCAAAGTATTCTCCTCTATTCCTTTTTATGTTCTCTTTTTGCAAGCGTCATGTGGTGAGGAAAGATCTAGGCACATATATCCAGCTAGATATGAGTGGGCATGAGTTATTATTGTTGACATCACCCTTGAGGCGAATACGTTGGGAGGCAAAACTATAAGCCCCTATCTTTCTATGTGTCCGGTTGAAACATTTTATTCATGGGTACGCTGTGAGTGTTAGCAATCATAGAAGATTAAATGACGGCTGAGTATGTGGACTTGCCTAAAGGCTCCGATACGTGACCCTTCCTGAAAATATGATGAATTGTAGTTGCAAAGTTGATTGAGAACATAGTTTGTTATTTTTAATAAGGTTTATGCTTTATACTTCAATGTTGTGATGAATTGTTACTTGTTCATGATAAAAGTTGTTTGACAAAGTTTTATGTTAAAGTTCCTTGCTGTTATAATAATATGCATGATGCTTCTATGTCCGTATTTTGTTTTTATCGACACCTCTCTCTCTCTAAGCATGTGGGCATGTTTTTCGATTTTAGTTTTTTGCTTGAGGACAAGAGAGGTCTAAGCTTGGGGGAGTTGATACGTCCATTTTGCATCATGTTTTCCTACTGTTATTTATAATGTTTTTATGTATAATAATGCTTTTGGGAGTAATTCTAATGCCTTTTCTCTCATAATATGCAAGGTTTACACAAAGAGGGAGAATACCGGTAGCTGGAATTCTGGACCTGAAAAAGCTACGTCAGAGTTACCTATTCTGCACATCTCCAAATGAGCTGAAAATTTACGGAGAATTATTTTGCAATATATAAAAAAATACTGGAGCAAATAACTACCGGAGGAGGCCCACCAGGTGGGCACAACCCACCTGGGCGCGCCAGGCCCCCCAGGCGCGTCCTGGTGGGTTGTGCCCTCCTCGGCCCACCTTTGGGGCCCATCTTCTGGTATATAGGTCATTTTGACCTAGAAAAAATCAGGAGGGGACTTTCGGGATGAAGCGCCGCTGTCTCGAGGCGGAACTTGGGCAGGAGCACTTTTGCCCTCCGGCAGAGCGATTCCGTCGGGGGAACTTCCCTCCCGGAGGGGGAAATCATCACCATCGTCATCACCAACAACTCTCCCATCTTTGGGAGGGCCATCTCCGTCAACATCTTCAACAGCACCATCTCCTCTCAAACCTGTAACACCCCCAGTGGTTAGCCACAGTAATTCCATTTTGATAATGCCAAGTCAGCATGATTAACAGTGCATGATCATCAGTAGCATCATTTTGCATTTCAACTCCTAAGTCAAAATTCAGATTTAAACTAAAGGGGAAAATAAAAGTTGTCCAAACCTGAAAACTAAAATGTGCCTCATGTTGCAAATATTCCCATAGCATTTATAAAAATGATTGCAACATTTATTGGAATTATAAAAGGACTCAAACAGCAAGAAACAGTAGGGAGATAGCACTATTTAATCCTTTTTCAATTAAATAAAATCAAAATAAAAAGATATGGACACCAAACCAATTTCTAGCAGTGACTAATGTTGCACTGGGATTTATGGACCAGTTCTTATATTTTACAAAAGTCCATAAGTAGCCTAAACATTTTTGCAAAACAGAAAAGTAATGAATAAAGAAAAGAAAAAGAAAAACAAAGGAAAACAAAAAAAAAGGAAAGAGAGCAGGCCCCCCCCCCCCCCCCCGACTGGGCCAAGCCCAGCTGGCCACTCCAGCCGGACCGGCCGAACCGGCCCAAGCCCCTCTCTCCTTATCCCCTCACCCCCCCGCAAACCTAACCTACCCCACTCCCCCCCACCTTCCCTCCCCCAATCCAAACTGGATCGGGATCGGGAGCTCTAGCCGCGCCGCCCTTCGACGCCCGGCGCGCCCCCCCCCGCCGCCGGCCGCCGCCCCGCCGCCGCCGCCTCGCCTCCTCCCCGGAGCCCCCGCTCGCCGACGCCCCCCGTCGCCTCACCCCGCCGACCGCCCTGCCGCTCGACGTCGCCGGCACCACCCCGTCGCCGGACCGCGCCACCCCCTCGACCCTCATCCCCGACCGGCCTCCTCGAGCCACGCCGCCCCCGTGCCTCTACAGCCGTCGGTGAGGCCCCGGCCTCTGCCGTCTCCCCTTTCCCCCTCGTCCCCGTCCTCGATGCCGTCCGCCATGCCAGGACGCGCTCGCCGCGGTCCCCTGCTCCGTTAGCCGCGCCCCCGCCGCGCCTGGCCACGCACGCGCGCGCACCGCGCTCGCCCGCTCGAGCCTGCTGCTCGCCGCAGCCTCCCTCTCTCTCCTCGGTGCTGCTCGCCTGCGGCCGCGCCCACCCGCACCCGCGCGCGCGCGCCCGCCATGCCTGCTCCTGCACACCGCGCCCGCGTCGCCCCGCTCTGCCGCACGCGCGCGCGCCCCGCCCACTGCCCTCGCTCGCGCGCCCGCGTCGCCCCTTGCCGCCGACCGCCCGCGCGCGCACCGCGCGCCGCGCGCCCGTCGCCGCCCGTGGCCCTCTGTGCCACCGACCGGTGGGGCCGAACCCCCCCTAGCCTATGACAAGGGGGCCCCGCCCCAGAACGTTTTTAATAATAAAAATGAATTAATAAAATAATTAATTAATTAATTAATTAGTGAATTAATTAGTTTAATTGATCCTGATTAGGTTAATCTAATTAATTAATTAGTTTAATTAAGTATTAATTAATTAGTTAACCCTAATTAACCCTAACAGTCCCGTGACGTCATGCTGACGTCAGCAAGACACTGTTTCGGATAATGTTAATTTAAATAATTAATTAAATTCCAGAAATTAATAAAAGCTTTAGAAAATCATATTAAATAATCCGTAACTCAGATCGAAAAACTTTGTACATGAAAGTTGCTCAGAACGACGAGACGAATCTGAATACGCGCTCCGTTCGTCCGTCACGCGTCCCTAACTATCCGAACTTGCAACCGTTCCCCTCTTATCCTCTGTCCGATAATTCCAAAGACCCGGGAAATATCGTCAGATATTCTCCCGCTCCGTCTGTTACGTGTGATGCTGCGTTAGACTACCCCTAGCACCGTGTATCGTATTTGTCATGCTCATGTTTGCTCTATATTTATACTGTTTCCTCCCCCTCTTCTCTCTCGGTAGACCCTGACACCGACGTCGTCCCCGAGATCGACGCAACTCAGGAGCCCGACGCCACCGTTGACGATCCCTCTCTCTCTTGCCAGAGCAACCAGGCAAGCCCCCCCCTTTGATCATCCCGATATCGCCCATTCTAATTTCCCATGCTTGCATTAGAATTGCTGCTGCTACTGCTTTACCTATTCTGATGCATAGCCTGTTTATTGTAACCTGCTGTTGATAATTACCTGCATATCCTAAACTGTTTAGTCTAGGCTGGGTAGAGACCTATCAGTGACCCCACTTATCCCGACTGCCGCGCTGGATCGTCAGAAGACCCAATCAACGGGATTGAAGACCAGGACCCGACACCGCACATCACCCCCCCCTTAGTTGTAACGACACTGCAGTGTTACTATCGAGTGCCGAGGGTGAAACCTCATGTAGCACTTCTGATGTTAACTCTGTAGAGTAGCTATTCGGTCGTGGTCATCGAGGGTGATTCCTCCTTCGCCACTTCCGGTAACGACGCTGTCGTGCAACACATCAAGTGTGAACCCATCGAGGGTGAATCCTCCGAGTTCACCTTGACAGACACATCGAGTAGGAATCCAACGAGGGTGATACCTCGGATTCCCTTGATGTTATGGACACACGGATACTTGGACTTTACACTGTTCCTTGGATAGGCGGGTCGGCCCTGAAGGGTACCCGCGTGCGCCTGAGAGGCGAGTGTTGTGAAGACGGGTGCCTGTGTGGTGCCCGAGTGGTGAATACGAGGCGCGGCCGGGCATTCTTAACCCTTGCCGCAAGTCCTCGAGACGGGGCGACGGGGTCACATCTTTCGTGAGTCTCTGCTCGTTACCGCAAGCCCCTAGTCCTAGCGATTTGGATATTTGATCCGAGCAGGCCTCTGGTCTGATAGCACTAACCATCACGTGGGCATAGTATGGGCGTTCTGCATCGTATGCATCAGCCAAAAGCTCTGTCAGACGTCCAGTTCAACAGTGCGGCATGGAGTGATTGGCGCCATTGTGGTGGTGCTTGGATCTGGGCCATGTGCGCAACGACCCGGAGGGCGAGGGGCGATGGCCAAGACCCCCTTGCGCTTAGGATGTAGACCGGCGGGGACCTCTCTGCTGAGCCGTAGGTAGGGTTGCGATGTGTTGTTTGGCCGAGGCCGGGCATGACCCAGGAAAGTGTGTCCGGCCGAAGTTAATCGAGCGTGTTGGGTAAGTTGGTGCACCCCTGCAGGGAAGAACACTTCTATCGATAGCCGGTCCTACGGTAAAGGACACTCGGAGTTGTATCCCGATCGATACAACTAGAACTGGACCCTTGAGACGTTAACAGGTTGATGACTGTATTGGCTCTGGGATCGCTTTCTCACAGGGAGTCGAGAAAGGATCTCAGGACGAGGTTTGATGACTTTATGGCTCTGGGATTGCTTTCTCGCAGGGAGTCAAGAAAGGATCTCTGGGTGAGGTTGATATTATTACTGCTACATTATGTTGTATTGTTCTACTCTCTTCTGTTGCTGCAAGACCGCTGAAGATGCTAGTCTTCGATAGGACTAGGCCTTCTCTCTATTCTGGCATTTCTGCAGCCCAGTCCACATATACAGCCTCCCCTTGAAAATGTTGCATATGTAGTGTAGATCCTTGCTTGCTGAGTACTTCTGAGTACTCACGGTTGCTTTGTTTTCCTTTTTCTCCCCATATCAGTTTGACGTGACCAGAGGACGGAGCCCCCTGAGACAGATGCCCCGACGATCGCTACTACTACTACCCAGAGGATGGATACTACTACGAGTTGACTGACGACCAGGAGTAGGATCGGAGGGTCCCAGGCAGGAGGCCTTCGCCTTTCGATCGTAGTGTTTTATTTTGCCCCGCCTTTCTAAAGGCCTTTCTGTTTCTATTTCATATCTGTACTCAGATATCTGAT
Source organism: Thinopyrum elongatum (assembly GCA_011799875.1). Classification (NCBI taxonomy): domain Eukaryota; kingdom Viridiplantae; phylum Streptophyta; class Magnoliopsida; order Poales; family Poaceae; genus Thinopyrum; species Thinopyrum elongatum. The sequence goes on along the minus strand of CM022298.1, from coordinate 404,978,341 downwards.
GCTTCCGCTGACGCTTGTTCGCAAGCTTATGTATTCGAGCCCTCGAGGCCCCTGGCTTGTAATATAAAGCTTGTATGACTTTATTTATGTTTTAGAGTTGTGTTGTGATATCTTCCCGTGAGTCCTTAGGCTTGATCGTGTGCATTTGCGTGTATGATTAGCGCACGATCAGGCCGGGGGCGTCACAAAACCCTAGTTCATTTCTTGTGTTCAATCTTTGTACAGGAACCTTAGATTGGTACTTGTGGGTGACTAGTAGTGTTGATTACATCTTGTAGTTGATTACTATATAGTTTATTTGGTGGAAGATTATATGTTCAGATACATTATGCTATTTAATACCCCTCTGATCTTGAGCATGATTATTATTTGTGAGTAGGTACTTTTGTTCTTGAGGTCACGGGAGAAGTCATGTTGCAAGTAATCATGTGAACTTGATATGTGTTCGATATTTTGATGATATGTATGTTGTGATTCCCTTAGTGGTGTCATGTGAATGTCGACTACATGGCACCTCACCATATTTGGGCCTAAGGGAATGCATTGTGGAGTAGTTAATAGATGATGGGTTGCTAGAGTGACAGAAGCTTAAACCCTAGTTTATGCGCTAGTTCGTAAGGGACCGATTTGGATCCAAAAGTTTAATGCTATGGTTAGATTTTATCTTAATACTTTTCTCGTAGTTGCGGATGCTTGCGAGGGGGTTAATCATAAGTAGGAGGTTTGTTCAAGTAAGAACAACACCTAAGCACCGGTCCACCCACATATCAAGTTATCAAAGTAGGGAACACAAATAAAACCAACATGATAAAAGTGACATGATGAAATTCCCGTGTACCCTCAAGAACACTTTGCTTATCATAAGAGACCGTTTTGGCCTGTCCTTTGCCACAAAAGGATTGGGCAACCTTGCTGCATTTTATTTACCATTACCGTTACTTGCTCATTATAAATTATCTTGCTATCAAACTACTTGTTATCGATTATTTCAGTGCTTGCAGAAAATACCTTGCTGAAAACCACTTGTCATCTCCTTCTGCTCCTCGTTGGGTTCGACACTCTTACTTATCGAAAGGACTACGATTGATCCCCTATACTTGTGGGTCATCAACGTCCATCATGAAAGTGGAGCTCCTCGAGCCGATCCAGGGCCGGGGATAGGAACCAGTAGTGCAACCTGGGTTCGGTCTTGTTGTGGGGATTGAGCCTGCCGATAGCAAGGCGTCTGACCGGCCCAGGGTGCGTGGCGAGGACGTGGGACAATGTGTCCGGGCGTTGTTGCTCCCTGCTGCAGAACTCGAGGTCGACGATGAGGTCCAGGGGGTGGAGTGCCAGAGGGGGCACCACCGCCGTGAGAGGACAGTGGTCCGCACGCCATATGTGATGGGGAGGTGGGATATGATGGTTACCAACATCTCGTCGGGGAAGCTGCTGATGAAGTCCATGTTCGTAGGAGGCTCTTGCGGTTCTGGCTCGACCCGCCCCCGCTTGTTGGCCGGCTCGTCCTCCATCTCACAGCAGGCGGTGATCCTCAGCGGCGGTGCTTGTAGATGAGAACAGAGGATTGTTCTACGTACCTTCCTAAGGTGGCCGAAACAAAAGTCCAAAACCAGCAATAAATTGCAGCGCTCGCGGCTCGCTTCCCGGTATGGTGAGTGTGTGCGGTGGACTGCTCACAGTCGTCCCATCTAATCAAATAGCTGCCCGCGGTAGTAAATGGTTAGTTGAACGCCCACGGTTGGACTAATACGACCGTTCATGATAATAACGTGGTGGCGATTTGTTAAAAATGCCTTGGAAAATCAATGTATAAAAAGGCGAAACAAACCCTGAATAATTTCATATGTTTAGCACAGTTGCATGTTGCCTCTATAAAATAAATCAATGCGGGAAGATACATCGTATGTCGTTTCGCACACAGATCATGTGACCAAGTTCTCTCTCGGAACCATGAGGCTTCTTGATAGAAGCTCCGGTTTGTATGAAAGAAAATATGGGTCAAAGCCGAGTTGAAAAGGGCAGCAATATCTAACCCCAGCTTACAGAAGGTACAAAAGCATGATGATTAATTGTTCATCAGGTTTACACAAAATCCAGATTGAACAGGACAATAACAACTAACTCAACCAAAGTTTTTGGCAGTCATAATCAATTGGATCGGTCTGATCTATAAAATAAAGATCCTGGGCCAGAAAATCTACTAGTACATGAAGACAAGTTGTTGTAAATAGAAGCCGGGCATGTTCAGAAGCCCTTTTGTCCACCTGAAACTTCTTTTTATGCTGCTCAACGTGTCCATCCGTGAGAAAGTTTTTGTTAAAAAACTTAATCCTCATGGACAATAGTATTCTCGCATTCAACAGGAAGAATGTGACAAAGTTAGTGTTTGCATGGTTGGATGCATATCCTTCCAGCGTTATTGTCCTCAAACGAATTTCATGAGAACTGAGAAAATCCTGGTGCTTCTTATGCCACCGATTGGTTATACCTTTTTATCCATGTCCTTTAGCCTAAATAGTCATGAAGACTGAAAACAGTTAATGTCTAAAAAAATAGTACAGCTGAACGGTTAGTTCTATTAAAGTATATCAATGTGCTTGATATCATCACCTCTATATACAAATTCTCTAGACATGGAAAGCATCGCAGCAAGCCGATAATCATGTTCAGATCAAAACACCACATACTGATTTGTAAGGTCTTGACAGAATCCAGCACCATTGATAGGGTACCCATGGACAAACTCTTCATTGAGCATAGAACATAATATTAGTACCAAAGCGTACTCCAAGATTATATAAAACTTATGCACACAAATGAAAAATGCAGCTTATGATTACAGAAGTGTTGATGATATAAAACTTACGCACACAAATGAAAAATGCAGCTTATGATTACAAAAGTGTTGATGATAATATACAGTACCTGAATAAGTGTGGAGCCAACCACCATCTTGTAACCTTCAAATGGATCGGGAATTACACCCAAGGTCTCCAGTTTAGGCGCAGAGATCACAGTTATTTGCGAAGGTGCATAACAGTAATCAAGGAGCAACCTTTGGAGTGAAGGGGCGTCTTTGATGATGAGCTCCTCTCCTTTAAAGCAAATTCCAATGCTTCAAGGTGAGGCGACTTTATTTGGAGACAACGTATACAGATTTCTTTTCCAAAAACAAGCAGCAAGCGCTCTAGGGTAGGGCAGCAGGAGTGGATGATGCTGTGCAGTGAGGCCTCCGACAGATCGACCACCACAAGCGCGAGTTTTTTTAGCAGTGGGAGTCGAAGCATTTGTACCAGATTGTCTGGTAGATGACACCGGGCCAGGGTGGCGGTGTGGAGAGAGGAGGAAAACCATGAGATGGACATTGGTGGTGAGGGCACAGCTACAACGCTTGGTGGAAAGCTATTTGCCTAGTAATGGTAGAACTCAAGATGCTGGAGTTTTTTGAATTGACGGGATGTCAGCCAGGCGCCCACCGTGCAGGGTATGTGCAGCAGGCAGCATGCCAGGATGCATAGGCATTGAACGGAGCCCTGGTGGGAGGATATGATGGCTCCGTGGAGTTCAAAATCATGAACGACAGATAGCCGGCGACAGTCGAGATTAAGAGGCACGGCGCGCCACTGAATGCGCCACCGAGTTGTGAGGACCTGTGTGCGGCAACCATCCGTGGTGGGGAGAAGGAAGATGATCTCCCCAAGGATGGCGTCCGGGAGATCGCTGATGTGGTCCGCCCGATATTCTACGGGTTCCTCGGATCCAGGGCGTGGCCGCTTCTGCCCGCGCTGCCGGGTGCAGGATCTATAGCCGGCGGCGCCACTGGCCGGAGCCTCATCTGTGTACATAGCAATCTGGAAAAAAGGCAAAAACTTACATGTAGGACATTCAAAATCAATTCTCAAGATCTGGAAGAAAAAAGGCACAAACATATATGTAGGACATTCAAAATCAATTCTCAAGATCTGGCTATGAATTATTAGCACGCACGCTAACCCTAGTCGAATTATTAGCAAAAAATCATTTGTACAGAACAAACAATTAATCACTAACCATAGATACCATTCAAACAATCAATACACTACACGGATCTAACGAATCTTACTCTGATTTCATGGACTGGGTGAACATAACCAAGGATTTCTATTCCCAACAAAAGGGGAGGGGGGGACTAACCGGTTTTCGGTCGGAGTCGGAGTCGTTGCCAGAGTAGCTATGGACCTCCGCCTCCGGCTGGGGAGGCACGACGATGGCGACAAAGTCAATGTCGCGCTGCTGCCCACGCGAGACCTCGTCGGCGGCGTGTCGGTGTACTAAAGCTTGGGTTCTTTAGTACCCCATACTTGTGCACGGACAGTTGTAGCCATACCAGCGGCAAGGTCAGCCGGAGGACAGCTGGAAGCAAATGCAAGATCATCAAGGAAGCATTCAGGCCAGTGATCAAAAGACAGAAGACTGAGAGCTTGGCTCCCGGCAAGATGCTTGCCGGGATGGCCCGTGAAGACCCGGCAAGTTCTGCACCCGGCAAGGTTCCGCCACCTTGCCGCCGCTCCAACGCAGTGACCAGCCTGTTATTTGGGTTTTGTCCTCCTGGATGCGTGGCATGGTTCTAGTGGTGAACGGGCTTAAGCGGTGCTGATGGGACGGCCCCTTTTTCCGTCCCCAAGAAAGTAAGGACACCTAAACAGACACCTAAATGGAGCATTAAATGCATTTGTCCTAAATCATTTGTGATAAGTATGTAAACACTGTAGCTACTTTACACCTCAATGTATGTACTGAACGCCACTGTTGGTGACCCCTTGGACGTATAAAAGGAGGCCCAAGGTGTAGCTACAGGGGGGACGTCCTCTGGCCTATTCTACATGCGTAGCTGCTGCTTGAATGTACTGTTCATCGCAAGCGCTCCTGGAGCTTGGGCTTAATCATCCACAATAAACTAAAGCAGGAGTAGGGTATTACGCTTCTCAGTGGCCCGAACCTGGGTAAAAATCTCATTGCGTTGACCGTTGGATCTGCTCTTTGTGCATACCTCTCTCCCTGCCGAACCGTAAAGGGATCCACGCGATCCCATAGGTGTCGTATGCCGACATCTTATGGCGCGCCAGGTAGGGGGAAGAGGTTGCGCGAACCTGATCTAGTGATCAGCACGTCACTCTCTTGATCGTTTTGTTGCCATGCCCCCCAAGAAGAAGGGTTTGGTGGCGGATGGTCCGTCTGCGTCTGGTCTGCCCATGCCTTCACAGACGGCCAACGGCATGGACGCAGGTGGAGGAGGTGGAGGTCTTGAGATTCCACGATGTTCTGGCGACCAAAGCCAGGCGAGCGGTGTTGTACGCAGCGGCGATAACAACCCGCATGCCGCTAGATCTAAGGACGGAGCCGTGCCGCCTACGGGTGGTGCAGCGAACTCCAAGGACGGGATGACGCCTTCCAAGATACCCACGACGGCGCATGCGCGGCGGCCTTCTCAGGCCGTGCGCGATGAGCAGCATCATGACGTCGGTGGTTCTAGGCGTTCCCAAGGAAAGACCCCTGCGCATCATTCCCGAGATGCGCGGGACCAACATGCACACCAAGATGCTAGTGGAAGCGCGGTGCAGTCGCGGGATTGTGATGGAGCTCCTTCTAACATGGTTAGGAGTCAGAGCACCTCATGTACCTCGCACATCTCGCCGCTGCCTACACCAGCAGAAGCGTTGGCGCGAGCGCAGTTGCTTTTGGATTTCCCTCCTGCTCCGGAGAATCTTGAAGAGTGGAGAGCTGCTATTCAGAGCCTCATCGGCTTCGCCAACGGAGATGGATCGCAGTAGGCAGAGCCCTCGCGGCGGCGGTCCGTCGAGCCGACGCGTGCCGATGGCGAAAAGACTGGAGGTGGGATGACTACGATGCACTCTCCTCCACGATGACAATAGCGGTCGCTAGCTCGGCGGATCGATGGTTGTGATGATGATTCCACGGCGTTGTCCGATCTGCGAATGCGCCGCGATCAACGTCAAGTTCTTCGCAATTGAAGCAAAGAAGACGCTCGAACTACCATCGAGCGGCGATGGGAAGCGCGCCATCAATCTGATAGGCGCGCAGGGCTTGTTGTCGACAAGCCTGCGCCAAGGAATCCTGGTGACCTGCCTTATGAGGTGGGGTGTCCAGCGTTTACCCGTGAGCTGCGGCGAGTCCAGTGGCCCAATTCCCGAACATTTAAGCCGGAGGTCCCGGAGAAATACGACGACAAGACTCACCCGTCAGAGTTCCTGAGCATATACACCATCACGGTGCAGGCTGCCGGAGCTCGAGACGACAAGATACTTGCCAACTACTTCCCGTTGGTGCTTAAGCCCAACGTCAGGTCGTGGTTGATGCATCTGCCAGAGAATTCCATTTCTTCCTGGTCAGACATGTGTCATCAGTTTGTTGGCGCCTTTGTCGGAGGCCACCAAGCTCCTGGCCAGGTAAGTGATTTACATCTCATCCCCCAGAAGGAGGGCGAGCCCTTGCACAAGTACATACAGAGGTTCAGCCGCGTACAGTACAATATCCTAGACGTTCATCCCGCCGCTGTTATTAGCATGTTTTATCAGAAAGCGCAACCGCAAGATGCGAGAGGAGCTGGCGATGACCAAAGTCAGGGATGTTGCCGAGCTCTATGCTCTGGCCGATAAGTGTGCTCGGGCTGAAGAGGGAAGGAGGCTCCTCGGCGAGGATGCCAGTGCAGGGATCGACTCTGACGGAGAAGACGCTGCCGCCCCGACAAGGAAAGGTCGACGGCGTAACAGGAAGCGTAAGGGCAAGGCTGTGCTTGTTGTCGAGGAATCCGGCAACCCCGGCGCCGCCAAGAAGGTCAAGGTTGATGGCCCCGGCAAGGATGTTGCCGGGTGTCCCTCCTATCAGGCCTTGGTGGCTGCCGACAATCCAGAGGGCTCCGACAAGCAATATTGCAAGATCCATCGCACCAAGGGCCATGATCTCCAGAACTGTCGGCAAGTTGAACAGCTTGTTGAAAGGCAGAAAGCTGAGTATGAAAGGCGAGATAAGGAGAGAGCCCAAGATGGTGCTGAGGGGTCTGGCAAGAAATGAGGTGGCCGAGGAGGTTGCCGCGGCAAGGCTAAGCAACAGAAGGAGAGGCCCGCACGAGGCCGCGACAAAGAAGACGGGGGTGACGATGACAACGAAGAAGACGACGACTCCAGCGAGCATGAGTTTCAAAAGGCTACAGAAGCTATGTGCCTTGACGGAGGCACCTCGCTGCATTCTTCTCACCGCCAACTTAAACAGTGGGTGCGAGAGATTAATGCGGCGGAGCCATCGGTCGATGCTCGGAAGCCTCTGAAATGGTCCAACACACCTATCATTTTTGACATTGAGGATCACCCTGATCGCACAACCGTGGTCGGGTGTTTGCCATTGTTGGTTTCACCAACGATTCGCAACCTCAAGGTGACAAAAATGCTAGTTGACGGTGGGGCCAGTTTGAATCTGATCTCGCCTAGCGTGATCAAGAGGTTGCAAATTCCTGACGAAGATCTCAAGGAAACGGGCATGTTTCAAGGGATCAACCCAGGAAGGAGCCAACCAAAAGGCAAGATCACATTGCCGGTGACATTTGGCAGTGAGCTGAACTATAGAACAGAAAAGATTGTATTCGACGTCACCAAGATTCCGTTGCCATATAACGGGATTCTCGGCCGTCCAGCACTGGCCAAGTTCATGGCGGCCTCGCACTACGCCTACAATGTATTGAAGATGTCCGTGCCGATGAGCGTCATCACTGTCAACTCCGACAAGAGGGATGCGCTTATTTGTGCTGACCAACTCTACCGGGAGGCAGTTGCAGCATCTGCCGCCAAGGCACTTGCTCCTGCCGATGAAGCTCCTGCGGGGAAGAAGAAGACCGGCAAGACCTCTAGCACACACTCCGGCAAGCGCACCTCCTTGGAGTGCTGCGCTCCCGTCGAGGATGTGCCAGAGAGCTCCACCGGCAAGAGCAAGAAATCCAAGGCAGCTCCACTAGAAACCAAGAAGGTGCCCGTTAAGGAGGATGGTACGGGAGGAACTTTCACCATAAGTTCCACCCTCGATGACAAATAGGAAAGCATGCTCGTTGCTTTCCTGCGGGCGAATATCGATGTGTTTGCATGGCAACCATCTGATATCCCCGGTGTTCCCAGGGAAGTAATTGAGCACCACCTTGCTGTCTGTCCTCATGCGCGGCCCGTCAAGCAAAAGGTTAGAAAGCAGCCTTTGGAACGACAAGAATTTATTGCCGAAGAAATCAGGAAGTTGGAAGCGACAAGTTTGGTCAGAGGAGTGCTCCATCCTACGTGGTTGGCCAATCCAGTTGTAGTGCGCAAGGCGAATGGAGAATGGAGGCTGTGTATTGACTATACAGATATCAATAAAGCCTGTCCAAAAGATCCTTTCCCCTTGCCGCGCATCGACCAGATTGTGGACTCCACTGCCGGTTGCGATCTGCTGTCGTTTCTCGACGCCTATTCAGGGTACCATCAGATTTTCATGGCAAAGGAAGACGAAGAGAAAACCGCATTTATCACCCCATGTGGTGTGTATTGTTTCTTACGTATGCCTTTCGGGTTGAAAAGTGCTGGTTCAACATTTGCAAGGGCGGTCCAGATTGGTTTTGAGCCCCAGCTACATAGAAATATGGAAGCTTATATGGATGACATAGTGGTTAAAACCAAGGACAAAGCAACGCTCATACAAGATTTGGAAGAGACATTTGCAAATCTGCGCAAGATCAATCTGAAGCTCAATCCCGAGAAGTGTGTGTTTGTCGTTCCATCTGGCAAGCTTCTTGGGTTCTTTGTATCTCAGCGTGGGATCGAAGCAAATCCCGACAAGATCAAGGCGATTGAGCAGATTGAAGCACCGAGACGCGTCAAAGATGTGCGTCGACTTGCCGGCTGCATTGCTGCTCTGAGCAGGTTCATTTCCAAATCTGCTGAGCGCGCCCTGCCCTTTTTCAAGATCTTGAAGAAGGCAGGTCCAATGAAATGGACTCCAGAAGCGGAGGCAGCGCTGCAGGATTTGAAGAAGTACCTCTCCTCTCCACCGATACTAGTCGCACCTAAACCATGAGAGCCATTGCTGCTATACCTAGCGGCAACAAATCAAGTGGTTAGTGCTGCATTGGTAGCACAGAGAGAAGCTGATGAAGAAGCAGCGACAAGCCCGACAAGCGACGAGCTGGGGTCTTCTCCGGCAAGATCTGGTGCCGACAAGGCAGGATTTGCAGAGATGAATGAAGAAGCGCAGAGGAACAGGATGGTGCAGCGCCCAGTTTATTTTGTTAGTTCCCTTTTGCAGGGGGCTAGGTCAAGGTATTCTGGTGTGCAGGAATTGCTCTTCAGCCTCCTTATGGCCTCGAGGAAGCTGCGCCATTATTTCCAAGCGCATGAGATTACCGTCGTCACTCGCTTCCCGTTGCAGCGGATTTTACGGAATCCAGATGCGACCGGCAGGATTGTGGAGTGGGCGTTGGAATTGTCAAGCTTTGATCTCAAGTTTGAAAGCACTTCAACAATTCAGAGCAGAGCCTTGGCGGAGTTCATTGCAGAATGGACCCCAACGCTAGACGAAGAAAGTCAAGAGACAACTCTTCCCGGCAAGGAAACAGATCAAGAATGGATTATGTATTTTGACGGGGCTTTCTCGCTGCAAGGCACCGGAGCTGGCGTGCTGCTTGTTGCACCCACCGGAGAGCACCTCAAATATGTAATTCAGATGCACTTTCCCCGGGAGAGATCAACAAACAACACTGCAGAATACGAAGGGCTGCTTGTCGGTCTCAGGATCGCGGCGGATCTTGGAATCAAGAAGCTCATCGTCAGAGGTGATTCACAACTTGTCGTCAAGCAGGTAAACAAAGATTATCAGAGCCCGTTGATGGAAGCATATGTAGATGAAGTGAGGAAATTGGAAGAGCGCTTTGACGATCTGCAGACAGAGCATGTTCCTCGAGCGGAGAACGACATTGCTGATGACCTGTCAAAGCGTGCTGCCCTTAAGTTACCTGTGGAACCAGGCACTTTTGTGCTCCGATTGACTCAGCCATCCATAACACCATCAGTAAGGCAACATAAGCGACTGAAGTTGAGTTCCGGCCAGTACTTTCCAGCAGAGCTCCTAGAAGCTGCCGGCAAGGAAGTTGCCAGGAACAACGACAAGCTTGCCAGGGAGCAACAGGCTCCGGCGAGGCCTCAGGTCCTTGCCGTCGAGACAAACGCTCCTGCGGCAGAAGATATGCCTTTAGTCCTTGCTGTCGAGCTTCAGGCTCCGGCATGGGCACAGCACATCGTCCAGTTCCTCCAAACAGGGGAACTCCCAGAAGAGCAGGAAGAAGTAGAGAAAGTAGCCCTTCGGTCTAGTCTGTACCAGTTCGTAGATGATGTCCTATACAGAAAGAGACCGAACGGTGTGAAATTGAAGTTCATTTCTCGGGAAGATGGATTGGAGCTGTTGGCAGAGATACATGGAGGCATATGTGGCTCCCACATAGGTTCAAGAGCTCCTGTCGGTAAGGCATTCCGGCAAGGTTTCTTTTGGCCCACTGCCCTCCAAGATGCAACTGCACTAGTAACCAAGTGTGAAGCGTGCCAGTTTCATTCGAAGAAATTGCATCAGCCAGCTCAGGCTCTTCAGACAATCCCTCTTTCCTGGCCATTTTCGGTCTGGGGGCTCGACATATTGGGCCCTTTTCCCCGTGCTACCGGGGGCTTTGAGTACTTGTACATTGTAGTCGACAAGTTCACAAAGTGGCCGGAAGTGGAGGCAGTGAGAAAGGTGATAGCACAATCAGCCGTCAAGTTCTTCAAGGGACTAGTTTGCCATTTTTGTGTGCCAAACAGGATCATCACCGACAACGGCACACAGTTCACGAGCCACACCTTCATGCAATACGTCCAAGACCTTGGCAGCAAAATCTGTTTTGCTTCTGTTGCTCATCCGAGGAGCAACGGCCAAGCAGAAAGGGCAAATGCTGAAGTGTTGCGAGGGCTCAAGAAAAGGACTTTTGACAAGCTGAAAAAGTGCGGAAGACGCTGGATTGATGAGTTGCCGGCGGTTCTTTGGTCAATCAGAATGACACCAAATCGAGCCACTGGCCAGACACCCTTCTTCCTAGTGTATGAGGCAGAAGCAGTTCTCCCCACGGAACTCATATACGGGTCACCTCGAGTGCTCGCTTATGATGAGCTTGAGCAGGAGCAGTTGCGACAAGTGACGCCACGCTCCTTGAGGAAGATCGTCTTCAGGCTGCTATGCGAGCTGGACGCTACCAGCAAGCCTTGCGCCGCTACCATAGGCACAAGGTTCATGCCCGAAGTCTTGAGGAAAGCGACCTTGTTCTTCGGCGCGTTCAGTCGGCGAAGAATTCCAACAAGTTGAAGCCGAAGTGGGAAGGCCCTGTGCATAGTTGAATAAACTTAAGTGTTTTACAATTCCTGTCGATTTTCATGTTATTCTATATGCATGCTTGTCTGAGATATTGTATTACACTTGCTTCCAGTAAGCGTTAACGAACCGCCAAGGTTCCATATCTTTGTTTTCTCTTCTTTCTTTTTCTCAAAAGATGGAAGGTTCCCTCGCGTGCAAGTTTGTCGGGGGGAGTGATGGTATGGATACCAACAGGCGACGCTCAAGGTTGACATCTTGCCGGAAGGAATGCAACAACAAAAAGCTAAGTTGCAGGACTTTGAGTAAATTTCTTTTACTTTAAGGCTATTTTCCTTGAACGGTTTTTGCCTTTGTATGGAAAACCTGCACGCGAAGGAACCTTGTAGTGATCGGTTGTGCCCTTACTCTGTTTCGAGTCCGCTCAACAGTTTAGGTGGCTGCACTGAAAACGTCAAGGATATCTTGCCGGTAGCGACACCTCCAGCAGGCTGCTAAAGACCCGCATCTAGCGCTTGCGGTAGGACGCACGCGCCGGCAAGTTTTCAATAAGCGTAGGGCACGCACCATACAGAAAGAAATCCGACAAGGGAAATAGCATGCATTCATCCAAGACAGAGCAAGTTATATTACATTGATGGTTGCCGCGTTTCTAACTAAAGATAAAATTGTCTTTGACATGGAATGGTGGCGGCAAAGATGAAGCAAAGTGGCTAGTCCCTGCGCTGGCCTTCGACCCTCTTGATTTGGCTAACCTTGTCGATGATGGGCGTGACAAGCTATTTGAGTGCTTCGAGGTTTGCATCCTCCGGCAAGCTATCGAGAACGTTGGTGAGGTTGATGCCGGGGTTCTTGTGCACCACTTTGACGAGCACCTTGAGGAGGACAGCCCGACAGAGTTTGCGGGATTCGTTGGCCAGATGGGTTGCTCGCTCAGAATGGAGCAGCTTCAAGGCATCGACGACACCCTCGAAGAACATGGTCAGCTTGGCGCTCGAGGACACCCTGTCGTCAGAAGAATAGTTGAAGTTCTGCAGGCCTATGGTGGACAGCTCTGCTGCAATCCTTTCCGCGATGTCAACCAGGCGCTCGGTCCAGATCTTCATGCCTTTCTCAAAGTCATTATAAGAGGCGGCAGCGCTATTGAGCAGGTCCTTGTTCTGGAGGTCCTTGATCAAAGCCTTCTCTCGAGCCTTGAAGTCCTTCAGAGACTTCTCCAGCATGGTCAGCTTCAGAGTCAGACCAGCGATGGATTCTTTGGCTGAGGTGATCTCTTTGATCTTGTCGGACATGGAGGTTTGCATCTCCGCCAAGCTATAGAGAGTCTTTTCTTTGTCGGCTTTGAGCGACGAGAGCTCCTTGCCATGTTCCTCGAGGTTCGCCTCTAGCCCTTTTACTCTATCGCCTAGCTCATTCTTGGCGGCCTCTGCAGCTTCAGCAGCATCGATGGCTTCCTTTAACTTGTCGGCGTGATCTACAGTCAGAGCTTCGAGCGTCTCCTTGTGTTTCTGCTCCAGCTTCTGGGTCCGCTGCGCGACAAGTTTTTTGATCTCCTCGTCCTTGCGGCGGAGCTTGGCGGCAAGTGCCTCCTCACGAGCGGCAAGGTCTTCTTCCTGAGCGTCAAGCCCGACACGGAGTTGTGTTAAGCGAGCTTCCTCTACAGCGGCCCGCTGCGCGGCCTCTTCCTGTGCCTTCTCAGCGTCAGACTGCTTCAAGAGGAACTCGTTCCAACTCTGGCTCAGTTGTTCCCAGCCAGTCATCAGCTCCTGGAAAGCCTCAGCGTACCAGACTCTGCCTCTGCTGCTTCAGTTACTGCTGCCCTGGAGTCTAGTTTCTCTTTCCGGGCGCGGTGAAGGGCCTGGAGCTTCTGAAAGTTGTTGCTCATAGCTTGGAGGAGCTGTTCTTCCTCGGACCCACTGCTACTGGCGCATGGCTCATCAACAATTTTGAGCCCGGCAGCGGTGATGACATCTTCATAAAAAATTTCCCCTTCAGTTGGCACCCCAGTGCTTGCCGTCCCTGGTATGCTGACGAACAGGTTGTCGCCAACCTTAAGGTATCTGCTTGACGGGGGAGCCTCGGATGTTGACGGTTGATCCTCCACAACCGTCTCATCGGCAAGTGGGGATTCCGTGACCGGTGTAGCGCCAGGCGCTCCTGTGGCAGGAATGCCATCAGTATGGTCACTGGTCTCCTTGCCGGTCCTCTCAGCAGACCTTTTGGCGGTTTCTTCCTGTGCGCCCTTGGCGGCTTCGTCAGCAGTGATCTTGTCGGCCTCGGTGGCAGCATCCTTGGCGGTCTTCTCGATGACAACGTCAACATCCATTTGTTCCATCGAGGGAAGATCTGAAGGCCAGGGAAAGAAACAAGATGACACCAAAGTTGAAGTTCAAAAAGATAAAGATACATAAAGAATGACGAATATCCAGAGGCAAGTGGTTTACCTGTGTCGGGCTGTTGAGCGGTAGGTTCTCCTTTCCCGGCAACATTGGTTGCCGATTTAGGACTGCCGGTGCCCGTACTTGCCGGCTCCTCTTCGACATGGATGGGCTCGCCGGTGGAAGCCCTTGCCGGAGATTCATTTCTGGGCGATGTGGTTGACGGAGGCAGCATGTCAGGGACGGCCTCCAATGGCTCTTCCTGTTGCCGTTCTTCTCCTGCAAGCCCAGCGATGTCAGTAACGAAGATAAACATCTCCACGCCCGCTAGCAAAAAAATGAGTAGTGAATTCACACTGGGGGCTAGGTTGGGGGCTGCGAGGAAGACCGAGCTCCGAGCTGACGACAATGAGCTCTGGCGCATCCACAGTGCTTGCCGGGGGCTCGTCACCCGTTGAAGTCTTTGCCCTCTTCGCCATCCTTTGTGCTAAAGTTTCCGTATCGCTGCGGAGACAGGTTGAAGCAAGATAGATGAGTTAAGCAAAATCAGAAACTCAGAAATTAAAAGATACGACGGGACCCTTACTCTTCTCTCTCCGGGCTAAAAGCGGAAAGGTCGAAGTCGACCTCCTCTACAGTGTTCGTGCGAGGAGGTGGAGAAGGGGTCCTGGGTCGCTTGGCTGCGGCAGAAATGGTAGGTTGATGTGGTTCTGATGCCCCGGCCACCGGTGCCGTCGTATGAGACGCCCCCGCCGCTCCAGTTGTTGCCGCGGCCGTGCGTCTTGTGCGCCGCACTGGTTGCTGTTGAGCTTCTTGCCGCTGCGCAGCCTTGCCGGCCGCTTTTTTGCCAGGAACCTCACCACTTGATGAAGGCTGACGTGCTGGAACGCGGGAGGCAGCTTTCCGCAGCATGCGCTTCTTCTTCTCTGGAGCTGGGGGCTCCTCGTGCAGCTGCTCCTCGGTTGTATCTTCGACAGAAGGGCTCCCGGCAGCTGTGCCGCTCTGCTCCCCGGTAGTCTCGCCCTGCCCGGCAAGGTTCTCCTCTGACATTACCTCCTCTTCGCTGGCCTCCTCTTCCACGAAGCCAGCGCTGCCGGCCTCCGCGGTAAGGTTTGCCTCTTCTGCCCTGCTGGCGATGTACGCCACCTCTTCATCATTGGTGGGGCGGATGAGATTTGTCTCTTCCCGGACGGCTCTCTCCGACAGATTGTCAAAGAACTCCTGTGCGCACTCTGCAGATGGCTCGACCCAAGTTCCGTCAGGGCCGTGGGCATTGCATGCCGGCATCATGGCGATGATTGAGGTCAGAGTGGAGTTGTTGCATAGAG
The DNA here is from genome assembly GCA_011799875.1 of Thinopyrum elongatum. Taxonomy (NCBI): domain Eukaryota; kingdom Viridiplantae; phylum Streptophyta; class Magnoliopsida; order Poales; family Poaceae; genus Thinopyrum; species Thinopyrum elongatum. The sequence goes on along the minus strand of CM022298.1, from coordinate 404,963,232 downwards.
GAATTATGTTCGCTGGCAACTTGTATTTCCCGTTGGGCCTAAACAGTCTGTGGCAGAGGGCTGTGTGCTGCATAACCGTCAAATTGTTGTTCAAACCTAGACGTAGCCTCATGATATCTGCCGCATTCCAAAATTCCCAGGCTGGCCTCCCTTTGTTATGCAGAGGAGCGATGTGGCGGCGAAGGAAATCAGTGCCAACCATTTCTATTGTCAGCCTGGCAGCCTTGAGATGGTGGACTCTGGTAATAGCAATTGTGAGCTTCTCATCTTGGGGATCGAGGGAACTCCAGTTGTTGCCGCGGACCACTTTCATTTGTCGGGGCAGACAGAAAGGCTGGAAATCCTCCTCCTTGATCCAGCACCATTCGCCCCGCCATTCTTCCCACTTGCTATGGTAGAGCCCTTCTGGATATATCTCCTTATTCCAGGCCCTTGGAATCCAGCTGATAGAACCGGAAAGGGCCTCTCCTTTCTCGATCCGGGGAATGAAATAGTGGCAGAAGAGGGCTGTGCTGGGGATTATTCCGGCAAAGTTTTCACAGAGATGAGCGAAGACTGACATACATGTCACGACATTCGGCGTGAAATCCAAGAGACGGAAGCCGTATGTATACATGATGTCGTTGAAGAAATCAGAAAATGGAGGGCAGAGCCTGCAATAGAAGAATGCGACAAAGAAAGGAAATTTATCTGGGCCGCCCTTGGAGTAAGCAGGATTCACGCGAGTGGCGGGGTGGGCTTTCGTCTCCCTCCCCCACATGCACAGGTACCGGTCCTTCAGAGCGCTTGCATCGAGCATCGGGGCGAAGATGACGCGTTCTTTCCGCATCTTCACCAGCTCGCTCTCCTCGACGGCTTTCACCTCTTTACCCTTGTTCGCTTTGGGCGGTATGGCGGCTGTGGAAGCAGAGACCGAGGACGATGAGGGCGTGGAGGCGGCGGATGAATGAGAGAGATTCTGCTTTGAGTTCGAGGAAGGAGACGGTGGCGGTTTCCAGATTGGAAAGAATGGGAGGTAAATGAGCGGCGCCTCTGCGGATTCCTTTTAATGGGGAAGGCACGGGGCTTCCTCCTTTCTAATTAATGCAAATGCGCTTTTGCGAGCACACTATTACTGCGCATGTTCCCACGTCGCGCGTTTATTACGCGCCCTGGGGAAGCGCGGTAAACAAGATAATAACAGCTAACTCCTGCCACGCGTGCCCATGCACTGTTTGGGCCTAGCCCAATAACGCCTCGCATCCGTGTATGGCCTAGGCCCGGGGGCTCCTGTCGGTGTACTAAAGCTTGGGTTCTTTAGTACCCCATACTTGTGCACGGACAGTTGTAGCCATACCAGCGGCGAGGTCTGCCGGAGGACAGCTGGAAGCAAATGCAAGATCATCAAGGAAGCATTCAGGCCAGTGATCAGAAGACAGAAGACCGAGGGCTTGGCTCCCGGCAAGATGCTTGCCGGGATGGCCCGCGAAGACCCTGCAAGTTCTGCACCCGGCAAGGTTCCGCCACCCTGCCGCCGCTCCAGCGCAGTGACCAGCCTGTTATTTGGGTTTTGTCCTCCTGGATGCGTGGCATGGTTCTAGTGGTGAACGGGCTTAAGCGGTGCTGACGGGACGGCCCCTTTTTTCGTCCCCAAGAAAGTAAGGACACCTAAACGGACACCTAAACAGAGCATTAAATGTGTTTGTCCTAAATCGTTTGTGATAAGTATGTAAACACTGTAGCTACTTTACACCTCAATGTATGTACTGAATGCCACTGTTGGTGACCCCTTGGACGTATAAAAGGAGGCCCAAGGCGTAGCTACGGGGGGGGGGGGGGGGGGACGTCCTCTGGCCCATTCTGCATGCGTAGCTGTTGCTCGAACGTACTGTTCATCGCAAGCGCTCCTGGAGCTTGGGCTTGATCATCCACAATAAACTAAAGCAGGAGTAGGGTATTATGCTTCTCAGCGGCCCGAACCTGGGTTAAAATCTCCTTGCGTTGATTGTTGGATCTGCTCTTTGTGCATACTTCTCTCCCTGCCGAACCATAAAGGGATCCACGCGATCCCATAGGTGTCGTATGCCGACACAGCGACAACAACCTCTGCGCCCAGCTTCATGCGTTGCGCGAGTGCTTCACCAGCCCCAGCGTCGCCACTCCCACAGATGGTGTGCTTCGGCAAAATCCTAATACACTCCATGCGGCGGTGACAACTGTGGACGGGGTGTGCGGCCGCCTATTATGACCGGCGGATTGGGCGCGCCATTAATATGGAGCAGTGGGAGCGAGGGGCGGCGGTCAAAGGGCTGGCTCGCCTCCCGGTGAGCCTGCGCAGTGGACTGCTGGCATGCCTACCGTCATTTCACACAGCTAATAGCATGCCCCACGGTGAGTGCGTAGCGAACACGCGCATGCCTCGGCCTCCCGGTCTGCCTGCGTGGTAGACTGCTAGCATGCGTCTCGTCAACTCACGCGTGCTCGTACGGCACACGGGACGCGTGCGCGGCACGTATTATATTGATTTTTCCTTTTTGATGATTAATTCTGCCGCTTTATTGATTAACCGAAGCACGACACATACATTATTGGTCTAACGTACATGGTTCGAATAAAGAGTCCGTTTGCAATATTGGTTGATAATTTCCTCTCTGTAAGAAGATTATATCAAAACTTGTCTCAAATTTGAAAAAAAAATATCACAGTCTATTGGTGTCCATATGACACCACGATAAGTTTCATGAATTTCAACTTAGTTTTGGATTTACTGGATTTTAAAATCAAGATTCTTGATGTTAGAAATTTCTTGCATGGGGACTAAACATGCACCCAGGGACACGTACACATATGATTTTGCAATCCATTTTCGTCCACTATCACGGGTCTCATGTAGATCAAATTTGATTTTTGCACATTAAATCCCTGGGAAATCAATCAATGTATAAAAATAGACAAATGTTATCTATTTTTTTTAATTTTTAACACTAAACTCCTTTGGTCGGATGTTAGCTGCAGAAAAAGTTTGACATGCATCTTTGGGCCACATGCACGCGGTGGTCCTAGGACACTCACTCGCGTGTGACACTCTCTGTGGGCCCGCGAGGTCGCCGTCCAGCACTATGACATGAAGTGAGAGAGGTTAATTTGACCAACAAGGACGATCATTTTTTGGTTTTTGTTACGTATGGTAGGAGTATATATATAGTACGCATTGAAGAGGGTGGCCGAGGGCAACATATACTACGCGTCATATAGGATAGTCACTCGCGTGCGATGCTTCCATCCGTGGGCCCGCGAGGTTGTCCTCCATCACTTTGACCCAACAAGGAGGTTTCTTTTTGGGTTGTGTTGCGGTAGGAGTATATAGTACGCGTCGAAGAGGGGAGGAGGGGGCCGGGGCAACACATACTACACACACGTCATGAACGATCTCGCTTCGTCTGGGGACTTTTCGGTTTCCGAGGCAGGTGCCACAAAGAAGTTGTGCATATTGGGTATTAAAAACATCACCAACACATTGGGCCATGTGCAGACGATGGTTGTGACTCATTCACCTATGACGCTTCCCTCCATGGGCCAGCGAGGTCGTCGTCCATCTAATATATGACACAATGAGAAAGGTAATTTGACGAACAAGGAGGATTATTTTTGGGTTGTGTTATAGTACGTAGGAGTATATATTACGCATCGAAGAGGGGAGGGGGCAGCATATATATACTGGGTGTCATGAAGCTCAGTTCGTGTGGGGGACTTAAAGGTTTCTGAGGCAGGTGCCACATCAAAGTTCTCCATATATATTAGGTATTCAAACATCACAACCACACATCTCCATACATGTGTTTGGCCCACAAGCAAGCGATGGCGGTTGTCCTCTAGCACTCACTCATGGGGTTATCGGCGAGATGCTTCGTCCATCTCTGTGTGCCCGCTTGGTCAATCACTTTGACCGACAGCGAAAGAGGTTAATTTGACTTATAATTAGGAGGGGATTAAATTTTGGTTCGTCTTATACGATACGGTACATGCATGTCATGATGTGAGAGATAACATATTATACTTTGAGCGCATGTGTGCGCACGAATACCTCCCACCTGGTCGAAGGGGGGGGGGCAAGCACGCGACGCATCATGAACCAAATATGTGTGTGGACTGTGCGATTTTCGATGCATGCATGCGCCACATCAAAATGTCGTGCTTTTGGTATTCAAACATATATGCATGCATCACACATGTCCATACATATGTTTGGGGCACATGCATGCAGTGGTTGTCTTTGGACACTCTCCCTCGCTTGGTTATCATCGACAACCTATATATTCGTGGGCCCACGTGGACATCCATCACTTCGACCAACAACGCGGGAGAGGTTACCAGGGTCGATTCTTCTTCTCTTGGTTCGTGTTACCGTATAGTCGTACGTCGATCATGGTGAGATTCGAGACCTAAGTTCGAGGGCTTGCATACACATGAATCCCTATATATATAGTATACGCGTCGTGAACCCTCGCTCCGTGTGGGGACTTTCCGGTTCCAAAAGCACGACACCCCATCAAAGTTGTGCATTGGGTATATTCAAACACCACATGACACTTCATACATATGTTTGCATTGAGCCACATGCACGCAGTGGTTGTCTTCAGGCACTCCCTCACGTGGTTATCGGCGACAAGCTAGCCTATTTTGTGGGGCCGCGTGTGGACTTCCATGCATGACTTTGACCCAACAACAAGAGAGGTTATACGACCAAGGTGGTGATTCTTCTTGGTCAGTTTTACAATACGCCTTGGTGAGATGCCCCCTCCCACCGACTCAAAGTGTGTGTGTGTGGGGGGGGGGGGGGGGGACAGTATACTTCGCACTAGATGAACCTGTGGGGTCGAGGATGTCGGTTAATTTGCGATGCACATGTGCCACATCAAATTTGTGATTGGTTATTAAATATCATGCACCACATCATTACACAACACACACACACACACACACACACACACACACACCACACACACACCAACCACACACATCGGGCCACCGCAGGTGTGGTTCGTATGTGGTCTCACCCATCTAACTTCAGAAGAACACATATGTGGGCCCGCACACGGTCCACATTTGATCGGAAGCAAGGGGGGGGGGGGTTGACCATATGTACTCCTTTCGGTTTTGTGTTACGGTAGGGTGAGAAGTCAGACCTAGCTATTTGGGGGCAGCGTTCATAGATAGGATTCCCCTCCGCCAACACGATTACACGAAGTGTGTGGGTGTCTGGTGTGGGGGGGGGGGGGGGCTAGCAATAATAACATGCGCTTTGTGCGATAGGTGCCACATCAAAGTTGTGCATTGGGTATTTGAACATCAAACCACCCTTTTCATACATATATTTGGTCCACATGCAAGTGTGTTCGTGTTTTGACCCTTTCCCACGTTTTTTTGCCAAATTTATAAACAACAGACGAGTCGGACGCAGCAGTCGTCTGCGATCGGGTATGTAACAGACATGGTTCCCTAGGACTACCCGTGTGCCGCGGCCCTGCCCCTGTCACCCACATGATCATAGTAGATTGGGCTCCACGAGGCTTCCCTCCCCCTCTCGAAAATATCTACTCCCTCACAATCTCGAAAATATCTACCTGCCTAGATGGTTTTTCTGTTTGATAGCACACGATTAGTATGTGTGGACCATGTGCGATGCCTGTTCTCCCGCTCTGCTTCAATCAGTAGATCCAAATTTTTAGTAGCCCCGGCATTTTACTCACGCCTGCATCCCTCGCAATCTCAAGAATATCTGCTCGGCTGGAGTGTTTTTCTGTTTGATAGCACATGATTATTATGTTTTAACCGTGTGTGATGTTCATTACTCCCGCCCCGCTCTGCTTCAATCCCTTGATCCAAATTTTCGGTAGCCCCGCCATTTTACTCCCGCCTAGTAAAATTTTCAGTACCCGCGGCATTTCCTCAAACACCACCTTGGACCCCCTCCACACACACACCCCCCAAATCCTTCGCTCACCCAAAATCCCCCGCTCACACACATACACACCACCCCTCCCTCGCTCTAAACCTAGCTAGGTCACCGTCGCCGCCGCGCCGCTCCATCGTCAATCTCTGCCGGTCTGCTCGTGCAGTTTACCCACCGATATACATACCCTCGCTGCCTTGAGTTTCTTAGATGACGCCTGCAAAATGCCCCCTTTCCCACAGATCCCCATCCCCACCCCTCCCCCACTCCAGAGCGTCGCAACCTAAGCCCGGCTACGCTTCACGGGGAGCTCGAGGAGCGAATGGCCCAAAAGAGCTTTACCGCACCCTCTTCGCCCGACGTCGGCGAGGTGGCACCAAGGAATCTGACGACGATGACTGGACCTGGATGGAGCCTTTCAATCAGCAGGCTAGAGTATTCTGGCATGTCACAGACATCGGCTACGACATCGAGGTCGTCGACAGTGATGACTTGACACGGGCTATGTCATAGGTTAAGTTGCTCACCCCCGACCCTTCGGGTTCGACAGCCGTTGATCTCATCGATGGCCCTGCCGCTGATCTCCTGCGGCTTGTTATGAACAATTTGCCATCCTTCATCACCATGGAGCCTCTTTTGTCATTTCTGAAGGACACATTCTGCGACGCTGGCTTGGGATCCTCAGCTGGCAAGTCAGACCTCATCGACGGCGACCACGAGGAGGAGCCAATCTGTGACAAGTGAGGAAACCCATGATTTGTTTTCTCGAACCCCTTTTGTAGTGAGAACCTGTCCAGTATTTATTGCTATATTTGGTTGTTTGCATTATGCCTTGTTTATTTCTATGGTTTTTGGTTGTTCGGTTGTTTGTAGTTAGCATATGTCCAGTTTCAATTGCCATCTTTGGTTGTTCGTAGTATGCCTTGTTTATTTCAGCTATTCACAGTGTGATGTTCTATATGTGCTAGTATGAACTGTGCAGTTCAATTTCATCAATACCAGTTTTAACAATAGCTCTATGAATGAGTATATTTGGTTGCTGTTAAGCATGTTGTACTCCCTCTGAATCTTTTTTAGTTCGCATATAAGATTTGTCTAAAGTCAAGCCTCGTAAAGTTTGACCAACTTTATAGAAAAAAATACCAACATTCACAATATGAAATCAATATCAGTAGATGTGTCATGACTTAAATTTTCATATTGTATAACTTTAGCATGGTAGATGTTGATATTTTTTCATATAAATAAGGTCAAACTTTATGAAGTTTGACTTGAGACAATTCTTATATGCAGAGTAAAAGGACCAGAGGGAGTATTTAAGACGCCTTTCCATTTGATTTAACAATGGCACTGTTTGGATACTCTAACTTAGCTAGAAGTTAGAGTTAGTTTCTAGCTCATGACAGTTAAAAGGGAGAGAGAGAGATTGGTGGAATAGTTGATTGTATTGCTTGAGCCTCGTGGGCATATATATAGGAGTACATGGTCATCTTGGAGTAAAAGTCAAGGTAGAATAAATCCTATGATATCCTACGTTTCCTAAATAACAATGATACTCAACAATGAGTAACCCTAAACTAACTCTAGCCAAAGAGGTGTTTGGATGACAGGGTTAGATTGACAATAAATGCACTAGGAGAACTAGTCCCAATTAGCACCTCTTGGGTGGGATAGTTGTTTTCGGTGGGTTAGACGCAACTAGCTCAAACTAGCCCTCATGTTTGGATACTTTAGGGCTATTTTAGCCCAAACTAGCTCAAACTAACTCTAACCCATGGATCCAAACAGGGCCAATAACTAGTGTACTTAGACCTGCACAATACAAGTTTGAATGACTATGTTTGCTTGTTTTTAAATATTAGGCCTGTTGCAGTTAATAACACACCTTTCCACTTCTTGTTTTTAAATATTAGGTTTTTTACAATTTGGTCTTGCACATGTAGGTCCTGTTGTCAGAGCTTTTGACCCACTGTTCGACCCTTTTTGCATATGGGGAAATGAGTTGTCCATGAATATCAGTCAAGTCAAGAAACTCAGAAAGATTGTTTAGGATAAAGAAATTAGCGGCAAAAAACAAGAAGATCTTTGTCTGCACAATGAAGAAGACATCAATTCACTACAGGATGGTACTAACTATTATACCTTGGCTTTTTTATTCCTTTGCCCCATTTCCAATCTAGAGAAGATGTTTATGCACATCCTTGTTTTCAGGCCATTCCAAAGCAGTTCACTGATGATTACCTCTCAAACCACTTGTATGGTCAGGAGGCGAGGAAGGTATTCATACAACACCGACGGTTCAATATTGAAGTCTTCCTGAAGAGGACGAAGGATGGACGGTCAATCATCCACAGGCACTGGCCTAAAGTTGCAAAGACCTTCAACATCAATGAAGGCTCAATATTCGCCTTCCACTTTAGCAGTTTTCCAGATGAGATTCATCTGTCTATGTACCGTCTATGATGCTAATTTCGAAAGGTTATAGATGTTGCATGTGAAACTTGGTGCTGGTGTAGTTGTGTAATGGGGTAGCTGAGTGCTGAAGCTATATGATGTTGTACTCTGATGTATTTCAATTATGAAATCTTGCTTCCTTAATACGAAAATGAAATATATTGTGTGCTTAATATGAAATGTCAATTAGAGTAATAAATGGATTATTAATAATAGGACAATTAGCCTGCTAATGGCCGATTACCCTGCTAATTGGGTTTTTCTATTGCAAACGGTTATTGAGAAAACACCGTGGACGATGACCTCAGGTAACACACACAGTTTCTAGGAATAAACCGTGTTGGATCAATGAACAATCACACACGGCTTCCTCTTGAAAACTGTTTGCGTTAGGCCACCTTGGGCAAACGTTTACCACATAAAAAGTGTGTGTGATGGATAGCCTATGCCACACAATTTCTTCTACGCACCGTGTGTGATGCATTCAATAACGCATACGGTAAAATTGTTAATATCATCTGCAATGGCAACGCCATCACAAACGATTTAGTGGAAAAAATTGTGTGTGACGTACATGCGAACGGAAACGTTTTCCTTGGAGTGACTGTGTGGGATGTATATATGAACGGAAACGTACTTCTTGGATTGACTGTGTGGGATGTACATACTAACGGAAACGTATTCCTTGGATTGACTGTGTGGAATGTACATATGAACGGAAACATTTAGCCGGGACTGACTGTGTGGGATGTACTTATGACTGCAAATAATTTGGCCTGTATAATTGTATTTTTTTTAGTGCAACTGTACGTATAATCGTATTTGATCACTCGCCCGTCACACACGACCTCATTTTGCCGAGCGTGTGTGGCCGGAGGGCCTGTCCCCGACAGTTTCTAGGTCGTGTGGGAAGGACCCCCCTATTGCCCACACTCACTTGGTGACGGTTCCAAATGCCGTCGCCGAAAGGGGTTAAAAACCGTTTGTATAGCACCTCGCTATACCAGTGAACGGATAATAGGCTACATGGTAGAGCCCTATTGGCTAGAGGAGGTGGCCGACAGCAGACAACGGGCGGGTGGCCGAACTTAAAAAAACGAAAACGGAGCGAGCCGCGGCTAAACAGAAAACCAACATACTACCGGTTTGACGTAACCGAAAAAACCCCGGCCTACTAAAATAAAACCTAATGGTTACTAGATCTAATCATACACGTACATGAGCGATCGGACGGTGGGGAGGATTCCGGGGTTTACAGCGGCGGTCGGCGAAGGTGGCGGCTCCGGTGGTGGTCGGGGAAGGCGTTCCGGTGGCTCCCGAGCTCCGGCGAGTACCTCCGGAGATGTGGACAACGACAAGGAGGCGTTAGGTTGTGGCGGCAGAGGTTGGGGTGGGCTGTGGGCGGTGGGGCGAGCTCGAGGGCGGCGGGGCGAAAGGGAGAGGGGTTTAGGGGGGTTCAAGTGTGGGGAGGGAGCTCTTTATAGAGGGAGGTGGCGTGGGGTAGGGGACAGCATGAGGAGGAAGTAAATCGGGGTGGCGGCGGTCTCCGTCGAGAATTGGGAATCAGATCACGTGGAGGGGGAAGGCTGTGACGCCCCCGGCTCGATCGTACACTAATCATGCACGCAAACGTGTACAATCAAGATCAGGGACTCACGGGAAGATATCACAACACAACTCTAAAACATAAATAAGTCATACAAGCATCATAATACAAGCCAGGGGCCACGAGGGCTCGAATACAAATGCTCGATCATAGACGAGTCAGCGGAAGCAACAACATCTGAGTACAGACATAAGTTAAACAAGGTGCCATAAGATGGCTAGCACAAACAAGGACACAACAGATCGAACAGGCGCAGGGCCTCCTGCCTGGGATCCTCCTAACTACTCCTGGTCGTCGGCGTCCTGGACGTAGTAGTAGGCTCCGCCCTGGTGGTAGTAGTCGTCGTAGGTGGCGTCTGGCTCCTGGGCTCCAGCATCTGGTTGCGACAACCAGCAAGAAGGGAAAGGGGGAAAGGAGGGGGAAAGCAACCGTGAGTACTCATCCAAAGTACTCGCAAGCAAAGATCTATACTACATATGCATGGTATATGTGTAAAGAGGCAATATCGGTGGACTGAACTGCAGAATGCCAGAATAAGAGGGGGATAGCTAGTCCTGTCGAAGACTACGCTTCTGGCAGCCTCCATCTTGAAGCAATAGAAGAGAGTAGTTGGAAGTTAACCAAGCAACAACGTATAGCATAGTCCTACCCGTCGATCCTCTCGTCGCCACCATGCGAGAGAGCGACCACCGGGTTATAACTGTCACTTGTAAGGGTGTGTTTTATTAAGTATCCATTTCTAGTTGTCATGAGGTCGGAATACAACTCCGGGTCGTCCTTTTACCGAGGGACACGGCTATTCGAATAGATAAACTTCCCTGCAGGGGTGCACCACATATTCCCCAACACGCTCGATCCCCTTTGGCCGGACACACTTTCCTGGGTCATGCCCGGCCTCAGAAGATCCACACGTCGCAGCCCCACCTAGGCTCAACAGAGAGGTCAGCACGCCGGACTAATCCTAGGCACTCTGGGGTCTGGGCCCATCGCCCAGTGCGCTCCTGCACGTTGCGTACGCGGCCGCGAGCAGACCTAGCAACCCACACGATCACGGCGGTTACGTTATCGCGGTCCAACACGGCGCGCGCCGCTCAGTCGCTGACGTCAAAAAGGCTTCAGCTGATACCACGACGCCGGGATACCCATAACTACTCCCGCGTAGTTGGTTAGTGCGTATAGGCCAGTGGCCAGACTCAGATCAAATATCCAATCTCGTTAAACGTGTTATTATGAGATCACCGCGGACGACGACCAGGGCCAGGCCCACCTCTCTCCTAGGTGGTCACAACCTGCCCTGCCGCTCCACAACAAAGAGTCACTTAGAGGGCCGTCGAGAAGGCCAATCCTTTCAGCCCCCATTCGTGAATCAGCTGCGGGTGCTCCTCGAGCCGACCCGACTTTAGTATCCATCTGATGTCACATGTGATAAGTAGTATACATATCCGCAATCGCCACCCGTGGCGAGCACGGCCCAATAATGTAGCATAGCAGACAGACGAGAATGTAGGGCCACTGATGACAAACTAGCATCCTACACTAGGCATTTAGGATTGCAGGTAAGGTATCAACAACAGTAGCAACAATGACAGGCTATGCAGCAGAATGGGATTAACCGAAAGCAGTAACAGGCTACACTACTCTAATGCAAGCAGTATAGAGAAGAATAGGCGATATCTGGTGATCAAGGGGGGGGCTTGCCTGGTTGCTCTGGCAAGTAGGGGTCGTCAACAACGTAGTCGGTCGGGGCACCAGCAGCTGCGTCGGTCTCGTAGTCTACCGAAGAGAAGAGGGGGAAGAAACAGTAAACACACGGCAATGATGCAACAGGGATGCAGGACATGTCTAAACGCAGGGCCAGGGTGATATACAGCCTAACTAAGCGATTTAGTTAATTTAGGAATTTATTCGGATTTATTTAATTAGGGTTGGACACTATTCATTTATCGAAATCGGTCTAATTGTTCAACGTTCTCATAGCTGCGGGCATCTGACGGGAATACGGAGGATGTATTCGGGTCCGTATCGTCGTTCTGAGCAAGTTTTATGTATAAAATATTTTCATCGGAGTTACGGTTTAAAAGATATGATTTTCTAAAGTTTTTATTAATTTCTGAAATTTTAATTAATTATTTAATTCAACATTATCCGAAACAGTGATTGATGACGTCAGCATGACATCATGCTGACGTCAGCAGTTAATTAAGTTAATTACTAATTACTGTTTAATTAACACTAATTAGTTAATTAGATTAACCTAATCAGGATTAATTAACTAATTAATTAATTAATTAATTATTTTAATTATTTTAATTATTTATTTTTATTTCTATTTTCTTAAAACTGTTTCTGGGCCGTGGGCCCCATTCGTCAGCGTCACAGGGGTTCGGGCCCCACTGGGCAGTGGCCCAGGGGCGGACACGTCCGGGGCGTGCCCCTTTCGGGACCGGACATGTCCGGTGCCCAAAGGGGACGCACGGGCGGTCGGCGGGCGCGGGCGCCGGCGAGGCCACGGCGGGGCCGGAGGCGGGGCGGCGGCGCGGTGGCTGGAGCGGCCGCGGGCGGCAGCGCGGTGGCTGGAGCGGCAGCGGGCGGCGGTCGCGCGGAGGCGAAGCGGGGGGGGGGGTGTTGCTCTTTTTTTCCTTTTCTGTTTCTTTTTCCTTTTCTTTATTCTCTTTTCTCTACTGTTAAATGTTTAGGCCCCAAATGGTTTTTGTAAAAAGTGTGACCTATTTCATAAATACCAGTGCATTATTCCTTAACACCTAAAATTAGTTTGGACAAAACATAATTCCATATTTATTTCAGATTTAATAAATGGTTATTAAATATTATCTTTATCCACTGTTTGAGGTTGTTCGAGTCACTTATCCAATTCCAATGATGTTGGTTTCAATTTTAGAATAGCCTCTGGAATATTTGTTATTTATCTGACATTTTAGTTTCTATGTTGGACAACTTTTATATCCCACTTTCATTTAAATTTGAATTTGACTTAGGAGTTGAAATGCAATATGATGCTAATGATGATTGTGCACTATTAATCATGATGACATGGCCTCATCAAAAGGGTGATCTCTGTAGCTTAATACAGGGGGTGTTACAAATCTCCTCCACTACAAGAAATCTCGTCCCGAGATTTAGGAGGTAGAAAGAAACAAAGCGGGGTATTCATCACGAAGACGATCCTCGCGTTCCCAAGTGGCTTCATCCTCAGAATGGTTTGACCACTGAACCTTGAGGAACTTGATAACCTTCTGGCGTGTGCGACGCTCGGCTTGATCGAGAATGCGGACCGGATGCTCTTTATAAGAGAGGTTTTGTTGCAGTTCAAGCAATTCGTGATCTACTCCGCGGATAGGGTCTTTGAAGCAGCGGCGGAGTTGCGATACGTGGAACACATCGTGAACCTGAGAAAGGTTCGGTGGAAGTTCCAACTGATATGCCACTCTACCACGCCTTTCAAGAACAGTGAAAGGACCAATATAGCGAGGAGCTAGCTTGCCCTTGATCCCGAATCGGTGTGTACCTTTCATCGGTGTGACTCGAAGATAAGCCTTTTCGCCAGGTTGATAGACCATATCTTTGTGTTTGCGGTCATACTGACTCTTTTGACGTGACTGAGCAGTCTTCAAATGCTCGCGGACAACGCGAACTTGATCTTCGGCAAGTTGGATAATATCCGGACCGAAGAGTGGACGTTCCCCAGTTTCTGACCAATTTAGAGGGGTTCGGCACTTTCGTCCGTACAATACTTCAAAGGGGGCCATCTTCAGACTGGCCTGATAGCTGTTATTGTAAGAGAATTCGGCATATGGGAGAGATTCTTCCCATTTCCTTCCGAAGGATATGACGCAAGCTCGAAGCATGTCTTCGAGAACTTGGTTGACTCGTTCAACTTGTCCTTGAGACTGAGGGTGAAAAGCGGTGCTGAAGGACAGATGAGTCCCCATAGCTTCTTGGAAACTTGCCCAGAATCTTGAAGTGAATAAGCTGCCACGGTCTGAACTGATAACCAGTGGAATACCGTGAAGTGAAACAATTCTGGACATGTAGAGAGTTGCGAGCTGACTAGCAGTGATCGTCTCTTTGACGGCTAGAAAATGTGCAACTTTGGAAAGTCGGTCAATGACGACAAGAATAGCATCATTACCTTTCTGTGATTTGGGAAATCCGGTGATAAAGTCCATTTCAACATGGTCCCACTTCCATTCAGGAACAGCAATTGGTTGCAGAGTTCCGGCGGGCCTTTGATGTTCTGCTTTGACGCGACGGCAAACATCACATTCAGCAACATAGCGAGCAATGTCTTGCTTCATGTTTGACCACCAGAATCTTTGACGGATGTCTTGGTACATCTTGGTACTGCCGGGATGAATAGACAACGGAGTGTCGTGAGCTTCTTGCATGACCTCCTGAGTCATACCCAGGTTACCTTTAGAGGGGACCACTAGACGACTTTTAAAGAACAATGTGCCAGTATCATCAATAGTGAAGAACGAAGGCCTTCCTTCAGCGAGATAGCGCTTAATCTTGTGGGCTTGAGAGTCATAGCCCTGCAGCGTCTTGATGCTGTCCACGAGATCTGGTTTAACAACCAGGGTATTAAGAGAACCCTGGGAAACAACGTGGAGGTTCATTTTGTAGGAACCTTCAGGAGGGGGAGCGAGTGCTCCAGGAGGAACAATGTGGAGATTCAGCTTTCTGAATTCTTCAATAAGCGAAGGTTGAACTTCGTGAAACTGGAGGTGACTGCAATATGACTTACGGCTCAAGGCATCGGCCATTACATTAGCCTTGCCAGGGGTATAAGAAATACCCAAGTTAAAATCCGCTACGGTCTCCATCCATCTCTGTTGACGGAGGTTCAGGTCTGGCTGAGTGAACAGATACTTCAGACTTTGATGATCGGTGTAGATCTCGCAACGATTACCGAGAAGGTAATGTCGCCACTGTTTTAGTGCATGGATGACGGCAGCAAGCTCGAGGTCATGTACTGGGTAATTCTCTTCGTGCGGACGCAATTGACGCGAAGCATAAGCAATTACTCTGTGGTCTTGCATTAGGACACCGCCTAATCCTTGACGGGATGCATCACAATAGATGACAAAATCCCTCTGGGAATCAGGAGGGGCAAGCACTGGGGCAGAAGTCAGCTTGTCTTTGAGCGTCTAGAAACTTTCCTGACACTTTTCCGTCCAATCGAACTTGACGCCTTTATGAAGCAGGTTAGTCAGGGGCTTGGCGATCTTGGAGAAGTTCTCGACAAATCGACGGCAATAGCTGGCGAGTCCGAGAAAACTTCGAACTTGCTTGACGTTCTTTGGAGGAGCCCAATCAAGAATAGCCTGAACTTGCTCGGGGTTGACGGCAATACCATCCTTGGAGATGACATGCCCAAGGTATGTTACTTCGGGAAGCCAGAATTCACACTTGGAAAACTTAGCATATAGTTGATGCTCTCGAAGTTTTTCCAGAACAAGTCGAAGATGTTCAGCATGTTCCTCTTTGTTCTTGGAGTATACTAGGATATCATCCAGGTAAACCACGGCGAACTTGTCAAGGTATTCCATGAATATATAATTCATCAGGCGGGAGAATGTGGCGGGAGCATTGGTTAAGCCGAATGACATGACAGTGTACTCGTATGAGCCATATCGAGTAACGAAGGCGGTCTTTGGGATATCCTCTTCACGAACACGGATCTGGTGGTAACCCAACCTTAAGTCGAGTTTAGAGAACACTGATGAACCCGCCAGTTGATCATACAAATCGTTTATCCGAGGAAGGGGATATTTGTTCTGGATAGTTGCTTGGTTAATGGGACGGTAATCTTGGACCAATCGGTTTGATCCATCCTTCTTCCTGACAAAGAGAGAAGGTGCTCCCCAAGCAGAGGAACTTGGGCGAATGAAACCCTTACGAAGTGAAGCATCGATTTCCTCCTTAAGTTCAAGGAGTTCATGCGGCGGCATCTTGTAGGGTCGCTTGGCGATAGGAGTGGTGCCTGGTTTCAAGTCGATGACAAATTTGACAGCTCGAGCAGGGGGTATCCCTGGGAGTTCTTCTGGGAAAACACCTTGGAATTCATGAACAACTGGAATGTTCTCGATGCCTTCAAGTGGTGATGCGTTTAACGCATTCAAGGCATAAAGCCTCGCCTCGGCATTTTGGATGATTTGAGCCTGGTAGCTTATTATTTCATCAGAAGGGTGTAGAAGATGGACGATCTTCGTGGCGCAAACTATAGAAGCAGTATGCGCTTTCAACCAATCCATTCCGAGAATGAGGTCGATACTACAAGACTTTAGTATGAAAGGGGAGGCGTGAAACTCCAGCCCTTCAATTTCAACGGTGACGTCGTTGCTACCCATGGAGGTTTGACATTGACCCGCGGGGGTGTGTATTACTATTGCAGTGTTCATGACCTCACATTTAATGTCGTGTTTGTATGCAAATTCTTCGGACATGAATGAATGCGATGCTCCCGAATCAAATAAAATAGAAGCTGGTACTGAATTAACAAGGAGAGTACCCATCACGGTGGCAGGCTGGTCCTGAGCTTCATTGTAATCGGTGTGGTTGGCCTGAATACGCCCATAAGTCTTGGCATTGTTGTTGCGAGGCTGATTGTTCCTACGGTCAGTTGCTGGAAGTGCCAGTTGGTTCTGGTTCTGTATGCAGTTCCTGGAAAAATGACCTGGCTGCCCACACTTGTAGCACAGACTATCATTGGGATTGGGAGCAGGAGCTCGGGGTGGTGGAGCTGGAAGTCCTGGCTGCCTAGGTGGTGGAGGCAGACGCGGTGCAGTATAGGACCGTCTTGGAGCAGGTGCAGCTGGACGGTACACGCTGTTTGGAATCCAGATCCGATGCTTCTGTGCAGGCTGGCTCGAAGATGAACCAGTGTCACGGTTGCGCCTAAGAGATCCCTGGTGTGCCTGCAGACCAGTCTCGACCTGGATAGCCTTGTTCACCAAGATGGAGAAATTATCAAATTCATGCACAAGGAGCGCTAGCTTGATGTCAGCTTGAAGTCCTTCGCGAAACCTTTCCTGGCGGCGAGCATCAGTGGGAATGTCTTCTTCAGCATAGCGGGATAATTCCAGAAACTCCCGTTGATAAGCTTCCACTATCTTGTTGCCCTGGGTGAGGTTGCGGAACTCCTGCTTCTTCCGGCCCATGATTCCCTGAGGAATGAAACGGGCACGGAAGGCAGCTTGGAAATCCGGCCAAGTGATGACTGTGCCAGCTGGTTGAGTGCGCCTGTGGCTGTCCCACCATTGAGCAGCGGGGCCCTTGAGAAAGAAGGAGGCGAAGGTGACATAGTTTGCAGGGGCAACGCCACCAGATTCCAACTCATAGGTGATGTCGCGACGCCAGTCATCCGCATCCAGGGGCTGAGTTGAGCCGCGGTAGACGGTTGGGTTGAGGCGCATAAAGTCCTGCAGGGTCCCTGGGCCCGGATACTGGTTCATATTGGGACGAGGAAACTGATCCATGATCCCTTGCATGAACTGACGTTGCAGTTCAAATTGCTGCATCATTCCAGCCATATAGTTCGGCGGTGGTGGATCGTTGGCACCACGGCCACGACCACGACCAGCGGGTCTAACCATCCTGCTAATTTACAACAGGGGGTAGTTTAGTAAAAGCAAGCGCGAGTGCTTAGTGACAAGCATGATGTAACACGACAATACTCCAAGCAGTGTTATAGATACATAACAGTAGTCGATTAAGACATACAGATCCATACACAACGTCGGGTACAAGCGGACAGCATAACGGCGCAATTCAAAAGCTAGACATACTAGGCGGCGCGCAGGCACGCGGTAAGGAAGTACACAACGAGACATAGCAAAGGCTACATCAACGTCGGGAAAAACTGGTGGGGCGAGGAATCTGCAAGTGACAACACAGGGTGCCCTCGATAAAAGGATCCTGTAAGCAGAACCTGGCCCACAATCTCGAAGCAAGGGGGGAAATTTTCAGAACTCCGGTGGATGTGATCACGAGACCCTAAGTGTCGGCGTTAGTAAAATTCATTTAACCCGAGTAGAAGAGAGATCAGAGTCCCAGAGTATAGACGAGGAATAAAAGATCCTAATACCACCCAGTTGGCAATGTGGGCCCGTAAGCCACACAACCAAGTTAGTAAAACGGTTTTCTTTGTCTAGACTCAACTTCGGCCAAGGAATTGGAAAGGGGGATTCCTACAGGCAGTCGGCTCTGATACCAACTTGTGACGCCCCCGGCTCGATCGTACACTAATCATGCACGCAAACGTGTACGATCAAGATCAGGGACTCACGGGAAGATATCACAACACAACTCTAAAACATAAATAAGTCATACAAGCATCATAATACAAGCCAGGGGCCACGAGGGCTCGAATACAAATGCTCGATCATAGACGAGTCAGCGGAAGCAACAACATCTGAGTACAGACATAAGTTAAACAAGGTGCCATAAGATGGCTAGCACAAACAAGGATACAACAGATCGAACAGGCGCAGGGCCTCCTGCCTGGGATCCTCCTAACTACTCCTGGTCGTCGGCGTCCTGGACGTAGTAGTAGGCTCCGCCCTGGTGGTAGTAGTCATCGTAGGTGGCGTCTGGCTCCTGGGCTCCAGCATCTGGTTGCGACAACCAGCAAGAAGGGAAAGGGGGAAAGGAGGGGGAAAGCAACCGTGAGTACTCATCCAAAGTACTCGCAAGCAAAGATCTATACTACATATGCATGGTATATGTGTAAAGAGGCAATATCGATGGACTGAACTGCAGAATGCCAGAATAAGAGGGGGATAGCTAGTCCTGTCGAAGACTACGCTTCTGGCAGCCTCCATCTTGAAGCAATAGAAGAGAGTAGTTGGAAGTTAACCAAGCAACAACGTATAGCATAGTCCTACCCGTCGATCCTCTCGTCGCCACCATGCGAGAGAGCGACCACCGGGTTATAACTGTCACTTGTAAGGGTGTGTTTTATTAAGTATCCATTTCTAGTTGTCATGAGGTCGGAATACAACTCCGGGTCGTCCTTTTACCAAGGGACACGGCTATTCGAATAGATAAACTTCCCTGCAGGGGTGCACCACATATTCCCCAACACGCTCGATCCCCTTTGGCCGGACACACTTTCCTGGGTCATGCCCGGCCTCAGAAGATCCACACGTCGCAGCCCCACCTAGGCTCAACAGAGAGGTCAGCACGCCGGACTAATCCTAGGCACTCTGGGGTCTGGGCCCATCGCCCAGTGCGCTCCTGCACGTTGCGTACGCGGCCGCGAGCAGACCTAGCAACCCACACGATCACGGCGGTTACGTTATCGCGGTCCAACACGGCGCGCGCCGCTCAGTCGCTGACGTCAAAAAGGCTTCAGCTGATACCACGACGCCGGGATACCCATAACTACTCCCGCGTAGTTGGTTAGTGCGTATAGGCCAGTGGCCAGACTCAGATCAAATATCCAATCTCGTTTAAACGTGTTATTATGAGATCACCGCGGACGACGACCAGGGCCAGGCCACCTCTCTCCTAGGGTGGTCACAACCTGCCCTGCCGCTCCACACAAAGAGTCACTTAGGGGCCGTCGAGAAGGCCAATCCTTTCAGCCCCCATTCGTGAATCACCTGCGGGGCTCCTCGAGCCGACCCGACTTAGTATCCATCTGATGTCACATGTGATAAGTAGTATACATATCCGCAATCGCCACCCGTGGCGAGCACGGCCCAATAATGTAGCATAGCAGACAGACGAGAATGTAGGGCACTGATGACAAACTAGCATCCTACACTAGGCATTTAGGATTGCAGGTAAGGTATCAACAACAGTAGCAACAATGACAGGCTATGCAGCAGAATGGGATTAACCAAAAGCAAAGTAGTAACAGGCTACACTACTCTAATGCAAGCCGTATAGAGAAGAATAGGCGATATCTGGTGATCAAGGGGGGGGTTGCCTGGTTGCTCTGGCAAGTAGGGGTCGTAACAAGTAGTCGGGGGACGTGGGCACCAGCAGCTGCGTCGGTCTCGTAGTCTACCGAAGAGAAGAGGGGAGAAGAAACAGTAAACACACGGCAATGATGCAACAGGGATGCATGACATGTCTAAACGCAGGGCCAGGGTGATATACAGCCTAACTAAGCGATAGTTAATTTAGGAATTTATTCGGATTATTTAATTAGGGTTGGACAATTCATTATCGAAATCGGTTAATTGTTCAACGTTCTTATAGCTGGGGCATCTGACGGGAAATACGGAGGATGTATTCGGGTTCGTATCGGCGTTCTGAGCAAGTTCATGTATAAAATATTTTCATCGGAGTTACGGTTTAAAGATATGATTTTCTAAAGTTTTTATTAATTTCTGAAATTTTAATTAATTATTTAATTCAACATTATCCGAAACAGTGATTGATGACGTCAGCATGACATATGCTTACGTCAGCAGTTAATTAAGTTAATTACTAATTACTGTTTAATTAACACTAATAGTTAATTAGATTAACCTAATCAGGATTAATTAATTAACTAATAATTTATTAATTATTTTAATTATTTTAATTATTTATTTTATTTCTTTCTTTTTCTTTTATTAAAACGTTTGGGGGGGGCCCACTGGACAGTGGCACAGCGGACTCGTCCGCGCTGTGCCGTCCAGAGCGGACGCGTCGCGGGTGGGGGGGGGGGTGGGGAGAGGGGACGTCAGAGGGACGGAGGGGAGAGACCTCGCAAAGAGGGAGGAGACGGGAGGGCGAGGAGATACCCGAGGGCAGACTGAGGGCAGGAGAGGGAGGGGGGAGGGAGAGGCGTCCCCGCGGGGAGTGGGGGAGGCAGAGGAAAGCGGAGAGAGAGGGGGGGGAGGGAGGCAGGGGCCGGAGCGCGTGCGACGCGGGCGGAGCGGGCCAGGTGAGGGCGGCGACGACGGCGACAGAGAGAGAGGGAGGGCGTGGCCCTGAGGTGAGGGTAGGGAGGGTGAGTGGAGGGGGGGTGGGGGGGGAGGGGTGGCGAGGAGTAGAGCGGGGAGGAGGGGCTGGGGGTGGAGGAGGAGGGAAGAGGTCGAGGGGAGGCGGCGTCGGTGGAGTCGCGAGGCGGCGAGGTCCAAGGGCGACGGCGGTTCGCGACGGCGTCGGAGACGAGGCGGAGACGGGGCGCGGTTCGGGCGTGGGGGCGAGCGGGGGGGGGCTCCCGAGCGAGGGCACGTCGGGGACGAGGTCGTCGGCGACGACGGCGACGGAGACGAGGTGCAGGCCGGCGGGGAGGCGCGGGCTCCGGGCGGCGGCGAGCGGCGTGCGGCGACGGGCGGACGGGATGGGGGATCGCCCGATCCGATCAGCCGAGGGAGGGGGGCGACCGGGGGGGGAGAGATAGGGATGAGAGAAAGAGAGGAGGAATGAGTGGAGAGAGAGAGGAGGAGAGGAGAGAGAGAGAAGAGAGAAGAGAGAAGGAGAGAAAAGGAGAGAGAAGGAGAGAGGGAGAGAAGTGGAGCGGGAGGGGTTAGGGTTCGGCCGGGGGGCCTAAGGCCCCAGGGGCGACGCAAGGTGGGCCGGCCGGCTGGGCTTCGGCCCAGTTGGGCCGTGGGGGGGGGGAGGGTTGCTCCTTTATCCTTTTCTGTTTCTTTTTCCTTTTCTTTATTCTCTTTTCTCTACTGTTAAATGTTTAGTCCCAAATGGTTTTTGTAAAAAGTGTGACCTATTTCATAAATACCAGTGCATTATTCCTTAACACCTAAAATTAGTTTGGACAAAACATAATTCCATATTTATTTCAGATTTAATAAATGGTTACTAAACATTATCTTTATCCCCTGTTTGAGGTTGTTCGAGTCACTTATCCAATTCCAATGATGTTGGTTTCAATTTTAGAATAGCCTCTGGAATATTTGTTATTTATCTGACATTTTAGTTTCTATGTTGGACAACTTTTATATTCCACTTTCATTTAAATTTGAATCTGACTTAGGAGTTGAAATGCAATATGATGCTAATGATGATTATGCACTATTAATCATGATGACATGGCCTCATCAAAAGGGTGATCACTGTAGCTTAATACAGGGGGTGTTACAAAGGCGAGCGCCGGGGCCCACGCGCAGAGAGAGAGGGAGAGAGGGGATTTGGATCGGTGGCTGATCCATATGAGATTTGGCTCGGGCAATGTGGATCCTGGGCCGGATTCGCTTCGGGGCCGGGCGAGAGTTTCCTTTAAAAAAATCCTTTTTTAAAAACAGACAGAGAAAAGAGAAAAGAAAAACATTTTATATACACAATATATTTATCAAAATGGTAAAAAAAATAAACTCTAAAAGATGAACTATTTTTCAGAGGCAAAATAAAAACTTTATAAAAACATTTTTTTGAAAATTCCAAATGAAACCAAATTTGAACTCAAAAACTTTTGGCATTAATTTCTTCTGACTTTTTGGAGTGACCTGTTAGCTCCTCTCATACTTTTGAACAAGTATTTGTTAGTTATTTTTGAAATGAATTTCAAATGCCATTTTGAATCCAAATTCAAATAAAACTCAAATGCATCTGAATTTCTCCAAATTCCACTCAATTCAAACAAAAATGCATAGATGCTTAGCTAATATTGTAAAACATTCCAAATTGAAAATTTGGGATGTTACAAACCTACCCACCTTAATGAATCTCGCCCTCGAGATTCAGGTTGGCTAGCAAATAGGTGCCAGTGGTCTCGACGGAGGTCTTCTTCTTGTTCCCAGGTGGCTTCCTCCTCGGAGTGGTGGCTCCACAGAACCTTGCAAAACTTGATGATCTTGCTGCGGGTAACTCTGTTCGCAGTCTCGAGAATCCTGACGGGCTTCTCCTCATAAGTCAGATCACTGTCAAGCAGTATGGCCTCTAAGGGCACTGTATCTCTCAAAGGAATATCAGCCATCTCGGCATGGCATTTCTTCAGCTGGGAAACATGAAAGACATCGTGAACTCCAGACAATCCTTCCGGCAATTCCAGCTTGTATGCAACTTCTACTCTGCGTTCGAGGATTTTGTATGGGCCTATGAACCTGGGTGCTAACTTTCCTTTAACACCGAACCTCTTGATTCCTTAAAGTGGAGACACATGGAGATATGCTCGGTCTCCCACTTCGTACGTTACCTCCTTGCATTTACTGTCAGCATAACTCTTCTGTCTTGACTGAGCTATCTTAAGTCTGTCACGAATCAGCTTGACCTTCTCTTCGGAGTCTCTGATAAGATCGGGACCAAACAGTTTTCGGTCTCCAACACCATCCCACAACAATGGTGTTCTGTGATGTCTACTACACAACTTTATTCTTGTAGACTCGTGTTGGGCCTCCAAGCGCAGAGTTTTGTAGGACAGTAGCAATTTTCCCTCAAGTGGATGACCTAAGGTTTATCAATCCGTGGGAGGCGTAGGATGAAGATGGTCTCTCTCAAACAACCCTGCAACCAAATAACTAATAGTCTCTTGTGTCCCCAACACACCAAATACAATGGTAAATTGTATAGGTGCACTAATTCGGCGAAGAGATGGTTATAAAAGTGTAGTAATGATAGTAGATATTGATTTTTGTAGTAGGAACAATAAAAAATAGCAAGGTAGCAATTGATAAAACAGAGCACAAACGGTATTGCAATGCTTGAAAACAAGGCCTAGGGTCCGTACTTTCGCTAGTGCAATCTCTCAACAATGCTAATCTAATTGGATCATATAACCATCCCTCAACGTGCGATGAAGAATCACTCCAAAGTTCTTATCTAGTGGAGAACATAAGAAGAAATTGTTTGTAGGGTACGAAACCACCTTAAAGTTATTCTTTCCGTTCGATCTATTCAAGAGTTCGTACTAAAATAACACAAAGTTATTCATTCCGTTCGATCTATCCAAGAGTTCGTACTAAAATAACACCATATGATACGCATCAACCAACTCTAATGTCACCTAGATACTCCAATGTCACCACAAGTATCCATGAGTTAATTATACGATACGCATCAAACAATTTCAGATTCATAATACTCGATCCAACACAAAGAACCTCAAAGAGTGCCCCAAGATTTCTACAGGAGAAACAAAAGACAAGAACGTGCATCAACCCCTATGCATAGATTACCCCAATGTCACCTCGGGAATCCGTGAGTTGAGTGCCAAAACATATCTCAAGTGAATCAATATAATACCCCATTGTCACCACGGGTATTCATATGCAAGACATATATCAAGTGCTCTCAAATCCATACAAGTATTCAATCCGATAAAATGAAATCTCAAAGGGAAAACTCAATTCATCACAACAAGATAGAGAGGGAGAAACACCATATGATCCAACTATATTAACAAAGCCCGCGATACATCAAGATCGTGCCATCTCAAGAACACGAGAGAGAGAGAGAGAGAGAGAGAGATTAAACACATAGCTACTGGTACAAACCCTCAGCCTCGAGGGTGGACTACTCCCTCCTCATCATGGTGGCCACTGGGATGATGAAGATGGCCACCGGTGATGATTTCCCCCTCCGGCAGGGTGCCGGAACAGGGTCTAGATTGGTTTTTGGTGGCTACAGAGGCTTTCGGCGACGGAACTTCTGATCTAGGGTTACCCCCAGGGTTTTTGGAATATTTGGCAATTTATAGGGCGAAGAGGCGGTGCGGGAGGCCACCAAGGTGGGCACAACCCACCTGGGCACGCCTGGGCCCCCAGGCGCGCCCTGGTGGGTTGTGCTCCCCTCGGAGCTCCCCTCTGGTACTTCTTTAGCCCACCGGATGTCTTCTGGTCCAGAAAAAATCTCCAAAAAGTTTCGCTGCGTTTGGACTCCGTTTGGTATTGATTTTCTGCGATGTAAAAAACAAGCAAAAAACAGCAACTAGCACTGGGCACTATGTCAATAGGTTAGTCCCAAAAAGTGATATAAAGTTGCAATAAAATGATTGTAAAACATCCAAGAATGATAATATAACAGCATGGAACAATAAAAAATTATAGATACATTGGAGACGTATCATTCTGCAGCTCCCTTCAAAAGGGGCCATCTTCAAACTGGTCTGATAGCTGTTGTTGTACGAGAACTCTGCGTAGGGTAAATTATAATCCCAGCTAGCTCCATAGCCTAGCGCACAAGCTCTCAACATGTCCTCTAGAATCTGGTTGACTCTCTCGGTTTGTCCATCTGTCTGCGGATGAAAAGCTGTACTGAACTCCAGCCTCGTACCCAAAGTTTCATGCAACTGATTCCAAAACGTTGAGGTAAATTGTGTTCCTCTATCTAACACGATACTCCTCGGAACTCCATGCAGACATACGATCCTGGTCATGTATATCTTGGCTAACTTAGCACTGGTATATGTGGTTTTCACGGGAATGAAATGTGCTACCTTGGTCAAGCGATCAACCACTACCCAGATAGAATCATAAGCTGAACGAGTCCTGGGTAATCCTGTGATAAAATCCATCCCAAGTTTTTCCCATTTCCACTCGGGTATTGGCAGAGGTTGAAGTAACCCTGCTGGCTTCTGATGTTCTGCCTTTACTCGCTGACAAACATCGCATATTGCTACGTACTCGGCTATATCCTTCTTCGTACCTGTCCACCAGAAACTTTCCTTCAAGTCCAGATACATCTTGGTGTTGCCTGGATGTATCAAGTACGGTGAGTCATGGGCCTCCTGAAGAATTAACTTCCTGATCTCTGGGTCATTGGGCACATAGATACGATCCTCAAACCATAAAGTTCCATGCTCATCCTCACGAAAACCTTTTACCTTTCCATTACTCATCTTTTCCTTTATCTCTGCAATTTCCTTATCCGACTTTTGAGCTTCACGAATTCTTTCGGTCAAAGTGGACTGAATATCCAGTGTGGCGACAAATCCTCTCGGAACTATCTCCAATCGAAGATCTTTGAGATCGACCGCTAACTCCTGAGGTAATCCTGCAGCTATGGGGGTGTTCACATAGGTATTACGACTCAAGGCATCTGCTACAACATTTGCCTTCCCTGGGTGATAGTGCAATCTCATGTCATAGTCCTTGATCAACTCTAGCCATCTCCTCTGCCTGAGGTTCAACTCCTTCGTGAAAATGTACTTCAAGCTCTTATGATCCGTGTAAACATCACAACTGTTTTTGACAAGGAAATGTCTCCGGGTCTTGAGTGCGTGCACTAGGCTGTTAAATCGAAATCATGTGTAGCATAGCTCATTTCGTGAGGTCGTAGCTGTCTGGAGGTATACGTTACAACCTTCTGCATGAGCACTCCTCCGAGTCCTTGATGTGAAGCATCACAATATACCTGGCAATCCTTGCATACGTCCGACAAAATTAGCACCGGGGCTGTAACCAAACATTTCTTCAACTCTTGAA
Organism: Thinopyrum elongatum; assembly: GCA_011799875.1. Lineage (NCBI taxonomy): Eukaryota > Viridiplantae > Streptophyta > Magnoliopsida > Poales > Poaceae > Thinopyrum > Thinopyrum elongatum. The sequence goes on along the minus strand of CM022298.1, from coordinate 404,936,900 downwards.
AACTGGCTTCACAATCCTCGATCCAAATTTACTTAGTTTCCTTCTTCAACAGCTTAGTCATGGGCTTAGCAATCTTGGAGAAATTCTCAATAAACCTCCGATAATATCCTGCAAGTCCGAGAAAACAGCGGATTTCCTTGACTGAGGTGGGCGACTTCTATTTGGTGACTGCTTCAACCTTCATGGGGTCGACTACTATTCCTTCTCCTAAAATAACATGTCTAAGGAATCCGACTTCCTTCAACCAAAATTCACATTTGCTGAACTTGGCATATAGCTGATGTTCTCGGAGTTTCTCCAGAACTAGACGCAAGTGCTCCTTGTGCTCTTCCTCGCTCTTGGAGAAAACCAATATGTCATCGATGAACACCACGACAAACTTGTCCAGGAATTCCATGAATACCTTGTTCATCATGCTCATAAAATAAGCAGGGGCATTAGTCAATCCAAATGACATGACGGTATACTCATAAAGACCATACCTTGTGGTGAAAGCTGTTTTGGGTATATCCTGTTCACGAATCTTCAGCTGATGATACCCTGAGCGAAGATCAATCTTGGAGAATACTTTGGCTCCAACTAGCTAATCAAATAAATCATTAATCATTGGCAGAGGGTACTTGTTCTTGATGGTCACTTTGTTCAACGAACGATAATCCACAACCATTCTCAGGGTTCCATCCTTCTTCTCTACTAAAAGAACTGGGGCTCCCCAAGGTGACGAGCTTGGCCGAATATATCCTTTCTCCAATAGCTCATTAATCTGCTTCTTGATTTCTTCCAAATCATTCAGGGGCATCCAATAAGGTCTCTTGGATATTGGGGCTGTGCCAGGCAATAACTCAATCAAATATTCAATGTCTCTGTCCGGTGGCATTCCTGGCAATTCCTCCGGGAATACATCGGGAAAATCTTGCACTACTGGTACTTCCTCCTGAACAACTCCAGTAAGGGAATTCACCTGATTCTTCGTCGGTGTGAGTCTGGATACATACTTGATCCTCTTCTGCTCTGGGGTGGTGAGCAAAATCATCTTTCAGGCACAGTCGATGTTTCCTTCAAACTTTGTCAACCAGTCCATGCCTAGGATTACGTCCAGTCCCTGTGATTCCAATACTATGAGGTCTGCAAGAAACTCATGATTTCTGATGCTGAGGGCCGAGTGACAGCCTAAGCCTGCCATCATCTCACCTCCTGGGGAAGTAACCTGAAGTGGGCTTCTAATGGTTCTAGTGCACAACCCGTACTTTTCCACAACTACCCTTGATATGAATGAATGCGTTGCACCAGAATCAAAGAGTACCAATACTGGATGTGAATTTAATAAGAACTTACCAACCACAGTCTCTGGCTGATCATATACGTCCTCCACGTTGCTACTGTTCTGACGATTATTCCCATTCCCTCCATGGTTATGTCCTCCATGATTATGTCCTCCATGGGTGTGATGGGTGTGTCCTCCCGAGTATGGGGTGTAGCGGGGCTTCTGCTGAGCTCCAAAGTTGTATTTCCCCTGGCCATACTTCTGCTTGCGGCTATCAATCTGCTGTTGTTTGCTTGAAGGATGATGGCCTTGTCTACCAGCTCCTGGTACTTGTTGAAGGTAGCCACCATCAGCTGCATTCCCAACTCATCATTGAGTCCTTCAAGAAACTTCTCCTACTTTGCGGCATCTGTGGCCACATCATCTGGGGCATAGCGAGCTAACTAGCTTAACTCATCCACGTACTGCCCCACAGTACGATTCCCCTGGCGTAAGTTGTGGAACTCATGCTTCTTCAAACTCATGGCTCCAGCTGAGACATGAGCAGTGTGGAAGGCCAGCTGAAACTGATCCCATGTGATTGTGGTGATGGGATAGGTGGCGATGTAATTCTCCCACCATGAGGCTGTGGGTCCATCAAGCTGATGTGCGGCAAAGCGCACCTTCTCCGCATCCGTGCATCCAGCAGTTACTAGCTCCCTTCCAATCTTGCGGAGCCAATCATCAGCAACAATCGGCTCGGTGCTGCTAGAGAACACCGGCAGATTCAACCTTAGGAAACGGGTCAGGTTGTCGACAGGGGGTGGTGGCGGTGGATTGTTGTTGTTGTTGCCTTGGTTCTGGATGAGCATCTGCATCAAGGCATTCTGCTGTTGGATTAGCTGGGTGAGCTCCGATGGAAAAGTGAATCCGGGGTCACATCTCGGAGGCATCTGATGTTTTGGAGTGGATGAGAAATTTGAATAGAACAAGGGTCTAAAGAGAAAATAGCACTACCCATATGAATGCAACAATCATTATCACACCAATCATTTATTCATTCAACTCAAACATAGTTCAATATCGGACTACAAATCTCACGACAAATAAAAAAAACCCAGCCTAATCGATCAATGAGAAAATAAAAATAACATGGTGGTCATGACTAAATGTTCTCCTCAGATATCCTTGCGCCCTCCAGCGGTGCGTCTTCCGGTGTGGCGTCCTCCGGTGGTGCGTCTCTTCTTGGTGCGTCCTTCAGTGGAGCTCTCCTCGTAGTCCTTATCATTGCTCACTAAGGGTCCATCATCACCACTTGGAAAGAGGTCTTCTCCCGGGTCCATCTTCTCCTCCATTGCGGCAACATAAGTCTTCAAGTTCTCGATTCTCTCCAGAAAATCCTTGACTTCATCTTCATGTTCATTGAAGTCCTCGCGGGCCTTATCCTCCAATTCCAGTTCACGAAAGATCAACCTCCTGAATACCTTCAAACTTCTGCGCGTCTGCACCTCCAGATTCCTGATGTGAGTCTCCAGGTCTTGGACATATGAGAGGATGGAGTCGTCATCCACGGTGAGCACGATATCTCCATTTGCAGTTCTCTGGGAAATCATGGTGAGGTCTGATGCATCAAGCTCGGCCCTGTACTCTTCTCGGAGATGTCCAAGTGCACGATGAATAGCCATGTCTCTCCCGAGGATCCAAGTGGGAGTGGTAAACTTGAAGTCAATGGGCTCTGAGAAGCTTTCGAAAGTCCTCCCTAGAATGTGCACCACAATCCTATAGCGAGTGTCCATCGAAAGTGCATTGGTAGGCTTCCCGGTGATGGAGGACAGAGCAATCTTCAACTTCTTGATGATCTGGACGAGCTACTTGCCGAAAGGCATCGTCTCATCCGGTAGGCAAAACTTCGGCAGCAGAACTGGGGTGTACTCGACCGCCATCTAGAATGTTGAAATCGGAGGGAAGTCAGAAATGAACAGGGAGAACTATGGAAAAAATAAGGACATAAAATAAAATAATTTCTACCTATGGCTTTCCGGTCCTAGGGGTTACGTCCTACGGTCAGCGTGTGCTCTGAATACCATCTCTGTAGTGACCCGACCTGAAAATGGTCAAGTCTCTGTGTATCTGTACCATCCCAAGATCATGCTGGCACACACAGTACATTGATGAAAATATCAAAGTTCAATCACACCTGATTTATTACACGATTCTCATATAGAGTCTTTATTACATCAGAATAAATTCGGCCGAAGGCCAACTCATGAGAAAAACTAATGCGGAAGCGTAGACGATAAGCGAGTCCATCCGACTCCATAGGGCAATCACCGAGCGTGGATCGTAGCCTTACTCCTGGTCGGAATAATCCTCTGCAACATAAGATGTTGCAGCCATGTAGGTCAGCATTTTGAATATGCCGACAAGTCATAGAGGGAGAAAAATGTATAAATGCTAACACTATATGCAATTTTGGCTGTGGGGCTCTAAGTTCAAGTTTTTGCGAAAAGCAAATTTTTCCCTACAACAAAATGGCTTGCTTGCAATTACTACAAAATATTGGTTGTTATTGAGATGGTTCCACCAACCAGTGCCTCCTTCCCGAAATCATTATAACCCATCAATTATTATGTTTGGTGTTGGGAGTTCCGAATAAGTCCAATTCCAGAGGCTCAGTTGTCCATAACCACGGACACGGCTAATCGATTAGATTTCCACTCTACAGAGTCTTGTGCACTTTACCCGCAAGAATCGTTCCCTCCTTTAAGTCCTCGCACTACATGGTGTTTGAAGATGGGACGAACGAAACAGGGTCTTCCGTAGAGTTCCTCTAGGCCACTGCTGGTGCCCATCCATATCCTACCGTTCTTCTACATCTGCTGGCACCGTCCGTCCAGAGTCACGCCTAGGGTCGACCAAGCCAGAGCCCATAATGGCTTGCAGCTGCACAGGTAAGCTTCTGGTCAAGGTATATACATCCGTCTCTTTGTGGCTGGGTGAAGCTTTCCGCAAGATGTCATGGCGCTTCTCCATGCATCCCTGGGTCAACCACTGGGTGCTCCAGGGTGCCCGTCCATCCGTCCTCCACCCAGTAGTGAATTTGAAGTCCATCTTGAGCATCTTGAAATCTTGGGGTTGTCATCATCTTGACTCTCACAACTCCCAATGTGAATCACTCAACCAACCCCGTCTACGAAGCATAGCAAAAAAATTAACTACAACGTCCCGGGCATTGGTAACATGGGGATTTGGGTCAACCTACCACATGATACTACTCAAGAACTTGATTTAATTTCTCCTACTTGCATGCATGGTGGGGGAGGAATACTACTAATGCAATAAAACATAGGAAATAAAATTCATGATCAAAGACTTGCCTTGCTGACGATCTTTGAACGCTAATTAGTCATAGTAACAAGCCTCGCACTCCGAGTACTCTATCGAAATAAACAATACACAAATAAGCATACCATCATAGCAATAATATCATAATAGCAAGTAAAAACTAATTATCACACAATCATCAAAACACACAAAGGAAAAAACCAAGGAAAACTATAAACTCAATGCAAAGTTTTTTTACTACAAGTAAAACAAGCTATAAAATAGTTTTCTACTACTAAAATTTTCTTTAACAGAACAAAAATAGGGTTTTTATTAAATAACAGAAAGAAAAACACAAATAAAATTTTATGCAAAAAGAATCATTTCAAACCTTTTATGAAACTACTAATATGCTTAAACAGTTTTCCTAGCAATGCAAAAGAAAATAAGCTACAAAAAATATATTTTTTGAACTATAGAAATTGCTACGGTTACTCTACAGAAACTAATCTAAACATGTCAAAAAGAACAAAAAGAAAATAATTTAAAGCAAATAAAAAGAGAAATAGCAGAAAAGGTATAAAACAGCAAAACAATACTATTTTCATGATAATCTAATTTTAATTAACTCTAAAATTCACTAAATTGAACCTACTGATAAACAAAGTCATAAGAAACCAGTAGCAAAAAGAAATGCTAACAAAATTACTCCTAGCTCAAGATATTGCAAATTTAGTGATTTGAATAAAATTCATGTAAATTAAATTTAAAAAATTCAGACATGGTCAAAGTTGATATCTACAGAAACTTTAAGAAATTTCCAATCTAGAGCAAAAGGAATCAACTAAAAACACTAATAGTCTAGGAGATATGCAATTTATAAAAATAGAACTATTCTGTTTTAAAAACAGAAACTAAAAGAAAAGAAAAAAAACTACCTAACGGATAATAGGCTACGTGGCAGAGCCCTATTGGCTAGAGGAGGTGGCCGACAGCAGACAACGGGCGGGTGGCCGAAGTTAAAAGAACGAAAACGGAGCGAGCCGCGGCTTAGCAGAAAACCAACATACTACCGGTTCGACGTAAACCGAAAAAAACAGCCTACTAAAATAAAACCTAACGGTTACTAGATCTAATCCTACGCGTACGTGAGCGATCAGATGGTGGGGAGGATTCCGGGGCTTACAGCAGCAGACGACGAAGTCCGGCGACGGTGCCGGCTCCTGTGGTGGTCGGGGAAGGCGTTCTGGGGGCTCCCGAGCTCCGGCAAGTACCTCCCGAGATGCGGACGACGATGAGGAGGCGTTAGGTGGTGGCGGCAGAGGTTGAGGTGGGCTGTGGGCGGCGGGGCGGTAGCTACTCCGGCGAGCAACTACGGCGGTGATGGGGCGAGAGAGAGAGAGAGGGGTTTAGGGGGGGTTCAGGTGCGGGGAGGGAGCTCTTTATAGAGGGAGGTGGTGTGGGGTAGGGGACGACATGAGGAGGAAGTAAATCGGGGTGGCGGTGGTCTTCGACGAGAATCAGGAAGGAGATTGCGTGGAGGGGGAAGGCGAGCGCCGGGTGGGTGCGGGCGGACAGCGGGGCCCATGCACAGAGAGAGAGAGAGGGGATCCAGATCGGTGGTCGATCCGGATGTGATTCGGCTCAGGCATTGTGGATCCTGGGCCGGATTCTCTTCGGGGCCGGGCGAGAGTTTCCTTTTTTTTTAAATTCCTTTGTTAAAAACAGACATAAAAGAAAAAAAGAAAAGAGAAAAAGAAAAGAGAAGAAGAAAAACATTTTATATAGACAATAAATATATAAAAATGATAAAAAAATAAACTCTAAAAGGTGAACTATTTTTCAGAGGCAAAATAAAAACTTTATAAAAAACATTTTTTTGAAAATTCCAAATGAAACCAAATTTGAACTCAAAAACTTTTGGCATTAATTTCTTCTGACTTTTTGGAGTGTTATGTTAGCTCCTGTCATACTTTTGAACAAGTATTTGTCAGGTATTTTTTAAATGAATTTCAAATGCCAATTTGAATCCAAATTCAAATAAAACTCAAATGCCTCTGAATTTCTCCAAATGACACTCAATTCAAACAAAAATGCATAGATGCTTAGCTAATATTATAAAACATTCCAAATTGAAAATTTGGGATGTTACATGTGTATGAGTTTCTTGATTATGAATGTGACGATGCATCACCCATAAATGGTAGAATTATTCAATCCACTGTGTTCCCGTGAAAGCAAACACCAAAATTGTAAGAAATGCACTACAACATTTCACTGAACACTTGATGTGTGTCGTGTTCGGCATGGACGACATCAATTGGGGGAGGGGGTACTAGGGTGGCATAGGGATTCAGGGACGGTGGTTTCGAGGTCTGACAGAGGTCTGGTAAGGCCCAAGCGGCGCGGGAGGTGGGTGCGACGGTGGCATCAGGGGCTAGGAGTGAGAACTGGGGCAGAGGAGGAAGGACGAAGTGTAGGACATGTGGATTTGGTAGACAGACAAATCTTGGCTCAGGTTGAGATGGAGAGGAGACAGAAAAATAATTCCTTTGCCTCCTCCTCTAAGAAAAGCTTAGGATTCCTTTGCCTCCCGCTGGTGCTGTCGCCGGCCCGCCTCATCTTTGGTGGCCTTAGGGCCATGGTGGCGCGCTGGATCACGGCCCTTGCCGACAGGAGGGCTCTGTTTTCAGATGTTCCTTTGAGTTTTAGTTAGTGTTTGTGTCCTGCTCAAGAAGACGAGACGACAGCGGCTCCCTGAAGATGGAATAAAGTTCTCCTCGCCTAGCCCCTGTCCCGGTGGCGTGTCTAGCATCGTCGGTAGTAGCGTGTGGAGGTGTGTCTCTGGCGGATCCGTCCTTGGTGGAGTTGCTCAGATCTGGTCGTAGTTCTTCCATGTTCGTGTGTCCTCAGATTAGATCCTTCCAATCTATGCTCCTCTTCATCGGCGACAATTGCATTCTGTTGTGCTGGTCTCCTCTGATGTGTAGTCCAACACGTCAGTTAAGTCATCGACGGTGGTGACTAGGTGGGTGGTGGGTGGGATGTAAATTTCCCTGTCATCGGCTTTAAGTCAGAGCTTATCGTAAACCGAGGTTTGGTCATCCGAGATAGACATCCTCTGAATGCAATCCAGCATCCATTGAGGTGAGAAAGATCCTCGGGATTCATGACCTGGCGCAGGGCCGGGCAAATCTGAAGTGGGGTTTGCATGTCTACCGAGGAACCTCGAGACGTTGGCCAAGCTGGGTTGAACCCTGGCCAGCGTCGAGAGAGATCAGATCCGATCTTGACGCTGAGTCCGTGCTTAAGCTTGTGTCGTGGTCGAGGCCCGGCGGGGAGACGTATATTACGACCAAGTCGAGGCTTGGCGTGATGGCCATCGGCTCCATATCTAAGGCTGGATCAACTGCTGGATCCGATCCGAGGTCCGGATCGGAGGTTGATTCCGAGGTCAAGCCTACGGCGGTCGAGAGGCTCTCGATCTGATCTGGCTTCCATCCAAAAAGAATGAGATCACAAAGAGAATCCGCGGTGTATTTCAGGCTTCCTAACATGACAACTTGGTCTGGTGCAAAATTTTCAACATGGGCGAGATGCCCTACTGAGCCAGCGTGTAGGACGATGTTGTCGAATGCGAAGAGCTGACCGGGGACGAAGATGTCCCCACAGCTGGTGTTGCAGTTAATCTGCAGACAAGCCATTGATCCTTTTTCGATCGCATAGTAGAACTCTCAATGAAAGCACCAATGTCAGTACTAAAACCGGTAGACCTCAGGGTAGGGGGTCCTGAGCTGTGGATCTCAGATCTATGGGTAACAGGGGACGAAAGAGATAGTATTTATTCAGGTTGGGGCCATCTCAAAGAGGTAATACCATATGTCATGCTTGATTATATTGATGATGATGTATCGAGTACAGGCTTGATCTACCTCGAGATCATAAATAATGTTCTAACCCTAAGGCTAGGTGGTTACAATTGTGATCCCCCCTATAGACTAGACCACCCAGTTTATATAGACACTGGCGTACCTAGGGTTTCCTACTTGTTGAGCTTGCGTTGATTTTTTCCCTTGAAGAGGAAAGGTTGATGCAACAAAGTAGAGATAAGTATTTCCATCAGTTTGAGAACCAAGGTATCAATCCAGTAGGAGGAACACACAAGTCCCCAATAGATGCATCTACACAAACAAACAAATACTTGCATACAACCCGAAAAAGGGGTTGTCAATCCCTTCACGGTTACTTGCAAGGATGAGATCTGATAGAGATAGGTATAAAAGATAAATAAAAGTGCAAAATAAAGTAAAGGTAAATATATTGCAGCAAGGTATTTTTGGGTTTTTGGTTTTATAGATCTGAAAATAATATGGTAAAAATAGACCCGGGGGCCATAGTTTTCACTAGAGGCTTCTCTCTTGAAAGAACGCATACGGCGGGTAAACAAATTACTATTGAGCAATTGATAGAAAAGCGAAAAGTTATGACGATATCTAAGGCAATGATCATGAATATAGGCATCATGTCCGTGACAAGTAGACCGACTCCTGCCTGCATCTACTACTATTACTCCACACATCGACCGCTATCCAGCATGCATCTAGTGTATTAAGTTAACAAGAACGGAGTAACGCCTTAAGCAAGATGATATGATGTAGAGGGATAGATCCAATCAATATGGTAAAACCCCCATCTTTTTATCCTTAATGGCAACAATACAAATACGTGCCTTGCTACCCCTTCTATCACTGGGTGAGGACACTGCAAGATTGAACCCAAAACAAGGCACCTCTCCCATTGCAAGATAGATCAATCTAGTTGGCCAAACTAAATCAATAGACCGGAGAGAAATAAAAAGCTATCTTAATCATGCATAAAATAGTTCAAAGAAGACTCAAATAATATTCATAGATAATCTGATCATAAATCAACAATTCATCGGATCTCAACAAATGCACCGCAAAAGAAGATTACATCGAATAGAACTCCAAGAACATCGAGGAGAACATGGTATTGAAGATCAAAGAGAGAGAAGAAGCCATCTAGCTACTAGCTATGGACTCATAGGCATTGCCATGCAACGGATGCACTAGAGCTATAAGTGTATGAAATCTCAAAAGAAAACTAAGTGGGTGTGCATCCAACTCGCTTGCTCACGAAGACCTAGGGCTATTTGAGGAAGCCCATCATTGGAATATACAAGCCAAGTTATATAATGAAAAATTCCCACTAGTAATATGTGAAAGTGACAAAATAGGAGACTCTTATATGAAGAACATGGTGCTATTTGAAGCACAGGTGTGGAAAAAGGATAGTAACACTGCCCCTTCTCTCTTTTTCTCTCATTCATTTTTTCCTTTTTTTTTCTTTTTGGGCTCTTTGGCCTCTTTTTTCTCTTTCTTTTTTTTTTATATTTTTCGTCCGGAGTCTCATCCTGACTTGTGGGGGAATCATAGTCTCCATCACCCTTTCCTCACATGGGACAATGCTCTAATAAAGATGATCATCACACTTTTATTTACTTACAACTCAAGAATTACAACTCGATACTAGAACAAAAATATGACTCTATATGAATGCCTCCGGTGGTGTACCGGGATGTGCAATGATCTAGCGTGACATGTATAAAAAAATATGAACGGTGACCAAGCCACAAATACTATGCCAACTCTATGATCATGCAAAGCAATATGACAATGATGGTATGTGTCATAATAAACGGAATGGTGGAAGTTGCATGGCAATATATCTCGGAATGGCTATGGAAATGCCATAATAGGTAGGTATGGTGGCTGTATTGAGGAAGATATAAGGAGGCTGATGTGTGAAAGAGCGTATCATATCATGGGATTTGGATGCACCGACGAAGTTTGCACCAACTCTCAAGGTGAGGAAGGGCAATGCACAGTACCGAAGAGGCTAGCAATGATGCAAGGGTGAGAGTGCGTATAATCCATGGACTCAACATTAGTCATAAAGAACTCACATACTTATCGAAAAAGTTTATTAGCCCTCGAAACAAAGTACTAATACGCATGCTCCTAGGGGGATAGATTGGTAGGAAAAGACCATCGCTCGTCCCCGACCGCCACTCATAAGGAAGACAATAAAAAATAAATCATGCTCCAACTTCATCGCATAACGAGAGACCATACATGCATGCTTCGAGAATCACAAACCTTAACACAAAAATTCTTACTAATCCACAATTAATCACTAGCATGACTCTATCATTACCATCTTCATATCTCAAAACAAATGCAAGGAATCAAACTTCTCATATATTCAATGATCTTCATGAAAGTTTTTATTATATCCCTCTTGAATACCCATCATATTAGGACTAAATTCATAACCTAAGAAAATTGCCATACTATTTATAAGACTCTCAAAATAATATAAGTGAAGCATGAGAGTTCATCAATTTCTTCAAAATAAAACCACCGCCGTGCTCTAAAAAGATGTAAGTGAAGTACTAGAGCAACTACCTAGCTCAAAAGATATAAGTGAAGCACATAGAGTATTCTAATAAATGCACGATTAATGTGTGTCCCTCTCAAAAGGTGGGTACAGCAAGGATGATTGTGGCAAACTAAAAAGCAAAGACTCACATAATACAAGACGCTCCAAGCAAAACACATATCATGTGGTGAATAAAAATATAGCCTCAAGTAATTTTACCAATGGATTGAAGACAAAAATGGGATGCCATCCGGGGAATCCCCAAGCTTAGATGCTTGGTTGTCCTTGAATATTCCCTTGGGGTGCCTTGGGAATCCCCAATCTTAGGCTCTTTCCACTCCTTATTCCGTAGTCCATCGAAACTTCACCCAAAATTTGAAAACTTCACAACACAAAACTCAACAAAAAACTCATGAGATCCGTTAGTATGATAAAATAAATCTCCACTTTTAGGTACTGATGTGAACTCATTCAAATTTTATATTTGCATTATATCTACTATATTATAACTTCTTCATGGCATACCCCCCGATACTACCCATAGATTCATCAAAATAAGCAAACAACACATCAAAAAACAGAATCTGTCAAAAAACAGAACAGTCTGTAAAGACCCGAATTATAGTCGTACTTATGTAACTCCAAAAATTCTGAAAAATTAGTACAACATATGAAATTCGTATATAAATCTTGTGCAAAAAATTCAGAGTTTTCCCACTTTCCATAATTTTTTTACAATTCTGCTACTCAACACAAAAGTTTCTATTTTTTAGCAAAATCAAATCAACGATCTTCCAAATCATCCCGAAGGTCTTACTTGGCTCAAACACTAATTAAAAAAATTAAAACACAATCATAACAGAGGTATAATTGCATATACTCATATAAACAGAAAGGAAAAATATCGGGTTGTCTCCCAACAAGTGCTTTTCTTTAAAGCCTTTTAGCTAGGCATTGATAATTTTAATGATGCTCGCATGAAAGACAAGAATTGAAGCACAAAGAGAGCATTAAATAGCAAGTGAAAAATCACATTTAGGTCTAACATACTTCCTATGCATAGGAATTTTATAAGCAAACAAATTATCAAAACAAGCAAAAACTAGCATATGCAAGGAAGAAGAATAGAACATTGACAATCTCAACATGAAGAGAGGTAATTTAGTAACATGAAAATTTCTACAACCATATTTCCCTCTCTCATAAATTACATGTGGGATCATATTCAAATTCAACAATATATCTATCACATAACATATTCTCTACATGATCCACATGCATGCAAAGTTGACACTCTTCAATATAGTGGGATTATCATCAAATAAAGTCATGACCTCTCCAAGCCCACTTTTATCAAAAATTTCATGAGATTGATCATTCTCCAAAGTAGTGGGATTATTATTACCTAGAGTTGACACTCTTTCAAACCCACTTTAAATATTATCGCAAACATATTCATCATGAGGCTTAAATAAATTTTCAAGATCATAAGAAGAATCACCCCAATCATGATCATTGCAATAAGTAGTGGACATATCAAAATTAGCATCCCCAAGCTTGGGGTTTTGCATATTATTAGCCCAATTGATATTAATAGAATTTATAATAACACCATTGCAATCATGCTTTTCATTCAAGGAGCTATCGTGAATCACTTCATAAATTTCCTCTTTTAGCACTTCATCATAATTTTCAGATTCACAAATTTCAAGGAAAACTTCATAAAGATAATCTAGTGCACTCAACTCACTAGCAATTGGTTCATCATAATTGGATCTTTTAAAAATATTAGCAAGTGGATGAGGATCCATAAGCTTTTGGTTTTCTGATTTTCAATAAACATACAATTATACCAAGCAAACAAGCAAACAAACCAAGTAAGACATAAAGGCAAATGAAAAGGCAAACGGAAAAAAGGCGAATAAAAAGGCAAATATTTTTGTGTTTTTTCTGAAAACGTTTTAGAAGTGGGGGAGAGGAAAACAAGAGGAAAATGGCGAATAATGTAAATGCAAGAGATGAGAGTTTATGATGGGTACTTGGTAGGCTTGATGTAGATCCTCCCCGGCAACGGCGCCAGAAATTCTTCCTGCTACTTCTTGAGCTTGCGTTGATTTTTCCCTTGAAGAGGAAAAGGTGATGCAGCAAAGTAGAGATAAGTATTTCCCTCGGTTTGAGAACCAAGGTATCAATCTAGTAGGAGGAACACACAAGTACCCAATAGATGCACCTACACAAACAAACAAATACTTGCACACAACGCGAAAAAGGGGTTGTCAATCCCTTCACGGTTACTTGCAAGGATGAGATCTGATAGAGATAGGTATAAAAGATAAATAAAAGTGCAAAATAAAGTAAAGGTAATAAATTGCAGCAAGGTATTTTTGGTTTTATAGATCTGAAAATAATATGGTAAAAATAGACCCGGGGGCCATAGTTTTCACTAGAGGCTTCTCTCTTGAAAAAACACATACGGTGGGTAAACAAATTACTGTTTAGCAATTGATTGAAATGCGCAAAGTTATGACGATATCTAAGGCAATGATCATGAATATAGGCATCATGTCCGTGACAAGTAGACCGTGCATCTACTACTATTACTCTACACATCGACCGCTATCCAGCATGCATCTAGCGTATTAAGTTAACAAGAACGGAGTAACGCCTTAAGCAAGATGGCATGATGTAGAGGGATAGATCTAATCAATATGGTAAAACCCCCATCTTTTTATCCTTAATGGCAACAATACAAATACATGCCTCGCTACCCCTTCTGTCACTGGGTGAGGACACCGCAAGATTGAACCCAAAACAAAGCACCTCTCCCATTGCAAGATAGATCAATCTAGTTGGCCAAACCAAATCAATAGATCAGAGAGAAATACAAAGCTATCTTAACCATGCATAAAAGAGTCCAGAGAAGACTCAAATAATATTCATAGATAATCTGATCATAAATCCACAATTCATCGGATCTCAACAAACGCACTGCAAAAGAAGATTACATCGAATAGAACTCCAAGAACATCGAGTAGAACATGGTATTGAAGATCAAAGAGAGAGAAGAAGCCATCTAGCTACTAGCTATGGACCTGTAGGTCTGTCGTAAACTACTCACACATCATCAGAAGGGCAGCAAGGTTGGTGTAGAGGCCCTCCGTGATTGAATCCCCCTCTGGCGGAGTGCCGGAAATGGCCCCAAGATGGGATCTCACGAGAACAGAAGCTTGCGGCGGCGGAAAAGTATTTTTGTTGGGAAACGTTGCATGGGAAACAAAAAAATTCCTATGCTCACCAAGATCAATCTAGGAGATTCACATCTACGAGAGGAGAGATTGGATCTACATATCCTTGTAGATTGCTAAGCGGAAGCATTAAGAAACGCGGTTGATGTAGTCGAACGTCTTTGCGATCCAATCACCATCCGTCCACGAACTCTCGATCATGTGCCGAACAGACGACACCTCTGAGTTTAGCACACATGAGGCTCGACGGCATCCTATCCTTCTTGATCTAGCAAGCGAGGGAGAGGGGGTAGATGAGATCGGTACCAACACGATGGTATGGTGGTGGTGGTGGTAGCAGAATTCCGGCAGGGCTTCGCCAAGCGCGTATCGGTGAAACGTGGGAGGAGTTGGGAGAGGTAACGGGCAAGGGTCGAAGGGCGGCTTTCCCCAATGCCTCCCTACCTTTATATAGGCGTGTTGGGGGATGGTGGCTTGCCCTCCAAGTCCCTAGGGTCGTTGGCCAAAGGGGGAGGAAGGAAATCCCTCCTTTCCTTCCCCTTCGATCACTATTCCCCCTTTTTAGGGATCCTGATCTTATCCCCTTGGGATAAGATACTATTCCTTTTAAGGGAGGATCTTGGTGTGCCTAGACCAGGGTTGTGGGGACTTTCCCCACTACCCACATTCATGTGGGTCCCCCATGCAGGTGGGCCCAACTCCGAAACCTTCTAGAACCTTCCCGGTACAATACCGAAAAAACTCAAACTTTTTCCGGAACCCCGATAACAACTTTCCATATATGAATCTTTACCTACGCACTATTCCGGTGCTCCTAATGATGTCCCGGATACCATCTAGGACTCCGAATAACCTTCGGACTTTCCACTGTGAATATCTGAATACTACCCTACCGCTACCGAACGTTAAGCGTGTGACCCTACGGGTTCGAGAATCATGTAGACATGACCGAGACTCCTCTCCGGTCAATAACCAATAGCAGGACCTGGATGCCCATATTGATTCCTACATATTCCATGAAGATCTTTATCGGTTGAACCATGATGTCAAGGATTTAGCTAATCCCGTATGCAGTTCCCTTTGTCTATCGGTATGTTACTTGCCCGAGATTCGATCGTCGATATCTCTATACCTAGTTGAATCTCGTTACCGGCAAGTCTCTTTACTCATTTTGTAATACAAGATCCTATGGCTAACTCTTTAGTCACATTTCTTGCAAGCTCATTGTGATGCTATATTACCGAGTGGGCCCCAAGATACCTCCCAGTCATACGGAGTGACAAATCCCGGTCTTGATCCAAGCCAACCCAACAGACACCCTCGGAGATAACTGTAGAGTACCTTTATGATCACCCAGTTACGAAGTGACGTTTGATACACACAAGGCATTCTCCGGTGTCAGGGAATTGCATGATCTCATGGTCTTAGGAACAGATACTTGACATGAAGAAAGAAGTAGCAATAAACTAATATGATCAAATGCTATGCTTATGGTTGGGTCTTGTCCATCACATCATTCTCCTAATAACGTGATCCCGTTATCAAATGACAACTCATGTCTATGGTTAGGAAACCTTAACCATCTTTGATCAACGAGCTAGTCTAGTAGAGGCTCACTAGGGACACGTTATTGTCCGTGTATCCACACATGTATCTGAGTTTCCAATCAATACAATTCTAGCATGGATAATAAATGATTATCATGAACAGGGAAATATGATAATAACCAATTTATTATTGCCTCTAGGGCATATTTCCAACAGTCTCCCACTTGCACTAGAATCAATAATCTAGTTCACATCGCCATGTGATTAACACCCAATGAGTTCTGCGGGTTGATCATGTTTTGCTTGTGAGAAAGGTTTTAGTCAACGGGTCTGCAACATTCAGATCCATATGTACTTTGCAAATGTTTATGTCCTCCTCCTTGATCGCATCGCGGATGGAATTGAAGCGTCGCTTTATGTGTCTGCTCCTCTTGTGAAACCTTGGTTCCTTGGCTAGAGCAATGGCACCAGTGTTATCACAGAATAGAGTCATTGGGTCCAGTGCACTGGGCACAACTCCAAGATCTGTCATGAACTGCTTCATCCAAACACCTTCCTCCGCTGCCTCCGACGTAGCTATGTACTCCGCTTCGCATGTAGAATCAGCTACCACGCTTTGCTTGGAACTACACCAGCTTACCGCTCCCCCATTTAGAATATATATGTATCCGGTTTGAGACTTAGAGTCATCCGGATCAGTGTCAAAGCTTGCATCAACGTAACCCTTTACGACGAGCTCTTGATCACCTCCATAAATGAGAAACATTTTCTTAGTCCTTTTCAGGTACTTAAGGATATTCTTGACCGCTGTCCAGTGTTCCACTCCTGGATCACTTTGGAACCTTCCGGCCATACTTATGGCAAGGCTGACATCTAGTCTTGTGCACAACATCGCATACATGATAGAGCCTATGGCAGAAGCATAGGGGATGACACTCATCTTTTCTCTATCCTCTGTAGTCGCTAGACATTGAGTCTTACTCAACTTCACACCTTGCAAAACAGGCAAGAACCCCTTCTTGGACTGATCCATTTTGAACTTCTTCAAAATCTTATCAAGGTATGTGCTTTGTGAAAGTCCTATTAAGCGTCTCGATCTATCTCTATAGATCTTGATGCCTAATATGAAAGCAGCTTCTCCTAGGTCCTTCATTGAAAAACTCTTGTTCAAATATTCCTTCACGCTTTCCAAAAGTTCTATATTGTTCCAATGAGCAATATGTCATCCACATATAATATTAGAAACGCTATAGAGCTCCCACTCACTTTCTTGTAAATACAAGCTTCTCCATAAACTTGTATAAACCCAAACGCTTTGATCACCTCATCAAAGCAAATATTCCAACTCCGAGATGCTTGCACCAGTCCATAAATGGATCACTGGAGCTTGCACACTTTGTCAGCATTCTCTGGATCGACAAAACCTTCCGGTTCCATAATATACAACTCTTCCTTAAGGAAACCGTTAAGGAATGCTGATTTGACATCCATCTGCCAGATTTCATAATCGTAAAATGTAGCTATTGCCAACATGATTCTGACAGACTTAAGCATCGCTACGGGTGAGAAAGTCTCATCGTAGTCAACTCCTTGAACTTGTGAAAAACCCTTTGCCACAAGTCGAGCTTTATAGACGATGACATTACCGTCCGCGTCCGTCTTCTTCTTGAAGATCCATTTATTCTGAATGGCCTTTCGCCCTTCAGGTAATACTTCAAAGTCCATACTTTTCTTTCATACATGGATCCCATCTCGGATTTCATGGCCTCTAACCATTTGTCGAAATCCGGGCCCACCATCGCTTCTCCATAGCTCGCAGGTTCATCGTTGTCCAACAACATGACCTCTAAGACAGGTTTACCGTACCACTTAGGAGTAGTACGTGTCCTTGTCGACCTACGAGGTTTGATAGTAACTTGATCCAAAACTTCATGATGACTATCATTAGCTTCCTCTTCAACTGACGTAGGTGCCACGGAAACATCTTTCTGTGCTGCGCTACTCTCTGGTTGAAGTGAAGGTTCAACAACCTCATCAAGTTCTATCTTCCTCCCACTCAATTCTTTTGAGAGAAACTCTTTCTCGAGAAAGGACCCGTTCTTAGCAACAAACACTTTGCCCTCGGATCTGAGATAGAAGGTATACCCAATTGTTTCCTTTGGGTATCCTATGAAGACACATTTGTCTGCTTTGGGTTCGAGCTTTTCTGGCTGAAGCCTTTTGTCATAAGCATCATAGCCCCAAACCTTAAGAAATGATAGCTTAGGTTTCTTGCCAAACCATAGTTCATACGGTATCATCTTTATGGACTTAGATGGTGCCCTATTTAAAGTGAATGCAGCTGTCTCTAATGCATAACCCCAAAACGAGAGTGGCAGATCGGTAAGGGACATCATAGAATGCACCATATCCAATAAGGTACAATTACGACATTCGGACACACCATTACGCTGTGGTGTTCCAGGCGGCGTTAGTTGTGAAACAATTCCACATTGTCTTAAGTGATTGCCAAACTCATAACTCAGATACTCTCCCCCTCGATCAGATCATAGGAATTTAGTCTTCTTGTTACGATGATTCTCAACTTCACTCTGAAATTGCTTGAACTTTTCAAACGTTTCAGACTTATGCTTCACAAAGTAAATATACCCATATCTACTCAAATCATCGGTGAAGGTGAGAAAGTAACGACATCCACCGCGTGCGTCAACACTCATCAGACCGCACACATCAGTATGTATGATTTCCAACAAGTCACTTGCCCGTTCCATTGTTTCGGAAAATGGGGTTTTAGTCATCTTGCCCATGAGGCATTGTTCGCATGTGTCAAGTGATTCAAAATCACGTGACTCCAAAAGTCCATCAGCATGGAGTTTCTTCATGCACTTTACACCAATATGACCTAAGCGGCAGTGCCACAAGAAAGTGGTACTATCATTATCAACTCTACATCTTTTGGCATCAATGTTATGAACATGTGTATCATCACTATCGAGATTCAATAAGAATAAACCCCTCACAATGGGTGCATGACCATAAAAGATATTGCCCATATAAATAGAACAACCATTATTTTCTGATTTAAATGAGTAACCGTCTCACATTAAACAAGATCCAGATATAATGTTCATGCTCAACGCAGGCACTAAATAACAATTATTTAGGTTTATCACTAATCCTGATGGTAATCGAAGAGCGAGCGTGCCAACGGCGATCACATCAACCTTGGAACCATTTCCCACGTGCATCGTCACTTCGTCCTTCGCCAGCCTTCGTCTATTCTGTAGTTCCTATTTAGAGTTGCAAATGTGAGCAATCGCACCGGTATCAAATACCCAGGCACTACAATGAGAACTGGTAAGGTACACAACAATACATGTATATCATATATACCTTTTTTGATGTTGGCCCCCTTCTTGCCGGCCAGATACTTGGGGCAATTCCGCTTCCAGTGGCCAGTTCCCTTACAATAGAAGCACTCAGTTTCTGGCTTGGGTCCAGCCTTGGGTTTCTTCACGGGAGGAGCAACTGCTCTACCACCCTTCTTGAAGTTTCCCTTCTTTCCCTTGCTCTAATTGAAACTAGTGGTTTTATTGACCATCAACACTTGATGCTCCTTCTGGATGTCTGACTCAGCGACTTTCAGCATCGCGAACAGCTTGGAGACTGACTTGTTCATCCCTTGCATGTTATATTTCAACACAAAGCTCTTGTAGCTAGCTAGGTGGTTGCGATTGAAGAACTCTATCAGTGACCGCCTCAGGCGGGAGCTCAACTCCCAACTCAGCTAGATGGTTGTAATACCCAGACATTTTGAGCATGTGCTCACTGACAGGGCTGTTCTCCTCCATTTTGCAGGCATAGAACTTATCGGAGGTCTCATACCTCTCGATCCGGGCATTTTTCTCAAAAATAAACTTCAACTCCTGGAACATCTCATATGCTCCATGATGTTCAAAACGCCTTTGAAGTCCCAGTTCTAAGCCATACAACATGGCACACTGAACTATTGAGTAGTCATCTACACACGACTGCTAGGCGTTCACAACGTCCACAGTCGCTGGAGGGGGTGGCACACCAAGCGGTGCATCAAGGACATAAGACTTTTGGGCAGTCGTGAGGATAATCCTCAGATTACGGGCCCAGTCCACAAAGTTGCTTCCATCATCTTTCAACTTAGCTTTCTCTAGGAACGCATTGAAATTCAGGGGAGCTACTGCGCGAGCCATTGATCTACAACATAATTTGCAAAGGTTACTTAGACTATTGTTCAAGATAATGAGTTCAACTAATCATATTACCTAAGAATTCCCACTCAAATCAACATCCCTCCGGTTGTCCGAGTGTAACATGATCCAAATTCACCAACCCAAGTCTGATCATCACCCGAGATGAGGTGGTTTCAATGGTGAACATCTCCATGTTGATCATATCTACTATATGACTCATGTTCGGCCTTTCGCTCTCTTGTGTCCCGAGGCCATGTCTGTACATGCTAGGCTCATCAAGTTTAACCCAAGTGTTCTGCATGTGCAAAACTGGCTTGCACCCGTTGTATGCAAACTGAGAGTCTATCACACCCGATCATCATGTGGTGCTTCGAAATGACGAGCTTTCGCAACGGTGCACACTTGGGGAGACCAAAATTTTATCTTGAAATTTTAGTGAGGGATCACCTTATAATGCTACCATCGTCCTAAGCAAAATAAGATGCATAAAAGGATTAACATCACATGCAAATCATAAGTGACATGATATGGCCATCATCTTGTGCTTTTGATCTCCATCTTCAATGCACCGACATGATCTCCATCGTCACCGGCATGACACCATGATCTCCATCATCGTGTCGCTGATACGTCTCCAACATATCTATAATTTTTTATTGTTCCATGCTATTATATTATCTGTTTTGGATGTTTTATATGCATTAATATGCTATTTTATATTATTTTTGGGACTAACTCATTAACCTAGTGCCCAGTGCCAATTTCTGTTTTTTCCTTGTTTTTGACTTTTACAGAAAAGGAATATCAAACGGAGTCCAAACGGAATAAAATATTATGGTGATTTTTCTTGGACCAAAAGAAACCCACGAGACTTGCAGAGGAGGCCAGAAGCCCTACCGGGAGGCCACAAGCCGTAGGGGCGCGCCCTCATGGCTTGTGGGCCCCTTGGAGACCTTCCAACCCTAATTCCACCACTATATATTCTCAAATATTCCCCCTATACCAGGGGGCACACCAAAAATACTTTTCCGCCGCCGCAAGCTTCTGTTCCCGTGAGATCCCATCTTGGGGCCTTTTCCGACACTCCGCCGGAGGGGGATTCGATCACAGAGGGCCTCTACACCAACCTTGTTGCCCTTCCGATGATGTGTAAGTAGTTTACCACAGACCTACGGGTCCATAGCTAGTAGCTAGATGGCTTCTTCTCTCTCTTTTATCTTCAATACAATGTTCTCCTCGATGTTCTTGGAGTTCTATTCGATGTAATCTTCTTTTGCGGTG
The DNA here is from genome assembly GCA_011799875.1 of Thinopyrum elongatum. Lineage (NCBI taxonomy): Eukaryota > Viridiplantae > Streptophyta > Magnoliopsida > Poales > Poaceae > Thinopyrum > Thinopyrum elongatum. Next base: position 404,915,569 of record CM022298.1, on the reverse strand, counting down.
CTTTTGTTGAGATTCGATGAATTGTGGATTTATGATTAGATTATCTATGAATATTATTTGAGTCTTCTCTGAACTCTTTTATGCATGATCGAGATAGCTTTGTATTTCTCTCCGATCTATCGATTTGGTTTGGCCAACTAGATTGGTTTTTCTTGCAACGGGAGAGGCGCTTTGTGATGGGTTCAATCTTGCGGTGTCCTCACCCAGTGACATAAGGGGTAGCGAGGCATGTATTGTATTGTTGCCATTAAGGATACAAAGATGGGATTTATGTCATATTGTTTGAGTTTATCCCTCTACATCATGTCATCTTGCTTAAGGCGTTGCTCTGTTCTTATGAACTTAATACTCTAGATGCAGGTAGGAGTCGGTTGATGTGTGGAGTAATAGTAGTAGATGCAGAACCATTTCGGTCTACTTGTCACGGACGTGATGCCTATATTCATGATCATTGCCTTAGATGTCTTCATAATTATGCGCTTTTCTATCAATTGCTCAACAGTAATTTGTTTACCCACCGTATGTTTTCTTCAAGAGAGAAGCCTCTAGTGAAACCTGTGGCCCCCGGGTCTATTTTACATCATATATTTTCAGATCTATAAACCAAAAAACCCAAAAATACCTTGCTGCAATTTATTTTTATCTACTTTAGTTTGCCTTTTTATTTATCTTTTATACCTATCTCTATTATATCTCACTCTTGTTCGTGACCGTGAATGGATTAACAACCTTTTTTTCGCGTTGTGTGCAAGTGTTTGTTAGTTTGTGCAGGTGCATATATTGGAGACTTGCTTGTGCCTCCTACTGGATTGATACCTTGGTTCTTAACTTAGGGAAATACTTATCTCTACTTTGCTGCATCACCCTTTCCTCTTCAAGGGAAAAATCAACGCAAGCTCAAGAAGTAGCAGGAAGAATTTCTGGCGCCGTTGCTGGGGAGGTTCTACATCAAGCCTACCAAGTACCTATCATAAACTCTCATCTCTTGCACTTACATTATTTGCCATTTGCCTCTTATTTTTCTCTCCCCCACTTCTAAAACATTTTCAGAAAAACACAAAAATATTTGCCTTTTTATTCGCCCTTCTTTCGTTCGTCTTTTCGTTTGCTTTTTGTTTTCTTGTGTACTAGATTGCTTGTTTTATTATCATGGCTAGTCCTTCTATCGTAGCTAGTACCCAAGAAAGTGAGGTTCTCAATTTTAAACAAAGGGAGGGAGAAAATTTAAAAGATGCTTGGTATAGAATTTGCAATGCTCAGAATAGATCTACCCGTAAGCAATCTACTACTGTTCTTCTTCGAAATTTTTATGTGGGTGTTAATATTTGGTATAGATACGTGCTAGACACCATTGCTGGGGGTAATTTTTTGGGTAGTCATACTTTGTATGCTTACAATGCTATGGTAAATTTGGTAGGATCACCACCACTCATGGTTAATGAAACAACTTTAACCTTGGAACATGTGATGCAAAGGCTTGATATTATTGATAATAAAATTTCTACCATAGATCTTATTAAAAAATTTGATAAAAAGATTCATAATCACATTACTCAAATTGGATCAAAGGTAGGAATCACTTTAAAGAATCTAAAGGAAAAGGAACCTATAGTTAATGAGAAAATAGATCAAGGTTCTACTAGAATTGATAAGTTAGAAGATATTATTACCAACTTGGGTTCCGCCTTTGCCGCTGTTAAAACTACTCCAAAATTTCCTCCTACTAAAGCTACTAAGTTTATTTATGTTCCTAAAATTAAGGGTGAATCATCTAGTAAAGGAAACGAAGATCTTAAGATGATAAATATTTACCCTAGCTTTGTCAATATCATTAAAGAACCAATTGCTACAAGTGAATTTCTTGATTTTTTACCTAGGAGTGTGACCATCAATAAACCTAATGAATCTCCTAGGGGATATAGATATGCAATTGAATAATTAAATACCAAAGATGATAATACCTAGATCTATGTTTTATGCCTAGCTAGGGGCGTTAAATAATAGCGCTTGTTGGGAGGCAACCCAATTTTTATTTTGTGTTTTTTGTTTTTGCTCCTGTTTTCCAATAAATACACATTATTACCTCTGTAGTAATTGTATTTTAGTGTTTTAGTTAGTGTTTGAGCCAAGCAAGACCTTTGGGATGCTTTGGTATATCGTTGATTTGGTTTTGCTGAAAAACAGAAACTTTTGCGTCAAGTAACAGAATTGTAAACTTCACTTGAGCATGGAAAAATTCTTCATTTTTTACAAAATATTTATATATTAATTGCCTATGTTTTCCTTATTTTTCAGAATTTTTGGAGTTAGATAAGTATGACTAATATTCTGGTTACTACAGACTATTCTGTTTTTGACAGATTCTGTTTTCTATATGTTGTTTGCTTATTTTGATGAATCTATGGGTAGTATCGGGGGGTATGAACCATGGAGAAGTTGGAATAAAGTAGATATAACACCAATATAAATTTATAATTAGTTCACAACAGTACCTAAAGTGGTGATTTATTTTATTATACTAACGGATCTTACGAGTTTTCTGTTGAGTTTTGTGTTGTGCAGTTTTCAAGTTTTGGGTAAAGTTTTGATGAACCACGGAATAAGGAGTGGCAAGAGACTAAGCTTGGGGATGCCCAAGGCGCCCCAAGGTAATATTCAAGGAAAACCAAGCATCTAAGCTTGGGGATGCCCCGGATGGCATCCCCTCTTTCATCTTCAATCCATCGGTAAATTTACTTGATGCTATATTTTTATTCACCACATGATATGTGTTTTGCTTGGAGCGTCTTGTATGATATGAGTCTTTGATTTTTAGTTTGCCACAATCGTCCTTTCTGTACACACCTTTTTAGATGGACACACATTAATCGTTAATTTATTAGAATACTCTATGTGCTTCACTTATATCTTTTGAGCTAGGTAGTTGCTCTAGTGCTTCACTTATATCTTTTTAGAGCACGGCGGTGGTTTTTATTTTGTAGAAATTGATGAACTCTCATGCTTCACTTATATTATTTTGAGAGTCTTAAAACAGCATGGTAATTTTCTTAGGTTATGAATTTAGTCCTGATATGATGGGCATCCAAGAGGGATATGATAAAAACTTTCATATAAAGAGCATTGAATATATGGGAAGTTTGATTCCTTGCATTTGTTTTGAGATATAAAGATGGTGATATTAGAGTCATGCTAGTGAGTAATTGTGGATTGCTAGAAATACTTGTGTTAAGGTTTGTGATTCCCGAAGCATGCACGTATGGTGAACCGTTATGTGATGAAGTAGGAGCATGATTTATTTTTTGATTGTCTTCCTTATGAGTGGCGGTCGGGGATGAGCGATGGTCTTTTCCTACCAATCTATCCCCCTAGGGGCATGCGTATTAGTACTTTGCTTTGATGGATAATAAATTTTTGCAATAAGTATGTGAGTTCTTTATGACTAATGTTGAGTCCATGGATTATACGCACTCTCACCCTTCCAGCATTGCTAGCCTCTCTAGTACCGTGCAATTTTCGCCGGTGCATTAAACTCACCATATACCCTTCCTCAAAACAGCCACCATACCTACCTAGTATGGCATTTCCATAGCCATTCTGAGATATATGCCATGCAACTTCCACCGTTCCGTTTATTATGACACATTCCATCATTGCCATATTGCTTTGCATGATCATGTAGTTGGCATAGTATTTGTGGCTTGGCCACCGTTCATATTTTTTATACATGTCACTCTAGATCATTGCACATCCCGGTACACCACCGGAGGCATTCATATAGAGTCATATTTTGTTCTAGTATCGAGTTATAATTCTTGAGTTGTAAGTAAATAAAAGTGTGATGATCATCATTATTAGAGCATTGTCCCATGTGAGGAAAGGATGATGGAGGCTATGATTCCCTCACAAGTTCGGACGAGACTGCGGACTTAAATAAAATAAAAAGATGCCAAAGAGCCCCCAAAAAAGAGGCCAAAGAGCCCAAACAAAAAAATATGAGAGAAAAAGAGAGAAGGGACAATGTTACTATCCTTTTTCCACACTTGTGCTTCAAAGTAGCACCATGTTCTTCATGATAGAGAGTCTCTTATTTTATCACTTTCATATACTAGTGGGAATTTTTCATTATAGAACTTGGCTTGTATATTCCAATGATGGGCTTCCTCAAATTGCCCTAGTTCTTCGTGAGCAAGCAAGTTGGATGCACACCCACTAGTTTTCTTTTTGAGCTTTCATACACTTATAGCTCTAGTGCATCCGTTGAATGGAAATCCCTACTCACTTGCATCGATATCAATTGATGGGCATCTCCATAGCCCATTAATTTGCCTAGTTGATGTGAGACTTTCTCCTTTTTGTCTTCTCCTCACAACCTCCACCATACTCTATTCCACCGATAGTGCTATATCCATGGCTCACGCTCATGTGTTGCGTGAAAGTTGAAAAAGCTTGAGAACATTAAAAGTATGAAACAATTGCTTGGCTTATCATCGGGGTTGTGCATGATAAAATATTTTGTGTGATGAAGATAGAGCATAGCCAGACTATATGATTTTGTAGGGATAACTTTCTTTGGCCATGATATTTTGAGAAGACATGATTGCTTTATTAGTATGCTTGAAGTATTATTGTTTTTATGTCAATATTAAACTTTTGTTTTGAATCTTATGGATCTGAACATTCATGCCACATTAAAGAAAATTGTATTGATAAATATCTTAGGTAGCATTTCACATCAAAAATTCTGTTTTTATCATTTACCTACTCGAGGACGAGCATGAATTAAGCTTGGGGATGCTTGATACGTCTCCAACATATCTATAATTTTTTATTGTTCCATGCTATTATATTATCTATTTTGGATGTTTTATATGCATTAATATGCTATTTTATATTATTTTTGGGACCAACTCATTAACCTAGTGCCCAGTGTTAGTTTATGATTTTTCCTTGTTTTTGACTTCTACAGAAAAGGAATATCAAATGGAGTAAAACTTTATGGTGATTTTTCTTGGACCAGAAGAAACCCACGAGACTTGGAGAGGAGGCCAGAAGCCCTACGGGGAGGCCACAGGCCATAGGGGCGCGCCCCAGGGGGGCGCCCCAGGGCTTGTGGGCCCCTCGGAGACCTTTTCCAACCCTAATTCCACCACTATATATTCTCAAATATTCCCCCTATACCAGAGGGCATACCAAAAAATACTTTTCCGCCGCCGCAAGCCTCTGTTCCCGTGAGAGCCCATCTTGGGGCCTTTTCCGGCACTCCGTTGGAGGGGGATTCAATCTCGGAGGACCTCTACACCAACCTTGATACCCTTTCAATGATGTGTGAGTAGTTTACCACAAACCTACGGGTCCACAGCTAGTAGCTAGATGGCTTCTTCTCTCTCTTTGATCTTCAATACAATGTTCTCCTTGATGTTCTTGGAGTTCTATTCGATGTAATCTTCTTTTGCGGTGTGTTTGTTGAGATCCGATGAGTTGTGGATTTATGATCAAATTATCTATGAATATTATTTGAGACTTCTCTAAACTCTTTTATGCATGGTTGAGATAGCTTTGTATTTCTCCGATCTATCGATTTGGTTTGACCAACTAGATTGGTTTTTCTTGCAATGGGAGAGGTGCTTTGTGATGGGTTCAATCTTGCGGTGTCCTCGCCCAGTGACAGAAGGGGTCGCGAGGCACATATTGTATTGTTGCCATTAAGGATAAAAATATGGGGTTTATGTCATATTGCTTGAGTTTATCCCTCTACATCATGTCATCTTACTTAAGACGTTGCTCTGTTCTTATGAACTTAATACTCTAGATGCAGGCAGGAGTCGGTCGATGTGTGGAGTAATAGTAGTAGATGCAGAATCGTTTCGGTCTACTTGTCACGGACGTGATGCCTATATTCATGATCATTGCCTTAGATGTCTTCATAATTATGCGCTTTTCTATCAATTGCTCAACAGTAATTTGTTTACCCACCGTATGTTTTCTTCAAGAGAGAAGCCTCTAGTGAAACCTATGGCCCCGGGGTCTATTTTCCATCATATATTTTCAGATCTATAAACCAAAAAACCCAAAAATACCTTGCTGCAATTTATTTTTATCTACTTTAGTTTGCCTTTTTATTTATCTTTTATACGTATCTCTATTAGATCTCACTCTTGTTCGTGACCGTGAAGGGATTGACAACCCCTTTTTCGCGTTGTGTGCAAGTGTTTGTTAGTTTGTGTAGTTGCATATATTGGAGACTTGCTTGTGCCTCCTACTAGATTGATACCTTGGTTCTTAACTGAGGGAAATACCTATCTCTACTTTGCTGCATCACCCTTTCCTCTTCAAGGGAAAAATCAACGCAAGCTCAAGAAGTAGCAGTCGCCATCGGGGTTGTCACGCCAACCATGCTTCTACAACTATAGCTACCGCTTAGCGATAAAGTAAAGCATTACATTGTGCTTAATGATTGACACACAGGTCATACAATAATTAAAGACTACCCAATGGCTCCTGCCGGTTGCCGTATTCATCGACATGCAAGTCGTGATAATCTATACAAAACATGATCATCTCATACATCAGATATATCTCATCATGTCCTTGGCCATATCATATCGCAACATACCCTCCAATAACAAGTTAGACGTCCTCTACTTTGTTGTTGCATGTTTTACGTGACTACTATGGGTGACTAGTTAGAACCGTTCTTACCTACGCAAAGCCACAACGGTGATATTCAAGTTGCTATTTAACTTTCTACAAGGACCGCCTTTGTCGAATCCGATTCAACTAAGGAGGGAGAGACAAACACCCGCCAGCCATCTTTATGCAACAAGTTGCATGTTAGTCGATGGAACCGGTCTCATGTATGTGGACATGTAAAGTTGGTCCGGGCCACTTCATCCCACAATACCGCTAAATCAAGATAAGACTAAGGAAGGAAGCAATCTGAATATCAATGCCCACAAACTCCTTTGTGTTCTACTCGTGATGTCATCTACGCATAGACCTAGCTCATGATGCCACTGTTGGGGAATGTTGCATGGGAAACAAAAGTTTTCCTACGCTCACCAAGATCAATCTAGGAGATGCACATCTACAAGAGGAGAGATTGGATCTACATACCCTTGTAGATATCTAAGCGCAAGCATTAAGAAACATGGTTGATGTACTCGAACGTATTCGTGATCCAATCACGATCCGTCCACGAACTCCCGATCAAGTGCCAAACGGACGGCACCTCCGAGTTTAGCACACGTGAGGCTCAGCGGCGCCCTCTCCTTCTTGATCCAGCAAGTGAGAGAGAGGGGGTAGATGAGATAGGGACTAACACGACGGTATGGTGGTGGTGGTGGCAGTGGAATTCCGGCAGGGCTTTGCCAAGCGCGTACCGTTGAAACGTGGGAGGAGTTGGGAGAGGTAACGGGCAAGGGTCGAAGGGCGGCTGCCCCCAATGCCTCCCCACCTTTAAATAGGCATGGATGGGGCTGGTGGCTTGCCCTCCAAGGCCCTAGGGTCATTGGCCAAAGGGGGAGGAAGGAAATCCCTCCTTTCCTTCCCCACCGATCACTATCCCCCCTTTTTAGGGATCCTGATCTTATCCCCTTGGGATATGATACTATTCCTTTTAAGGGAGGATCTTGGTGTGCCTAGACCAGAGTTGTGGGGACTTTCCCCAGTACCCACATTCATGTGGGTCCGCCATGCAGGTGGGCCCCACTCCGGAACCTTCTAGAACCTTCCCAATACAATACCGAAAAACAACCCCGATAGCAACTTTCCATATATGAATCTTTACCTATGGACAATTCCGGAGCTCCTCGTGATGTCCCGGATCCCATCCGGGACTCCGAACAACCTTCGTACTTTCCACTATTAATATCTCAATACTACCCTAGCTCTACCGAACGTTAAGCGTGCGACCCTACGGGTTCGAGAATCATGTAGACATGACCGAGACTCCTCTCTGGTCAATAACCAATAGCAGGACCTGGATGCCCATATTGATTCCTACATATTCCATGAAGATCTTTATCGGTTGAACCATGATGTCAAGGATTTAGCTAATCCCGTATGCAGTTCCCTTTGTTTATCGGTATGTTACTTGCCTGAGATTCGATCGTCGATATCTCTATACCTAGTTGAATCTCGTTACCGGCAAGTCTCTTTACTCGTTTCGTAATACAAGATCCTATGGCTAACTCTTTAGTCACATTGCTTGCAAGCTCATTGTGATGCTGTATTACCGAGTGGGCCTCAAGATACCTCTCAGTCATACGGAGTGACAAATCCCAGTCTTGATCCATGCCAACCCAACAGACACCCTCGGAGATAACTGTAGAGTACCTTTATGATCACCCAGTTACGAAGTGACGTTTGATACACACAAGGCATTCCTCCGGTGTCAGGGAATTGCATGATCTCATGGTCTTAGGAACAGATACTTGACATGAAGAAAGAAGTGGCAATAAACTAATACGATCAAATGCTATGCTTATGGTTGGGTCTTGTCCATCACATCATTCTCCTAATGACGTGATCCCATTATCAAATGACAACTCATGTCTATGGTTAGAAAACCTTAACCATCTTTGATCAATGAGCTAGTCTAGTAGACGCTCACTAGGGACATGTTGTTGTCTATGTATCCACACATGTATCTGAGTTTCCGATCAATACAATTCTAGCATGGATAATAAACGATTATCATGAACAGGGAAATATGATAATAACCAATTTATTATTGCCTCTAGGGCATATTTCCAACAATTTTTGGTGTGCCCTCTGGTATACGGGAAATATTTGGGTATTTATGGAGCTGAGATTAGGGTTAGAGGGGTTACGGGGGGCCCACAAGCTTGCAGGGCGCGGCCCCCCTAGGGCGCGCCTGGTGAGCTTGTGGCCCACTCATAGCTCTTCTGGCCTTCTCCCGAAGCTTCCTAGGTGTCTTCTGGTCCAAGAAAAATCGTCAAAATGTTTCGTTCCATTTGGACTCCGTTTGGTATTGATTTTCTGTAAAAGACAAAAACAAGGAAAATACAACAACTAGCACTGGGCACTAGGTTAATAGGTTAGTCCCAAAAAAAGATATAAAATAGCATAATAATGCATATAAAACATCCAAGATGGATAATATAATAACATCGAACAATAAAAAATTATATATACGTTGGAGACGTATCAGGGTTACTGGTTGGTTGCCAATCTAGGGTTACATGCGCCGCTGAGCCGATGCAGGTCTTGGAGTACACGTCAAGTCTTCGGTAGGGTCCATCTTGATCATGCCGAAATATGAGGCTTCCGGAGTCCCTCCTTTAGAGAAATGGTGGGCCACAAGCTCGGCCCATGGACTCTAAGCCGACTAGGTCGGTACCCCCTAGTCCAGGACACTGTCACTCGTTGCAACTGCCCGCAGCATGAAGAAAAAGCAGCAACAACTTCAAGCTGATCAAAACACGCTAAACGACAAGTGGGTAGAGATCCTCGCAGTGGAACAAGACCTCGAGTTTGATGACCTGCAAGTGCGCAGGGCTGTTGTAGCACTTTCGTTGTGATAAGTAGAGTGTTGAACCCACATGGAGCTGATAGGAAGGCAGTACAAACCCTGCAACTACGTTGTCACTTTCACGCAGCCACGTACGCACCCAAACAAGAGTTTGGAAATAGTCTACTCTATCGTTGTAGGAAACTAGATAAAAAGGTATTTAACTAAACTACTAACAAGAGAGTAAAAATAGGGAATAAATGACACTAAGTTAGTAAGGAAGACGCTTGCGTAGTAAAGCGTTCTCGAGGGTTCTAGAATCACTACCACGTATGAACTATCATATCCTCTAGTAGCTAGTCATATGCATAAGTGGGCGGAGCCGGGTACAGTACACGTTCTACTTGAAGTAGACTTTGTGCCACGCACGTCACCATCATAGTATCCCCCATGAGGTTACAAATAATGATAATTAAGGGTCACCCCATGGACACAGCCTCTCTAAGAGTTCTCTGTAATTCCCCAACCTTTGCAAAGGCAAGAAACCGAGGCTTTTACTGTCACCTCTAATTACCAGAATATCCCCAACCATCATAAGGATTATGACATACTTCACGGCAGAAGGCACAAATGCGAGTGAGCGCTCCTCTCAACATTTGTGAAGGCTACTAACTCGAATCATGAACAGGTAATATTTGATCAGAAAAAATATCATATAGGGTTCAACCATATCCTTAAGAAATAGTGCAACTACTCAATCCAAGACATGAAGGTTATGGACAAGTTACAATTCGGCATCAAGCCGGTGAAGGGAGAAGGCATGGTGGTGAAGGCGGCAGCGCGGTGGTGATAGTGATGAAGATGGTGGCCGCGTCGGTGGTGATGGAGATGGGGGCGCCACTGATGATGGCGGCGCCTGCGCGAGGGCACCGACCCGAAGGCCGGTGCTCACAGTGGTGGAGCCTCCTCCTCCTTCCCTTGGATTTGTCCCTTTCTTTTCTTGGTGGTGGAGAAATGGAGATGGTTGTGGATGAATGACATGAATGATGTGAGATGTCCGGTGGCTAGGGTTGAGGATGACATATATAGAGAGCCTCCCTAGCCACCTCTCTTGATGGGCTTCATCCAAGGGCTCAAGACGAGACATATCCTGTCCCAATCTCTTCTTTATGAGCCAAGGATCTCGTGGGATCAAACAAGGATGAAATCGGTGAAGAATCCCGTTTAGAAGGGCAAATTTTGGAGCTGTGTGCACGTCAAACGATCGCTCACGGTTGTTCGAAAGGTCGTCTTTTGATGTGTCCTCCTCAGGTAAAACGGCCGCCAAATCTTCATACGAACTCGGAATTTGACGTTCTTGGGCTCGTTGGATTCATATTAACAACGCCGATCCATTTCTGGTCTCAGATCTTGATTTGGGGAACTTTAAAAAATGACTTTTTCTGACCTTCAAAATGGCTAAGTCTGACCCCTGGCTGACTCTGTATTGATCCCACACTACTGCAGGATGCTGCTAACCCGACACTACAATCAGAGACCCTTCAAAGAAACTGTGTGTGTCGTGGTGGATCACGATCACCTATGGGGCCATGAGCCCCTTTGTGGTTTGGCAAGGGGGATCACGTTGCACAAAGAGCAGAAGCCATGAAACAACACGACGACGGTGACGCTGGTGGTTTTTAATCAGGTTCGGGCCACTGGATAGCGTAAAACCCTACTCCTGCTTTTTGGTGGATTGAGTGGGAGAACACATTGAGCACGCAGCGCTCAAACCCGGCAAGGATGCCTCGGGGAGTGCAGCTACGTGCGTACAAGTGTGCGAGGGTCCGAATCCTTTGCTAGGTCGCCTTGGACCTCCTTTTATAGCTTAAGGGGTAACCACAATGGCAAAACAATCTTTATCTACTGATTAGATAGCCAACAGTGCTATCATACCTAACTCTGGCAGTTAGGACAAAGTGCATTAAATGCACTGCTAGGTGTCAAGCAGAGGATGAAGCCCGGCAGGCCTGCCGAGCCGCTTAACCATCTTTTGCTTATCATCTTGACACGCTTCTGGATGGGTGTCACTTGGATAAATCTTGTCTTCCAACGGGCCACCACGTGCTTAACAGAGGCCACTTAATCACTCGGGGGCTCGACACCGCATTGATAAGTGACTTGCATCGCCGTGCGGTGGAGCGGTGGTGCCTTGGCGGGGATTCCGCCCTTGGCGGACCCAACAAGCTTGCTGGGGGGTCTTGAACTTGTCCTTGGGGCGGCCTCGACCCGGCCAGGCCCTCCTGCCCGGGAGGGGAGGCTTTCCCATGGTGATATTTTTCTGTCGTGCTTATTCTTGGTCTTCTTGATCCGCTCTTTGACCTCAGTAAGAGATGCTCCTCTGGCTTGGCCTTGGCTGCCGGGGAGGAAGTTATCCGTCCGTGCACAAGTCAGGGGAAACATACACCCCCCTGTTTGTGTACCCCGACAGAAGCCCCCAGGCCTGAGCCATACGTGTCGCCGGGCACGTTGGGTTAGGCCCCAAACGGTGCACAGACACGCGTCAAAAAGATGCTGCGCATGCAGCGGTTGTCATGATGAACAGTCAATCCAATGTCCACTCCACGTAATTATCGCAGGTCATGGGGTCGTGGGACTGTAGCAGTTAATGGGTAGTGCACTTGTAAAATGGTAACTTCCTGAGAGAAAGATAGCGAAGAGCCAGCCCCCCCTACACCCGTTCCTAATAAAAGGTAACGCAGAAGGGGGGTTGCCCGTTCGCATTTGTTCCTCCTTCCATCATCTTCTTTCTCAAGCCAAACAACTGCTCCCACGCCTCCATTCGCCTCCATCGCCCCACCAAACCTTCCGCCCCTCCGGCGATCCCAAAGGATGGGGAAGAAAGCCGCCGCCGCAAGGGGGAAGCTGGCGACCACTGCAAAGGAAGCAGCGGCGGAAGGAAAGAAGAAAAGAGCGGCGGAGCTAGATAGGAAGCAGCAGGAGGACGTGGTCTTTTCCTGTTGAGTCTAGATAGCCAAGCCCTGAGGGCGAGGTATGCATATATGTGGGGGAGGGAAGTCCCAAAGGGGCATGGAGCGTCTGTGGTTCTGCCAGTGGGGAAGGAGGACCCGCCGAACTCGTACCGCTTTTTCTGCGCGTACTTCCTCTGCGACCTCACTTCCCCCTTCTCTGATTTTTTGAAGCCATGATGGTGGTGTATGGATTCCACCTTCTAGATTTTACGCCCAATGCAATGGCGTGCATGGCAATCTTTGCTCATTTGTGCGAGAACTTTGTTGGAGTCGCCCGCAACGTGGATTTGTTCAGGCACTTCTTCGTTCCGCGGGTGGAGGACAAGACCCACCGCTCTGGAAATGTAAGCTGGATTCTGCGAGGCAAGAGGGAGATTTGGGATTACCTCCCAGGCCAGCAGCGCGGTAGATGGGAGGAATGGAGGGCGGACTGGTGATGGATCCAGGAAGAAGATGCCCCAGAGTACTGCAGGGCACAGACGGAATGCGTTGTGCACGACAGCGAATGGGGCAAGCCGGGCCTCACCGACGATAGGCTTTGCCCTGCGCTGAATCGAATCACGCACTTGAAGGCTGCCGGGCTAACCATCGAGCAGGTGGGGGCCGATTTCCTCCGGCGCCGCATTGCACCGCTGCAGAAGAGAGACAAATTCGCCTGGGAGTATGGGGATGCCGCTGACAGGATGCGCCTATACTCGGGCCTTGTCAACAATTTGTTGATATATGGCCATGGCTAGCTGTGCGAACAGCTGTTCGGCAACCTTGGGCCATTTCCTTTGCCGGCAAGGGTCGTCCCACTGCATATCAATTCTGCTCGGGACCAAATTTTGAAGTGGATGCCAGACTGCAATGCTTATGGGGTTGCCAGCGATTGGAAGCTGCTCGAAATTGATGCAGAGATGGAGTGGGTCTCCGGTCTGGAAGAAAGGGCTACCAGGGTGGAGAGCAACATGTTCAAGTGTACCTCTAAAGTAGAGGCAGAATTTATCAGGAGACAGATCGAAGAAGATAAGGCGCTTTGGGCTGCCGGGAAGGCAAGGCCTAGAGAAGAGGAGGAGGAGGAAGTGGAGGCTGAAAGCGAAGGCTCCTCAGATGAAAGGGATGAGGGGCATGCCGCGGAAGAAGCTGCTGGGATTAGGCCTGCCGGGGCCGAAATACTTCAGGCCGTGGCAGCAGAGGCCCAAGGAGGAGACGAAGTTGAGGAAACAGAGCAGCCCGAGGAAGAGTGGCTGGCAATGGGCCCCCAAGCTCCAGAGCCAGATCTGGATCAGCATCCCCGCAGGCGAGCCAGCCGAGGAATAGCGGCCCCTGTTCCCGCGCCAGCCACCAAGAGAGTGAAGAAGATCGCCTCCAAGAACGACAAGCCTGATGTGGTGCGCCGCCATTCCACCCGCCTCTCCGAGGCTAAGACCCCAGCCCCCAATCAAGTCAACGGGGTTGATCCCAGCCTCCAATCAAGTCCAGCGTCCTCTCGCAGTTCGATCCCGCCAGAGCCCCTAGCTCCTCAAAAGGGCTCAGAGCTGCCGGGAAGTTCTGCTCCCCCTACCTTAAAGAGGGGAAGAGCGACCCCGCCACCTGCGGGATACGCACTAGGCTCCATGCTCATCAACCCGGAGTAAGGGGAAAAACTTACTTTCCTTGTTGAAGGACCATGTACTTAGTGCTTGCTTGACTTAATCTTGGCTTGTTGTCTTGTCGACGAAGAACCTCTCATCCACCGAGCCAAAAGAACCAAGCAGGTGACGTCGCCGGGGCCTTTGGTGGGCACGGGCCTAGTGGGAGATAGCGCAGAAGATCCTGTGCCTAGCCCCCAGCCTAGCCCTCAGCGCGGAAGCATGGAGCAAGCTTCGCCCGCTAGGAGAGGCGCGGAAGAACACGCACCATCCCCCGCCAAGGAAGGAGAGGAGACTCATCAGGGCGGGGCCCACCATGAAAGGTCCACCCCAGTCCAAGTCCAAGCGGAGAAGTCATCAGCAGGGGCCTCCACCGAGGGGTCGACCCACACTAAGGATGTGGCCGCTGGGGGAATGGATACGAGTCGCATCCCGGTAACTGATGTTGCCGGGGAAACTGATATCCCCCCGCAGCAAACGACACTGGGTAATCCATTTGTCCTCATCTCTTCTTATTTGAATTACTTTGCTTCTAGGCTTTCGACCTGGCAATTTGTATCATTCTTCTATCAATGCTGGTTAATTCCATCTGCAGCTTTGTTGGACGAGGAGCCAGAGCTGCTAGAAGAAGTGGCTAGAATTAGTAAGGATTTTGCTGAGGAGGCCACCAAAATTGTCGCCGCGGAAGGCCAAGGTCAGTCTGCCGGGATCATACAAGAATTCCCTGAAGGAACAGAGAAGACCCCCAGCAGCACATCCGGCCATGATGCAGTTGTGGAGGAGAAAACCCCTCTGCAAACTATGGGCCCTCATCCCTCGTTTGGTACTCTGGCAACAGTCCCACAACCACCCTCAAGCAAACTGGCACTGGTCCTTGCTCAGCCTGGACTCGCAGCCCCGGCTCATCTATTGCAGCAAACACGGACTTTGATGAAGAGATCCAGCGCCTCTTGGCACCGTTGTCCCAGTGAACCGAAGAGACTGACGATTCCGCAGGTGCAGCCATGGACCTGTCCTTTCTGGAGTCCATGGCGATAGGTATGACGGACACGCAGGGCAGATACAGCCTGAAGTGGCAGGCGATCAAGAAGCAGCACGACTCCGCTAGTCTCATGGATCAGAAGCTGAGGGACAAGGGCAGCGAACTGTGCGAATGGCACAGCAAACAGTTCCAATCCCTTCTATGGCAACAGGAGGTGATATCTATGGCCAAGGAGGACGTTGCAGCCCGGGAGATCCACCTGGCGGAGCGCGAAGCACTTCTGGATGCCAAGGAGAAAGACATATCTTCCCGGGAAGGGAACCTTGAGGCCACCCTCCGCGGCAAGGATGAAGAACTGGAGGCTCTTGTCTAGCAGTACACCAAGGACCTGGAGGACAAGCACAAGGCAACTCTTGACAAGCTCACCCTCAACTCTGCTGCCCAGCTGAAGAAGATTGCCGATGAACTTGCCGCTGCATCTACTGCCAAGGCTGATCTTGATCAACAGGTGGCCAAGCTGACAGAGGACCTTGCCGGGAGCGCCAAGGAAATTGTGGCTCTTAAGGAAGAAGCGCAGAAAGCAGAGACTCTCCTGAAGGAGACCCAATCACAGCTTTCTTCCAAGAGTCAGAACCTTGACACTGCCAACAACACCATCACCGACATGAAAGCGTGGATTGGTACTCTGGAAAGTGAGATTGAGTCCGCTGGTGTTTGTGAGCAGTTGCTGATGAAGGACTTGGAGAACACAAGAATTCTTCGACGGGACGTGGAGGACAAGCTGCAAAACCAGATTGAGCAACATGACCTCTGGATCAAAAGCTTGGTTGATATCACCAAGCGCCTCACTGCCCAAATCTCGAAGATGGACATGAAGAGCTGGGCTTTCTCTGTCGGTGACCACGAAGTCCCAAGTGTCAAGCTGACGCTTTTCTTTGATGGTTTGATCGAAGGGCTGAGGATGTACGAGGAAGACAGGGCCGAATGCTTCGCGATTGAATCCCGAAAGCTTGCCCGTGATGCCCTCTTTATGGTCTTGAGCAACCTTGCCTACCGTCACCCGGACCTCAACCTCTCCGACGGCTTCAAGAGACTGCCACCGGGCGCCGACGTTTCCGCTGCCGAGGTGAAGGCCAGTCCCCTTGCCGACAAGGTTCTTTCTATCCCAAGGGTCCCCGAAGACCAGCACGCCCAACCTTGAGCCGTTCTTCTTGCCGTGGTATCCTGTAACAAGACAATCATGCGTCTGGTGTTTAAGTCCCGTACTGTTTATGGTTTTGCATTCGTTGAACTGATGTTTTAATTATGCCAATGTACGCTATCCTTCGTTTGTTTATCCATTGATGTTTGTATGGTTAGTTCTTCTTTGCGTATTTTGGTTGCCCGCCAGTAGCATGCTGCCGCGATTGCTCTGAGGAGTGGGTCCTTAGCATTCAGCTGGCGAGGAGATGCCCCGACAGGTTTTTCCTTAACGGTCTTTGACGCAGCCGCCCACTTTGTTGAGCAGGCTCGGAACAAAGCGGGGGCGCAGACAAATACAATAAGGTACCATCATACGAAAGGCTTGCCATACGAAAATCCTGGTTGTCTGGAGGATAAGCGACGTAAGTACTTGAATAGGAATCAGTGATTATGCTAACTTATCTTTCGTTAATGCTCCCCTCCTTGCTGGGTATGCATTAGGTCTCGTATAGCACCTCCCTCCCTGCTTGTGATTGTTTCCCTCGTTCTTGCGTCCATCCTTATTCTGAAAAGACAACAAACAAGAAGGCACACAAGGGAAAGACTTGGCAGATTATTGGTTATGCACCCACCCCCGGTAAGAGCCAGAGGGGCTAATAGAATGCTCGCAGCTGTCGACGTATGGTGAGAAGGAAGGGTCGGCTCCTCTCCCCCTTTTCTCACATTGATAATGATCCCACGTCGGCAGGCATGAAGGCCGTGCCGACACGACCGGCCTTGTCGGAACACGTCTACTGGGGGGTCGAACAATGGATTCGCACCATCGCTCCACTCAGGATTCACCCTTGGCGGGATAAATACTGGACCGAGTTCCACGCGGGCTCATCGACGCTGACAACGCCACCATTGCATGGCTCGATTATTGACAAGTTAGAAAGGGAGGTGGGGGCCGACCACGCACCATTTGTCTTGCTTGTCCAAATGACACTTTCCGGCGTTGGGTACGCCTTGACGGGAGCTCGCGAGGAGGGCGATATCGCCGCACGTTTTGCTTCTTCTTCCGGATATAGATGGCATGATGATCACGCCACCCGAGCCACCCGCGGTTGCCGCACCACCACTGCCCTCTATTCCCATCGGCGCCGTAGCTGCGGTGGAAACGATCGACGGAATCTGGGTAGGGCAGAGGGAGTGAGCAGCGCTGTTCTTCTTCTTTGAAACCGCGGATGAAGAGGGTGTCGATGATGATGATGATCAATGATGGAGCTCGACGTATTGCTTACAACTTCAGGTTCACACAAGCGACGCCCCCTACCTGGCGCGCCAAAGATGTCGTGGTGGATCATGATCACCTATGGGGCCATGAGCCCCTTTGTGGTTCGGCAAGGGGGATCACGTTGGACAAAGAGCAGAAGCCATGAAACAACACGACGGCAGTGACACTGGTGGTTTTTACCCAGGTTCGGGCCGCTGGATAGCGTAAAACCCTACTCCTGCTTTTTGGTGGATTGAGTGGGAGAACACAATGAGCACGCAGCGCTCAAGCCTGGCAAGGATGCCTAAGGGAGTGCAGCTATGCGCGTACAAGTGTGCGAGGGTCCATATCCTTTGCTAGGTCGCCTTAGACCTCCTTTTATAGCTTAAGGGGTAACCACAATGGCAAAACAGTCTTTATCTACTGATTAGATAGCCAACAGTGCTATCATACCTAACTCTGGCAGTTAGGACAAAGTGCATTAAATGCACTGCTAGGTGTCAAGCCCGGTAGGCCTGCCGAGCCGCTTAACCATCTTTTGCTTATCATCTTGACAGCCTTCTGGACGGGTGTCACTTGGATAAATATTGTCTTCCAACGGGCCGCCACATGCTTAGCAGAGGCCACTTAATCGCTCGGGGGCTCGACACTGCATTGATAAGTGACCTGCGTCACCGTGCGGTGGAGCGGTGGTGCCTTGGCGGGGATTCCGCCCTTGGTGGACCCGGCAAGTTGCCGGGGGGGGTGGGGGAGGGTCCTTTGAACTTGTCCTTAGGGCGGCCTCGACGTGGCCAAGCCCTCCTGCCCGGCAGGGGAGGCTTTCCCAAGGTGATATTCTTCTGTCGTGCTTATTCTTGGTCTTCTTGATCTGCTCTTTGACCTCAGTAAGAGCTGCTCCTCTGGCTTGGCATTGGCTGCCGGGGAGGAAGTTATCCATCCGTGCACAAGTCAGGGGAAACATACACCCCCTTGTTTGTGTACCCCGACAGTGTGCGATGCATTAATCGCAAGCGATGGTGTAAGAAAACAGTCAAAAATGATACGAAACATTTGCGATCGCAGAGATATCAAACATGTTTCAGATTATAGGTGTGTGTGCGATACGTGGCACACAGTTCATTTGCATGAACTGTTTGCGATGAGCATAACAAAAGAAACGGTCAACCAGATGAATGTGTGTGCGATATACGGCATACAATTCACTCGGATGAACTGTTTGTGATTAGGCAACACAACAGAAACGGTTCAACTTAACAAGATGTGTGTGATACGTCGCAAACAGGTCAGTAATCAGAAATGTGTGGGAAGACCGATAACAACACTGACGATTCTTGTTAAGAAGCCGTGTGTTGTTAGCAAACGATTGCTGATATGCAATTGTGAGCGATTGATGAAATCATCACCGACGAGTTCCATTGTTTAGTCCGTATGCGATGTGATTTGCTCTGCCCGCACAACATCTACGCTCTGTCTACAAAACATCAACATATATAATTATAAGAACAGCAATGCATAACCAAAGTAAGCATACAATTACATAAGTGACTACACACATAACATTTCCACACACCAAAGTAAGCAATTACATGCATACTAAATTAGGAGAAACGAGCATCTAATCATCTACTTCTTGTTGTGACGACGCTTGCCATTGCTATGCTTCCGGCTGGATCCCTGGCCATTTTGGGGAAGGAGGCACTTCCTCATGTCAACGATCCGCCTGTACATCTTGTAGCTCATGTACGCCTCCTTGGCCGCGTACAGGACGTGAGCTTTGTGGAGTTTCTCCATCCAGGCTGAGTGCCAGTCATGCTTGTCCTTGTTGTAGGAATCCTTCATGTCTCTATAGTAGGGGTCGATGATGGCTTCGGCGATGTGAACCAGTGAGTCCTTCTCATGCTTCTTGCTGCCCCAGATCTTGTATTGCCCTGGATGTCAACAAGATTCTGGCAGGCGATGCCCGAATTCTTGCGTACCTTTACATCATTGGTGATGTCCATCGTAGCGAACATGTAGTGGGGGTTGTTGACAAACCTGGCGAAACGCTGGCAAGGCCTTGTGGCCAGGCAGTAGTGGTAGACCAGGATGTGATTGCACACGCACATCTGGGCGACGGCGACCTTGGGACGAGATCCGGCACGAGCGCGGGTGTACTCAAGGTCGAAGCCGACCACCTTGTACTTCTCCTCAGCAAGCAACAGCTCCATGATGTGGATGGAGTGCTCCACTGATAACCCACAAGTATAGGGGATCGCAACAGTTTTCGAGGGTAGAGTATTCAACCCAAATTTATAGATTCGATACAAGGGGAGCCAAAGAATATTTGTAAGTATTAGCAGTTGAGTTGTCAATTCAACCATGCCTGGAGATTAAATATCTGCATCAGTATGATCAGTAGCACAGTAATATGATAGTTTTGATAACAGTGATAATAGTAGCAGTAACGACAACAGTGATAGCAATGGTTTTGTAGCAAGTGTAACAGTGGCAACAACAGTAGTAACTTAGCAAGAACAATATGTGGAAAATTCGTAGGCATTGGATAGGTGGATTCGTTGGATGATATTCATCATATAACAGTCATAACCTAGGGCGATACAAAACTAGCTCCAGTTCATAAATATAATGTAGGCATGTATGTCGTAAATAGTCATACGTGCTTATGGAAAGAACTTGCATGACATCTTTTGTCCTACCCTACCGTGGCAGCGGGGTCCATAAGGAAACTAAGGGATATTAAGTCCTCCTTTAAATGGAGAAATGGAACAAAGCATTAACACATAGTGAATACATGAACTCCTCAAACTACGGTCATCACTGGAAAGTATCCCAATTACTATCACATTGGGGTTTACGGATCATAACACGTAATAGGTGAATATGACTTGCAAGATCGGATCTAGAACATAGATATAATGGTGAAAACATAAATGGTTCAGATCTGAAATCATGGCACTCGGGCCCTAGTGACAAGCATTAAGCATGGCAAAGTCATAACAACATCAATCTCAGAACATAGTGGATACTAGGGACCAAGCCCTAACAAAATTAACTCGATTACATGATGAATCTCATCCAACTCCTCACCGACCAGCGATCCTATGAAGGAATTACTCACTCCCGGTGGCGAGCATCACGGAATTGGCGATGAAGGAGGGTTGGTGATGACAAAGACCGAAGATTCCCCTCTTCGAAGCCCCGAACGGGCTCCATATCTGGCCTCCCGATGAAGAACAGGAGGTGGCGATGGCTCCGTATCGTGAAATGGAATGAAACTTTCTCCCTGATTTCTCTCTCCGAAAATAGGTATTTAAGGAGTTGGAATTAGGGTCTGCGGGGCCACCAGGTGGGCACAACCCACCTGGGCATGCCTGGAGGGGGTGGCGTGCCCTGGTGGGTTGTGCTCAGCCAGGGGCCCCCCTCCGGTGGTTCTTGGCTCCAGTATTTTTCTTTTATTGCAAAATAATTCTCCAAAAAGTTTTGTTCCATTCTGAGAACTTTTATTTCTGCACAAAAACAACACCATGGTAGTTCTGCTGAAAACAGCGTCAGTCCGAGTTAGTTTCATTCAAATCATGCAAATTAGAGACCAAAACAAGAGCAAAAGCGTTAGGAAAAGTAGATACGACGGAGACGTATCAACTCCCCCAAGCTTAAACCTTTGCTTGTCCTCAAGCAATTCAGTTGACAAACTGAAAGTGCAAAAGAAAAACTTTTATGAACTCTTTTGTTCTTGTTTACATAAATAAGCTTAAGTAGCACCCAGGTTTTTAGCAAAGATCATGACTAACCATGTCAACAATAACTCTTAGAAATTATATTAACTCATATCAATGGCATAAGCAACTAGCGAGCAAAAATAAAATATCTCAAATGACAACACTTTGTCAAAACAACCGTGATATAATATGACAACAGTGGTATCTCGCTAGCCCTTTCTGAGACCACAAAACATAAATGCAGAGCACCTCTAAAGTTCAAGCAGCGGCTAAACATTGTAATTCATGGTAGAAAAGATCCAGTCATGATGCATCCAACATTAACTATGTACAATGCATGAGGATGACAATAGTGCTCTTAGATCTGGCGCTTATTTGAGAAGGTGATGACTCAACATAAAATTAAATAGATAGTCCCTTCACAGAGGGAAGAAGGGATTTGCACTGGTGCCAGAGCTCAAAGTTTTAAAAACAGAGATAAATGTAATTTTGGGAGGTACACCCTTCCTGTCAACGTTACGACCAAGAGTTATCAATATCTTCCATGCTAAACACATTAGTGGCAGTTCCCAAGTGATAAAAGTAAAGGTTTACTCCCCCTCCACAAACAAACACACTCCACGACTAGCCGAATCCACGGGTACCGTCCATACCAACATCAGTCCTGGGGAGTTTTGTTTAATTATTTGCAATTTTTGAATTCGGGACTGGGCATCCCTATTACCTCCCCTCTCGTGCAAGGACAAGTGAATAAACACTCATCATGAGAATAACCCGCTTAGCATGGAAGATACTGACCACCCCCTGTCGCTCCATGAGCGGTCCAGGCACACAAAACAGATGTTTATTTGAAATTTTAGAGGTGGCACATGCAAATTTACTTGGAACGGCAGGGTAATACCGCATATAGGT
Source organism: Thinopyrum elongatum (assembly GCA_011799875.1). NCBI lineage: Eukaryota > Viridiplantae > Streptophyta > Magnoliopsida > Poales > Poaceae > Thinopyrum > Thinopyrum elongatum. The sequence continues at coordinate 404,893,423 of CM022298.1, read as the reverse complement.
AGATATGGTGGACTCATCTAGAATAACTTGGGTTTTAGGATTTTGATGCACAAGCAGTATTCCCACTTAGTACAGGCGAAGGCTAGCAAATAGGTTGAGAAGCGGCCAGCTAGAGAGCGGAAACGGTCATGAACATGCGTTATGCACAATTAACATTGAATACTAGCATGAGTAGGATATGGACACCATGAACATAAATATCGTAGAGGCTATGTTGGTTTTGATTCAACTACATGCATGAACATGTGCCAAGTCAAGCCACTTGAAACATTCAGAGGAGGATACCATATCATCATACTACATCACAATCATTTTAATGCATGTTGACATCCAAGATAAATCATTATCCACTCCTAGCTACTTAAGCATGGCATGATAAACTATAATCTCTAATTGTCATCACAAATATGTTTGATCATAATATGCTGAATCATGGATACTAGGTTAAACATATTTACAAAAACAGAACAAGTTGAGTTCATACCCGTTTCTCTCTGCCACAACCAGTTCATCAAATATCGTCATTATTGCCTTTCACTTGCACGACCGAATGATATGAAAATAATAATAGTGCAAGAGTGCCGTGGACTAAGCTGGAATCTGCAAACATTTTATTCAAAAGGAGAACACAAGGTAATATGGGCTCTTTGTTAGATTAATATCAATGCATATGAGAGCCACTCAACATTTTCATCGTGGTCTTCGCCTTGGTATGACTCAATAAAAAGAAAAGAATTTCAGAGAAACACACTGAAATATTTTTGGAGTTTTTAGTTTTTCTTGAAGAAAGCAAATTAAAGAAGGGAAAAAAATGAGAAAAACTATTTACACGGGAAAGCTCCCAACAAGCAAAAGAAGAACAAGGAAATCTTTTTGGGTTTTCTTTTTAATACTACAACTAACTAAACTAGAAAGAAAACCCGAAAAGAAGCAAGAAACATTTTTCTGGGATTTTCTCAAAGTTTTTCAAACACACAAGAAGAAAGCAAGAAAATAAATCTAGCATGGATAATACAATGAAAAAGTGTGAACACCGACAACTAGAATGAAATGTGTGAACATGAATGTAATGTCGGTGGAAATACGTACTCCCCCAAGCTTAGGCTTTTGGCCTAGCTTGGTGATCACCACTCGTAGTAGCCATCCGGTCCCATCTCGAAGTGCTGTGAAGGCGGCACCTAAGCGTCCCACTCCCGAGGCTCCTCCTCTGCTGCTGCTTGGGCGTTCCGGTAGGCAATAATGTCCGCTGGCATGACCCTGTATCCTCCCCTGGCGATAGAATCAAACAAAGTAGGTGCAGCCAATGGGATAATATCACGGGTTTCCACACTGTAAACCAGGTTATAACGAATATTATAAAGAGAGTCAGCCTCATCAGTAAACTGGTGAGCCACCATCGCCTGGTGATCTAGATAAACCTTGGGCAGAGGATAATCATGTTGGCGTATCTGAACGTTAAAGTGACTCGCTAAGCGAGTAGCATAAATACCGCCATGAATTTTTCCCTTGGTTCTGTTAAGGTGCAGATGGCGTGCAATAATAGCCCCGAGGCTAAAGGTGTTATTGCCGTATAGTGCACGGCATAAGATTGCGAAGTCAGGAGCACTGAGTGCACCAACCTTTTCTAGCAATTAAACACTTAGCGATGAATTGAGCAAAATAATGTGCAGAAGGAAACTTCAAGCTAGTGGCGGTAACACTCGATACACCTCTCTCATCTCCCACTATCAGAGTACGATAAAAGTCCTCAAACTCTGTAGGTCTAGGCTCTCTTATTTTCCCGTCAGAAGGGATCAAGCATATATCGCAAAAGTCAGTGAGTGGCGTCTGACGGGTTTCAGCATATAAATTAAACTGCACCTTAGGGGGATTATTCCTACTCAGAAAATGAAAATTTTGCACAAAATAATTTGTAAGGAGATGGTATTGTTCACACTCAGCTGCGATGAAGTCGGTTAGCCCGGCATTTGCAGCAAATTGGGCGAACTCTTGATGAATCCCGACCCTCTCCATGAAGGGATTATGCGGCCATTCGCACGGCCGCACCTCTGCCCTTCTCCGAGTATGGAGGTCATTGTCCGATGATTCCCCAATGACTCCGTTAGCATTTTTCTTGGAGGCAAACTTCCTAAAGAAACTCATCTTATTCCTATAGATAAAATTCTGAAAATTTTAGTCCACAAAATTTTTGTCAACAAAACTTCACAAGATTGATAGCAACTACTCATAAGGGCGCATAGAGGCCATATTAAGCATTCAAACTACTTAGAACTCTAAGAATTCAACATGCAAGCTCATCTACAGCAGCACCAAGAGTAGCTGATTATTCAAAATATAATCCACTAAAGCAAAAACTAATTGGAGCAATGGAGGAGTCACATACCAAGTAGCAATCTCCCAAAATAGTTTCGAAAACAGAGCTTCGAGCAAAGAGATCGAAATCCACGGGTTTGAGAGCAAGAACACGAGAAAGAGGGCTATGGTGATTTTTTTCTGGAGGTAGGAGATGACATGGGCTAAATAAGTAAGTGCAGGGACCCACGTGCGGACCACAACCCACCAGGGCGTGCCTGGGGCTGCTGGCGCACCTTGGTGTCTTGTGGTCACCAGGTGCACCCCCCTCTGATTTATTTGCACCAAAAATTCAGAAATATGCAGGAAAAATCGTATTAAATTTTCAGGGCATTCTGAGAATTTTTATTTTTGGGTCATTTTTTATTGCACGGGAAATTCAGAAAACAGACAAAACATGGCATTTTATCTTATTTAACTAAGAAAAACATAAAACAAAAGTTGGGAGCAGAAAGTTGTGCTCACTAAATTCATCAACTTCATACCTCTCAAAAATGATCCATTAATAAGGTTGATCAAGTCTTATTAACAACCACCTTCGATTAGCATGAAACTGAAGAACTTTCGTAAGACGCTAAGTTACCTCAACGGGGATATTCATGTCCCCAACAATAAGCATTTCAAATTTCTTTTTGGCAGTAGGTAGAGGTAGTTGAAAACTTCCAATAGTGAGTGTCGGAGATTTTTCAATAACATTAATACCATTCACTTGGAATTGTTTCTTCGGAAAGTGCACCGTATGTTCATTACCATTGATATGAAAAGTGATCTTTCTTTTATTGCAATCAATAACAGCCCCTGCAGTATTCAAAAAGGGTCTACCAAGGATAATCGACATGTTGTCGTCCTCGGGCATCTCAAGTATAACAAAGTCAGTTAAGATAGTAACATTTGCAACAACAACGGGCACATCCTCACAAATACTGATAGGTATGGCAGTTGTTTTGTCAGCCATTTGCAAAGATATTTCAGTAGGTGTGAGTTTATTCAAATCAAGTCTTTTATATAAGGAGAAAGGCATGACACTAACACCAGTTCCTAGATCACACAAATCAGTTTTAACATAATTTCTTTTGATGGAGCAAGGTATAGTTGGTATTCCTGGGTCTCCCAAGTTTTTTAGGTACTCCATCCTTAAAAGAATAATTAGCAAGCATGGTGGAGATTTTAGCTTCCGGTATCTTTCTCTTATTAGTGATGATGTCTTTCATGTATTTTGCATAAGGAGCCATCTTTAAAATATCAGTCAAGCGAGTGCACAAAAAGACTAGCCTAAGCATTTCAGCAAAGCGTTCAAATTCTTCATCATCTTTTTTCTTAGTTGATTTAGGAGGAAAGGGCATGGGTTTTTGAACCCATGGTTCTCTTTCTCTTGCATGTTTTCTAGCAACAAAGTCTCTTTTATCATATCTTTTATTCTTAGGTTGTGGGTTATCAAGATCAACAACAGGTTCTGTTTCAACATCATTATCTGGTTGTTTATCATTGTCTGGTTGAGTGTCTTCATGAACATCATAATTATCTTTTTCATTATCACTAGATGGATGTTCATTACCAGATTGAGTTTCAGCATCAGAAATAGAAACATCATTATTATTATCAGGAGGTTTTTTTATATCAGGTTCACTAGAGGTATGCAAAGTCCTACCATTTTCCTTTTTCTTCTTCTTTTTAGAAGGACTAGTAAATGTGCCCGTGCGTTGCAACGGGGAAAACAAATCCTAAAGGTTTGTATCAATCTTGTTTCGTTGCTGTCCCCGGCTTTTGCACTTCTTTTGTTGTGCCAATTTTGCTATTCTTGGATACCTGAAGGTTTGTATCAATATGTTTGTTATTGTGCATCAGTGGGGCGAAGTGTAGTGACAAATTTACCTGACTTCCTGCAGAAGTGTGTCAATACCTTAATGAGTCACGACGGACACACCTCAGATCAGAGAGTGGACCTGAAATGTAAGCAAAACACACGTCGATAGTTCAGCTAGGGAGGCCAGATCCAGTGGCAGCACCAGATACCCTAATGAATTTAAAGAAATGTTCATGGGTTAATATTCATAATTTTAAAAATATTCATGAATTACAAAAAATGTCCACTAATTTGAAAAGTGTGTGTATTTTACAAATATTCATGGATTTGAAAAAACATTAATGAATTTGAAAATGATTGAAGAATTTGAAAATGTGCAGAAATTTTAAAATGATATTTAAAAAAAATAGAAGACAAAATAGGAGAGGAAAATGAAATAAAATGAACATGGAATAAACCGAAAAGGAAACCAGAAAGAAACACGGAAAAGGAGAAATAAAAAAATAGCAAAGAGCTTCTAGAAGCTTCCAAAAGGAGGTGAAAAGTGTGCCATCCGCAAAAAAAAGAATAATGATTTCGCAAACAACATAGAAGATGAATGAAATGAAAATCCAAGGGATGTGGTTGCGGTTTTTTTTCCTGCGGGCATGGGTGAGATGTGGGTTTGACCGTTTGAATTTGTAACGCCCCTGCAAAGAAAGCTACATGAATAGTTGCAAAAGGAAAACTGAAGTGGAAATAGAGTTCATTCAATTAAGATGGGCATGGCATGGCATGCTCGTTGCAAACTTGAAATCAACTTGCGCACAGGTTAAAATCCAAACTCAGGCCCGGTTAATTTACAGTTTTCCCTCTGCTTAATTGAAAAGCAGAGCTCCAGCTAGTTTCAGTCAAAAAACTCCGCGTCTGGATGCAAAGAAAGAAATCCACAGCCAACCTTTGCATCGTTGAAAACTAATTAAGCTCTGTTTTTTTGTGGTCATCAAGCAACAACACTCAGGAAAATTTGAAGAAAACAGCCCCCAAATCCGTTTTTGGTTTTTTACACACCGACACCGTAACAAGAAGAAACACACCAACATGAATGAGCAGCAGAGAAGCACATCGGCAATGAAAGGAGGGAGCCACATCTCCCCCTGAATTTTTATCAGCTATACTACTACATGTTCTTTTCCCCGTCATTGAGCAATGGTGCACGTTCACAACACACAATGGCTGTGATGTTGAGCAATTGGTGAACAGATCTCGTGGCACAACTCCTGTCCCTCTGATCTTAGCTAGTTAGACCTGACAGTCAGAGTAAATAACAGAGCATGTTCAGTGTAACTGTAACCAGAAGGAAAGGTGCGGCGCTATAACTCGGAGATGTAAATAAAGGATGATGATGGAAATGATAATATACATAGAATGTCTAGTAACATGTGGTGACCGACCACAAATCATCTTGTCCTTGCCTTTTATGAATGTACGTACACTTCAAAAGGGAAACTTCACAGGTTCGACAACTGCATGATGAAGGCCTGATGGAGAGGGCAATACATGAAACCAATGGCAAGCAAACATACTTACATGGTTGTTATATATGGCAAACATATATATAGAATAAAGAAAGTTGAAGTATCTTTGCCTCTATGAGAATGAATAGAAAAAAAAGAAAGTAGTGCCACCATATCTTATTGCTTTCATAATTGATATCTCAAGCTAACCTGCAAAATAAAGGATTACATGCAATTGCAATTCAAAGAGGCCAACTGTAACAGTTGATTTTTTTTGTAGAAATACCTTAACCGCCAAATTAAATAACTATGCAACAAACAAAAACAGAAGAAGTCAGATTAGAGATTCATGAGATTTGTGCGTCTACTTATAGAAATATAGAAATAGAAGGACATGGGAATATTACTATCTGTTATAGCAGTGACCATTTGTGACACTAACAGGGTATGCCTGGTGCTTTAGGAGAGCATCGTAGAAGAACCAACCATATATAAGATAAGAACAGAAAGATTGGTATCTAGCGCATAATGATTAACACACAAATGCAGATGCTTACCCCAAAGCAGTTCTGTAAACTGAAAATTACAGAGATGAAATGATTTTACAGATGATACACATTTTTCTATTTAGTCAGAAACATACATAATAATGCTAAAAATGTGTGATTTGAGAGCCAAAACCACCAAACTCAGACCTAAAAGCAGTACAAGATTATTAACTAAGAACAGATGACATACATCATTCGTTCCGCCAGCACGGCTTGCAGCATCAAAGAAAATATCCTCAAAAGGATTTTCAAAACCGCCATTGAATCTACCAACTGTACCACATCCAGCAGCATCTCTCTCATACTGGTCAGAGCCAACATATAAAAATCAAGCCAAGTTATGAATGCAGATTCCATGAGATTCTAAGGAGCATGCTTACTCTAAATGGTTGGTGTTATTTTTTTAGAAAGGTTGATGACCCTAGCAAATAGTATAGGGAAACAAAAACCAGACAATTAGTCAAACTGTATTTTTTTCCTAATTATCTTAAGTTTCAAGCAATTAATTCTCTGTAACTCATGAACATACAAAAAAGCAGCCACTAATTTACAGTCAAAGCAACGTAGACATGTGTATATTCACAGAAATTAAATTGTTACCTGATCATAGAGAGTTATTTTTTCTTCATCCTTTAGAGTCTACAGAGAAGAGGCGAAAATGTTGTCTCAGTAGTTCAGTAATATTCGAAGTTCTATAATTAAGCGTCACAATCTGAAAAAAATTCAAATACCTCATAAGCTCGTTGAACCTCTTGAAACTTCATTTCCCCATCAGCATTGCCTTTCTTTGTATACAATTGAGCCTTTTTCACAAGCTTTTAGGAAAAAGCAAGAGTAGAAAGATGGTGAGGTAAATTCCATGACATCCAACATGAATTATCTGATAGTGTAGTGTATACCAAAAGATAATTCCATTCCAAAAATATCAAACATCCAAATGAGCTTTGCGTACAACTAACATGTACATGCTTCAAAAGTCCGTGCGACATTTTCTTGAGGCATGTTTTTGGAATTGGTTAGCATAGAGTCCTGGGCAAATATTGACAAAAAAAACTTAAAGGCAACACTACCACAATGGGTGAATGGTGATATGATTTGTGCATAAAATATTCACGAAGAACTAAAATGGGTGGATGGAGATTTCATTTCGAAGCATATAACTTATCATGCATATGCCACATAATGTGTGCGTATTTGGAGCCTGGAACATCTACCAACTAAAACTACTCCCAAAAGGCAATCTTCAAGTTGAATCATAAGACGTAACACATAAAGCTACAGATTACAGTTTAGATGCACATATTTGGCTCACTCAATTCAGTTTAGAGATTACCCACACCCTGATTTTGGTTAATGCTCTAACTTTGCTAGGCGAAAATACCCAAAAGGCCAGACACTATTTGCGTCAGTTAAGAGCGCTGGATTGAGGTCTGACCTTCAGTGTCCTCTCCTTGTTTCTTTCCTGCAGAACTTGGAATGAGAATCGGGAAGTAAAATCCAATATTGACAGGCAGCGACGCATGATGAGGAGGATTGGGGAGGTTGCCGCATGCAACGGCATCCCCGGGGCGTGTGGAGAGCAGGTTGGGGAGGCTAGGCGCAGGGGCCGTGTCACCGGTAAGTGGCCGCCATCGATGAGCTCCGTCGCCAGCAACTCCCATGGCGCTCGAGCTCCTCGCGTCGCCAGCCTATGGATCCGACCTTCCCCTCGCTGGATCGGGTTCACCACGAGCCTGAAGCCACCCTGCCGCCACGCTCCTTCTCCGCCTCGCAGCCGGCAAGCCCCGCCGCCGCGCCTGAATTGCCAGTTGACGGATCCGATCTTCCCCTCGCTGGATCCGGTCCACCACAAGCCTTAAGCCACCCAGCCACCTTGCTCCTTCTCCGCCTCACCGTCGGCAAGCCCTGCCGCCGCGCCTGCGTCGCTCGTCAATCCCCTTTTCTCTTTTCTCTGGTATATGTTTTTTCTAGGGGTTCAGATCGCGGATGGAATTCTGACAGGTGCAGGGGGTTTTATGAAAAAACAAAGCGTTTTCCCATATCCACGTACGTAGGGATGGCGGGTTTAATTATTGGAAACCATAGGGACTCTTTTGCAAAAATGTTGCGACGGTGGTGAGCGGGCAGAAGCAATAGCCGCTTTATTATTAGGGAAAGACTAGGTGCATCAGTGTTAATTCTTTGAGAGTCTTGTTCAATTATTTTAGGGTGTCCTTCAGGATAAAGTGTTTCCTGAGTCATTTTACCTCCTCTAGTTGCTACTCTAACAGCAAAGTCATTCATATTATTATTCATTTCACTAAGCAACTCTCTTTGAGATTTAGCAACTTGTCCTAGTTGAGTTTGAACCATAGAAGCATGTTTTCCTACACCTCTTACATCATTAGTAATTCTAAACAACAAGTCACTGAAGCGAGCAATCATATTAGAATTATATTTCAATTGTTCCATAACATTTTCATTGAAGTGATCTTGTTTCCTAATTTAGTTGTCAAACTCATAAAGGCATTGACTAGGATGTTTATTGTAAGGGATGTCACTTTCTTCAAATTTCATTAAGGAGTTTACCTCTACCACCTTTGGTGGTGGTGTGTCAAGTCCATGTATTTCTTCAATAGGAGGTAAATTTTTAACATCCTCTGCTTTAATACCTTTTTCCTTCATACTTTTCTTTGCCTCTTGCATATCTTCAGAACTTAGATATAAGATACCCCTCTTCTTTGGAGTGGGTTTAGGTGGTGATTCAGGAAGAGTCCAATTATCATAATTTTTCAATATATTATTCAATAATTCCTCAGCTTGTTCAATAGTTCGTTCCCTGAAAACACAACCAGCAAAACTATCTAAGAAGTCCCTAGAAGCATCGGTTAGTCCATTATAGAAGATATCAAGCATTTCATTTTTCTTAAGAGGGTGATCAGGCAAAGCATTAAGCAATTGGAGAAGCCTCCCCCAAGCTTGTGGGAGACTCTCTTCTTCAATTTGCACAAAATAAAATATTTCCTGTAAAGCAGCTTGTTTCTTATGAGCAGGAAAATATTTTTCAGAGAAGTAGTAAATCATATCCTGGGGACTACGCACACAACCAGGAGCAAGAGTATTGTACCATATATTAGCATCACCCTTTAATGAGAACGGAAATAATTTGAGAATATAATAGTAGCGAGTCTTCTCATCATGAGCAAAGAGGGTGGCTATATCATTTAATTTAGTAAGATGTGCCACAACAGTTTCAGTTTCATAGCCAAGAAAAGGATCAAATTCAACCAAAGTAATTAACTCTGGGTCGATAGAGAATTCATAATACTTATTGGTAACAAAGATAGGCGAAGTAGCAAACTTAGGATCACATTTCATTCTAGCATTCAAAGATTTTTCTTTCAGTTTGCATAATAATTTCTTAAGATCATCTCTATCATTGCAAGCAAGAAAGTCTCTAGCTATCTCCTCATCCATAACATAACCTTCAAGTATCTTAGGCAATTCATATCTAGGAGAGCTAGGCCTAATAGGTGTTTCAAGATTTTCAGTTTCAAGTACTTCATCAGTTTCGATAATTTCATCAGTTTCAGCATTCTCAATATCTTTAGCTCTAGCAATTTGTTCATCAAGAAATTCACCTAGTGGCATATTATCATCAAGCAAGGTACTAGCATCATCATGAGTAGCATTCATAGTAGAAGTAGCATCATTAATAACTTGCGACATATCAGGATTAATAGCATGTGGTGGTGTTGCAAGTCTACGCAAAACAGAAGGTGAATCAAGTGCAGAGTGTGATGGCAGTTCCTTACCCCCCTCGTCCTAGAGGGAACGATCTTGGATTTTGTATCCTTCAGATTCTTCATAGTGATAAATAGATAATAATCCCAAGTGACTCAACAAATATAGCTATACTCCCCAGCAACGGCGCCATAAAAAGGTCTTGATAACCCACAAGTATAGGGGATCGCAACAGTTTTGGAGGGAAGAGTATTCAACCCAAATTTATAAATCCGACACAAGGGGTGCCAAAGAATATTTGTAAGTATTAGCAGTTGAGTTGTCAATTCAACCACACCTGGAGATTAAATATCTGCAGCAATATGATCAGTAGCACAGTAATATTATAGTTTTGATAGCAGTGATAATAGTAGCAGTAACAGCAACAGTGATAGCAATGGTTTTGTAGCAAGTGTAACAGTGGCATCAACAGTAGTAACTTAGCAAGAACAATATGTGGAAAATTCATAGGTATTGGATAGGTGGATTCGTTGGACGATATTCATCATATAAAAGTCATAACCTAGGGCGATACAAAACTAGTTCTAGTTCATAAATATAATGTAGGCATGTATTCCGTAAATAGTCATTTAAGGAGTTGGAATTAGGGTCTGCGGGGCCACCAGGTGGGCACAACCCACCTAGGCGCGCCTGGAGGGGGTGGCGTGCCTTGGTAGGTTGTGCTCAACCAGGGGCCCCCCTCCGGTGGTTCTTGGCTCCAGTATTTTTCTTTTATTGCAAAAATAATTCTCCAATTAGTTTTGTTCCATTTCGAGAACTTTTATTTCTGCACAAAAACAACACCATGGTAGTTCTGCTGAAAACAGCGTCGGTCCGGGTTAGTTTCATTCAAATCATGCAAATTAGAGTCCAAAACAAGAGCAAAAGTGTTAGGAAAAGTAGATACGACGGAGACATATCATCCACCCAGACCGGATTGTTGGTGTACATGACTAAGAGCTTTGTGAAACTTCTGTGGGTGTCCACCACAACATGCATGGTGAACTGCTGCTCGTCGTCGGCAGCCGCTCGGAGCGCCATTGGAGCCGTGCAGGATACCCTCTAAGAATTTGTTGTTGTGGGTGCGCTTCTTGCAATACTAGGGCGCGATCGAAAGGTTGAAGAGACACAAGGGTTAAATGGCCACTGTAATAAATGGGGGCCGGCCGGCCTGTAATCGTCACGTCCTATCACCGCGTTCATAGCGGAGGATTCCAGTGCATGCTTGAGCACCCCACACGCGTTTCGTTTGACCGCGCGTGGGCTCGAAGAGGCGCCAAATGTATCGTTGGTGAGCCTATTCCCGCGCAACCACGCAAGCTTCCCGCCCGCCTAGTTTGACCACGCGTCGGCTAGAAGAGGGGCAAATCATGGGCGTTTATTGGCAAAAAGCTTTGCAAAAACAAAGTGTGTGGAATGACTTCGATCATAAGTTTACCCGTGGGTGATGAGGTCAAAATTACACAGAAGGGTGATGATGGACACTCAAGTGCGATAATTAATTCTGCGCTCTACAGGGCACATGGTTGAAGAAACCAACTGTGTGCAATAATGTCGAAGATCATAGTCGAGTTAGCTATACAGATCATTCGCTATGAGATCGACAAGGGAAACACATTCGAGAATGGTTAATAAAATCTAAGTCCACTGCATATTAAGGTCAAAATAGTACTATCAATGTACGAGTCTCATACGATGCCATTTCAATGATTGTACCACAAAAGCCCGAAATATTACAAGGTTCAAATTCCAGAGTTATATGGCTCAAATTCAAAGATTACAAGGTTCAAACTGATATTAGAAATGAAATTCATCTCATTCAGCTGCAAACGCCCGCGCTGATCAGCTGAACATGGATATAAGAGAGGTTCAAACTAATATTACCACTTGTAAGGCTGGTTTCAAAACCTCATCAATTTTGCAAAGGGATCGGCCACTGACAACTCATGTATGGGGTTGACGCAATGACTTCCAATTATTCTGTCATCTGAAGTTCCAAAATGAAATTTAGCTTTTTCGGAGCCTTTTCCATTCTGCCGCAGCCGTCGGCGCTGAATAACAAACCATTCATCTTTGCGAAATAAATGCAGGGCAAACCTCATTACCTTTAGCACCCTTGCTCTGACAACAAAGAACCTGGCGAATATAATCTCCGGTAAGGTCCCTCGGTAGGAGTTCAAAGTAATTTCTGAGAGATGTAGATCTAGGCATTCAATGTGATTGTTATATTGTATCACATTATTCACCACCGGGCCTAATCTTATCTGCAAAAGAAGAGAACGTGTTAGTGCCTACATGCAGTTTTGAACACTACTACAGGCCTATTTGGTTTGCAGGATTTGTAACATGCACTAACGTGCCATCTTCGATCTGACATGATTAACATGGGCATTTGATTACAATCTAGAAAAATGTAGCCTTCTTCACAAGAGGTTGTAGTGGATGAAAAATTCCCTAAGAAAACTAGTACAGATGAATCCAAAGGAGAAATGCTTATGGATTGTAACCATATGAATCAAGCAACAAATATGGGAGGAAAACATGTATGTACTGAAACCCTCCAAAATTCCTTCAGAAATCGTAGTACATTGTCATTGTAAACTTGGGAAAAGGTGCCAAAAATTGAACTCCCTTATGGTTAACATTTAACAGGAAAGGAACATCACCTCGATATATAGCTTCTCCAGGCATGAAAAGCATCTCAGGAAACTGACAACTTGGTCTAGGTTGGGGCCGATAGATTCTAGTGCGAAGACCTTCACTGTGCGCAAATTCGGGGTCAAGCTTGTCGGAACCATTTTCTGGATGACAGACGAACATACGTCTTCGAAATTAGAAATAATGTTAATTTCAAGAAGAAGAGGTAGAAGGCGACTGTTGTACCTGAACGGGTGTGGATCCAATAACAAGTTCGGAGTATTTGACAGACGAGTAGCCCACCACTGTCAATTTTGGCGCAGAAATGAACAGTAGCCCATGGAGTCCCGTTTTGCGGTACGCCACACCCCTCCCGATGAACAGGACCCCGTTTCGACCGTAGGCGCTCCAACACAAGTCCGTTTCCTCCATTTTGCGATACGCCACACCCCTCCTGATCAACAACACCCGTGTCGACCGTAGGAGCTCGAACACAAGTCCGTTTCCTCTGTTTTGTGGTACGCCAGACCCCGTTTCGGCTGTTTCGTCCAAGCCGGTTGGCTCCCGTTGAACATGACGCATTCCGACCCAGTCTGTTGCCTCCCGATGAACAGGACGCTGTTTCTCCGTTCCGGCCCAGCCGGTTGGCTGACCGATGAACAGGATGCCATTGCTGCCGTCCGTTGCCTCTCCATGTACACGAGCCCTGGTCGTCCGTATGCGCGAGAACGCGTTCGAGACCCCGCCCGTATGTACGTATGTGGCCGTATTTTTTGCCCTGTGGCTGTACGTACGTGTACACGATTTAGACGGGACTGCCTGAATTGCTATGTCGGGTGCTCTACTGCGACACGTGCTGCTACTTACTCGGCCACGGTTCATACTTGTAGAGAGACCGATCGACCAGTACGTACATACACATTCGCGACCAGACAGATAACGCTACGTACGCTTCGACCGGATGGGTCCCAGCTGTCAGGGAGGATAAGGAGGCACTTCCTTGCGTGTGAAGATATACCTGGTGGGTCCCAGCTATCAGGGGGAAGAATCATTTTTTTTGCCCATAATATGGACGCACTTCCTTGCGTGCGAAGATGTAGCTGGTGGGTCCATCTGTCAGCCTCACCGCGTACAGTACTCTTCTGATGGCTGTCGTTCGTTGACCAAGTTGACCACACTACGCGGACAGCACCCAGGCGGTGGACGACGGCAAGGCCTAGGAAGGGAACGATGCTGAGCCAGGGAAGACGAGGTAGGTGGATGCCCACGCGGAGGGGAGTATGAGGGTTCACTGGATTGGCTGCGGTGTAAGGCTGCCGTCGCCAGAGAATAACAGGGGGTGTGGGTGAGTAGAGGGAAGCCCTGGCCGGTGGTAGTATGGTCGGACGGTGAGGCCTGCACGGCAGCACAGCCGACCACGGGAGGCTGGAGCAGGCGGTACGGCGGGCGCTGGTTTGGGCGGCTGGAGCAAGAAGACCAGAGGTTGAAGACGCAGCTCGGCCGTTGGATTAACATCCAACGGTCAATGCAGCTAGAATCATTTATTGACTAAGTTGACAAAGCCCTGCGTACGTGTCAACTTAGTAGGCCCACAAGTCAGCCTCCAAATCTGGTGGGTCCCAGCTAGCAAGGGGAATCATTTTTTTGCGCGTAATAAGGTGGCACTTCCTTGCGTGCGAAGAAGTTTTCTAGTTTTTTTATTTCTTCTTTTTCGAATTAGAATAAAAAGAAAAAAATTTAGCATCTTTGGTACAATCTATATTTTCACGAAATGGATCATAATAAACCTGATGGGTCCCAGCTGTCAGGAAGAGAAAACTTTTTTTTTCGTGTAATAAAGGAAGCACTTCCTTACGTGCGAAGATGTAGCTGGTGGGTCAAACCTGTCAGGGGGAGAAATCATTTGTTTTCACATAATAAGGGGGTACTTGCTGCGTGCGGCCATGGGCCATGTGGGTCCCTACTGTCAGCCACTCCACGTACATGCCTCTTCCGACGGCTATCGTTTGTTGACAAAGTTGACCACGCTGCGCCAAGAGAACCAACGCGATGAACGATGGCGAGGCCTAGGAAGGGAATGACCCGGAGCCGGCAAAGACATAACAGTAGATGCCCACGTGGAGGGGAGTACGAGGGTTCACTGGTTCGGCTGCAGTGTGAGGCTACCGTCGTCGGAGAATAACATGAGGTGTTGGTGAGTAGAGAAATGGCCTGGACGGTGATGGGAGTAGGGTGGGCCAGTGAAGCCTGCGCGCCCGCACAACCGGCCACGGGAGGCGGTAGCAGGCGGTACCGTCGGCAGTGGTTTGGGCGGCTGAAGCAAGAATATTCGAGATTGAAGAAGCACTACAGCCATTGGATGGACATCCAACGGCCACTGCTGCTAGAATCGTGTGTTAACTATAAGTTGACAAAGCCTTCCATACGCGTCAACTTAGTAGGCCCACAAGTGAGCATCACATCTATGGCATAGAACATATAGCCCATTTGCGATTTGTAATAATGTACATCCCATTTTTGAATTCTAATGGAATTTACTACAGCCCATTTACAGTTTGTTAAAATTACAACCCATTTTCTAGCCAGGACAATGATTAATAATTTCAACCAACCGCTCAAAACAAAATTCAATAAAAAAATCCCAAATTTTGATGGGATCCGAAATATTTTTATCCCGAAATTTCTAGTCAGATTAAATATAATTTCAAAATAATTTTTTATTAGGTAAAAATCCAACGAAATATTGCGCGCGCAACAAGTAATGAAATTAAAATTTTCAAAATACAAAAATAATATTTTTGAAACTAATTACATGTTTGGTGCATTTTTTTATATTTACAGCCTAGTTTTTACAATTACATCCCATTTATTATTTCTTAAAGCCCATTTCTTGTTAGGCCTATTGCATCCCTCCTAGGAAAGATTTGCTGCCCAGCGGGGCGGAGAATAACAAGTTGACCTGGGTTGGGTATTCCGCAAAAAAGTATAGCTGGGCTAGCCATTTTCACCTTGAAAAATTAATATCTGGGCTGGATATTTGGTCGGCATAAAATAATAGCCTGGGCTAGACGGGCCACAACCCGCCCAGTTGATACCCTGCACCTCTGAACAACAACAAAAACATGGCTCAAGAAAAACTCTGCTCACACCTCAAAAACACAAATACTGCTCGAGCTGCTGGGTCCCAGCTGTCAGCCGCTCCTTGTGCAATTCTCTCGTTTACTGACTATATAGGTTGACAAATGGTGTGGGACCGTGATGTCAGGAAACCAGGAGGAAGCAAAAAAAATATAGTTATATATAATAAGGAGGCACTTGCGTACGTGCGGCTCTTGTCCTGGTGGGTCCCCACTGTCATCCTTTCCAAGTAAAGTTATCTCCTGATTCCTCATGTTCGTTGACCATGTTGCCAACATGAGACGGCAGCGCCATGGTGAGCGCAACAACTCGAAGGACGACGAAGAGGGCCTCGCGGGCCCTACAGATGGTCTGATACAGCGCCCGCTGGTCATTCAGGAAGCTAGGATCATCGGACCCCTATGAGCACCTTCGAGAGACTGAGCTGGCATGAAATGGTAAGGCCGCGCTTGGGAGCTCTGGATTGTTTCACACCTATATTAAGGATACAAGTGTAATTTACTCATCACCGGAAACAACGCGTAAAATACAGGCGTAATGAAACCGACGACCCGAGGTCTGTAACGAAAACCGGCGAGTTACGCGTGTAATTTGAGAAACCAGTGTATATTTTACCAGTCAAAAACAACCAACCAAGCGCTTCGCCCAAGACCATCAGCTTTTATTTACAAGCGTCAGTTTTACAAGCGGTTTTGGTTGGAAAACGACGATCCAATCACGGCCTAAGATGATGAGTTGGTCTAAAGATCATATGGTTTCACCTCTAACCTACCCGAGTTATCGTATAGGCTATGAATGAAACATAACACGATGTACTTCTTAAGCACAGAAACAACATAAGAGGATGATCTTCTTAACATGCAAATCACTGGCATTAGATCAACATGCAAAACAATACGAAGCATTATTCTTAGGAGGCACGGTGAATAGCTCGTGATGTCGCATGCCACAGCATTCCAAGCTCAACTTTGCAATCAAACTCACAAGGCCTGGCATTTCATAGACAACATTCAGAACAAACTCTTAAAATACCTTACATAAGTCAACATTCATGACTATGCATCTCATCAGAGTAAATATTTACTTCTGAACTGAACACACGAATAGGAAAAAACGATTGCGCTGCTCACAGCAAAGGGCGTCCCATTCCAAAATATCAAATGCATGTCTTTCGGCTAACATCAATGAGCAAAATTTGACAAGGTTTTCCAATTCCAAAACATTAAACGAATGTTTTCTTGCTAACATCAATGATTAAACTTTGAAAAGCTTTTCCCATTCAAAATATGTAATGCCTATGATTGTGGAACGGGCAGGGTTTGTCATCAGTTTGCACATTGAAATGTCACATGCAGCCGGATTAACCAGCGTATCTTTTTGTGTAGTTCCATTGAAATCAAACAATGTCTTGCGTAGCATGGTGGATTTTGTATTTATATGTTGCAAGGCCTTGAAGACGTTGGCAGCTCCATTCAAGTAGATAGTCCGGTGGCTCAAGGTGACGATGAATGATTAGAGAACCATTCAATGTATTACGCATGATGAAGTATTATGGAGGACACGAACCATCTGAACATTTTGTGCAGTTCCAATAAAATCAAGCTGAGCATCCCTGTCTGCATAAATACAAAAAAAGTGTGATGAATATAATAGTGGTACTAGTTGATTAAACATACGCTCACAACTATAATCATCTTCATTATCTTAACAGGAAAAGATAGCAATACAATAGCTTCAATTAAACATTTATTCAAAACAATACAACAATATAATTAGCACAACATAACAAAGTACGATCATGTGGATGAAGGCCGATACTGACCTCGTTTGTTACAGCTGCGTCGGCAACTGACTTGGTCATACCTTTCCTTGTGGAGTGAATTTTGCACCCCATGTGCTGTTGAGTTGATTTCCCTTGGTCTGCAGACTAGTCATGTCACCAGCGTCTACTAATACTCTAAAGCTTCTCGATCATTCCTTCTATAATGTAGCGCAAACAGTGACAGCTTCTTTCCGCAAAGTGGAAAGACCAACTGGGCCCAATAATGCAACAGTTTGCCTTAAACACATTGGTTCCTTTTGTGCAGTTCAACTAAAATCAAAGTCGAAATAGAACCGAGCAAAAGTTTTGATATCCCTGTATGCACAAATAGGTATAAAGGAAACAATTACTGAGAAATAACGGTTGATGACTTATACTCCCAGAAGAAAAAACATCTACCTTATCTTAATGGGAAACAAAGCAGGACAATAGGAATTCTCAAACAGTGTGATTCATTCATATTAACTGAGACATTGTCTTAACAATACCTTGTTTCAACATGTATAAAGAATGACAAAGAAGAAAAGTACCATTCCTAAAACAGTGCAACTGATTCATATTAATAGAGACATTATCTTAGCAATACCTTGGTTAAACATGTAGAAAGAACTACAAAGCAGGATAGTACCATTTGTAAAACACTGTAACTGATATATAATAACAGAGACATTATCTCAACAATACATTTCTTAAACATGTACTCCCGCTGATCCTTAATGGTACTCCCGCCGATCCCTAACAAGTGTTGCAGTTTTGAACTAAGATTCAGTAGTTAGTTCTAAGAGTGGCATTGCTTAATTTTACCAGTGGCATTAGATTAACAAAAAGCATAAACAGTTCCAGGGGAGAGTGGGCGCAACAACACCGTGTGCTTCCATCTACTTATAAAGGGGGTGATGCATAGTTTGTTGTAACAAAGCAACAAGCATCATGTCTGGGTTGGTCCCATTTTTGTTCACTTAATGGGAAAAGATAGCAATACAATAGCTTCAATTCAACATTTATTTAAAACAGTACTGCTACAAGTAGCACAACATCTCAAAGCACACTACACAATCATGTGGATGAAGGCCGGTACTGACCTTTCATGAGGCAGACAAGATCAAATATGAATCTGCCAACAAGAATAGGAAATCCAATCTCGTTTTGTGTAGTTCAAGTAAATCAAGCAAAGTTGCTGGTGTGACATTTAAGTTGAACTGCACAAAACACTCTTAAAACAAAAGTGTTTTGCGTAGTGAAGCAAAAGGTCGCAATAGCAACAAGTTGAATAGGTATCCCTATTTTTAGAGGTAAAAAAAGAAACAATTACTGTCCGATAAAGGAGGATGAATCATATGGCCACAAAAAGAAGCATCTACCTTATCTTGATTGAAAACGAAGTTGGACAGTAGCATTTCTAAAACGGTTGCATTGATTCATATTAATAGAGACATTCTCTTAAAATAACATTCGTTAAAAATGTAATTTACTTTTAACACTGGCATTGCTTCAATTTTCCAGCGGCATTCTTAGATTAAACAACAGCAAAATAGTTGTATGGGACATGGGATATGCCAGCACCATGTGCGTCCACACGTATAAATGGCTGATGCAGAGTATGTTGCCAAGCAGCATATCTATGTTGGTCCCATATTTGTTCTCTTTGAACCTTTTTCCTATGTGAGGGCAGCAAATCTAGTCCTGCACAAACTACCCGACCCCCCAGTTTCTTTCCTTTTTCAACAAAGAGATCGGTTCCTTACAGATGTGTGTACTGGGTTACCCCCTTTTCCCTTTTCGACCAACAGAGCGGCTGTATAGCCAGTCTATACTACTTTCCCTCCCTCCTTTCCTCATTGAACCACGTCCTAGATTCATGCTCCAGCCCACCCCCCTTCTTTCCTCTTTGAACCAAGACCTAGATTCGAGTACAGAATCGAAAAAGATCCGCATGCAGCTGGAGCAATGACGGTTTCAAAGAAAGTTATACCTTAGGGTCGTCGAGATGTGGCTAAGCATGCTGCGGGAGGCCGAATCTACCCACACTACGTACGGCAGCGAGGAAGAAGGGGTCAGAGGCCCTCCCGCACAGGAGCTGGGTGAAAGAGAACAGCACAGTGGGTAGTGGATTGCCTCCCTCGCCGAAGGCGACAGAGTGAACGCTGCACCTCCTCCCCTTCCTAGTGCGACGGGATCCGGACGGCTCCTTCACCAGCTGTGAGGGGGGGAGAGAGAGAGGCCAAAGCAGTCTTGTTTAGATCTGATGAAGAGGGTGAGAGATTGTGAATAGAGCAAACCCTAGCAAAGGAATGCTAAGCCTCCAGTGTGTATATATATATGTAGTGCAGCGAGAGTGTGAAGAGTGCAAACCCTAGCGAACACGCGCTGAGGCTCCAGCTTATATAGTAGCACTCGTATATAGTACTAATATAGTGGAGTGGTTTTCTTTTTCTCTCCATAACAATCGTTTTAAATTGTGTATGAAACAAAACTCTTTATTTAACGTGCCAGTGAAGAAAACCATGATCAACTAACAATCCACGCGTCCTGGTCGCACTTCCTGTCGTTCACGTGAGGTACACTACCCTCCGTTAAGTGAACAACCACACACGCGCCAAATTATCGGAAAGGTGTGAGAGTGTGTACAAATAAAGAAATTTAATTTCAATTATTTTCTATGTACAGTTTGCCCTCTCTCAATAATTATGGTTTGTTGTGTTCGGCCTAAACTTGGTCAAACTTTACAAAGTTTGACTTCAGTCAAATCTAATATGCAGAGTACATAAAAAACGGAGGGGTACTACCTCCATCCGGGTTTTTAGTCCGCACCATATTTTTAATCAAAGTCTGACCACATATTTAGTTAAAAGCTGGACAAATAAAATTACAGGGTAGCTGAAGACAAAGTTGTGAGAAGGCTTAGGAATCAATACAAAACTTTAGCTCTTAGTACCAACGTCGATGCTTCTTCGAGGAAACATTTGGTTCATATCCAATTATGTGATAAAATTGCACCAACGTAAATGACTGCTCCAAGATGAACTGGTGAAGGATATCATCTTTGTGGTAACAAGCAAAGAGCACTGATGGAAGACAGCCCATTCTTCATTGAACATCGATCAGCTTCACCAGCCGATGCAACCATGAGCATCGATAGGTCATCGTGGTGATGCATCATCGATTTTGGCATCAAGTTTGGGTCAGGCACCAATGAAGTTTGATAATCCTCACCGTGGTTTGTTTCTTCTCGATAATCAAGCTCGAGAAAGGAAGAACCACTTGGTAGAGGATAGTGAGGCTGAGCAACAGTGGCCATCCAATCTTGTGTAGTTCCACTAAAATTGAGAAAGACATGCCCGAGTATGGAGATACTCATCCCTGTTTGCAACAATAAAAAAAATGATATTTAAGTAGTGTCATTACTTTGTTTTAGCAGTGGAACAAGATTAATAGCGGCATCTTAATTGTCAATAAGAATTAATGAAACGTACACCAAAAAATAGAAGCATCATGATTATCTTGATGGGAACTAAAGCAGGATACCAAAAAAACTAAAGCAGGACAGAAGCATTTATCGACGCCTCTACATGGGCATTGCTTCATTTTACCAGTGATAGTTTTAGATTAGCAGCAGCAATAGGAGCATATGGACAATGACCGCACAACCACCATGTACTTTTAGTTGAAAAAAAAACATGTATACCTCCACCAATGCATAAATGATAAACCAGGATAACTTTTGGAGTGGCCTTTCCTCTATAATACTAAAAAATAGGTGATGTTGGACCAGCCGACGAACCGTAGCTACTGTACATGGGGAGCTGGGAAGTAGTGGTATAGAAGAAAACCTGCATGCAGAGTACAATGAAGCATGAAATCCAAAAGAAGTTATACCTCAGGTGGGCGAGATGTGGCTTAGGCAGGCGGTCGGGATCTGCCCACACGACGGCAGCAAACAAGGGCACGGAGGACCTTCGTCCACGCCGGCGCCGGCTCAAAGAGGACGGTGCGCATCGGCTTCCTCCATCGCCAATGGCGACAACATCAACGCTGGACCTCCTCACCTCCCGCAGCGGACGGGGTCCGGACAGATCTGTGACCACCGGTGAGGAGAGAGATAGAGTGGACACTATCATCTTGTTTAGATATGGAGAGGGTGAGAGAGCGAGACGCAAGAAACCCTATCAAACAAGAGGCTAGATATACAATGGAGGAAAAAAATCTCTCCATAGCAGTGGTTTTAAATAGAATACGCGCGTTCCCGAAAAAAAGAAACGAAAACTGGCGGACAAATCTTTTTTTAACGTACCAAGAAAGAAAACTCGATCAATAACACGCCCCCACTTCTAGGTCGCAGTTTGTATCCCTCACGTGTGGTCCCCGACCCTCCATTATTAAGTGAACAAATTAAAGGGTCAAATTATTACGTACGTAAGCTGCCTCTTCATGTACAAATGCGCTCCATCGTGTACTCGCGGGTATGTCGGAGGCAGAGTGAGTGCGTGTACATTTCTTCTTGTACGTAGTACTCCATTTATCTCACTTCATATTGTTTCCCACTCCTATGATATTTCTATCCTAGGAACAAAATGAGGCGGTACTAAGTTTGTGTGTGTAGGGAGAATGAGACATCGATGATGTGTACGAGTAGTCACGAGAGTCGTCGCTATGTGTGTGTGCGCGCACACACACATGGACATGCATATCCGTGTGTTTACATAAAATTCTTAGTTTCATCTCCATCTCCATCTCCAATCATATTTGTCCAACTGGCACATTATTTATGTTATTAATTACACAGCAATATTTACGTACGTCCAGCATCTCTCGTTTGCGGGCGTCCGGACCATTGCCACGCCCGCTCCTGACCGCCCTGGCCAACCCGAACTCTCTTCATCACCCGCGCGCGCTTCCCGCCCGAAATGGTCAGTGCCACATTCATGCCCGTCCAGAGCGGACGCGACCTCTCACTGGCGCCGGCATTGAAGCGGCGTGCCGGCCGAGAGAGCGCTGCCCATGCCGCTTCCCTGTGCACGCGACTGCTCCGCGTTCAAACGTCACCACGGCCAACCGCAACATGCATGTAAAAAAGTTCTTGGGAGTCCGTGCTACAGCTAGCTGTCCTCCCCCTTCTCGTCTATCTCTTCTAGCAGTGCTAGTACTCCATGGCGCGATCCATCGACAAGCAGGCGGGAAAGTTTGCGTATACTCGGTTTGTGGTGAGTGGCATGCCGAGTGACCATGTGGGGGTGGAGGAGGGTGAGACATGAACGCGATAGACGTGATTTAAATGTTGGTTTTGCTCGATGGCGCGATCTAATGGAAAAAAAGTTGGTTTCCAAAAGAATACTGTAGTGCATGAGGGAGAAGCGGATTCAACGAAGAGTGATGGTTTGCTTCTTCCGTCCAACTAACTACCGGGTCTATGTGATTTGACGGCTCATTGGTCATTATTACTGTGGCGGTAGAGCGTCGTAGAGTGTCTGCACTCTTATTTATTTATTCGGTGATAAAACTAAGTTTCTCCACTCTTACACCGGAGGAGTACGAAACACGGCAACCCAGTGACTACATGGCCCACCTCCCACTATCACCTTATTCCTTGGATAGCCCGCATGCCAAGAAAAAATTACTGTACACCGGAGTGTATAGACTATTTTGCCCCCGAATTTGCTTTTGAGGAAATGCTGGGTTGTTACGCGCATGCAAAGTACACAATTCTCGCAAACAATTACTCCTCTCTCCATCTCTCTGGATGCAGGCTCACTAGATCTATCTGCATGCAGCTCTGTCTCCCTCCGGTTTTGCATGCATGCGGCGCGACTCTCTCTCTCTCTCTCTCTCTCTCTCTCTCTGCGCAAGCATGCCTTAAGCATGGTTAATAATATAGCCGGTTGATGGCTAACATGTTGCCATGTCATCTATAGCCAATGTAATAGTCAACATGTATAGTAATGGGCTACAAGAAAGTACTACTCCCTCCATTCCCTTATACTAGAAAGTACTATTGCCTCGATTACTGTTAGTGGCCTTGTATAGATGAAAAATTTATTTTTTGTAGTGCCCAATGTAATAGTCAACATGTATAGTAATGGGCTACAAGAAAGTACTACTCCCTCCATTCCCTTATACAAGAAAGTACTATTGCCTCAATTACTGTTAGTGGCCTTGTATAGATGCAAAATGTATTTTTCGTAGTGCGCAATGTAATAGTCAACATGTATAGTAATGGGCTACAAGAAAGTACTACTACATTTTACCACATGGCCCACCATACACTCTCACATACTACCTCCGTCCTGGTTTATTAGTCCCCTATGTAATTTATGCATGATACTAGTATATGATACTCCCCACTATGAGTAGCCTTATACGCATACAAAAAAGACCGGAGGGAGTACGAAGCTTTCAGATTTTGTTTCATGTATGTATCCTGACTCCAAGGTTTCGCCGTTACAACATTCCATCAAATACAAAGGAAAACTAACACGCATGCTGATGCATCTGAATGATTCACAGATCATAGCCAATATTTACTTCACAACTAAAGACAAAAGTTGTGAGAGTGTGTACAAAAAAACTACTAATGGGCTCTCTACGCCTTAAACCCTAAACATGATTTAATTTCCTGGCTAGGTAGAACCTGTCGAAGGAAAGAAGCCTGGCACCCTCGGATCATATGGTGCTTTTGTGTAGTTCCACTAAAATCGAGCTGAGCATCCCTGTTGGCAAAGATATTGAAGAAGTGTGATTAGAATAATAGTAGTGGCACTAGTTCATGAGACATAAACTCATCACAAATAGAAGCCGGTAGAAGTAGAAAAAGATCCACATGGAGATGGAGCTACGTGGGGAGCTGCGGCAGTGGAGCAAGCCGGCTCCAAAAGGAAGTTGTACCTGGGACATCGGGGTGTAGCTAGAAGGGCAATGGGAGGCGGCATCAGCCCATACCGCGGGGACCCCCGATCAGCATGCACCGATAGTGGGTTTTCTTCCTCTCCACTGTTGACCGCGTCTACGCAGAACATCGTCCGCTTCCCCCGGTGGCGGGATCAGGCCGGATCTGTGACCAGCGGTGTGGCCACCATCGTTCTATGCTTGTGAAGAGAGCAACCCAAGCAAGCAGGCTTGTAGCTTAGGCTCCTGCTAGTGTATATATAGTGGAGCGGTTTGCTTTTTCTCTCCATATCAACCTTTTTATATTGCGTACGTGTCATTGAAGAGTGAAATGATGGTTGCTTCGTCTGCCTAACTTACTATGTGATTTGACTGCTCCTGAGTGGCCCCTGCACGTACTCCCCATATGTGTATGACCGTTCCTGAGTCTCACTTGTACTTATCTCTATTTTCTTGCATGACACGTAAACATGACGCGCGTAGAAGAATTTTGTTACTGCATGTTGTTACGTACCTACTCCCTCCTTCCGGTTCACTACTAGTACTCCCTCCGTCCTGGTTTATTGGTCCCCTTTGTACTCAATTCATGGGCTCGTTTTCCTCAAGAAATTGTCTTTACCAAAGTATTAATATCGGGAATGCATGCGTGAACAACGAATGATTAAACCTTGCATGCAACATTTTGACAAAGCATTGACATATGAACAAGTGAATGTGAGGGACTACAACCTCGTGCATGCATGCAACAATCACACATACACATGCACGCAAAAATGCGTGCGACGCCCTAATGCATGCATGTCCGAGCACACGACGGAACACACACGGTCACGCTCAAGTGCTCAACCTACACTTGCATGCACACACATACTCAGCTAGGGTGAGCTAGTAACTGTATAAACCCCAGAAAATATATATATTGCCCGCAATGAGCGTATTATGAAGTCCACTAACCGTATTTTTACAAATATACAGTGATAGCCAGTGTATTTATCTCGTTTCAAATTAAGCCATATTAACCAGAAAGGAGGCAATATGGACTAGCATTACTTTGTTGTGTCCCGTCAACTTGCAGAACGAGGAGAAGCTTGCGCGCGGTGGCTCGCAGGACAAAGGAGAAACTTTTGACTAATGCAATCTCTCCCTCGCTCAGGCGGTGGACGTGCAACAGTTAATTCGGTGTCAGATTGCCAGAAGCATACATTGTACTAGTACCATCATTGTTCGACTTCCCGAAGAGGCGAAGAGCCAAACGCAAAGTTTACTACAGTAGTACTCCGAGTAGTATTACGTACTACTAGTACTACTTACTATACAGGTACTACTAGGAACCGCATGGTGGAGCGTCTGCACTCTTATTTTGTTTTAATCTGTGATAAAGCAATCTTCAGCACATTTGCTTCTCTTCGAGGGTTCTCGCATGTGATAAAGGAACTTGATTGCATGGAACACTCGCCACAATTCTCGCTTAATTCTGGCTCCTATCTTGTTAGAAATAGGAGTGCTCAGTAATATTTTCTCTTTTTTTTGTTATTCAGCATGTAAACAGGTCAGCAAAACTTGCGGCGCATCTTTGTGCGAACCGTGCTTGCTGCGCTTTGAATGTGACTGAGAGCTGGCTTGATGAAACACCTCACTTCATTTTTTTTGCGGGGTACCTCGTTTCCTAGTGACCAGTCTCTTGGCTGATTGTCCTAAGAATGCTTATATATGAATAAAGCTCTCTCATTTACACGCAAAAAAGATTAAGCCATATTAACCGAAAATGAGGCAGTATGGACTAGCACTACTTTGGTCTGCCCAGTCAACTCGCAGAACGAGGAGAAGCTTGCAAGACAAGGTGAAGCTTGCTTATGCCCTCTCCGTCTACCTCAAGCACGGTGGGTCGCAGGACGAGGAGAAGCTTTTAACTAATGCAACCTACCCTCGCCCAGGCGGTGGACGTGCAGCAGTTCATTCGGTGTCAGATTGCCAGAGGCATACACTGTAGTACCATCATTGTTCGACTTCCCAAAGAGGTGAAGAGCCAAGCGCAAGGTTTAGTAGTACGAGTAGTACAGTACTACTAGTATACAGGTTCTAGGAACCACATGGTGGAGCGTTTGTACTCTTATTTTATTTTAATCTCTGATAAAGTACACATTTATTCGGGAGAAGTGCGGAAAACGGCAGCCCAATAGTACTATTAAAAAACATCGAACATGTAATGATGACATCGATCAACCATGCTCGAATATATCTTGGCCTCTGTGCGACACCTAGCCCATCTGTGTTCTCGCTCCTCGTATCTCTCACTGAGCGGCGGGTTGGCCATTTTGCGGTCAATTGAGATCGGTTTGCTCACACTCCGGTCCCACATGTCAGTGATATGCCAAGAGGAAGCGCGTTGACCGACAGGCCATATGCGGACTTGTTTTTGCACCTTCATACTAGTATGAGCGGATTCAAAGAAGAGCGTATTGATGGTTGCTTCTTCCGAGCAACTGACAGTGGGAAAGGTGGGGCTTATGATTTGACTGCTCATTACTCACTATTAGTGCGGCGCAATGACCAGGCTGAGTCTCCCATGCGGTTGTGCACTCTAATTTGGTGCATGTCACATGGACCCGGATGATGAAGGGCTTCTGGCAATGCTATCTAGCTTCCAGCATTTGTTTACATAATTGACGTATACAAATAATTTTCCAGCAACATGAAATTGTACAGTGCTCTGAAGCTTTCAGCTTTTTTTTCGTTTGTCTTGCCAGCTGGAAGGTTGTCTCGTTACAACATCAATCAAATACTAGAAAGGAAACTAACATCCATGCTCTTTCGGAAAAAATAAAAAACTAACTTCCTTGCTAATGCATCTCAATGATTAGCAGATCAGAGCTAATATTTAGATCACAACTGAAGACAAAGTTGTGAGAAGGTGTTAAATTAAAATTGATCCATGCTTTCATTGGAAGCAACTTCCCCCCAGCTCTGTCTAAATCAACAAGGCATGTTGGGAAAAAGTAGCTGTCAGGAGCATGCAACATTCCGATCATTTTGTGTAGTTCCACTAAAATAGAGTTGAGCGTCCCTGTTCCAAAGATATTGAGTACGTGTGATTACAATAATAGAGGACTGTTGATGAAACAATAAACACACAAATAGAAGCCGATCACCTTTGTAGTCTCTCTTAAGACTAACTAGTTGGAGAAGATTAAGCAAATAGTTGGAGAAGATTAGGCTCGCAGTTGGATGAGGAGGATAGAGCAAAACCAATCTCCCTTTATGCAGTCGCACTGAAATGTAGAGATGTTGCCCATATGACATTTTAGTAGAACTGCACAAAACACTCTTAAGAAAAAAGTGATTTGTGCAGTTCACCAAAAGGTCGCAATAGCAACGAGGTGAAATGGGTAGACCTGTTTACAAAAAAGAGGTAGACAGGAAACAATTACTGGCCAATAACAGTTGATGACACATACAATGATAAAAAAGAAGCATACTCCTTGTCCTAAGGGAAGATAACAGGACGGTTGTTTATCTAAAACGGTGTGAGGACGAGATTGCAATATGGAAAGTACGCCGGACGAGCTACGTTTTGGGCAAAGAACTAGGGAAGATCCACATGCAAGATTTTCCACATGCAGCGATGTGGGAAGATGGATAGTGGAGCAAGGCCGGAGGGGAGGAAGCTGTACCTGGGGGTCATCGGGATGTAACTAGGAGGGCGGCGGCGGGCGGGATCTGCCCATACTGCGGCAGCGAGCAAGTGGCGAAGGCCCTATGGCGCCGGAGCTTGGTCAGAGAGAACGACGGGTACCACAGATCAAGACGTGCTGCCTCGACGCTGTTGAACTGAGAAACGATGCACATCCTCCCTTTCCGCCGGCAGACGGGATGTGGCCGGATCAGTGACCAACGGTGAGAGAGAGAGAGGCCACCGCCGCCTTGTGTGAGATAGTGTGACGAGAGACAAACCCCGGCAGGAAGACTCCATTGTATATAGTGGAGCGGATTTCTTTTTTCTCGATAACAATCATTTTATATTCTGTACGTGCCATTGAGGAATATAACTTTATTTAAAACTAATGCGTCAAGTCGAACTTTGTTCCATGTACGCGTGGTACATGACCCTCCTTCAAGTAAACAACCGCTACACGCATCAAATTATCACGTGGGCTGCCTTTTCGTACAGAAATGAGCTCCACCGTGTCCTCGCGCAGGTGTGGCCGGGAACGAGACGTGAGTATGTGCGTCGTGCATGCACCTCTTCTCTACGTGCAGGTACGTACATGGGTGTGTTTGAGAGAGATGGTTTGTGCGAAGCAGAGGCAATGTGTCGATGATATCTCAAACTAAAAATGTAACATATGCAATGTGTGTGAAACAAAGGCCTGGATATATCATATATTGAGGGGGCAATCCACGAGAAGAGAGTGGAGGGATCATCGGCGTGAGATATCGATAGAATCGAAGAGAGGGATGAAGTGTGTGGGTGCGCAGTCGATACAGAGTGCCATCGAATTTGTGTGTGCCCACGTCAAAGATATAGGGCGGCTGGCCTACTGGAACATGAGAGGGGAGAGGTGCAGTTTGTCTCTGTGCCATGGATACCTACCTACAACGTTCGACTATAGGTGTGTATGTGGGGGGGGGGGGCAGAGACATAATTATATAGTGAGGTAGATCGACTGGTATATGTGTGGAGAAGGAGAGAGACCTAGCTATGTATTGAGGGAGATCGATCGGCATCCATGCATATGTGTAGGAGAGGAATAAGGTTGGGGGAGAGACAGAGCTAGAGTGTCGGAGGGTTGGTGGTGGAGTTGCTTCTCACAAATGGTGGGAGAGGCCTGCTAGACAAACGGAGGGTACGACTGCAATATCAATAAGAGAGGGGATGCCTGCCTGTCTGTGCACGTGCATGTGAGAGATGAGCCGAGAGGCATGCACGGATGATGAGGGGGGACGATATGGCTGTGGTAAGCAGACATAACTACATAGGAAGATCAATCGTCGCATGTCAGAGAAAGGGAGAGACATAACTAGTGAGGTAAGTCGATCGTGCATTGGGAAAAAGAGTTATAGTCGACCTAGCTACATGTAGGGAGATCGATCGGTATACATGCATGCGTGTGTTAGAAGCAAATAAGGCCCGGAGAGACGGCTAGAGAGAGAGGGATGAGGCTAGGAGGTGGTGTGGGAGGCCTACTATATCAAGGGGGGAGGGGTGTGTAACAGTGTAAGTATGAGATCGATGAAAAGAGGGGCGGGAGTGTGCACGTGCGTCGAACTGTATTAGACAGAGGGGGACATGGACAGTGAGAAGAGAAGAGGGAAAGCGTGTGTTTGTGGTAGGTACACCTGGCTAGATAGGTATATCAATCGGTGTGTGCAGGAAAGGAGCTGCGGGGCCTACACACACCGTGGGTGAACGACCTAAAGAGATATAACGAATGTGCGCGATGGGGAGAATGCTGAGGGAGGGTGAGAGAGAGGCGGGTGTGTGCACGCACGAGAGAAAGTTAGCGCTAGCTACAAAGATAAGAGGATTGTGTGGGTGTAAAAGACGAACAGAGATCATAATACATTATAAAAGTGGATTCGGATATTTGAACAAGAGATCATAGTGTTTTAAACTGACGCATGCATGAATATAATGGTGATATGGTGTGGTTATGAACATGTTATACTACATATAATATATATATATATATATAACATTTTTTTGAATTTGTGATAATGTGTGGCTTTTGCAGCTCAGGCTAAATACTTGTCATAATGTAGGGGGCGGGGCACTATACTTTGTGTGATAAACACAGTGTACATATGACACATGGTTTAGATTACGAAGATCTAGCTAGTACATCAAATGTACTATTATTTGGAATCAACATCAAGTGTATTCAAAATTTTGAATTCGAGTTCATATATATATGTATATATATATAGTACACATAGTTCATATCTAACTCTATAGTAATCATGTGGTGTGTTGTTAAGCTAATATACAAATGATGGTATAACTTGGCAACAATCATGATTGTAGATTCTTATTCAAATAGAGAAATAAATTCAAATATAGTTCGAATTGCAGCGGTAGTATATACATTTGGAATGCACTAAAATGTTCGTATGAGTAGGTTACATGCATTATAGAGGTAGCAAAAAAGTTTAATTGGACATAAGATGGATTCATAGTCTTGAATAGCATTTATACAGTAAAACGGGACAAGACTCTCCCTTTGTGTGGTGCGAATAGTTTTTGTTTTTTTCATCGAGGGAAGTGCGAATTTTTTTTTTAGGATAGTGCGAATTGATTTGGTACGTACATTATTACACGTTAGGCTTGTCCCAAAATTTCAACCCGCGCCTTATTATCCCGAAAATTCAGATATTGCTTTGTCTCTTTGTGCTCCGAAAACTCGCGCCTTCACAACCCGCGCTTGCTATCCCGAAATTACAACGCGCGCGAAAACTCCATCCAGCTGCCAAATCCTAACACGCGAAATCCCCCTTCTAACTCTGAGCCGAAACGGCCGCTAGTTCAAATCGGTGGGGGTACTTTCGTAACACACCCTACAATTTGGACAAGCGCGTCCCTAAGTCATGGTTCCCCCTCCCATCACCTCCTTTTCGCCATTCGAAAACCCAGGCCGCCATAACCTCTCTGCTCCAGCCGCGAAACCCCACCCTCCACCATCTGCCACCCCACCGCTGCCCAGCCGGAGCCTCTTCCCCGACGATGTCATCCACCGCAATAGCTCGACGTTCCTCATCCACCGCCCCAGATGAGGATCCGTCGTCGATCTCCTTGTCTCGCCGGTTCACTCGCCCCGTCCTCCACCTCCAAGGAGCTGCTCCGACGATCGCCTCGTCTATCACGGCTGCTCCATCCCCACAGCGCCGCCTTAACCTGCTCCACCGGAACCGCAGCATCCTCACCACTCCTCGGACGAAGCCGAGGCCTACTCGGCGCCACCAAAGAGGTTGTACACTCATCGCATCACACCTTCTCCTTAACTTGACCTCCTGGCACCGCCGGTGCTCGATCCCGCTCCCCCATGGCGTGGCTACCTCGTAGCCGGCACCGCCGGCGACATCTCCACGGCGGCTCTCCCCCAGTGCAAGGCTCCCTCGGCGGCAGCGTCCATACCAACCAGAGCTGCTGCTGCTGCTCCGGCTCTCGCTCGCTCGCGCTGCTGCTCTGCTGCTGCTACGGCTCTCGCTCGCGCTGCTACTGCTGCTCCGGCCCTCGCTCGCTCGTGCTGCTGCTCTGCTCTTCCCCTCGCTCGTGCTGCTGCTCTGCTCTTGCTCTCGCTCGCGCTACTGATGCTGCTACATGGGCTGCTGCAGCTACACGAGTTGCCGCTCTGGCTCTAGTTCGTGCTGCTGCTCCGGCTGCTATCTGCTACTGTGTTCCATGTCGATCGCCTGCTGATTTAGATCACTGTTTCTCTACTACTAGTGCTCGAGCGGCCTAAACTACATGTGAAGTGCATCTCTGCTACCAGTGCGTTCAGTTTCGACAGTAGCATTCAGATTCCACAGTAAATTTCAGTTTCGACAGTTAAGTTCATAGTCAACAGTTTTTACCTCATCTGTTGTAGTCAGGTGTTTTTTGGTGATGTAAATTTTACATCTACCACTTTTTGGTAATGTATTTTACATCATCTATTGGAGATGCTATTAGAATCCCACTTGAGATTAACGATGTCTGTCTTGTGCTGCTTCAGCCTCGACGTCTTACGGCTCGTCAGAGCTGCTCCAACGACGGAACCATCCATCACAACAGAGCAGTACCCTGGATGCCGTCTACAGACGCCTCAGATCTTCCACCACACCTCCGACAGCCACCTCTGCCACAACTTCTTCAGCGACCGACCCAATGATGCTGAGGTCGACACGGCTACGCCAAAGAGGTTGTACACTTGTTGCATCACTTATTACTCTACATTCATGTCGATCCATTAGGGCTATTTTGGTTCAAAGGAAAAAGTGAAGGAAAAACATAGCAATAGGAAATTTTCCTATGGTACTCTACTATTCAATTATTCATGCATTTGGTTGAAAGGAATGGAGCAAAATATCCACCTGGACCTACTTTTCCTATGCATGAAAAGAAGACTAAGTACATTAATGGCAGAATAACATTCTAACTATACACACTTTCATATGGTTTCACTTTAATTTGGCCATGTTTCTTTGCATTCCTCTGCTCTTCCAATTCCTGTGAACCAAACACCCAAGTTGACAGAAATCCTGTGTTTACAAATGCTCTGTTTCCCACATGCATTCCTATCCTATTCCGGTGTTTTTCCTATCCCTGCGTTTTTAGAATCCTGCAAGCCAAAGGAGCCCTTACAGAATTACTTCAGTTACAGATAGGTGTCGAAGAAAACTTTGTGTGGTTTGTCCTGCTCCTGCCGCTACGTCGTCCACCTCACCTGAGCTGCTACATCGACAGAAGCATCCACCATACCAGACATCACGACTCCCGACCGTCTTTCGCCGCCTCAGATCTCCTTCCCTGCCGCCGGCACCCACCGCAACTGCATCACCATCATCGACTCAGCAGATGAACCTGAGGAGTACAAGGGTCCACAAGAGAGGCCGCACTCTTTTGTTTCTGCTTATGTTATGCATTGCTTAATATTACCTGCTACTTTATCGTCCTATTCACCTCTTAGACTCCAAGTCAAGTCCGAATTAATGTTCAAACTTGAGTTTTAAAATGCTTGTGGGGCACATATCGAGGCAGCAATGAATAGTATCTCTGTCTATTATCTGGTTCACCTAGGGTATGTCTATGTTGTTCATCTTGGGTGGAAAACAAACAGTAAAGCAATCATCATCTGTCTTTTTATTAAAGTAAAGCTATCATCAGCCTGCTATCATTATTTTTGGATCTATCCACTGGTTGTTACCTTCACTCTAGATTTCTGCATGCTCTCCTTACATAATCTCACTATATTTTTTTCGTATGCATGTCAGATATTGTACACAGTCATGCTGAACATGTAGAGAAAAAGAGAAGAGTTTTGTGTGGCAATACAATGTCATGCAGACATCGCTCCATGGTGGGTGCAATGGCAAACCCTCCCCCCTCCAGATTGTAATCGAGAGGAAGATATCTGTTCTGAGGCGGATTCAGACGGAGCTGGCCACTCCTATTTACCCCCCGAGGTGTTTGCTCTAACTTGGCATGATGATGTTGGTCATATCATGCATATGTTGCCTTGCAGTGCCTACTTTTGACATCATATATGTCATCTGCTTAGTTTAGACATGTTCTGTAATGCCACCTATTTAGTTTCTATATCATATATGTGAATTATGCAATCTCATCTCTTTTAGCTAGCCATAATATATGTGAAATATGCAATGCCATCCTGTTTAACAAGGCATCATATATTTGAATTATATCTTGCCAATCCTTTTCTTTATTACATTTCCATTTGTCGACAATGTTTGTACATTCAACTACTCTTCCTGTGAATCAGCCATTTGAGTGGGTGATGGAAAAATCAGGAGTGAAAATAAGGTCTTCAGAGCAGACAGTGCTACCTGTTGAAGCAGATCTCTTACTGGGTCCCGATAGCTCCTCAAAGATGGATTCAGAGACAGATGACCAGTCCTATTCCCCCACCCAGGTGTATGGTCTAACTTGGCACGGTTATACTGCTCATATCATGCATATGGTGTGTTGCATTGCATAGTTTAGACATCATATACACAATATTCAACACCATGTTCTTAGTTCAGACATCATATATGCGAATGCCCTCTGCTTAGTATATAAATCACACGTGTGAATTATATCATGCGATCCTGATTACTTAGATAACATGTATGTGAATTATGTCATGCGAACCTGTTTACTAAAGACATCATATAATTATCTCGTGCCATCCTGTTTAGTTAGTCATCATATCTTTGAATTATGTCATGCTATGCTATCCAGTTTAGATAGACATCATATATGTGAAATTATGTCATGCTATCCTTTTTAGTTAAACAATATACATGTGAACTATTTCATGCCCTCTTTTTTCCACACTATCTATTGCATCTGTCTCTCATACAAGGTCTGTACATTCAACTACTTTTCTTGTTTATCAGCCATTTGAATTGGAGGGGGTGATGGCAGTATCTAGCGGAGTAAAAAAATGGTCTTCAAATAAAACAGTGCTACCTCTTGGTGGAGATAGCACCAAGGTTGTACATGCATGAGAACCAGCCCTACCACACATAACCCAGACTCTAGCAGATTGTACCCCTACTCCGATGGACAGAGAACCGGCTTCACCCAATCTAACCCCAACCACAGCAGATAGTAACCCAGTTCTAGTTGACACAGCACCATCTCCAGCACAGAGCTCCCAAACAAGAGCAGTTAGTATGGTAGCTCCAGTGCCCAAAGCGCCAGTACTACCACGGCGAACCCCAACTCCACCAGTTAGTACACCTATTCCTGTGGACGAAGCACAACCAACCATTCGTAGTTTAGCATCTATCGCATTTGATGTTGTTAAATACTATGTGCCTA
The DNA here is from genome assembly GCA_011799875.1 of Thinopyrum elongatum. NCBI lineage: Eukaryota > Viridiplantae > Streptophyta > Magnoliopsida > Poales > Poaceae > Thinopyrum > Thinopyrum elongatum. The sequence continues at coordinate 404,858,463 of CM022298.1, read as the reverse complement.
TCTTCCCATCATGGAAATATTATACTAAAGATGAAGGAAAAGGCCAGTTGCAGGTGTTCGTCCAGGAGTTATGTGTAAGTAATGTTATTCATGGCAAATACTTTGCTTTATCCCATACATTCTACCTCCATGCTGGTTATAATACAGCAAATGTTCCCATTTTTCTCTATAGAGAAGGACCGATTTGGAAACTCAGAATGAGGTAACCTGTGCTAATACCTCTGCTATCTTCAAGAATGCTTGGTGGTAGTATCAGAATTACCTGAAGAAAACGTACTTCACAGGCAAAGAAACTCATCAAATTCCCTTACTTTCTCCTGAGACACATTTACGGCACGATGACTGGGAACGCCTTGTTCTGTACTGGTCCCGAACCAAGAATTTGGTAAGGTCTATGAGCCCATTTTGTATTTTGAAGTACTATATGCCTGCGTCTTACTGTACTCTGTTCATGTAGAACAAGTGCTTAAACCTGAAGAATAACTGTTCTCATTTAAGATTCTATTGCTGTGGTGCATACTGCTTTGCTCTTGTATCACTGTATTTACTCATACAAACTTATTTTTAAATTAAAGGATCCAATCGAAACTCCAATGGCACAACAGGTATGTTTAAACATGTTTCTTTAACAGGTTTGCTCTTCTAAATTGCTCTATTGATTTCAATTTCAATTGTGTATACAGTTGACTTCTCATATCATGCACATTACTAGCATCACAACAGAGCCAATAGTGTTGTTGTACATGTATACCCATGTTACCCATCTGAAATCTTGTTGTGCTGTGTAGTTTCCCACACTTGTATTCTTTGAATGCTGCTTTGTCTTGAACTGAAATGATTTGAACCGTGTCTCTATTTTGATTTAGCAAGACATTGCAGTGACCATAGGACATAGATATATGTTTGTTTGATGCTTTTATTATGTACTACTTGGCAATAGAAGACTTGGTAGTTTAATCCTACCCACCTTACTACTGAACTGGTTCACCGAAATGAGTTTCATATACTACATGCTAAACCTGTTATGTGTCTGCTTGTTTCTTCTTTTAGAATGCTGACAGAATATTTGGGAAGAGTACCTTATTAAGCAATGGTAAAGGAAGTAATGCAGATAAGGTTCAGGATAGTGAGACATCCTTGTTGGTCTCCAACAAAGCTGATAAAACAGCTAAGGAAAACTATCTTGAAGATAGTGAGACAACTCTGAAGTCCTGTCTTGATGTAGTGTTTGAGTTACTGGCCACTACCGCTGGCACAAGCTCTTCGAACTCAGTGTCTGAATCAGTTCGGTTTCTTGAGTCTCAACTACAAGCTCAAAGACATCGATCAGCTGTGCTGTGACAAGAAGCTGAAGGACTGAGGAAGTCCCTGGAGAATTCAGATGCATACTTTCTGGTGCAACAACAACCGTTGGAGGATTTTAGCGCCAAACAGGAGAAAGCTAATAAGCTTCCTAAGCTTATTGCCAGCATGGTGGATACCCAGGATAATGTTTCTTGAGCTCTTGTGAAGTTGTTTCAGTTATGGACTTGTTTTGCTGCCGCTCGTTTATTTGCACTGGTGGCCAATTTAGACTCCCAGTGTATGTAATATGCTCCTTTGTTCCCTATATTTGCACTGGTGGCGAACTTTGATGCCCAGTGGATGTAATATGTGTAATAGCCATGATAGCCTAGCGTAAGTTGCTTGCTTATTTATTTCCTTATTGTCTTGTTTATTTGTTTGGTTGTAGTCACTGCAGTTCTTTTTCCATGGTTTGCTAGTGGCAACAATAAAATATATTTTTAAACTAGGCCATAATAACCACGGACCGTTGTAACCATGGTCATGCTATGTACTGACCATGGGCCTCCTACGGGTCGTAGGATCTATGGGCCTCCTACGGGCCGTAGGATCGATGGGCCTTCTGCGGGCGTTAGAATCAATGGGCCTTCTATAGGACGTACTATGCATGGACCAATAAAGGACCGCAATATGGGCCGTAAACGGGTTAGAGTGGAAATCATCTGTTTATGGCCCGATCATAACGGGCCGTTAATAGCTGATATGTATAATGGGCTTAAATGGGCCGTATTTGACGACGCTAAGAAAACAGCCCAACGGATTAACGAGCCACAAACGGGACGACTATAACCACGGGCTGAATTTGGCCCGCAAACGGAACAGGCGAGTAATGGATCGAAAGTAAACGAATGCTGGAAATGAGCCCAAGAATAAATGGGCCCTTAGAAGGCCGAAAGATCACACGAGCTGGTAAGGGCCCAATGGAATAATGGACCGTTAATGGGTATAAAGCGATGCACTATTCATTTTGGGCCAGTGTCACCACGGGCCATTAATGGGCCAAGAGTTACAAAGGGCCTCATATGGGCTGAAAGACGTCATGGGCCATACATGGGCCGGAAGTTACAACATGCTGGAATCATGTTGGACGGCCCAGATGACGCTACTAGGCCTAATTCGGATAGTTCATAATGGGCCGTGAGTTAGCGGGCTGTAAATGGGCTATATGCGAACAGGCCGTTAACAGGCTTTCCGTGGGCCGGCCGACTACCTTTTAACGAAGTCAAACGGGCCGGCCTTTTCACCTGAATGGGCCACTGTTGGGCCATGCCACGTGTCGACGTATCATAGGTGCCTCCCGTCCAATGAGTGGATGACATCTGTCCCAACGCTGAGCCGACACGTGGTTCCTCTGGCCATTGAGAATTTTACACGTGGAAAATCCCCATTAGTCTGGGCTGCTAAAGGGTTATCGGATCCAAACCAGAACCCGATAGCTTAATGGCGACCCGTTACGATGGATGCCACATGTCGGTTACCCTTGACGAAAGCACTTCCATGACACACCATTTATCGTCATGGAAGTGGACACTTCCGTGATGATAATATTGGTACTGTCATGGAACACTTCTACGACAGCACTGGTATGACTATCTTGATTCTGTCATAAAATTATCATGGATGTACATGCATGATAGAAAACGTGACCTACTGTGACAAACACGTATCATCATGGAAGTGGTTTTTTTGTAGTGATGTGGCACCTTTTATCCAAATGTAGGAATATATAGTATATGTTCAGGAAAGTAGGCCATGCCAATCGATGTAGGATGTGATTGAACGTACCGTGCGCATCCTGAAGTCATCTAATACGGTGAGATGGAACTCCAAGGATGTCTGGCCGAGGCCGCAAAGTCCTGATGTATCCGTGCACTATACACTCTATGAATGAAAGAAAACCCGCAAATCAGCTCGAATAAAAATGAATTCATGGCAATTTTGGCCGGGTAATTAAAGGAGGCAGATGAACTGGGATAAGAGATGAGAGAATATCTTAGTAAATTAGTTACATTGTTGTCCATGAGAAAAAACCATCAATACCACAGATTCCCCAATTGAGCGGAGCTGGGTCGACGGTGAGCAGCGTCGAGAAAGTCGATGGCGATAGGCGGCGGCAAGCGGAAGTGGCGAAATGCAGCCGGGTTTGCTGGCATCCTGACGGCGGTGACATGCGTCAAGCTAAGTGGTTGCCGCGGCGATAGGCGGTGCCATCCAGAGTCGCGGAGGAGCTTGTGTAGGTGTGAATGGGAACCAGGTGGGGTGGCGAGCGGGGTGAGGGTTTTTGTGATGTGGGGATGGTAAGGGTTTTTATTTTTTTCCTTTTTGAATTGGGTGGTGAGGGTTTTCTGTCCCACAAAGAGTTTTGGAGGGAACGGTTTGCTAGAGCCAACCATGTGTGATTGACGTAACTGGGAAAATGAAAGTCACTGCACACGGTTCCAATTTGGGAAAATAACCATGTTTCAGGGTGGTTCCACTTTTCCTTCGTCGGTTGAATCTGAAATTTTTACCCACTCTAAACATTCACCCTAATATGCATAAAATTCCATCAACCGAACTGATTGCATCCATATCCCACATTTAGACATAAGTAAACATAGATTAAACATACTCAGGCATAGATAATAAGCGTACACAAGCATAGTTCAACCATATATAGTTCAACCGTCATTAAGCATACTCAAGCACATTTATAATTAAGACACTACATAGCCATACATAGTTCAATCCCACATCTCATCTTATCTGTCGGCACGATCGTGAAGCTTCTCCAGGTACTCAGCATACGCGGTGTGCGCCACCCTGTGAGAATACTTCTGCCTGAAGGAGCCAATGGCTCGTCCTCTTGCATGCGCTAGAGCACTTTCATACGCGTCATGAAGCTTTTGGTTGAAAAATGGGCATCGAAAGCCCATATTCCTGGTCCTAATACGCTTATTATGAATTCCCGCATAAAGCTCCCTGAGGATTTGCCTCTTGTACCTCCTCTGGCCATCTTCATCCTCGCTGTCGACATCGTTAGATAGCACCCATACATATAGTAAAAAAATGTGGCGTCCAATTTGGAATAAAAACTGATCTCTAGCGAACATTTGGCAGTTGCCAAAATTTGGCATCAAATCAATTTGACATGCCGGATTTTATGTCTATTTTTTTAGACATATCCAAAGATTATGGTTCAATTTTTAAGCACAATCGTCTATGTACAGACCAATCTTGGAAAAAAAGGCACAAACATATATGTAGGTCATTCAAAATCAATTGTCAAGACCTGGCTAGGAATTATTAGCACGAACACTAACCCTAGTCGGATTATTAGCAGAAATCATTTGTACAGATGAAACAACTAATCACTTATCATTTGTACCATTCAAACAATCAATACACTACACGGATCTAGCGAAACTTACTCAGGTTTCATGGATTGAGAGAACATAACCATAGGATTTATATTCCAATAAGTGGGAGGCAGGAGTAACCAGAGAAACCCTAGGATATATTTGACACATAAATGGGTATAGATGACTAACCGGTTGTCCGTCGTCGTCGGAGTCATCACCGGAGTGGTCGTCGGAGTCGTCACCAGAGTCGTCGTCGGAGTCGGTGTGGACCTCCGGCTCCGGCTGTGGAAGCACGACACCGTCGATGACATCAAGGTGCAACGAGACCTCGTGGGCGGCGACGACAACCTCTATCTCCATCTTCACACCATGCTCCGGTGCTTCAGCAGCCCCGGCATCGCCACTCCCTCCGATGGGGCTCTTCGGTGGCATCTTCATACATTGACGGCGGTGAGGACTGAGAGCGGCGTCGAGGATGCAGGCGGAGAGAGAGGATTGTGTGTGTGTGGAGAGGATGGGGGTTGCGGCCGCTCGGGCGCGTGATTAATATGGAGTAGTGGGAGAGAGGCGGGCGACGGTCAAACCGCTGGCTCGCCTCCCGGTGAGTCTGCGCAGCGGACTGCTCGCATGCCTACCATCATTTCACACAGCTACTCGCACGCCTCCTGATGACACTGCACAGCGAGCACGCCTCCCGTCAAATCACACACCTGCACGTACGCCTCCCGGTTTGCCTGCGCGGCGGACTGCTCGCATGCGTCCCGTCAACTCACGCCCGCTCGCACGACACACGGGAAACATGGTGGCACGTATATTGTTTTTCTATTTTGATGATTAATGCTGCCGCTTTATTGCTTAACCGAAGCATGTCATGTATCCATTGTTGGTCTAACGCCCACTGTTCGAATAAATAATCCGTTTGCGGTATTGATTCCCTATTATTAATAATCTCCCGTTTGTAAGAAGATAAAAATTATATCAAGATTTTTCTCAAATTTGACAAAAGAGTACAATACCACTGTGTATTGGTGTCCATATGACAACATGATAAGTTTCATGAATTTCAACTATGTTTTGGATGTACTAGATTTTGAAAATCAAGATTCTCAATGTTTGAAATTTCTTGCACCGGGAGTAAACATGCACCCAGTGACTCACATGTGTTTTTCCAATCCATTTAGGTGCACTGTCATGTGTGCATGTAGCTCAAATTTGATTTTTGCACATTATACCCCTAGAAAATCAATCAATGTACTAAAACGTCTTAATGATCTTTGGGTATTTTTTTTCAAAATTAAAACATCCCTCCTTTGGTAACATATGTTCATTGCGGAAATTTTTAACATGCCTCATAGTTGCGGTGGATGCGCGGTGTGTGTGTGTGCATCTGGGGTGGGGGGAGGGGGTGTCTGGCAGTACACTATGAGTCGTGAGCCACCATGTGGGATTGGCCATTTTTTTAGGCAGGTGCCACATCAAAGTCATGAATTTGTTATTTAAAACATTACACAGCCCTTTCATACATACATGTTTGGGCCACATGCAGTCGGTGGTTGTCCTACACGACACTCACTCGTGTGTGACGCTTTCTGTGGGCCCGTGAGGTCATTGTCCATCACTTCAACCTACAGCCGACAGAGAGGTTAATTTGACCAGCAAGGTTGAATCTTTTTTGTTTGTGTTATGGTGGGAGTATATAGTACACGTCAAAGAGGTGGGAGGGGACCAGCATATATACTACGTACGCGTCCATGAACACACCTCACTCAGTGTCGGGACTTTTCGGTTTCCGAGGCACGTGCCACATCAAAGTTGTGCATTGGCTATTCAAACATCAGACAACACCTCTTTGGGCCACATGCATGCAAGTGGTGGTTATCCTAGGACACTCACATGTGACGCTTCCATCTGTGGGCCCGCGAGGTCATCGTCCATGCATGCATCACTTTGACCTACATCGGGAGAGGTTAATTAATTTCACCATCAAGGAGGATTCTTTTTTGGTTTGTATTATGGTAGGAGCATATAGTATGCGTCGAAGAGGGGGAATGGGACCAACATATATACTACGCTTCATGAACCTTGCTCTGTGTGGGGACTTTACAATTTTTGAGGCATGTGCCACATCAAAGTTGTGCATTTTGGGTATTCAAACATCAGAACCACACACACCTCCATACATATGTTTGGCCCACATGCAAAGCGATGGCGGTTGTCCTCTGGCACCTACTCACGCGGTTATCAGCGATATCGATGCTTTCCATCTATGGGCCCGCTTGGTCCATCACTACTTTGATCGACAGCGAGAGAGGTTAATTTGACTTAGGAGGGGATTATTTTTTGGTTTGTATTATAGTATATAGTTCATGCTCTGGGATGTCATGATATAGTTTGAGGACATGCATGTGTACGCATGAATCCCTCCCACCGAGTCAAAGTGGGCAGCGGGGGGAGGGGCAGCACCATGACACGTCATGAACCGATCTCGCTCTGTGTGGGGACTGTACGATTTTTGACGCACGTGCCACATCAATGTTGTGCATGGTATTCAAACATGCACGCAACACCTCCATACATACATATGCATGCAGTGGTTGTCTTCGAATGGTACTCTCCCTCACGTGGTTATCAGCAGCAAGCCTATATATTCATGGGCCCGCATGGACATCCATGATCACTTTGACCGACAACGAGATAGGTTACCATGGTGGATTCTTCTTCTTTGGTTCGTGTTATCGTAGTAGGTCATGGTGAGATTCTAGACCTAAGTTTGAGCGCGTACGTACATATGCATGCATGAATCCCCGTCACCGGCTCGAAGTGTGGTGTGACATACATATATACAACACGTCGTCAACTAACCCTCGCTCCGTGTGGGGATTTCTGGTTCCAAATCACGGCGCCACGTCAAAGTTGTTCCATTGGGTATTCAAACACCAACACTCCATACATATGTTTGGGCCACAAGCAGGCAGTGGTTGTCTTCGGGCAGTAGCTACTTGCGTGATTATTGGCGAGCTAGCCCATCTCTGGGGTCGCGTGGATGTCCATCACTTTGACCAACAACAAGAGAGAGATTGGACGACCAATGTGGATTCTTCTTGGTCCATTTTACGATACATCTTGGTGAGATGCCTTCTCCGTCGACTGAAAGTGTGTGTGTGTGTGTGTCCGCGCGCGCGTGTGTGTGTGTTTGAGGGGAGGGGGGACTGCTACTTCGTACTTTACTAGGTAAACCTCCGTGGGGTTGGGGATGTCCGGTTAATTTGCGAGGCATGTGCCGCATCAAAGTTGTGAATTGGGTATTCAAATATCACACCACCTTTTTCATACATATAGTTGGGCTATCCGCAGGTGGTTCGTATGTGGTCTCACCCCATCTCGCGCCAGAAGCACACATTTGTGGGCCCGCACACGGTCCACCTTTCACTGGAAATGAAAGGGGGCGGGGTTTGACCATGATGGACTCCCATAGGTTTAGTGTTACGGTAGGGTGATATGTTAGACCTAGCTATTTGGGGGCATGCGTTCATAGCTAGGATTCCCCTCCTGCCGACATGAGAGGGGGGGGGGGCAAGCAATACCGTGCGCTTTGTGAGACAGGTGCCACATCAAAGTTGTGCACTTGGTATTTGAACATAAAGCCACCCTTTTCATACATATTTTTGGTCCACATGCAAGTGTGTTCGTGTTCTGACCCTTTCTCGTGTTATTTTCGCCAAATTTATAAACATTAGACAAGTCGGATGACGCAACAAACACGGTTCACTCACACTACCCATGTGCCACGCCGGTGCCCCTGTCACGCACATCAGCACAGTACATTGGGCTCCACGAGGCTTCCCTCGCAATCTCAAAAATATCTACCCGCCTGCAGGGTTTTTCTGTTTGATAACACACGGTTATTATGTTTCGACCGTGTGTCATGTTTGTTGTTCCCGCTCCCGCCTGCATCCCTCGAAAATATCTACCCAGCTCGAGGGTTTTTCTGTTTTATAACACACGGTTGTTATTTCGGGACCTTGTGCGATGCATCATCCAAATTTTTAATAGCCCCGGCATTTTACTCCCGCGTAGTAAAATTTGCAGTAGCCGCTTCATTTCCTTAGACCCCCCTCCACACACACACCCCAAAACTCCACGCGCGTGCGCGCGCGCGCACACACACACATAACAACACCACAACCCCTCCCTCGCTCAAAACCCTAGCAATGCCACCGCCACCGCCGCCGCAAGGCCTCCATTATCAACATCTGCCGGTTTGCCCGTGTAGCTTACCCACCGATCTCCATACCCTAGCCGCCCTGAGTTTCTTAGATGCCGTCTACCAAATGCCCCCTTTCCCATAGATCCCATCCCCATCCCCCACTCCAGAGCATCGCAGCCTAAGCCTGGCTACGCTTCCTGTGGAGCTCAAGGAGCGACTGGCCCAAAAGAGGTGTATCACGGCCTCTTCGCCCGACGTCGCCGAGGTGGCCGCCGAGGAAGCTGACGACCATTACTGGCCATGGGCTCTCAATCAGTGGGCTAGAGTATGCTGGTATGTCGCAGACGCCGGCTACGACATCGAGGTCCTCGATAGTGATGGCCTGACGCAGGCTATTTCACAGGTTAAGTGGCCCACCCCCAACCCCTCGGGTTCAACCGCCATCGATCTCATCCATGGCTCCGCTGCTGATCTCCTCTAGCTCGCTGTCAAGAATTTGCCATCCTACATCACCATCGAGCCCCTTTTGTCATTTCTGAAGGACACGTTCTGCGACACTGGCTTGGGATCCACAACTTCCAAGTCAAGCCTCATCGACGGCGACCACGAGGGGGGCACCCTCTCCGGCTCTTCCAAGGGGAAAGAGCCCATCTGCGACATCAGGGAGGGCACCCTACAGCCGTGCTCTTCCAAGGGGAAGGAGCCCATCTGTGACAACATGGAGCGCACCCAGGGTCCGTGCTCTTCCCACGGGAACGAGCCCATCTATGACAAGTGAGGAAACCCATGATATGTTTTGCCGTGCCTCTTCACAGGGGGGAACCCATGATTTGTTTTGTTGAGTCCCTTTTATAGTGTACTGAGAATATGTCCAGTTTTAATTGCTATATTTGATTGTTTGGAGTATGCCTTGTTTATTTCAGTTGTTCACAATGTGATGCTCTATATGTGCAACTATTTACTGTGCAGTACATTTTCATCAATACCAGTTTTAAACATACCGATAGGAATGCATATATTTGCTTGCTGTTAAGCCTGTTATAGCTAGCATATGCCTCTTTTAAAGTTTTTTGGTTGTTCGGTTGTTTGTAGTTAGCATATGTCCAGTTTCAAATGCTATCTTTGGTTGTTCATAGTATGCCTTGTTTATTCCAGTTATTCACAACGTGATGTTCTATATGTGCAGGTATGAACTGTGCAGTTCAATTTCATCAATACCAGTTTCAACAATACCACTATGAATGACTACATTTGGTTGCTGTGAAGCATGTTGTAGTTAACACGCCTTTCCATTTTTATTTAACAATAACCAGTGTACTTAGACCGGAACAATACCAGTTTGAATGACTATATTTGCTTGTTGTTAAATGTTAGGCCTGTTGCAGTTAACACACCTTTCCACTTCTTGTTTTGCTTAACTAGCATGCTTAAACCTGCACACTGAAGCTATCGTTTGGAGATTATTTTGTCTACCATGGATATACTTGGTTGATGTTTAGCCTGTTGTGCTTAACATGCCTCTCAATGTACTTACACAGGACAATTTTAGGAACGACTGCTGTTTTCCATCGAGGTTAGTTTCATCCCATGGCTTATATATACCCACTGTTCAGGATATCGGTAGCTGGTACCATATAGGCCAGGGGCTGATAAGGGATTTCGGTGAATCAGACTTTTAACTGAATTTATATGTAACCCATTTATCGGTAGGTTAACTAGGGCCATATCTAATATATCTGAGGCTACATAGCAACATGCACTATACTAAATGTCTAAATATGCAATCCTAGGCTACATAGCAACTAGGAAGAGTGTTACCTTAATGTTCTGATGATGTCTAGATATACGTAGAAGAGCAGCAGCAACAACAACAACAACAACAACAACAACAACAACAACAACAACAACAACAACAACACAGCAGCAGTTAACTGCAGTTAATCGGCCGATAATTTGTAAAAATGCAATAAACTCCCTCCGGCCCATAATATAACATGTTAATTCATCAAATATGTGAGTATATTGGATTTTATAAGATATTATATAATGGGACGGAGGGAGTGTTGTACTACATCATTGTGCAATTGCTGTTTAGCTTCTAATATTAACTTGGTCCTTTTAGGTACATATGTCATTGGTAAAGATCCGCACTTCGACCATTTCTGTGTATGGGGCAATGAGATATTGATGAACCATCATCAAGTGAGGAAGCTGATGAAGATTGTTAGTAAAATGGGTCAAAAGATGGCAATTAAACTATTTGTTTACACTTTATCCAAGACAACAGCGAACTGCAGGATGGTAAGTAAGAACTCTGCAGTCTTCTTTTTACTGCCCATAATGAGTTGTGTTAGATGACAATGTATGAATATTTTTCCGTTGTAGTGGTTCCCAAAGCAGTTTACTCAAGATTACCTCTCAAACTACATGATTGGCGGGCATGCAAAGGTTAAAGTATTTCTACCAGAACACGATGACTATCTAGATGTCTTCATGAAGATAGTGAAGGATGGGCGATCAACTATCACAAGGGGTTGGACTAGAGTCGTGTGTGCCTTCTGCATAGAGGAGGGCACAATATGGGCATTCCGCTTCACCTTGTTCAGCAACCAGAATGTCTTTCGCCTCTTTCTTTGCCGTCTTTATTAGTACAAGTATACAACTGTGGTTCATCATTCTTTATTTGGTGCTTATGTAATTCTTGAACATATGTACCTATGAATCGAATAATGCATTGGTTGTTTGAACGTGATGGATATGAATAAAGCTATAGCATACTTTCAAATTCAAATTTGGTACAATTTTAAATAGAAGCAATTAAATTAGGGTGAAATTACGCTCTGCAGGTCGTTACGGCTCACACGATTGGTAAAACACAAACGTGTGTGATATACACCATAATCCGACACGGTTCATAGAGAGGAAACGTATGCGAGCATGCAAATAGTTGCCGTTTACAAAGGGTGTGTGATGTCAGACAATATCACAAACGGTGCGAGCAAACTAAATGTTTGTGATAGTCGCCTTATCGTACATGATTTACAATCATGAACTATTTCTGATGTGGTACGCATTGTAAACATTGCACCATAGAATAGCGTGTGCGATAGTTATCCTGTACGACACTGTTACGATGGTCCAACGTTTTGTAATCCTATCCGACACTCGTACGATGATTAGCTAATCTTCTTAATTAGTTATCACATACGGTTCGGGAAAAGTGAATGTGTGTCATTGTCTGCTTATCATACATGTACTATAATCATGAATTGTTTGTGATGGGCCAGGCATCATAAACGCAGCACCATAGAATACCGACTGCGATGGTAATGCCAGCACACACGAGTAGCAAGGATGGAGTATTTGGGATATTAGATATATCCCAAACAGCTGTGTGGAGAATCGCGTTTGGGATAGGTGTGGGCATTGCATACGCTTTGTTCTAGAAAACGTATGCACTCCTACTCCCTATCCCCGACGGTTTCTGGGTCATGTGAGAAGGACCCCCTATCACCCACACTAGCAAGGTGACGGTTTAAAATGCCGTCGCGAAAAGGGGTTAAAAACCGTTTGTATAGCAGCTTGTCGTACCAGTGCCATCCCTGGGCATTTCATCGTGCTTGGTCCTAGGTTGCTCCAAAACATGTGTAGACACAAGAAAACAAAGAAAACTAATAAAAACTAAATAAAATACTAAATGTGCAATGCTCACAACGAAAAGTGTAAATATTGGTAATCATGAATATTGGACAACTATTTAGTTCAGTGGGACATAATGCATAAAGAAAACATGCAACAAATGAGCTCTAAAAATGCGTAAAATATAGAGCCATCAACCTCCCCACGCTTAAACATTGCTCGTCCTTGAGTAAGAAGGTTCAGTACCAAAATCTCATTGCTCCCAACTCTAAAATATACATTGAACCAAACACCAAAAGTGATATCCATGCATCATGCAAGCATGCAGAAGTTAACCAGCAAGGGGACAATACAAGCTATCCTCTTAGTTCCATTGCCATTTGAGGTTAAGAAAGAGGAAAATATTTTTGTGGAGCCCAAATTCCCATTGCCAAAGGTTTAGAAAGAAGGTCAATATTATGTTGGGAACATGACAATGACAATCAAAGACAAAAGAAATCAAGCATCAGCGATCGCTTGAAAAACACTAACCCAAGGCATACCAGGTACGATAGTAAGATTGTCTGTCTGAGTTATTCCACCGCCCAACTACCTATGCAGCACTGAGAACAAGCCTATGCCTCACACTTAAGGGAAAGATAGAAAAATGATTGGGGTTTTGAGAAGTAAAAAACAAAGAAAGTCTTGCATCAACGCAACTGACCATTAGGCTATGGAGAAGGCCCTATGATCGACGTTAAGACAAGGAGTAGTGATCGACATGCAACTAGGATGAACATAGATCTATGAATATGTGAAAGCCCTCCTATGGACTAAGTGGGGGTGCATCCAACTTGCTTGCTCATGAAGACCTCGAGCTTTTGACGATGCTCGTCATCGGAATATATATACAAGCCAAGTTCTATAGTGTAGGTTCCCCACCAGTATGAAACATGAAGCTCATGAAACTTTCTACTTTACAATGTATTAAGTGGTGCTACTTTGAAGCACAAGTGTATACTAAAAAGGATAATAGTGTTGCTCCTTCTCTCTTCCTCACCTTTTTCTTTTTTTTCGTTCGTTCTTTCTCTTTTTTTTGTGGCACCTCTGTGGTGCATCTTTTATTTGGTCTCTCTCTTCTCTTTTTTTCTTGGTAGGAGCAACATCTTACAATGATGAACAATACACTTTACATGACTCACTTCAAGTGAATGTAATCATAACTCAAAACTGAAATCATGAGAGAAACTCTATATGATGAATGCCTCTGGCAGTGTACTAGTATGTGCAATGATCCGGCCTAGCATAGATATCAGAAGATAGACAAGCCATGGAAACATCGAGCTAGCCATACTATGATCATGCAAGGCAAATGAAAACATGTGTCTAATCATGTAAGGTAATATGATGGTAGTGCATGGCGATATGCTCGGAATGGCTATGAAAATGCCATGCAGGTAGGTATGGTGGCTGTTTTGTGGAGATGAGGTGTTTTACATGTAGGAAACAAGAGAAAGTCCCCCCATGGGTTTGGATGTACCTGCGAATTATGTGCCAAGTCTCATTGTGAGAGTGGGGAATGCATGGTACCGTTGAGGCTAGCAATAAAAGATGAACGGAAGTGCAAAAAGGCTTCGAACTTGCTTTAGTCATAAATAACTCCAATACTGCACAAGAGTATCACAGTGTCATGTTGCATAAGACTCAAAATCTAATTACCCCAAGGGGATAGTTTGGCAGAGATAAACCCCGTTGCGCATCCCGGGTCAACCAAAGATGTTGGGTTCATCAGCAAAAAGCCTCTACAATCATTCAATCACTAATCAAGCTTCCACTAGAGTCCCCAACTTATGTAATTCGGATAAATAAAGGCAATACTTCAAAGGACTCCTTTATTGGGTTTTTGATAAAAGAAGATGGCAATATTTTTCAGAAGATAACAAGATTCCCACGAGCTAAGTCAAACAAGTGCAAAGCAAGCATGTCAAAACAGCGGGACACACTAATGCACAAAAACCATATGATGAAGAGCATTGCACAAGACACTACACATGCAAAAGTAACCTTCCCACGCTTAGAACTTTGCAATACTAAACTAGGGGAAATTACAAAAGTAAACAGAAACTGCAGTTATTAAAAGAGAGCGTGAGAAGTGGTTACCTCCCCTAAGCTTAGTTAAGCAAAGGGTTAGACACTTTTACCGTTGAGGCGCATAGGACCTCTCTTCTAATAAACATGGACCTTGCTTCATGTGATCTCCTTGTTGTGTTCCGGTGACTGCCCTCCGATAGAACCTTCTAGAAAGAAGCTAAAAATAAAACAAAATATTTTTGTGCTTTTATGGTTTTTCATTTTTTATAGCACAAAGGATTAGCAACACAGGTGATAAAACATAAGCCTCACATTGATCGGTTCATCAACCTAGCTAAGCACCTCGCTTAAGTCAACAAACTAATTCTAAGAGAGACCTGCTCCTAGATTTGGATGAAGTATGTGTGATAGAATATATGAAACACGAGTGTGTAGCTCCTGCGTACCTAATTAAAAAGTGAGATCCTCACTTAAGGTGAGAAACTCGAGACTAAGCAACTTTTATTTGTGCGAGATTCATTTTGGAAAACATTACCGTGCACTTGTTGTTTAAGTTCATCATGTTGAAGCAACCAAACAACTTGTGTGGGTCTTTATACGGTTGGCACCATACCGTACACTTCACCACATAGGGTCCAAGTCCCTGCGAAAATAACACACGAAGTAGAAACATCGATTCGGTATACAGACGGAGTTCGTATACCCATCCGACAAAAAGAAATAAAAGAAAACATAGTTGCTAAAGAGAATTATCGGCTACAGGGTTTTAGAGGCGATTAACACTAGTTACAAAGCAAATAGTCGATTAGAAAATACCTCGTCGACCACAGACGTCGAAAGAGAATCAATTGGAGGTATTTTTGCCTTCATACGAGCGCTTAAACGACTAGTTGCGGTCGTATGGAACACCGTCGTTCGCTCTGTGGAGATGCTCATTGTGGTCGCCAGGTGAAACAACCGCTCATACGAGCGCGAGCGCTCATACGGTAGGCCATCTTTTGCTCTGGTGTTTTTCTCCCTTGCGGCCACGAGCTCATACGAGCGCTCAAACGACCGGGATGGTCGTCTGGAATGCCATCTTTTCTCCTGGAGCTGCAGAACTTCTTGAAAAAAAATTGCTTCCATCTCACGTTAGGCACATAGAAATATTGCAATAAAGTAGGAGGAGGCATGCAAGAAAAATAGGCTATCAACATGCTTATAAATTTACCAATGAAAACTATTGCAACCAATCAAATAGCAACTACTCAATATAAAATAAAAGTGCCGATTCAACATGAATGCAACTAGACTCAAGACACAAAGCTAAGAAAGACATCTACTGACTTCCGGGTTACCTCCCAGGCAGTGCTTTGTTTATAGTCATGCAGCTAGGCTTCGGTGCTCCCTAAGGTCATCCACCCGGATCCCAACGGATATCAACCCCGAGTGTGAGACCAGACTCCGGCCGGGGTTTGGAGCACCTCATAGTAGGGCTCGGCCGGAGTCGCACTCGCTTACGGCGCATCGGCATCATGTAAGTAAATTCATACCCGCTCTTTGATGAGTACCGATGCACTTTGATATTAAAAAAAAGAGTATATGGAGCAGCAAGGAAATTATAACCTTCTTTTTCATCTTGAGTGTACCTGGGAATGTTAGTATCCGAATTTGAAAATTCAATATTAAGGCTATTATCATCTATAAGACTTTTCAATTTACTCTCCAAAGGAGGTCTATGGAGAGCCTGCAGAAAATCAGCCCATATATCATCAAGATCAATTTCTGAATATGAAATTTGGGGTTTGTCCAGTACTGACAAATCAACAGGTAACAAGGAATGATCAGCCACCACGGTGGTTGCATCACTTTTTGATATTTCTTGTAGTGCAAGCAACTCACCCTCCTTTTGTGCTATCTCATCCTTAAGGCGAATGCCAATTGGTGTTTCATCAAAGGGAGTCATCGAAGGAACATCTGGGACAATGGCAATATCTAGTTCAAGCACAACAAATAACTTCAAAACATCAGCTCTCACAATATCCTCTGGTGGAGAACATTCAAGCATTGTTTCAATAGGTTCCATGAAAGCTCTGACAAAATATAGACAAAATAAATGATCATCGAGGTGGGCATTAATTGTGTCCAGACAGTTACCATGTTTAGTAGGAGTTGTCGGAAGGCGGCCTTTCCCTCCTTCATCTCCATGTTCATTTTGCTTGTTGTCTCCTAGACATACTTCCTAGAATGTAGCTTCCAGCGTATTTTTCTTCCACCGCTCGAGTATTTCCTCGGTTTCTTTCATGAGGTTATTTTCCTGCAATTGAGATCCTTGGGAGATCGCGGCGAACCGCTTCTCATATTCCATGAAGGAAGTATTTATATTAACATTATTAGTAATGCAAAAGTCATGGATAATCTCCAAGTCCTCCTTATATGTAGAAACTTGTAGATAATACGGAGTAAGCTCTTTTATCCTTCTCATAAGTTTAGAGGTTCTAAGGAACAATAGTTGCTCCTCAATCAATTCAACATAATCAAAAGGATAATCATCATGATTGTATGACGATATAATAAGGCAAGGGTGGAACTTGCAGCTAAAGCTCATATGTTCATTGGATTTGCAATACTCACAAAAAGTAGGGTATTTGAATATACCTTCAGCGAAGTAATCCAATAATTTTAATCTGTGTTCCACACCAAGACCTTTAAAATAATACTCATAATAAGTGTACGTCATTCCTCTTTTCTTGTTTTGTTCTATTATGGCATCTGCAGAAGACATCTCAGGGCAAGGCATATTTTTGGGTTAAAGAAAAAAATAGTAAGATAAATAGTAACAAACAAAAATAAATTGTGTGCGAGTGGGTAAGTAATAACCAAGCGCTATGCTCCCCTACAACAGCGTCAGAAAATGCATGATGACCTGCAAGTGCACATGGTTATTGTAGCTCTTTCGTTGTGATAAGTAGAGTGTCGAACCCACAGGGAGCTGATAGGAAGACACCACAAACCCCGCAACTACGTTGTCACTTTCACACAACCACATACGCACCCAAATCGGAGTTTGGAATTAGTGTACTCTATCATTGCTAGGAAAACTAGATAAAAAGGTATTTAACTAAACTACTAACAAGAGAGTAAAAGCAGGAATAAATGACACTAAGTTAGTAAGGAAGATGCTTGAGTAGTAAGGCGTTCTCGAGGGTTCTGGAATCACTACCACATATGAACTATCGTATCCTCTAGTAACTAGTCAAATGCATAAGTGGCCGGAGCTGGGTATAGTACGCGTTCTACTCGAAGTAGACTTCATGACATGACGCCGCCATCATAGTCTCCCCCATAAGGTTACAACTAATGATAATTAATGGCCACCCCATGGATGTGGCCTCTCTAATAGTTCTATGTAATTCCCCAATCCTTTGCAAAGGCGAGGGACCAAGGCTTTTACTGTAACCTCTAATTACCCCAATATCCCCAACCATCACAAGGACTATAACATACTTCATGACACAAGGCACAAATGCGAGTGAGTGCTCCTCTCAACATTTGTTAAGGCTACTAACTCGAATTATGAACACGTAATATTGCGTCGCAACAAATATCATATGGGTTTAACCATATCCTCAATAAATAGTGCAACTACTCAATCAAAGACATGAAGGTTAGGGATAAGGGAGAAGGCATGGTGGTATTGCCACCGGTGATGATGGAGATGAGGGCGCCACCGGTGATGGCGGCATGATACGTCTCCAACGTATCTATAATTTTTGCTTGTTCCATGCTGTTATATTATCATTCTTGGATGTTTAACAATCATTTTATAGCAACTTTATATCATTTTTTGGGACTAACCTATTGACATAGTGCCCAGTGCCAGTTGCTGTTTTTTGCTTGTTTTTTACTTGACAGAATATCAGTACCAAACGGAGTCCAAATGTAGCGGAACTTTTTGGAGATTTTTTTTGGACCAGAAGACACAACATGGGCCAAAGAAGTACCAGAGGGGAGGCCCGAGGTGGGCACAACCCAACAGGGTGCGCCCAGGAGCCCAGGCGCGCCCAGGGGTTGTGCCCCCCTCGGTGGCCTCCCGCACCTCCTCTTCGCCCTATAAATCCCCAAATATTCCAGAAACCCTAGGGGAGTCAACGAAACACAATTCCAGCCGCCGCAAGTTCCAGAACCACGAGATCCAATCTAGACACCATCACGGAGGGGTTCATGATCCTCATTTGTGCCTCTCCGATGATACGTGAGTAGTTCATCATAGACCTACGGGTCCGTAGGCAGTAGCTAGATGGCTTCCTCTCTCTCTTTTGATTCTCAATACAATGGTCTCTTGGAGATGTATTTGATGTAACTCTTTTTTTGCGGTGTATTTGTTGGGATCCGACGAACTTTGAGTTTATGATCAGATCTATATCCATGAATATTATTTGAGTCTTCTTTTGATCTCTTATATGCATGATTATTTATAGCCTCATATTTCTTCTTCGAATCTTTGGTTTAATTAGGCCAACTAGACCAATTTTTCTTGCCATGGGAAGAGGTGCTTTGTGATGGGTACGATCATGCGGTGTTCTTTCCCAGTGACAGAAGGGGAAGCAAGACAAGCATGTATCATTGCTATCAAGGATAACAAGATGGGGGCTATTACTACATGAATAGATCTTGTCTATATCATGTCATTGTTCTTATTGCATTACTCTGTTTCTTCATGAACTTAATACACTAGATGCATGCTGGATAGCGGTCGATGTGTGGAGTAATAGTAGTAGATGCAGGCAGGAGTCTGTCTACTAATCTTGGACGTGATGCCTATATATTGATCATTGCCTTGGATATTGTCATAATTATTTGATATTGTATCAATTGCCCAACAGTAATTTGTTTACCCACCGTGTGCTATTTTCTTGAGAGAAGCCACTAGTGAAATCTACAGCCCCTGGGTCTATTCTTTATCATATTTGCTTGGAGATCTATTTTTATTCGCTTTTGTTTTCAGATCTATTATTCCAAAAACCCAAAAATACTTTGCTGCACTTTTTTGTTATTTATTTTATTTCGCGTTTTATCGAGATCTATTTATCCAATCTACACAATTTTTATCCCATCAACTTGACAATTTCTGGCGCCGTTACCCGTAGAGGGATTGACAACCCCTCATAAGCGTCGGGTTGCAAGTATTTGTTCTATATGTGCAGGTACCGTTTAAATAGTGTTGCTTGGTTCTCCTACTGGATTGATACCTTGGTTTCATAACTGAGGGAAATACCTATCGTAGCTGTACTGCATCATCCCTTCCTCTTTGAGGAAATACCGACGTAGTTCAAGCGACATCACGGCGCTTGCACAAGGGCACCGGCCCGATGGCCAGTGCTCATGGCGGTGGAGCCTCCTCCTTCTTCCCTTGGTGTTGTCCCTTCCTTCTCTTGGTGGTGGAGCAATGGAGATGGTTGTGGATGAATGACGTGAATGACATGAGATGTGCATCAGCTAGGGTTGAGGATGACATATATAGAGAGCCTCCCTGGCCTCCTCTCTTGATGGGCTTCATCCAAGGGCTCAAGATGAGCCTTATCCTCTCCCAATCTCTTCTTTACGAGACAAGGGTCTCGTGGGATTAAGCGGGGACGAAGTCGGTGAAGGATCCCGTTTGGAAGGGAAACTTTCAGAGCTGTGTGTGCCTCAAATGACCACTCACGGTCATTCGAAAGGCCATCTTTTGATGTGTCCTCCTCAAGCAAAACGGCCGCCAAATCTTCATACGAACTCAGAATTCGACGTTCTTGGGATCATTGGATTCGTATGAACGACGCCAATCCATTTCTGGTGTTAGATATTGATTTTGAACACTATGGAAAAAATGACTTTTTCCGATCTTTGAAATGGCTAAGTCTGACCCCTGGCTGATTCCGTATTGATCCCGTATTTTTTCCTTTCATCGTGCTTGGTCCTAAGTTGCTCCAAAATACGTGTAGACACAAGAAAACAAAGAAAACTAATAATAACTAAATAAAATACTAAATGTGCAATGCTCACAATGAAAAGTGTAAATACCGGTAATCATGCATAATGGACAACTATTTAGTTCAATGGGACATAATATATAGAGAGAACATGCAACAAATGAGCTCTAAAAATGCGTAAACATCATAGTTGTGGCGCGAAGACCAAGCTAAATCCTACCCATGTTGGTGTCTACTTCTAGAATTCGATGACAAAGTCACTGACAAAGTGCCATTCAAGCACGACCGAGCTGATCAACCTGACCGTCCTCCTCGGGGACGGGACAGGCCAACGGGGAAAAATAGAAACCCCCTCACAATACCTCATAATGAAGGCAAGGACCCAATCCAATACGCTGAGCCATACAATTTGCGAAGGCAAGTAGATGCAATTTCGATCCCGATACGATCCATTTATGGATCACGAGGACACGCACCTGCTGGACAGGTCGGCTACGAGGCCTAGCTAGACAGACATGGTAGGGCCCGGGAGCAAGCACATACCCGGATGCCAATGGATATCCGGCATGAAGCGGCTCATTTTTTAGGGCTTGCACACCCAATATGATTTACAAACAAGGTCATGGAGCATCAGTTCGCGAAAGGTTTAAGCCCATAAACATCGAAGCTTACGACAAAACTACTGACCCGACTGTGTGGATTGAATATTTCCTTCTCCACATTCATATGGCACGGGGAGATGATCTCCACGCCATCAAGTACCTTCCGCTAAAGCACAAAGGATCGACAAGGAACTGGCTCAACAACCTGCCCGAGTGTCATGGTATTTTCGCGGGAGTGGCCAGGGGGCACCGCGTCACGGCAGATGCCAGCGGGTGGCTTATCGTGGGTGGAGCAAGGCTACAGTGGAATATCCGGGACGGGTATGCGAATAGAATGCGGTGGTTTACCCAGGTTCGGGGCTCTCCGGAGAGATAATACCCCTACTCCTGCATGTCTGTATATGAGGTATATTTGCAGTATAATGTTGCTCCTGGAGCTGTATTATGGATGAAGCAGTAGCAAAGAGCTAGCTAGTTAATGTGGCGTGTGAGCCTGGGCTTCATGCCCGTGAGTGTGTGTGCGTCACGGTGTGTGTGAGTGAGAGTGAATGGAGTGTGGGCATGGTGCCCTTTTTATAGTGTGGGAGTAGGCATGGTGGGTGGTGGCCCACCCACCAACTACACTATGCGAGGTGTCATGCGAGGTGACGCGTGATGCAGGCTATAGTGCGCCACTATTGCTCAACAGTGCCAGGTACAGCCGTCTCGTCCGTGTCGGGTCGGATGTGATGTCGCGGTTGACTCCGGGCAGCCGGCTGGCTGGAGCAGCCGGACGGGGAGCAGGTTGGAGTAGCCGGGTGGCGAGCCGGCCGGGGCAGCCGGACAGGGAGCCGTCTGGAGCGGCCGGGTGGCGAGCCAGCCTGGGTAGCCGGACAGGGAGCTGTCTAGAGCGGCCGGGTGGCGAGCCGGCCAGAGCAGCCGGACTGAGGGGCGTCGGCAGCCCCGATGTTTTGAAGCGTCATTTCACCGTCTTGGGCCTATCCGGGGGTCATCCCCCCGACATCGAGAACTCTATCGGGAGCTGGCAACGGCTCAAGGATGCATTTTGAGAAAACTTCCAGGGCACATATGTTCGGCCTCTAGACGGCGATGACCTTAGCCACATTATTCACCAGCCTGGCGAGTATGCTAGGAAGTTCTAGAATCGGTTCTTGACTAAAAAGAACTAGATAATCGACTGTACTGAGGCAGAAGCGATCGCTGCTTTCCGGCATAGTATCCGAGATGAGTGGCTGGCACAACAGCTCGGACAAGATAAGCCGAGATCCATGGTGGCCCGTACCTCTTTGATGACCCGCTTTTGCGCGGGCGAGGACAACTGCTTGGGTCGTAGCACTCACGACACTGAGGCCGACACCTCAGAGGTACACGATGGCAATGGCAGGCCTAGGTGCAACAAAAACTAGCGCCGACATAAAAATAGCAGCAGTGACGTCGATGACGCAACGGTCAACGCTGGGTTCATCAATCCAAGGACTTGCCAGAAAAAGAAGCCCTTTAAAG
Organism: Thinopyrum elongatum; assembly: GCA_011799875.1. NCBI lineage: Eukaryota > Viridiplantae > Streptophyta > Magnoliopsida > Poales > Poaceae > Thinopyrum > Thinopyrum elongatum. The sequence continues at coordinate 404,835,806 of CM022298.1, read as the reverse complement.
GGAACAGAGATGGTCCTACTACACTTGATAAAATCCTCGACAAGCCTTGCCAAATACATGGCACCTCAGATAAGCCTGCAAATCTTACTAACCAAAACTAATGGGTTATCAAGCAGGCTGGAAAGATTGTAGTCGAAGGCCAAGGCAAGAGCCAGTCTCGCAGCAAGGATGAGGATGAACCTCGGAGGCCCAAAAATGGAGGCCAAAAACAATTTCCTCCCGATGTAAAGGAGGTGAACATGATCTCCGATGACCAGAGTCCTCGGTCCCGGCCGCCCCGGAGCTACTGCGGCAGCCGGAGACCTCCAACCCTGCCTCTGTGGAGGATGGAGCCGGCGTAACCGCGCCATCCCTTCCTGCTCGAGAGCAGGCTTTCACGGGGTGGCCTGAGAAGATGGAGGTGGCTTTGACGAGCTCCTCCATCATTATGGAGCACCGTGCCCTTCTTGGCACGGCGTTGAATAGCTTCCGGTCCAAAGAGACCGGAATAAGGGAGGCCTTCAAATGCCTTTTTAAAGGTTTTGAGGTATGTCATATATAACCTGTTTATCATTTTAGTAATTCCTGGGTATTTAGTTGACACTCAACCTACTCGGTAGCCCTTGATAGGCGTATCTGGAAAGAGTTGTCCGAAGACTATAAAAAGATTAACTGCAGATGTGCACATAGGAGCGTAATGAGTAGTAGCCCCCGAGTCCCAAGTTAGTTTTAATAAACTAACTTGGTGTTCATTTATTTGTTATGTTTAATTCAGATAAGAGCGAGAATGCCGTAGCCCCCGAGACTCTGATCGGATTGATAAAGCAGACCAAAGGATCGATATCGATATAAAAGACAAATAATAATTTTAATTTGCAGGCCTCGGCTTCGGCTCCGACACCCAACTCCGAGGAGTTGGCGGAGCTGAATCACAAGCTAGCGCAGTCCAAAGAGGGCATGGATCTTCTTAAGAAGAAGATGGATCAAGCGCAAGGTAAGCAATAAGCCCTTCAATGGACCTTTAGAAGATATTGCAGAGATTGTTTTAACATGGGCATTTTTAATTGTTTTCCAGCCGCCACTCCGAAGCTTGAAGCCCTCCGAGTTGAGCTTAAAAAGGCTCAGCAAGAAGCCGAACGGCAAAAGGCTACGGCGAAGAAGGTCGACAAAGAGCTAGTCGAGGAGAAGGCAGCCCGTGGCAAGGACCAAGCCCGGGTTACCGAGGTCGAGGAGGACCTGAACAGTTTGTACATAGAGCGCGGCATCCTTCAGGATGACGAGATGAAAAAGGTAGCTGAGCTCGAGAAATTGAGCTTAGTGTGTTAAAATGCAGACCATGAGGAGGTTCAGCAAGTGAAGCAAATTGCCCCTGGTAAGCCGTACTTGCTTCAATGTGTTTTTAGTGAAATCAGGTTTGCCCAACTTATGCAAATCTGGCATTCCTCAGACGCTTTCATGGACCTGCCGAGGAGCACGTCGGATGCAGACCGCTACTACGGTTCCCACGAAGGTGACTCCAAGCAGAAGAGCTTCTAGGGGCAGTTCAAGGCACCGTCCCATCCACCTTTGCTGAACAATCAAATGAAGCAGCTGATGGAACTATACCGCATGGTGAGTGATACATCTCCAACGTATCTATAATTTTTTCTTATTCCATGCTATTATATTATCTGTTTTGGATGTTTTATATGCATTAATATGCTATTTTATATTACTTTTGGGACTAACCTATTAGCCTAGAGCCCAGTGACAGTTTCTATTTTTTCCTTGTTTTTGAGTTTTACAGAAAAGCAATATCAAATGGAGTCCAAACGGAATAAAACTTTTGCGATGATTTTTCTTGGACCAGAAGACACCTACGTAACTTGGAGAGAGGGCAGAAGGTTCCTGAGGAGGCCACAAGCCTGTAGGGCGCGCCCCGGGGGGGCGCCCCCTGGCTTGTGGGCCCCTCGAAGGTTCTCTAACCCTAGTTCCACCTCTATAAATTCCAAAATATTCCCCAAACATCAGAAGCGTCCACCAAAATACTTTTCCGTCGCCGCAAGCCTCTGTTCCTATGAGATCCCATCTTGGGGCCTTTTCCGGTGATCTGCCGGAGGGGGATTCGATCACGGAGGGCCTCTACATCAACCTTGCTGCCCTTCCGATGATACGTGAGTAGTTTACCACAAACCTACGGGTCCATAGCTAGTAGCTAGATGGCTTCTTCTCTCTCTTTGATCTTCAATACAATGTTCTCCTCGATGTTCTTGGAGATCTATTCAATGTAATACTTTTTTGTGGTGTGTTTATTGAGATCCGATGAATTGTGGATTTATGATCAGAATATCTATGAATATTATTTGAGGCTTCTCTGAACTCTTTTATGCATGATTAACATATCTTTGTATTTCTCTTTGAACTATCGGTTTGGTTTTGCCAACTAGATTGGTTTTTCTTGCAATGGGAGAGGTGCTTAGTTTTGGGTTCAATCTTGCGGTGTCCTCACCCAGTGATAGAAGGGGTAGCGAGGCACTTATTGTATTGTTGCCATCAAGGATAAAAAGATGGGGTTTATATCATATTGCTTGAGTTTATCCCTCTACATTATGTCATCTTACTTAAGGCGTTACTCTGTTCTTATGAACATAATACTCTAGATGCATGCTGGATAGCGGTCGATGTGTGGAGTAATAGTAGTAGATGCAGGCAGGAGTCGGTCTACTTGTCACGGACGTGATGCCTATATTCATGATCATTGCCTTAGATATCGTCATAACTTTGCGCTTTTCTATCAATTGCTCAACAGTAATTTGTTTACCCACCGTATGCTATCTTCAAGAGAGAAGCCTCTAGTGAAACCTATGGCCCCCGGGTCTATTTTCCATCATATATTTTCAGATCTATAAACCCAAAAACCCAAAAATACCTTGCTGCACTTTATTTATATTTACTTTAGTTTGCTCTTTTATTTATCTTCTATACCTATTTCTATTAGATCTCACTTTTGTTCGTGACGGTGAAGGGATTGACAACCCCTTTTTCGCGTTGTGTGCAAGTGTTTGTTAGTTTATGCAGGTGCATAGATTGGAGACTTGCTTGTGCCTCCTACTAGATTGATACCTTAGTTCTTATCTGAGGGAAATACTTATCTCTACTTTGCTGCATCACCCTTTCCTCTTCAAGGGAAAAATCAACGCAAGCTCAAGAAGTAGCAGGAAGAATTTCTGGCGCCGTTGTCGAGGAGGTTCTACATCAAGCCTACCAAGTACCCATCATAAACTCTCATCTGTTGCACTTACATTATTTGCCATTTGCCTCTCATTTTCCTCTCCCCCACTTTTAAAACATTTTCGGAAAAACACAAAAATATTTTCTGTTTTTATTCGCCTTCTTTCCGTTTGCCTTTATGTCTTACTTGGTTTGTTTGCTCGTTTGCTTGGTATAATTGTGTGTTTATTAAAAATCAAGAACAAAAATTTTATGGATCCTTATCCACTTGCTAATCTTTTTAAGAGATCCAATTATGATGTACCTATTTCTAGTGAGTTCAGTGCACTAGTTTATCTTTATGAAGTTTTGTTTGAAATTTGTGATTCAAATTTTTTTGATGAAGTGTTGAAAGAAGAAATTTATGAAGTGATTCATGATAGCTCCTTGAATGAAAAGCATGATTGCAATGATGTTATTATAAATTCTATTAATGTCAATTGTGCTAATAATATGCAAAACCCCAAGCTTGGGGATGCTAATTTTGCTATGTCCACTACTTATTGCAATGATCATGATTGGGGTGATAATGTTTCTTATGATCTTGAAAAAAAATTAAGCCTCATGATGAATATGATATTGATAATAATGTTTGCAATAATATTGAAAGTGGATTTGGAAGAGTGTCAACTTTAGGAAATAATGATCCCACTACTTTGGAGATTGATCAATCTTATGAAATTTTTGATAAAAGTGGGCTTGGATAAGTAATGACTCTATTTTATGTTGATCCCACTATTTTGGAAGAGTGTCAACTTTGCATGCATGTGGATCATGAAGAGAAAATTTTATGTGATAGCTATATTGTTGAATTTGATTATGATCCTACATGTAACTATTATGAGAGAGGAAAATATGGTTGTAGAGATTTTCATGTTACTAAATTACCTCACGTTATGTTGAGATTGCAATTGTTTCTTTCTTCTTCCTTGCATATGCTAGTTTTTGCTTGTATTGATAATTTGTTTGCGTATAAAATGCCTATGCATAGGAAGTATGTTATACTTAAACTTTCTTTTCACATGCTATATGATGCTCTATTCGTGTTTCAATTGCTTCTTTCATGTGAGCATCATTAAAATTATCAATGCCTAGCTAAAAGGCTTTAAAGAAAAGCGCTTGTTGGGAGACAACCCAATATTTTTATTTTCTGTTTTTATGAGAATACATATTATTACCTCGGCAGTAATTTTGTTTTGGTGTTTTAATTAGTGTTTGAGCCAAGCAAGACCTTTTGGGATGCTTTGGTATATCGTTGATTTGGTTTTGCTGAAAAACAGAAACTTTTGCGACAGTAACAGAATTGTTTTAATTCACTGGAGCATGGAAAAATTCTGAATTTTTTACACAAGATTTATATATGAATTTACTATGTTTTAGTAATTTTTCAAAAAATTTGGAATTACATAAGTATGATTAATATTCTGGTTACTACAGACTGTTCTGTTTTTGACAGATTCTGTTTTTTATGTGTTGTTTGCTTATTTTGATGAATCTATGGGTAGTATCGGGGGGTATGAACCTTGGAGAAGTTGGAATACAGTATATGTACCACCAGTATAAATTTAGAATGAGTTCACAACAGTACCTAAAGTGGTGATTTATTTTGTTATACTAACGAATCTTATGAGTTTTCTGTTGAGTTTTGTGTTGTGAAGTTTTCAAGATTTGGGTAAAGATTTGATGGACTATGGAAGAAGGAGTGGCAAGAGCCTAAGCTTGGGGATTCCCAAGGTACCCCAAGGTAATATTCAAGGACAACCAAGCATATAAGCTTGGGGATGCCCCCGATGGCATCCCCTCTTTCGTCTTCAATCCATTGGTAAATTTACTTGAGGCTATATTTTTATTCACAACATGATATGTGTTTTGCTTGGAGCGTCTTGTATGATATGATTCTTTGCTTTTTAGTTTGCCACAATCATCCTTGCTGTACACACCTTTTCAGAGGGACACGCATTAATCATGAATTTATTAGAATACTCTATGTGCTTCACTTATATCTTTTGAGCTAGGCAGTTTGCTCTAGTGCTTCACTTATATCTTTTTAGAGCACGGCAGTGGCTTTATTTTATAGAAATTGATGAACTATCATGCTTCACTTATATTATTTTGAGAGTCTTAAACAGCGTGGTAATTTGCTTAGGTTATGAATTTAGTCCTAATATGATGGGAATCCAAGAGGGATATAATAAAAACTTTCATATAAAGAGCATTGAATAGATGAGAAGTTTGATTCCTTGCATTTGTTTTGAGATATAAAGATGGTGATATTAGAATCATGCTAGTGAGTAATTGTGGATTGGTAGAAATACTTGTGTTAAAGTTAGTGATTCCCGTAGCATGCACGTATGGTGAACCGTTATGTGATGAAGTCGGAGCATGATTTATTTTTTGATTGTCTTCCTTATGAGTGGCGGTCGGGGAGGAGCGATGGTCTTTTCCTACCAATCTATCCCACTAGGAGCATGCGTGTAGTACTTTGTTTCGATGGCTAATAAATTTTTGCAATAAGTATGTGAGTTCTTTATGACTAATGTTGAGTCCATGGATTATACGCACTCTCACCCTTCCACCATTGCTAGCCTCTCTAGTACCGCGCAACTTTCGCCAGTGCATTAAACCCACCATACACCCTTCCTCAAAACAGCCACCATACCTACCTATTGTGGCATTTCCATAGCCATTCCGAGATATATTTCCATGCAACTTCCACCATTCCTTTTATTATGACATGTACCATCATTGTCATGTTGCTTTGCATGATCATGTAGTTGGCATAGTATTTGTGGCAATGCCACCGTTCATATTTTTTTATACATTTCACTCTTGATCATTGCACATCCCAGTACACCGCCGGAGGCATTCATATAGAGTCATATCTTGTTCTAGTATCGAGTTGTAATTCTTGAGTTGTAAGTAAATAAAAGTGTGATGATCATCATTATTAGAGCATTGCCCCATGTGAGGAAAGGATGATGGAAGCTACGATTCCCTCACAAGTTGGGATGAGTCTCCAGACTTTATAAAAAATAAAAAAGGCCAAAGAAGCCCAAACAAAAAAATGAGAGAAAAGAGAGAAGGGACAATGTTACTATCCTTTTTCCACACTTGTGCTTCAAATTAGCACCATGATCTTCATGATAGAGAGTCTCCTATTTTATCACTTTCATACACTAGTGGGAATTTTTCATTATAGAACTTGGCTTGCATATTCCAATTATGGGCTTCCTCAAATTGCCCTAGGTCTTCGTGAGCAAGCAAGTTGGATGCACACCCACTTAGTTTCTTTTTGAGCTTTCATACACTTATAGCTCTAGTGCATCCATTGCATGGCAATCCCTACTCACTTGCATCGATATCAATTGATGGGAATCTCCATATACCATTAATTTTCCTAGTCGATGTGAGACTTTCTCCTTCTTTTTGTCTTCTCCACAACCACCATATTCTATTCCACCTATAGTGCTATATCCATGGCTCACGCTCATGTATTGCGTGAAAGTTGAAAAAGTTTGAGAACATCAAAAGTATGAAACAATTGCTTGGCTTGTAATCGGGGTTGTGCATGATGAAATACTTTGTGTGATGAAGATGGAGCGTAGCCAAACTATATGATTTTGTAGGGATAACTTTCTTTGGCCATGTTATTTTGAGAAGACATGATTGCTTTATTAGTATGCTTGAAGTATTATTGTTTTTATGTCAATATTAAACTTTTGTTTTGAATCTTATGGATCTGAATATTCATGCCACAATAAAGAAGATTACATTGATAAATATGTTAGGTAGCATTCCACATCAAAAATTCTGTTTTTATCATTTACCTACTCGAGGACGAGCTGGAATTAAGCTTGGGGATGCTTGATACGTCTCCAACGTATCTATAATTTTTTATTGTTCCATGCTATTATACTATCTGTTTTGGATGTTTTATATGCATTAATATGCTATTTTATATTATTTTTGGGACTAACCTATTAACCTAGAGCCTAGTGCTAGTTTCTGTTTTTTCCTTGTTTTTGAGTTTTACAGAAAAGGAATATCAAAGGGAGTCCAAACAGAATAAAACTTTTGCGATGATTTTTCTTGGACCAGAAGACACCTACGTAACTTGGACAGAGGGCCAGAAGGTTCCCGAGAAGGCCACAAGCCTGCAGGGCGCGCCCCCTGGCTTGTGGGCCCCTCGGAGGTCCTGTAACCCTAGTTCCACCTCTATAAATTCCAAAATATTCCCCAAACATCAGAAGCGGCCACCAAAATACTTTTCCACCGCCGCAAGCCTCTGTTCCCGTGAGATCCCATCTTGGGGCCTTTTCCGGCGATCTGCCGGAGGAGGATTCGATCATGGAGGGCTTCTACATCAACCTTGCTACCCTTCCGATGATGCGTGAGTAGTTTACCACAGACCTATGGGTCCATAGCTAGTAGCTAGATGGCTTCTTCTCTCTCTCTTTGATCTTCAATACAATGTTCTCCTCGATGTTCTTGGAGATCTATTTGATGTAATACTTTTTTGCGGTGTGTTTGTTGAGATCCGATGAATTATGGATTTATGATCAGATTATCTATGAATATTATTTGAGGCTTCTCTGAACTCTTTTATGCATGATTAAGATATCTTTGTATTTCTCTTCGAACTATCGGTTTGGTTTGGCCAACTAGATTGGTTTTTCTTGCAATGGGGAGGTGCTTAGTTTTGGGTTCAATCTTGCGGTGTCCTCACCCAGTGACAGAAGGGGTTGCGAGGCACGTATTGTATTATTACCTCAAGGATAAAAAGATGGGGTTTATATCATGTTGCTTGAGTTTATCCCTCTACATCATGTTATCTTACTTAAGGCGTTACTCCGTTCTTATGAACTTAATACTCTATATGCATGCTGGATAGCGGTCGATGTGTGGAGTAATAGTAGTAGATGCAGGCAGGAGTCGGTCTACTTGTCACGGATGTGATGCCTATATTCATGATCATTGCCTTAGATATCGTCATAACTTTGCACTTTTCTATCAATTGGTCAATAGTAATTTTTTTACCCACTGTATGCTATCTTCAAGAGAGAAGCCTCTAGTGAAACCTATGGCCCTCGGGTCTATTTTCCATCATATATTTTCAGATCTATAAACCAAAAAACCCAAAAATACCTTGCTGCGCTTTATTTATATTTACTTTAGTTTGCTCTTTTATTTATCGTTTATACCTATCTCTATTAGATCTCACTCTTGTTCATGACGGTGAAGGGATTGACAACCCCTTTTTCGCGTTGTGTGCAAGTGTTTGTTAGTTTGTGCAGGTGCATAGATTGGAGACTTGCTTGTGTCTCCTACTGGATTGATACCTTGGTTCTTAACTGAGGGAAATACTTATCTCTACTTTGCTGCATCACCCTTTTCTCTTCAAGGGAAAAATCAATGCAAGCTCAAGAAGTAGCAGGGAGGCCGGCCATGGAAGACATCTGCATCAACCTCTGGCCCCAAGAGCCATTGCCGAGCAGCTACTTCGGCCTGGTGCAGCGGCTCCAAGACGCCAACCCCAAGTCCTCCACTGGAAGTGCTCTGGCTGATTGGAAGGTGCTCAACGAGCATATGCGTGCGTGAGGACGCATTACCCCGACATCAGTGCGGCAGAAGTGGCTTCAGGCCCCCTGGAGGGAAGAAACGGACTTCCGAGAGGTACATGGCTGATACGTCTCCAACGTATCTATAATTTTATTGTTCCATGCTATTATAGTATGAATCTTGGATGTTTTATATGCACTTCTATATCATTTTTGGGACTACCCTATTAACTTAGTGCCAGTTGCTGTTTTTTTGCCTATTTTTGATTTTCCAGAATATCAGTACCAAACGAAGTACAAATGCTATGAACTTTTTTGACGATTTTTTCTGGACAAAAGAGACCATGGAAGCTTTGGGAGAGGGCCAGAAGGTGAAGGAGTAGCCCACATGGCACCAGGGCGCGCCCAGGGGGGTTGGGCGTGCCCTGGTGGCTTGTGGGGCCCACGTTCAGCTATTTGATCTAATTCTACCACTATAAAATTCTCCAAAATCGGAAAACCAACAGGTAGCCACCCAAAATACTTTTTCCGCTGCCGCAAGCTTCTGTTCTCGAGAGATCCCATCTGGGGCCTCTTCTGGCACTCGGTCAGAGGGGAATTCGACCACGGAGGGGTTCTACATCAACATTGATGCCGTTCCGATGATGTGTGAGTAGTTTACCACAGACCTACGGGTACATATTAGTAGCTAGATGGCTTCTTTTCTCTCTTTGATCTTCAATACAATGTTCTCCTTGATGTTCTTGGAGATCTATTCGATGTAATACTTTTTTGCGGTGTGTTTGTTGAGATCCGATGAATTGTGCGTTTATGATCAGATTATCTATGAATATTATGACGGAGAATTATTTTGGAATATATGAAAAATACTGGAGCAAATAACTACCGGAGGGGAGCCACCTGGTGACCACAAGACACCAGGGCGCGCCAGGCCCCCCAGGCGCGCCCTGGTGGGTTGTTGTTAGCCCAGCCCACCTCCGGTGCCCATCTTCTATTATATAAGTAATTTTGACCTAGAAAAAAAATAAGGAGAGGACTTTCGGGATGGAGCGCCGCCGTCTCGAGGCAGAACTTGGGCAGGAGCACTTTTGCCCTCCGGGGGAGCAATTCTGCCGGGGGAACTTCCCTCCCGGAGGGGGGAATCGAAGCCATCGTCATCACCAACAACGCTGTCATCTTTGGGAGGCCAATCTCCATCAACACCTTCAATAGCACCATGTCCTCTCAAAGCCTAGTTCATCTCTTGTGATCAATCTTTGTACCGGAACCTCAGATTGGTACCTGTGGGTGACTAGTAGTGTTGATTACATCTTGTAGTTGATTACTATATGATTTATTGGTTGGAATATTATATGTTCGGATCCATTATGCTATTTAATACCCCTTTGATCTTGAGCATGAATATCATTTGTGAGTAGTTACTTTAGTTCTTGAGGTCACGGGAGAAGTCATGTTGCATGTAATCATGTGAACTTGATATGTGTTCGATATTTTGATGATATGCATGTTGTGATTCCCTTAGTGGTGTCATGTGAACGTCGACTACATGGCACTTCACCATATTTGGGCCTAAGCCAATGCATTGTGGAGTAGTTATTAGATGATGGGTTGCTAGAGTGATAGAAGCTTAAACCCTAGTTTATGTGCTACTTCGTAAGGGACCGATTTGAATCCAAATGTTTAACGCTATGGTTAGATTTTATATTAATACTTTTCTCGTAGTTGCGGATGCTTGCGAGGGGGTTAATCATAAGTGGGAGGTTTGTTTAAGTAAGAACAGCACCCAAGCACTGGTCCATCCACATATCAAATTATCGAAGTAGCGAACGCAAATCAAACCAACATGATGAAAGTGACTAGATGAAATTCCCGTGTACCCTCAAGACCACTTTGCTTATTATAAGAGACCGTTTTGGCCTGTCCTTTGCCACAAAAGGATTGGGCTACCTTGCTGCACTTTATTTACCGTTACCGTTACTTATCCGTTACAAATTATCTTGCTATCAAACTACCTGTTACCGACTATTTCAGTGCTTGCAGAAAATACCCTGCTGAAAATCACTTGTCATTTTCTTCTGCTCCTCGTTGGGTTCGACACTCTTACTTATCGAAAGGACTATGATTGATCCCCTATACTTGTGGGTCATCAAGGCTATTTTCTGGCGCCATTGCCGGGGAGTGAAGCGCTCTTGGTAAGTGGAAATTGGTAAGGAAAATTTATTACTACGTGCTGAAATTTATTGTCACTTGTTACTATGGAAAACCATCCTTTGAGGGGTTTGTTCGGGGTATCTTCACCTTGACCGGAAGCACAATTAGTTACCCCTCAACCTACTGCACCTACTAAAAATATTGGATATGAAATTCATTTGGGTATGATAGAACAACTGCTAGCTAATCCTTATGCAGGAGATGGAACTGAACATCCTGATATGCATTTGATATATGTGGATGAAATTTGTGGAGTATTTAAGCTTGCAGGTTTATCTGAAGATGAAGCTAAGAAGAAGGTTTTCCCTTTATCTTTGAAGGGAAAATCATTGACATGGTATAGGCTATGCGATGATATTGGATCTTGGATCTGGAATCGATTGAAATTGGAATTTCACCAAAAAAATTACACTATGCATCTAGTTCATCGTGATCAGAATTATATATATAATTTTTGGCCTCGTGAAGGATCAAGTATCGCTCTAGCTTGGGGGAGGCTTAACTCAATATTATATTCTTGCCCCAATCATGAGCTCTTTAGAGAAATTATCATTCAAAATTTTTATGCTCGGCTTTCTCGTGATGATCAATCCATGCTCGATACTTCTTGTACTGGTTCTTTTATGAAGAAGACTATTGAATTCAGGTGGGATCTTTTAGAAAGAATTAAACGCAACTCTGAAGATTGGGAGCTCGACGAAGGTAAAGAGTCAGGTATTAAGCTATAGTTTGATTGTGTTAAATCTTTTATGATACCGATGCCTTTCACAAGTTTAGCACTAAATATGGACTTGACTCTAAGATAGTAGCCTCTTTCTGTGAATCATTTGCCCCTAAGAGATCTGGTTTAAATATCACCCCGTATTAAAGAAGAAATTAAAGAACCGGTAATAGCTAAAGATGAAACTATCATTTAGAATGTTGATCCAGTTGTGTCTACTGCTTATATTGAAAAACCACCTTTCCCTGTTAGGATAAAGGAACATGCTAAGGTATCAGCTGTGGTTCGCAAAAGTAATATTAAAGTACCTAAACCTCCTGAGAAAATTAAAGTAGAACCTAGTGTTGCTATGGTTAAAGATCTCTTGGTAGAAAATATTGATGGGCATGCTATTTACTTCTGTGATGAAGCTGCTAGAATTGCCAAGCCCGATGAAAAAGATAAACATAGACCTGTTGTTGGCATGCCTGTTGTCTCAGTTAAAATAGGAGATCACTATTATCATGGTTTATGTGACTTAGGTGCTAGTGTGAGTGCTATTCCTTTTACCTTATATCAAGAAATTATGAATGATATAGCACCCGCTGAAATAGAAGACATAGATGTAACTATTAAACTTGCTAATAGAGACACCATCACACCACTTGGGATTGTTAGAGATGTTGAAGTCTTGTGTGGGAAAATAAAATACCCTACTGATTTTCTAGTTCTCGGTTCCCTACAAGATGACTTTTGTCCAATTATCTTTGGTAGACCTTTCTTGAACACTGTCAATGCTACTATAGATTGCCATAAACAAACTGTCAGTGTTAGCTTTGGTGATGAGTCTCATGAATTTAATTTCTCCAAGTTTAGTAGACAACCCTGTAATAAAGAATTACCTAGCAAGGATGAAATAATTGGTCTTGCTTCCATTGCCATGCCTCCTACTGATCCACTAGAACAATATTTGCTAGACCATGAAAATGATATGCACTTGCGTGAAAGAAATGAAATAGATAAAATATTCTTTGAACAAGAACCTCTGCTTAAACACAATTTGCCTATTGAAACTCTAGGAGGTCCTCCTCACCCTAAAGGTGATCCTGTGTTTTAATTAAAGCAATTGCCAGACACTTTGAAATGTGCTTATCTTGATGAGAAGAAGATATATCCTATTGTTATTAGTGGTAACCTTTCATAATATGAAGAAGAAAGATTATTCAAATTTCTAAAGAAGCACCGTGCTGCTATTGGATATACTCTTGATGATCTTAAGGGCATTAGTCCCACTCTCTGTCAGCACAAAATTAATATGGAACCTCATGCTAAATCTGTTTTTGATCACCAACGACGATTAAATCCTAAGATGAAAGAAGTGGTAAGAACTGAAATACTAAAGCTTCTGCAAGCAGGTATAATCTACCATAGCTGATAGTAGATGGGTAAGTCCTGTTCATTATGTCCCTAAGAAGGGAGGTATTACTGTTGTTCCTAATGATAAAAATGAACTTATTCCACAAAGAATTGTTACTGGCTATAGAATGGTAATTGATTTTAGAAAATTAAATAAAGCTACTAGAAAAGATCATTACCCTCTGCCTTTTATTGTTCAAATGTTGGAAACATTATCTAAGCACACACACTTTTGTTTACTTGATGGATATTCTCGTTTTTCTCAAATACCTGCTTCACAACCTGATCAAGAGAAACCACATTTACTTGCACTTTTGGAACTTACGCTTATAGACGTATGCCTTTTGGTTTATGCAATGCACCTGCTACCTTTCAAAGATGCATGACTGCTATATTATCTGATTTTTGTGAAAAGATTGTTGAGGTTTTCATGGATGATTTTTCCGTTTACGGAACTTCTTTCAATGATTGCTTAAGCAACCTTGATCGATTTTTGCAGAGATATGAGCAAACTAATCTTGTCTTGAATTGGGAGAAGTGCCACTTTATGGTTAATGAAGGTATTGTCTTGGGGCATAAAATTTCTGAACGAGGTATTGAGGTGGATAAAGCTAAAGTCGATGCAATTGAGAAAATGCCATGCCCTAAAGATATTAAAGGTATTCGTAGTTTCCTTGGTCATGCTGGTTTCTATAGGAGGTTTATTAAAGACTTCTCTAAAATTTCTAGGCCTCTTACTAATCTTTTACAAAAGGATGTTCCATTTGTTTTTGATGATGATTGTGTAGAAGCCTTTGAAACACTTAAGAAAGCCTTAACTTCTGCATCTATTGTTCAACCACCTGATTGGAACTTGCCTTTTGAAATTATGTGTGATGCTAGTGATTATGGTGTTGGTGCTATTCTAGGACAAAGAATTGATAAGAAATTAAATGTTATCCATTATGCTAGCAAAACTCTAGACAGTGCCCAAAGAAATTATGCTACTATTGAAAAAAAATTAGCAGTTGTGTTTGCTTGTGATAAATTCAGATCTTACATTGCTGATTCCAAAGTAATTGTTCACATTGATCATGCTGCTATAAAATATCTTATGGAAAAGAAAGATGCTAAACCTAGACTCATTAGGTGGGTTCTCTTGCTACAAGAATTTGATTTACATATTACTGATAGGAAAGGAGCTGAGAACCCCGTAGCAGATAACTTGTCTAGGTTAGAAAATATTCTTGATGACCCACTACCTATTCATGATAGTTTTCCTGATGAACAACTAGCTACAACAAATGTTTCTTAGAATACTCCTTGGTATGCTGACTATGCTAATTACATTATTGCTAAATATATACCACCTAGTTTCACATACCAACAAAAGAAAAAAAATTCTTCTATGATTTAAGACATTACTTTTGGGACGACCCACATCTTCATAAAAGAGTAGATGGTATTATCAGACGTTGTGTACCTGAGCATGAACAGGAACAAATCCTTTGGAAATGTCACTCCGAAGCCTATGGAGGACATCATGCGGGAGCTAAAACTGCTCACAAGGTATTGCAATCTGGTTTTTATTGGCCTACTCTTTTCAAGGATGCCCGTAAGTTTGTCTTGTCTTGTGATGAATGTCAAAGAATTGGTAATATCGGTAAGCGTCAGGAAATGCCTATGAATTACTCACTTGTTGTTGAACCATTTGATGTTTGGGGTTTTGATTATATGGGACCTTTTCCTTCCTCTAATGGGTATACACATATTTTGGTTGCTGTTGATTATGTTACTAAGTGGGTAGAAGCTATTCCAACTAGTAGTGCTGATCCTAACACTTCCATTAAAATGCTTAAGGAAGTTATTTTCCCAAGGTTTGGAGTCCCTAGATATTTAATGACTGATGGTGGTTCACACTTTATTCATGGTGCTTTTCGTAAAATACTTGCTAAATATGATGTTAACCATAGAGTTGCTTCACCCTATCATCCTCAATCTAGTGGTCAAGTTGAACTTAGCAATAGAGAAATAAAGTTAATATTACAAAAAACTGTCAATATGTCCTGAAAGAATTGGTCTAAGAAATTAGATGATGCACTTTGGGCCTATAGAACAGCATATAAAAATCCTATGGGTATGTCTCCATATAAAATGGTTTATGGAAAAGCTTGTCATTTGCCTCTTGAGTTAGAACATAAAGCATATTGGGCAATTAAAGAACTCAACTATGATTTCAAACTTGCCGGTGAAAAGATGTTATTTGATATTAGCTCACTAGATGAATGGAGAACCCAAGCCTATGAAAATGCCAAACTATTCAAAGAAAAAGTTAAAAGATGGCATGACAAGAGAATCCAAAAGCGGGAATTCAAAGTTGGAGAATATGTTCTTTTGTACAACTCTAGTTTTAGATTTTTTGCAGGAAAACTTATCTCCAAATGGGAAGGACCATAATTATCGAAGAGGTTTATCGCTCTGGAGGAATCAAGATTAATAATGCCGAAGGTATTAAGCCAAAGGTGGTCAATGGACAAAGAATTAAACACTATATCTTAGGTACGCCTATTAATGTTGAAAGTAATATTATCCAAACCATGACACCGGAGGAACACATAAAAGAAACTTTCTGGAACACTCCAGAATCCTGAAAAAGAGGAGGTACGTGATACGGTAAGTAAACGGACTCCAAAAAATCCGCAAAATATTTTCTGTCAGTTTTGGAATATTAGAAAAATTAGGGAAATAAGAAATAACCAGGAAGGCAACCGAGGAGGGCACGATACACCAGGGCGCGCCTGCCATCCTTGGCGCGCCCAGGTGGGTTGTGCCCACCTCGGGAACCTTCCCGACTCCGTTTTCCTCCCGTTTTCTTGTTTCCCAAGGTAAAAAAAATCTTTATATACCCCCCGAACGTATTGACCACCGTATCGTGGAGAAATCTTTTGTTCTTGTTTCTTGCTGTTTTCTGACAGATCTAGATCGCCATGGCCGCACCGAGCTCCTCCAAGGACAAGTTCTTCGAGAGGGTAATCAACCCCTACTTGTCGGAGGTGATGAAGCACCGTCAAACCATTGAGATGCGTGAGGGGGTGCTCCACATCCGGGATGTTCAAGGGCCCAAGAGGAAGGGAACCGTGGAGGCCAGGCTCGAAGCTATGGAGCAGGAGGTCTTCAAGTGCAAGGGGATGGTGGAGCGTGGACTCAGTGCCAATCACCTCATGATTACAGATTTCACTCGTGATCACAAGGTGGATGGCCGGTCTACGAAGGACATCGTCTTCACCATCAACGAGCAAATCAATTTTCTGCAAAGCCAAATCTATGATCTCCAAAATCAAGTCTTTGAATATGAGGCAAGATTTAAAGGTATGAGTTTAGCTGCCAGTTGTAGGACGTGTGAGACTCGTGCTTCCTCTTATGATGGTGAGCCGCTGCCATGGAAGCCAGAGGATAAGCTCGCTACTACCTCATCACCACCACCACCATCATCTTCCCCACCAAAGGAGACTTGAGTACATGGTATGGGAACTCCCCTTGGCTTGTTCCAAGCTTGGGGGAGATGCCCCGGTATTGTATCACCATCACTTTTATTGCCTTTACCTATCCTAGTTCGATCTTTAGTACAATCATGAATTAGTTGAATAAAAGTTTAGCATGTTCCCCTTTTGAGTGTTAGTTTCGTGATCTATCTATCCATGTAATCGAGTGAGAGTTATATAATAAAGTTAGTTTGAGTCTTTACTTCTTTACTTTTATGTTGCAATCAAATAAAATGAAATAAATGAAAAAAGATCATATGCTAATCTTATGGTAAGTAATGACATCACATAAGGAAAAGTATAAGTGGTAAAATTTATTGGAGATTGACAAACATAGCATTGGTCAATGATGCAACTCATGAAAGAATTAATAAGGGAAGAGAAGATTCACATGCAAATACACTATCTTGGACATCTTTTATTATTGTGAGCCCCCATTAAATATTATATGTCAAAATTGTTGACGTTGGACAAGGAAGACAACATAATGATTTATGTTTGTTCATATTCATATAGAAGTTATATTGTCATAGATCCTTCAACATGTGGTGCTTGCTCAATATCTTTGCTAGCCAAAATTCTGCACTAAGTAGCGATACTACTTGTGCATCCAAAAACCCTAAACCCAAACTCATGTTTTGAGAGTCCACCATACCTACCTATGGATTGAGTAAGATCCTTCAAGTAAGTTGTCATCGGTGCAATAAGGCAATAAAAATTGCTTCTAAATGTGTTGGATCATTTAGTGTAAGAGAAAATTGAGCGTTGTACGAACTTGTGATGGCAAAGTAATAAAAGCGGCGGACTGCATAATAAAGGTTGCTACCATAAGGGGCAATATAACATGACGTTCTTTTGCATTAAGGGATTTGGCATACAAACCAAAAAGCGCATGACAACCCCTGCTTCCCTCTGCGAAGGGCCTATCTTTTACTTTTATGTATTTACTTTTATGCAAGAGTCAAAGTATTCTTCCCTATTCCTTTTTATTTTCTCTTTTTGCAAGCATCATGTGGTGAGGAAAGATCTAGGCACATATATCCAGTTGGATATGAGTGAGCATGAGTTATTATGGTTGACATCACCCTTGAGGTGAATATGTTGGGAGGCGAAACTATAAGCCCCTATCTTTCTATGAGTCCGGTTGAAATTTTTTGCTCATCGGTATGCTGTGAGTGTTAGCAATCATAGAAGATTAAATGATGGTTGAGTATGTGGACTTGCCAAAAGGCTCCGATACGAGACCCTTCCTGAAAATATGATGAATTGTAGTTGCAAAGTTGACTGAGAACATAGTTTGTTGGTTTTCAATAGAGTTTATGCTTTTTACTTCGATGTTGTGGTGAATTGTTACTTGTTCATGAGAAGTTATATGATAAAAGTTATATGATAAAAGCTTTATGATAAAGTTTGTTGTTGTTATGATAATAAGCATGATGCTATTATGTCCGTATTTTGTTTTTATCGACACCTCTCTCTCTCTAGGCATGTGGGCATGTTTTTCGATATCTGTTTTCGCTTGAGGACAAGCGAGGTCTAAGCTTGGGGGAGTTGATACGTCCATTTTGCATCATGGTTTCCTACTGTTATTTATAATATTTTTATGCATAATAATGCTTTATGGAGTGATTCTAATGTCTTTTCTCTCATAAAATGCAAGGTTTACACAAAGAGGGAGAATACCGGCAGGTGGAATTCTGGACCTGAAAAAGCAACGTCAGATATACCTATTCTACACAACTCCAAATAAGCTGAAACTTCAAAGAGAATTATTTTGGAATATATGAAAAATACTGGAGCAAATAACTACCGGAGGGGGCAACCTAGTGACCACAAGACACCAGGGCGCGCCAGGCCCCCTAGGCGCGCCCTGGTGGGTTGTGGTCAGCCCAGCCCACCTCCGGTGCCCATCTTCTGGTATATAAGTAATTTTGACCTAGAAAAAATAAGGAGAGGACTTTTGGGATGGAGCGCCGCCGTCTCGAGGTGGAACTTGGGCAGGAGCACTTTTGCCCTCTGGCGGAGCGATTCCGTCGGGGGAACTTCCCTCCCGGAGGGGGGAACCGAAGCCATCGTCATCACCAACAACCCTCTCATCTTTGGGAGGCCAATCTCTATCAACATCTTCAACAGCACCATCTGCTCTCAAACCCTAGTTCATCTCTTGTGTTCAATCTTTGTACCGGAACCTCAGATTGGTACCTGTGGGTGACTAGTAGTGTTGATTACATCTTGTAGTTGATTACTATATGGTTTATTTGGTGGAAGATTATATGTTCAGATCCATTATGCTATTTAATACCCCACTGATCTTGAGTATGAATATCATTTGTGAGTAGTTACTTTAGTTCTTGAGGTCACGGGAGAAGTCATGTTGCAAGTAATCATGTGAACTTGATATGTGTTCGATATTTTGATGATATGTATGTTGTGATTCCCTTAGTGGTGTCATGTGAACGTCGACTACATGGCACTTCACCATATTTGGGCCTAAGGCAATGCATTGTGGAGTAGTTATTAGATGATGGGTTGCTAGAGTGACAGAAGCTTAAACCCTAGTTTATGCGCTACTTCGTAAGGGACCGATTTGGATCCAAATGTTTAATGCTATGGTTAGATTTTATCTTAATACTTTTTTCGTAGTTGTGGATGCTTGCGAGGGGGTTAATGATAAGTGGGAGGTTTGTTCAAGTAAGAACATCACCCAAGCACCGGTCCACCCACATATCAAACTATCAAAGTAGCGAACGCAAATCAAACCAACATGATGAAAGTGACTAGATGAAATTCCCGTGTACCCTCAAGACCACTTTGCTTATTATAAGAGACCGTTTTGGCCTGTCCTTTGCCACAAAAGGATTGGGCTACCTTGCTGCACTTTATTTACCGTTACCGTTACTTGTCCGTTACAAATTATCTTGCTATCAAACTACCTGTTACCGACTATTTCAGTGCTTGCAGAAAATACCTTGCTGAAAACCACTTGTCATTTCCTTCTGCTCCTTGTTGGGTTCGACACTCTTACTTATCGAAAGGACTACGATTGATCCCCTATACTCGTGGGTCATCAATGACACATATTTGTATCATTTCCATTAAGGATAAAAAGATGGGCTTTATTCATGATTGAGTTTACTTTGTCTACATCATGTCATCTTGCTTAAGGTATTACTCCGTTCTTTATGAACTTAATACTCTAGATGCATGCTGGATACCGGTCGATGTGTGGTGTAATAGTAGTAGATGCAGGCAGGAGTCGATCTACTTGTCTCGGACTTGATGCCTATATACATGATCATTGCCTTAGATATCATCATGATTATTCGCTTTTCTATCAATTGCCCAACAGTAATTTGTTTACCCATCGTATGCTATTTTCAAGAGAGAAGCCTCTAGTGAAAACTATGGCCCCGGGGTCTATCTAGATCATATATAAAAATTTAAAAATATATTGCTGCACTTTTATTTACGTTATTTTATTTTGTGTTTTTATTTATCTAGCTATCTATCACTACGAGATTTGATCCTTGCAATTGACCGCCAAGCGATTGGCAACCCCTTGTTTGCGTTGGGTGCAAGTATTTGTTATTTTCTGTGTAGGTGATGCTAAAGAGTTGTTGTGTGATTCTCCTACTGGATTAAAATTTTCATGTTACTAAATTACCTCTCGTTGTGTTGAAATTGTCAATGTTTTATTCTTCTTCCTTGCACATGCTAGATTATTTTGTCGTCATAATTTGTTTGCTGATAAAATTCCTATGCATAGGAAATATGTTAGACTTGAAAGTGTTTTTCACATGCTACATGATGCTCTTTTTGTGTTTCAATTATTATCTTTCATGTGAGCATCAACAAAATCTCAAGCCAATCTTAATTGCTATGAAGAAAGAGCTTGTTGGAAGACAACCCATTAGTTATATTTTCTATTTTTTTGATTGTGCACACAATTATGCTACTGTTATGGTTGCGTTTTTGTGTTTTAATTAGTGTTTGAGATAAGTAAAGCCTTTGGGATATTTTGGATGATAGTTGCTTTGATTTTGTGAAAAAACAAAAATTTCTGCGTCCAACAGCAGAATTGGTAAAATTTTCTAGAGAGTGATAAAATTCTGAATGTTTTACACATGATTGGTATACAAATTTCCCACGATTTACTAGTTTTTCAGAATTTTTGGAGTTACAGAAGTATAGTCATAATTTAGATTACTACAGACTGTTCTGTTTTTGACAGATTCTGTTTTCGTTGCATTGTTTGCTTGTTTTGATGAAACTATTGTGACGCCCCCGACTCAATCGTGCACTAATCATACACGCAAACATGCACGATCAAGCACAGGGACTCACGAGAAGATATCACAACACAACTCTAACACAAATAAACGGAGATCCACAATATTACAGACCAGGGATCACGAGGATCCGAATACATAAGTCAGTCATACAAATATTATCTGAGTATAGACATAGTTAGACAAGGTTTGCCTTAAGAAGGCTAGCACAAACAATGACTCTAGATCGAAAGGCGAAGGCCTCCTGCCTGGGGCCTCCAATCCTACTCCTGGTCGGCTGGCTCAATCCAGTAGTACGTACCGTCTGGTCCCATCTGGTAGTAAGCTCCTGCAGTGGCATCTGGCTCCTGGGCTCCATCTTCTGTTGTATCATCAAGTAGGGGAATATAGGGAAAAAGAGGAAGCAAAGCAACCGTGAGTACTCATCCGAAGTACTCAGCAAGCAAGGATCTACACTACATATGCAACATTATCAAAGAGAGGCTGTATATGTGGACTGGGCTGCAGAAATGTCAGAATAGAGAGAAGGCCTAGTCCTATCGAAGACTAGCATCTTCACGTAGCCACCATCTTGTAGCAATTAGAAGAGTACAGAAAAGCATTTTATTAAGCAAACATGTTGAGGCAAAGCCTAGAGATCCTTCCTCGACTCCCTGCGAGAAAGCGATCCCGAAGCTTCAATTAAGTAACAAGTATCCAGTTCAAGTAGTAGATCGGGATACACAAACTGAGCGTCCTTTACCGTAGGACCGGCTATCGATAGATTATTTTTCCCTGCAGGGGGTGCACTACTCTTACCCAACACGCTTGATCAACTCTGGCCGAACACACTTGTTGCGTAATGCCCGGCCTTGGAAGATCAACACGAAGCAGCGCCCTACCTAGGCTCAGCAGAGAGGTCAGCACACCAGACTAACCTATGCACCCAGAGGTCTTGGGCCATCACCCTAGGCACCCTGCGCGTTGCGAGACTGGTCGGGGAGCAGGCGCGGCACTGAACTCGTCAGTGAAGTATCCAGCCCAACCCCAACAATCAGCCCGCACGGTGAACCATGACGTCTGAAGAGCTTTCGGGAGAAACGTACGACGTAGAGGGCCCCATAAACCATAATCCCGCGTGGTGGTAGTGCATATAGGGCATGTCGACCCACTCAGATCAAATACCCAAATCCGATAGGCTGATTTAGTAACACGCGGAGACGATCAGAGTTTCTGAAGCTCCGCCACAATATCACACTCGAGTGCCCTTCCGGCACACCCGACATCACAGATCCCCTGCGGGTACCCATCATGGTCGACCCGCCTGTAACAAAGGTCAAAGTAACCATGTGGTCATAACATCAAGGGGGAAACCCCAAGGAATCACCCTCGGTGGATTCCACTTGATGAAATCATCAGGGTGAACGTATGAGGCATCACCCTCGAGGTTCACACTGAGGGGTTGCACGACAAAGTCGTATCGAAAGTGGAGGAGGAATCACCCTTGATGACCACGACCGAACAGCTACACTGCAGAGTATTCATCAGGAGTGTGTTACGAGGTATCACCCTCGGCACTCGATAGTAACTATGCAGAGTCGTACAACTAAGGGGGTGAAGTGATGTGCCGGTCTCTGGTCGATGATCACATTGATCGAGTCGTCGATGATCAAGCAGGGCCAACAAGGGTAAGGTGGTGGGGGTCGCTGATGGTTCACTACCAACTTATACTAAGCAGTTTAACATAGGTAGGTAAGGTAACAATAAACAGGTTACAAAAGCAGGTTATGCATCAGAATAGGAGCAAACATTAACAGTAGCAAAATCTAATGCAAGCAGGAGAAATGGAATGGGCGATATCTGGATGCTCAAAGGGGGGGGCTTGCCTGGTTGCTCTGGCAAGGAGGAGGGGTCGTCAACGGGTTGCTCGTCTGGAGCGTAGTCGTACTATGTTGCGTCAGCGTCGGTCTCGGCGTCTATCGAGAGAGAAGGAGGGGGAGAAGAAACAATAATTTCACGACAAAAATGTAAACAATATGCATGACATGTCTAAATGATATGCAGAGGTGTTCTACTGCCTAACTAAATGATTTAGTTAATTTAGAAATTTATTTGGATTTATTTTATTAAAGTTGAGCACTATTCATTTATTGAAATCAGTCTAAAAGTTTCATGTTTAGGTAGCTAGGGGCATCTGGTAGATGAACGGACCATGTATTTGGTTTCGTCTCGTCGTTCTGAGCAACTTTCATGTAGAAAGTATTTTCATCTGAGCTACGGTTTATTTTATATGATTTTCTAAAGTTTAAATCATTTTCTGAATTTATTTATTCATTTAAATATGAATTAACCAGAACAGTGCAGTTGACCTAGTCAAACTGACGGGTGGGTCCCACTGTCATCGACTGTTTAGGTTAATTAGGGTTTAATTAAACTAATTACCGATTAATTAGACTAACTGATTAATTAGTTTATTAAACAGAATTAATTAAGTTAATTAACTATTTAATTAACTAATTAGTTAATATTTATTTTTTATTTTTACATCGTTCTGGGGCGTGGGCCCCGTTCGTTAGTGGCCCAGGGGGTTTTGGGCCCACTGGTTAGTGGCCCAGAAGCCACAGCGGGCGCGGGGGTTACGGGCGCGGGCGCTAGCCTGATTGGGTGCAGCGGGGCCCGGGCGCCGGAGATGGCCGCGGGCACGACGGAGAGAAGCAGCAGCGGGGTTGGGGGCGGCGGAACCGCGGCGAGGCAGTGGCCGGAGCGGGCGGTGGCCGAGCACGGCGCGCGAGCGGACGCAGCCGTGGTGGCGCGAGTGGAGCGCGCGCGAGGGGCGAGCACCAGCGGCGTCGCGCGTGAGCGGGGCGGGGTGGAGAGGCGATGCGGGGAGCGGCAGCAGCAGAGCAGCGGGGTCGGCGAGCGGGGCGCGGTGGAGAAGAGCAAGGCGAGGCGGGCGGCGGGCGGCGGGCGCGCGCGATGGCGCTGGGGGGGCAGGGGCGCGGCACGGGGCGTACACGTGCGGTGGCCGTAGGCGGCGCAGCCGCGGTGAGGCAGCGGCCACACAGCGAGGTCAGCGCGGGCGTGCGGGCGGCGGAGCAAGGCGGCTGCGGGGCGCAGCGGGGCGCGGGCGGGGCGGTGCGCGTCTGCGCGGTGGCCGAGCGCGGTCCGGCGCGCGTGAGCGCGACGAGCGGGCTAGGCGAGGCCGCGCGCTGAGGCGGCGGTGACCGAGGGGAGAGAGAGGGGGCGGGGTGACGGAGGCCGGTGGCCTCACTGTACGTTGCAGGGGAGAGGGGGCAGCGAGGCTCGTTGAAGCGGCTCGGGGAGGAGACGGGGAGGCGCCGGCGAGGTCGAGGATGGGGCCGGCAGAGGCGGGCGATGTCGGCGATGGCAAGCGGCGACGGATCGGGCGTGGCGCCCCCGATCCATAACCAGGGGAGGAGAGGGAGATCGGGGGGGGGGGGGGGGGGCGGAGTGGGGCGATGGCTAAGGTTTTCGGTGCCAGGGGGGTAAGTAGGAGGGGAGGTGGGCCGGCCTGGTGGGCGGTTGGCTGGGCCGTGGCCCAGTTGGGCTAGGGGGTTTGCTTTTCTTTTTACTTTGTTTTATTTTCCTTTTGTTTTTCTGTTTTGCAAAATGTGTGGGCCCATCTATATTTTTGTAAAATACAAGAGTTAGCCCATTAATTAAAGTGAAATATCTAGCACTGTTATAAAAAGGTTTTGAGTTCATACCATTTCATTTTGATTTTATTAAATTATAAATGGATTAAATACTTCTGTTTTGTTGCTGTTAGAGTCACTTAATTAATTTAGTAAATGTTGATTACAATTTTAGAATTGTCTCTGAATTGTTTGCTATTTAATGAACAATTTAGTTTTCAATTTGGAGCAACTTTTATGTTCACTTTAATTTAATTTGAAGTTTGAATTAGGAGTTTGAAATACAATATGATGCAAATGATGACTAGGCACTGTTAAACTTGCTGACATGGCATTAACTAAGGGTGATCACTGTGGTTAACTACATGGGGTGTTACAAGTCTCCTCATCTAACAAGAATTCTCGTCCCGAGAATTAAGAACATGACTGAAAGAAAGAGGGGTATTCTTCGCGAAGACGATCCTCGCGTTCCCAAGTGGCTTCATCTTCAGAATGATTCGACCACTGAACTTTAAGGAATTTGATTGCCTTCTGACGAGTTCGACGTTCAGCTTGATCAAGAATGTGGTCGGGATATTCTGGATAAGACAGATATTCCCGCAATTCAAGCATTTCATGATCCACAGCTCGAATAGGATCCTTGAAGCAGCGACGAAGTTGGGATACATGAAAGACATCATGCACTTGAGAAAGATTTGGCGGCAATTGCAATTGATATGCCACTTCTCCTTGACGGGCAAGAATACGGAACGGGCCAATGTAGCGAGGAGCTAACTTGCCTTTGATTCCGAACCGATGAGTACCTTTGAATGGAGTGATGCGAAGGTAAGCTTGCTCGCCAGGCTGATAGACCATTACCTTGTGCTTTCGGTCATAGTTGCTCTTCTGACGAGACGAGCAGCTTTCAGATGTTCACGGATGATGCAGACTTTTTCTTCAGCTTGGTGAACAATGTCCGGTCCGACGAGTGATTGTTCCCCAATTTCTGACCAATTCAGGGGGGTTCGACACTTACGTCCGTATAGAACTTCAAACGGTGCCATCTTCAGACTAGCTTGGTAACTATAGTTGCAAGAGAATTCGGCATACGAGAGAGATTCCTCCCACTTCTTACCGAAGGAGATGACGCAAGCTCGAAGCATATCTTCGAGCACTTGATTAACTCGTTCGACTTGACCCTGTGACTGAAGGTGAAAAGTGGTGCTGAAGGACAGGTGAGTTCCCATAGCTTCTTGGAAACTATTCCAGAATCTGGAGGTAAAGAGGCTGCCACGATCCGAACTGATCTCCAACGGAACACCGTGGAGTGACACAATGCGGGAAACATACAAGTCTGCTAACTGACTAGCAGTGATTGTCTCCTTGACTGGCAGAAAGTGAGCAACCTTTGAGAATAGGTCAATGACGACAAAGATAGCATCATGACCCTTCTGAGATCTAGGAAATCAAGTAATGAAATCCATTTGGACCTTGTCCCATTTCCATTCAGGAATATCAAGTGGTTGCAGAGTTCCAGCAGGTCTTTGATGTTCTGCTTTAATGCGATGGCAAACGTCACAGTCAGAAACATAATGAGCAATGTCTCGCTTCATATTAGGCCACCAGTATCTCTGACAAATGTCACGATACATCTTTGTGCTACCAGGATGAATTGACAGAGGAGTGTCATGAGCTTCTTTCATAACGTGTTCTCTCTTATCCTTGAACTTGGGTACGAAGAGACGGCGTTGGAAGAATAGGATCCCATCATTATCAAGATGGAATTCCGACGGCTTTCCTTTTTTGAGGTATCGCTTAATCCTTTCAACTTCAGGGTCATACCGTTGCATAGTCTTAATGCTATGTTCTAAATCTGGTTCAACAACCAGGGTATTGAGATAACCCTGTGGAACAATATGGAGGTTCAACTTGCGAAGCTCTTCATAAAGCATAGGTTGCACTTCCTGAACCATAAGGTTGCTGCAATAAGCCTTGCGACTCAAAGCATCGGCCATTACATTAACCTTGCCAGGGGTGTATGAGATATTCACACTACTGGAATCAGCTGCTTTGCCGTCTGCCAAAGCAGACGGCAAAGGCACTGTTGGCGGACGGCAAAGGCTTTGCCGTCCGCCAGCAGACGGCAAACACTCCGGCAAAGCCGATGCCGGTAAAGGCCGCTTTGCCGTCTGCTGGCGGACGGCAAAGAAGGAAAGTTCTTTGCCGTCTGCTAGCAGACGGCAAAGCTTGTGGACGGCACAAAAAAGGTGACAGCCCCGTTAGGGGGCTAACGGCGCTCTTTGCCGTTAGCCAGCAGACGGCAAAGAGCTTTCCTTCTTTGCCGTCTGCTGGCAGACGGCAAAGAGCCTGCTCCTTTGCCGTCTGCCGGCAGATGGCAAAGACCCTGCTCCTTTGTCGTCTGCTGGCAGACGGCAAAGAGGCCAAATAGGCCAGACCAGGTGAACAGCGTGCTGCCACGTGGCCAATTTGCCGTCTGCTAGCAGACGGCAAATTGGCTATATAGCCCCTGTTTTTTCTTAAATTCAATCAATTTCACAGATATATATATATATATATATATATATATATATTCATTTCAAAATATTTCAACAAGTACATATAGCCAACATATCCCTGCCATATGGATCATCCAACATATCCAACACATATATCATCATCCAACACATATATACACCAAATGAAAAGTCCAACATATCCAACAATTAAGCAAAAGGTCCATATACAATATAGCCACCATCCATCCATACATATATACGTAGCAAGTTTCAAATTGTTCATCCTACAAAATCAAAACAAAAAGGAAGGACAACGAGAAGAGTAGACTCCAACGCAAGCTTCCGTGATCTGAAGCAAATCTGCAAAATGGGAAAGAAGAAAGTTAGAAGAACAAGAAGAAGAAGACTAGAAGAAGAAAAAGAAGCATAATTTTTCTTCTCTTTCCTTTTCTTCTTCTTATTGCTTACTTGTGTCATTTTCGATCAACCTAGTTAAATAGGCCATTTTTGACCTAAATAGGCTAAGTATGTCATAAATGAACTAAATAAGCTAAGTAGAGGTCATTTTGGAGAATATTAAGTCATTTTTGAGCTAAATAAGTCATTTTGGAGCTAATAGGTCATTTTGGAGCTAAATATGCTCCAAAATGACTTAATATGCCATATTAAGTCATTTTGGAGCTAATAGGTCATTTTGGAGCATATTAAGTCATTTGGAGCTAGATAGGTCATTTTAGAGAGCATATTAAGTCATTTGGCTAAATAGTCATTTGGAGCAATATTATCATTTTGGAGCATATTAAGTCATTTTGGAGCTAAATAGGTCACCCTTTATAGATGTAACCCTTTCGAACGGGAGACGCATAGTGGTCACGCATACTGATGATTGACACCTACCTAGCAAGTTTCATCGGCACGAAGACCGAAACAGAGCAAATGAAGGGGGGAGAGGAGATGTCATTTGTGCTCACCCACGAACGCAGAGGCGGAGCTCGTCGAACGCACGGGGAGGTCGTCGAACACCAGACCCTCGCAGCAACGAAAGAACTGCACATTTAAATCAGAAAATATATGACCTAACTCATAATTCACAAATATATGACGGGGTGTCGGTGTCGGGGTGTCGGGGTGTCGGGTTGACTTTCATTCCGTCGATGCTCCCTTCAACAACCTCTCACCTCTCAAGTGGTGGTATATATGTATGGTGGGCACTCCTTGCCTGTTTATTTGGACCGTCTCGGTGACGTTCGTTACTCCCATCCCTTGCTGCATTACCAAGGTCTCACAGCAAGAGATGAGGAGCAACGACCACCTACGACAACAGCCGGTGTCTTTCCTCTTATAACATCTCTCTATCTCTAATGTTATTCCGACCGTCGGTGACGGTCGGTCTTTTCGTCCTCCCCCTGCTTTACGAAGGTCACAGAGGGGGAGGACGAGAAAGACCGACCACCTACGAACAGCCGGTATCCTTCCTTCAAGAGCATCTCATCTCTCACTCTCATCTCTTTCAAAAGGAAGCACCATCAGAATGAAAGTCATCCCTCGACCACTCGACCCCTCGACGACCCTCGACCCTCGACCCCTCGGAGATTCTTTTCCTTATTTCTCTCCTCGACGACCCATGAACGACTGCACCGCACTGAACTCCAGCCATCGACACAACGACCGGAACAGAGCAAATAGGGGAAGGTCAGGGAGGAGATGACAGTCGAGCTCACCCTTAGACCGTAGAGGCGGTAGTCGAATGACATGACACCGGCAACGGGACCGACAGTGCTCCTGAGGTGAAGAAAGATCCCTGCACATGAAAAACAATCCAACATAAGCACCGCAGAACAATATAATCAACAACACTCTAACCTAACGGAATAAAGACACTATTTTTTAAATGAAAATCCATACATAAATCCACCCATACATCTATATAGCATTCATCATCTTTCCATCCATACATCTACACAGCATACATCCATCTAGCAATCCATATAACAACTACAAATTGTTCAAAATCACATATCCATACATCCATCCACAGATTGCTGCACCGCCCCTGTATACATACATCCATCTATCCATCCTTACATCAATCTATCCATCCATCCACAGGTCCATCAACTCCTAAATCCATACATGCAAAAAAAAATAAGAACAAAGAGGGGACCGATGCTCACCGTGGGCTGGGCAGAGGGGGCAGAGGGCAAGGAGGAGCTGGTGGCGCGGTGGTGGAGGAGGGGCGGCGGTGGTGGAGGAGGGGGAGGAGGAGGGAGGGGGCAGCGCAGTGGGGAGGGGAGGAGAGGGGGGGGCAGCGGAGTGGAGGAGGGGAGGGGGCCCGGTGGTGGAGAGGGAGGGCCACGGTGGTGGAAGGGGAGGGGGCGGCGGTGGGAGGGAGGAGGGGGGCGGCGCGGAGGGGAGGGGAGGGGGGGGGCGCGGTGGAGGAGGAGGGAGGGGGGGGGGATGCGGCGTTGTTGTTGGTTTGTTGCTGTTGGTTTTGAGGCTTTTGGTTCGTTTCTATGTTTCTGTATTTCTTTGTTTTGTCTTTTTTCTTGGAGGGAGGAGGGGACGGCGGTCCGGGGGTGGAAGGGGAAGGGGGCGGCGGCGGGGGTGGAGGAGGGGGGGGCGGCGGCGGCGGTGGAGGGGGCGGCGGCGGCCTGCGTGGGAGGGGGCGGCGGCGGCGGCCTGCGCGGGAGGCAGAGGGTGGGGAGGCGGGAGAAAGAGATGTGGAGGAGGGCGCGCGCGCGGGGGGCCAAATTAACCCCCCGCATTGCCGTCTGTTTTTTTTTTGTTTTTTTCTCTTTGCCGTCTGCTGGCAGACGGCAAAGAATTCTTTGTCGTCCGCCAGCAGACGGCAAAGAGGATGACCGTTAGACCGCCACCGCCGTGAAACTGTGGGCCCCTCTTACCTCTTTGCCGTCTGCCAGCAGACGGCAAAGAAATCTTTGCCGTCTGCAGCAGACGGCAAAGAAGTGGCCCGTGTGACCTACCCAGTGCAGTACCCCCGTGGGGTCCACTTTGGACTTTGCCGTCTTCTGGCAGATGGCAAAGAACTCTTTGCCGTCTGCTGGCAGACGACAAAGAGCTGGCAGATGGCAAAGACCCTGTTTGCCATCAGCTGGTTCTTTGCCGTCTGCTTTGAGAAGACAGACGGCAAAGAGCCTCTTTGCCATCAGCTGGCAGACGGCAAAGAGCTGGCAGATGGCAAAGACCCAGATTCCAGTAGTGTCATATCATAATCGGCTATTGTCTCGAGCCATCTTTGTTGACGAAGGTTCAGATCGGGTTGAGTATATAGATACTTCAAACTCTGATGATCCGTGTATATCTCGCAACGGTTACCGAGAAGGTAATGTCACCATAGCTTCAGGGCATAAAAAACGGCAGAAAGTTCGAGATCATGCACTGGATAATTTTCTTCGTGAGGACGCAATTGTCGAGAGCCATAAGCAATCACTTTGCACTCTTGCATTAGGACACAGACTAATCCTTGACGAGATGCATCACAGTATATCACGAAGTCCTTGCGAGTATCCGGGGCTGCTAGCACTAGGGCAGATGTCAACTTATCTTTTAGCGTCTGAAAGCTTTCTTGACATTTTTCTGTCCACTCAAACTTAACACCTTTGTGGAGCAGGTCAGTCAGTGGCTTCGCAATCTTGGAAAAGTTCTTAATGAATCGATGGCAATAACTTGCGAGTCCGAGAAAACTCCTGACTTGCTTAACATTCTTCAGGGGAGTCCAGTCAAGAATAGCCTGAACTCGTTCGGGGTTAACAGCAATGCCATTCTTGGAAATCACATGACCAAGGTAGGTCACTTCAGATAACCAGAATTCACACTTAGAGTACTTGGCGTATAGCTGGTGTTCTCGAAGCTTCTCCAATACAAGCTGAAGATGTTCAGCATGTTCTTCTTCATTCTTGGAATATATAAGGATATCATCCAAATAAACCACGACAAATTTGTCGAGGTAATCCATGAAGATATAGTTCATCAACCGGGAGAAGGTTGCTGGAGCATTTATTAAGCCAAAAGACATAACGGTGTACTCATAAGAGCCATATCGAGTAACAAAGGCAGTCTTCGGAATATCCTCTTCGCGAACTCGAATCTGATGATAACCCAACCTCAAGTCGAGTTTCGAGAACACAGAGAATCTAGCAAGCTGATCATAAAGATCATTGATCCAGGGCAGTGGGTATTTATTCTGAATTGTGGCTTGGTTAATGGGCCGATAATCTTGAACCAATCGGTTAGTTCCATCCTTCTTCTTAACGAAGAGTGAAGGTGCTCCCCAAGTAGAGGAACTGGGGCGGATGAAACCTTTCTTAAGTGACTTGTCGATTTCTTCCTTAAGTTCAAGGAGTTCATGCGGCGGCATCTTATAAGGACGCTTCGCAATAGGGGTAGTGCCAGGCTTCAAGTAGATGACAAACTCGACAGCTCTAACCGGGGGTATTCCTGGAAGTTCTTCCGGGAAAACGTCCGGAAAATCTCGAACGATAGGAACGTTCTCGATTCCTTCCAGAGGTGAGGCATTCAAAGCATTCAGAGCATATATCTAAGCTTCAGCATTCTGAGTAATTCGGGCGGTGTAGTTCACTATCTCATCCGAGGGGTGAAGAAGTTGGATGACTTTAGTGGCACAATTGATCGAAGCTATATGAGCCTTCAACCAATCCATTCCGAGGATGAGGTCTATGGTGGAATATTTCAAGATGATGGGTGAGGCAAGGAATTCAAATCCTTTAATTTCGACGGTAACGTCAGGTGCTATCACGTCAGCATGACAATGACCTCCGGGAGTTTTAACGACTAACGGAGTATGCATCTTCTCATATTGAATGCCATGCATGAATGCAAATTTTCCAGAGATGAACGAATGAGATGCTCCTGAATCAAATAAAACAGAAGCAGGTACTGAGTTAACGAGAAGGGTACCCATCACAGTAGCAGGTTGATCCTGGACTTCTTCAATATCAATGTTGTAAGCGTGTCCACGACCATGAGCAGCAGACCCAGTATTATAGTTACGGGCCTGATTGTTGCCACGACCATTGCCACGGCCGGTACGAGGGAAAGCCAACTGATTTTGAGTCTGGCGGCAGTCCTTAGAAAGGTGACCTGGTTTGCGGCACTTGAAGCACAGACCATCTTCAGGACGAAGAGGAGCATTGGGTGGAGCAGCTTGAGCTCTTGGCTGCCTCGGTGGTGGAGCAGGCAGACATGGTGCAGCATAGTTGTTCTTTGGCGCAGGGGTAGCTGAACGGAACACGTTGTTGGGAATCCAGACTCGACGCTTCTGTGCTGACACCGAAGATGAGCCAGCATCACGATAGCGCTTCTGCGAGTCCTTATGCTTCATCTGAGCGGTCTCAACCAGAATAGCCTTGTTCACAAGAGTAGAAAAGTCGTTGAAGTCTTGAGCAGCAAGTGCAAGCTCGATATCTGGGTGGAGTCCATTACGAAACTTCTCTTGTCTACGGGCATCCGTGGCGATGTCTTCTTCAGCATAGCGGGATAGGTCAAGGAATTCCCGCTGATAGGTTTCGACAGTTTTGTTGCCCTGGGTGAGGTTGCGGAACTGGGTTTTCATCCGGTCCATGATTCCTTGAGGAATATAACGGGCACGAAAAGCAGTCTGGAACTCAGGCCAGGTAACTACTGTTCCAACAGGCAGTGTACGCTTGTGTGTATCCCACCATTAAGCAGCGGGACCCTTTAAGAAAAAGGATGCGAAGGTGACAAAGTTGGCAGGGGAGACATTTGCAGACTCCATTTCATGAGTGATGTCGCGAATCCAGTCATCAGCATCCAGTGGCTTGTCAGAGTTGCGGAACTAAGTTGGGTTAAGACGCACAAATTCTGACAGAGTTATTGCAGCAGGGTTCTGGTTCTGGTTGTTCTGATATGGGAACTGAGCCATAATCCCAGTCATGAGCTGGCGGTTGAGCTCGAATTGTTGCATCATAGCTGCCATATAATCTGGCGGTGGTGGGTGTTCAGGGCCACGACCACGACCACCTGGTCTGACCATCCTGCTAAGTATCAACAGGGGGTAGTTTAGTAAAAGCAATTTGGAGTGTTTAGCGGCAAGCATGATGTAACTCGACAACAGTTAAGCAGTGTAACAGATACTTAACAGTAGTTAATTAAGACATACAGATCCATTCACAGAGTCGGGTACATGCGGACAGCATAACGGCGCAAATTTAAAAGCTAGACATGCTAGGCGGTGCGCAGGCAAGCCGTAAGGAAGTACACAACGGGACATAGCAAAGGCTACGTCAACGTTGGGGAAAACCACTGAAACGGGGTAACTGCAAGTGCGGACAACGAATGGCCGTCGCAGGAAATTTCCTGCACTTCAAGTGCACTCTGATGCAGAACTCGGTCTCGTCAAATGGCAATGAGGAGTACAATGCAACTCGGAGAGAAAGGTTAAACAAAACAATGGAAAGGAAAATGATTATCAGACTAATCAGATCAATGGTAAGGAATAAGCATAGATATCTAGCTCTCCGGGTAGACGAGATTTACGAGATCCTAAGTGTCGGCGTTAGTAAAATCCATTTAACCCGAATAGAAGAGTGATCAGAGTCCCAGAGTAAAGACGAGGAATAAAAGATCCTAATACCACACAGTTGGCGACGTGGGACGTAAGCCACACAGCCAAGTTAGTAAATTAGTTCTTGGATGTCTAGACTCAACTTCGGCCAAGGAATTGGAAGGGGGCTTCCTACAGGCAGTCGGCTCTGATACCAACTTGTGACGCCCCCGACTCAATCGTGCACTAATCATACACGCAAACATGCACGATCAAGCACAGGGACTCACGGGAAGATATCACAACACAACTCTAACACAAATAAACGGAGATCCACAATATTACAGACCAGGGATCACAAGGATCCGAATACATAAGTCAGTCATACAAATATTATCTGAGTACAGACATAGTTAGACAAGGTTTGCCTTAAGAAGGCTAGCACAAACAACGACTCTAGATCGAAAGGCGAAGGTCTCCTGCCTGGGGCCTCCGATCCTACTCCTGGTCGGCTGGCTCAATCCAGTAGTACGTACCGTCTGGTCCCATCTGGTAGTAAGCTCCTGCAGTGGCATCTGGCTCCTGGGCTCCATCGTCTGTTGTATCATCAAGTAGGGGAATATAGGGAAAAAGAGGAAGCAAAGCAACCATGAGTACTCATCCGAAGTACTCAGCAAGCAAGGATCTACACTACATATGCAACATTATCAAAGAGAGGCTGTATATGTGGACTGGGCTGTAGAAATGCTAGAATAGAGAGAAGGCCTAGTCCTATCGAAGACTAGCATCTTCACGTAGCCACCATCTTGCAGCAATTAGAAGAGTACAGAAAAGCATTTTATTAGGCAAACATGTTGAGGCAAAGCCTAGAGATCCTTCCTCGACTCCCTGCGAGAAAGCGATCCCGAAGCTTCAATTAAGTAACAAGTATCCAGTTCAAGTAGTAGATCGGGATACACAAACTGAGCATCCTTTACCGTAGGACCGGCTATCGATAGATTATTCTTCCCTGCAGGGGTGCACTGCTGTTACCCAACACGCTCGATCAACTCTGGCCGGACACACTTGCTGGGTAATGCCCGGCCTCGGAAGATCAACACGAAGCAGCGCCCTACCTAGGCTCAGCAGAGAGGTCAGCACGCCGAACTAACCTATGCACCCAGAGGTCTTGGGCCATCGCCCTGGGCACCCTGCGCGTTGCGAGACTGGTCGGGGAGCAGGCGCGACACTGAACTTGTCAGTGAAGTATCCAGCCCAACCCCAACAATCAGCCCGCACAATGAACCATGGCGTCTGAAGAGCTTTCGGGAGAAACGTACGACGTAGAGGGCCCCATAAACCATAATCCCGCGTGGTGGTAGTGCGTATAGGGCACGTCGACCCACTCAGATCAAATACCCAAATCCAATAGGCTGATTTAGTAACACGCGGAGACGATCAGAGTTTCTAAAGCTCTACCACAATATCACACTCGAGTGCCCTTCCGGCACACCCGACATCATAGATCCCCTGCGGGTACCCATCAGGGTCGACCCGCCTGTAACAAATGTCAAAGTAACCGTGTGGTCATAACATCAAGGGGGAAACCCCGAGGAATCACCCTCGGTGGATTCCACTCGATGAAATCATCAGGGTGAACGTATGAGGCATCACCCTCGAGGTTCACACTGAGGGGTTGCACGACAGAGTCGTATCGGAAGTGGAGAAGGAGGAATCACCCTTGATGACCATGACCGAACAGCTACACTGCAGAGTATTCATCAGGAGTGTGTTACAAGGTATCACCCTCGGCACTCGATAGTAACTATGCAGAGTCTTATAACTAAGGGGGTGAAGTGATGTGTCGGTCTCTGGTCGATGATCACATTGATCGAGTCATCGATGATCAAGTAGGGGCAACAAGGGTAAGGTGGTGGGGGTCGCTGATGGTTCACTACCAACTTATACTAAGCAGTTTAACATAGGTAGGTAAGGTAACAATAAACAGGTTACAAAAGCAGGTTATGCATTAGAATAGGAGCAAACATTAACAGTAGCAAAATCTAATGCAAGCAGGAGAAATGGAATGGGCGATATCTGGATGCTCAAGGGGGGGGGGCTTGTCTGGTTGCTCTGGCAAGGAGGAGGGGTCGTCAACGGGCTGCTCGTCTGGAGCATAGTCGTACTCTGTTGCGTCGGCGTCAGTCTCGGCATCTATCGAGAGAGAAGGAGGGGCAGAAGAAACAGTAAATTCACGGCAAAAATACAAACAATATGCATGACATGTCTAAATGATATGCAGAGGTGTTCTACTGCCTAACTAAATGATTTAGTTAATTTAGGAATTTATTTGGATTTATTTCATTAAAGTTGAGCACTATTCATTTATTGAAATCAGTCTAAAAGTTCCATGTTCAGGTAGCTAGGGGCATCTGGCAGATGAACGGACCATGTATTCGGATTCGTCTCGTCGTTCTGAGCAACTTTCACGTAGAAAGTATTTTCATCGGAGCTACGGTTTATTTTATATGATTTTCTAAAGTTTAAATCATTTTCTGAATTTATTTATTCATTTAAATACGAACTATCCAGAATAGTGATGATGATGTCAGCATGACATCATGCTGACATCAGCAGTCAACAGTGCAGTTGACCTAGTCAAACTGACGGGTGGGTCCCACTGTCATTGACTGTTTAGGTTAATTAGGGTTTAATTAAACTAATTATAGATTAATTAGACTAACTAATTAATTAGTTTATTAAACAGAATTAATGAAGTTAATTAACTAATTAGTTAATATTTTTTTATTTTTAAATCGTTCTGGGGCGTGGGCCCCGTTCGTCAGTGGCCCAGGGGGTTTTGGGCCCACTGGTCAGTGGCCCGGAGGCCACATCGGGCACGGGGGTTACGGGCGCGGGCACCGGAGATGGCCTCGGGCACGGCGGAGAGAAGCAGCAGCGGGGTTGGGGGCGGTGGAACCACGGCGAGGCAATGGCCGGAGCGGGCGGTGGCCGAGCACGGCGTGCGAGCGGACATGGTCGTGGTGGCGCGGGTGGAGCGAGCGCGCGGGGCGAGCACCAGCGGCGTTGCGCGTGAGCGGGGCTGGGTGGAGAGGCGATGCGGGGAGCGGCAGCAGCAGAGCAGCGGGGTCGGCGAGCGGGGCACGGTGGAGACGAGCAAGGCGAGGCGGGCGGCGTACGCGCGCGATGGCGCTGGGGGGGCAGGGGCGCGGCACGGGGCGCACGCGTGCGGTGGCCGCGGGCGGCGCAGCCGCGGTGAGGCAGCGGCAGCACAGCGAGGTCAGCGCGGGCGGCGGAGCAAGGCGGCTGCAGGGCGCAGCGTGGCGCGGGCGGGGCGGTGCGCATGCGCGCGGTGGCCGGGGGCGGTCTGGCGCGCGCGAGCGCGACAAGCGGGCTAGGCGAGGCCGCGCGCTGAGGCGGCGGTGACCGATGGGAGAGAGAGGGGGCGGGGCGACGGAGGCCGGTGGCCTCACCGTACGTTGCAGAGGAGAGGGGGCGGCGAGGCTCATTGAAGCGTCTTGGGGAGGAGATGGGGAGGCGCCGGCGAGGTCGAGGACGGGGATGGCAGAGGCGGGCGACGCCGGTGATGGCAAGCGGCGATAGATCGGGTGTGGCGCCCCTAATCGAGAACCAGGGGAGGAGAGGGAGATCAGGGAGGGCGGAAGTGGGGCGATGGGCTAGGGTTTCGGTGCCAGGGGGTAAGTAGGAGGGGAGGTGGGCCGGCCTGGTGGGCGGTTGGCTGGGCCGTGGCCCAGTTGGGCCAGGGGGGGTTTGCTTTTCTTTTTTACTTTGTTTTATTTTCCTTTTGTTTTTCTGTTTTGCAAAATGTGTGGGCCCATCTATAGTTTTGTAAAATACAAGAGTTAGCCCATTAATTACAGTGAAATATCTAGCACTGTTATAAAAAGGTTTTGAGTTCATACCATTTCATTTTGATTTTATTAAATTATAAATGGATTAAATACTTCTGTTTTGTTGCTGTTAGAGTCACTTAATTAATTTAGTAAATGTTGATTACAATTTTAGAATTGTCTCTGAATTATTTGCTATTTAATGAACAATTTAGTTTTCAAATTGGAGCAACTTTTATTTTCACTTTAATTTAATTTGAAGTTTGAATTAGGAGTTTGAAATACAATATGATGCAAATGATGACTAGGCACTGTTAAACTTGCTGACATGGCATTAACTAAGGGTGATCACTGTGGTTAACTACATGGGGTGTTACAACTATGGATTGTATTGGGGGGTATAAGCCATGGAGAAGTTAGAATATAGTAGGTATAATGTAATTATAAAATATGGGTGGGTTGATAACGGTACCTAAAGTTTGTGATTTGGTCATTATACTAACGAATCTCACGATGGTTTTGTTAAGTTTTGTGTGCTGAAGTTTTCAAGTTTTGAGTGAGACCACGATGGATGAAGGAATAAGGAGTGGCAAGAGCCCAAGCTTGGGGACGCCCGAGGCTCCCCAAGGTAATATTCAAGAACTCCCAAGCATCTAAGCTTGGGGATGCCCCGGAAGGCACCCCCTCTTTCTTCTACCAACCATCGGTAACATTACTTGGAGCTATATTTTTATTGATCACATGATATGAGTTTTGCTTGGAGTGTCGTGTATTATATGAGTCTTTGCTTTGTTTGCTTTTTAGTTTGTCACAATCATCCTTGCTGGACACACCTATTTGAGAGGGACACAATATTTCGTGATTTGTTAGGATGCTCTATGTGCGTCACTTATATTTTTTGAGCTAGGAAGTTGCTCTAGTACTTCACTTATATCTTTTTGAGCACACCAGTGATTATATTTTGAAGAAATAGTTGCAATATCATGCTTCACTTATATTATTTTGAGAGCTGCTAATAGTGATGGTAATATGCACAAAATATAAATTTGGTCCTAATGTGATGGATATTCAAGAAGGATAAAATAAAAACTTTCATGTAGATCATTCAATATGATAAGTTTGATTCCTTGCAATAGTTTTGCGATATGAAGATGATAATATGTGAGTTGTACTAGTGAGTAATTGTGGTTTAGTAGAATATTGGTGTTAAGGTTTGTGATTCCCTATGCATGCACGTAAAGTCCATAGTTATGCAACAAAGTTATATCCTACTTATGGTGCATTATTCAGTGTTAGTTATGTTCAATGCATGTTTATGACCATTTTCATTTTTCGGTCGGTCGCTTCTCCATCTATTTGCTAGCCTCCATTTGTACTAAGCGGGAATGCTGCTTGTGCATCTAATTCTTTAAACCTAAAGTTGTGCCAAATGATTCCACCATACCTACCTATATGCGGTATTTACATGCCGTTCTAAGTAAATTTGCATGTGCCAACTCTAATCATTCAAAATAATTTTCCGTTTTGTGTGCCCGTGCCGCTCATGAAGTGGCAGGGAGTGGCCAATATCTTCCATGCTAGGCGGGTTATTCTCATGATGAGTGTTTATTCACTTGTCATTGCACGAGAAAGTGGCGGGTAATAGGGATGCCACTCCCATAATGAATCAAAATAACAATAAATTTCATGTAAAGTTGAAAGTTTGGAAAGCACCAGTAGATACGTCTAGCCATGGATTGTGAAAGAATGGTGGAAAGGAAATTAACTTAATTTTTTGTTTGGGAACCACCTATAATGTGTCTAGCATGGAAGATGTTGGGAATTCTCTGTCGTTTTCATTGACAGGAAAAGCATGCCTCCCAAAATAGTTTTATCTCTCTATTTTAAGCTTTGAGCTCTGTCACCTCTGCAAATCTCTGCTTCCCTCTGCGAAGGGCCTATCTATTTTACTTTTATGCAATTTTATTTTTATTTTGAGTCTTCACCTTCTCCTATAAGCACCAACTGGAGAACACTATTGTCATACTTGTGCATTGGGTGTAGATAATATTGAGTGTGTTTCATGAATGGATCAATGACTGAGCATGACGGGCTAGGGATAAATTTCTTTAGCATTGATATTTGAAAGACATGATTATTTGTTGCTATGCTTGAGTATCTATATCTTTATGTCAAATTATAGACTATTGCTTTGAATCATTCGAATCTCAATATTCATGCCACAAAAGAAAGATTACATGATGAATATGATAGGTAGCATTCCACATCCAAAATTATGTTTTTATCATTTACCTAGTCGAGGACGAGCAGGAATTAAGCTTGGGGATGCTTGATATGTCTCCAACGTATCTATAATTTTTTATTGTTCCATGCTATTATAGTATCAATCTTGGATGTTTTATATGCAATTCTATGCACTTTTATCTCATTTTTTGAGACTAACCTATTAACTTAGTGCCAAGTGCTAGTTGCTGTTTTTTTTGCCTGTTTTTGGTATTCCAGAATATCAGTACTAAACGAAGTCCAAATGCCACGAAACTTTGGACGATATTTTTCTGGACAAAAGAGACCCTTGAAGCTTCGGGAGAGGGCCAGAAGACGAAGGAGTAGCCCACAAGGCACCAGGGCGCGCCCTTGTGGCTTGTGGGGCCCATGTTCAACTATTTGACCTAATTCCGCCTCTATAAATTCTCTAAAATCAGGAAACCAACAGGGAGTCACCCAAAATACTTTTTTCGTCGCTGCAAGCTTCTGTTCTCGAGAGATCCCATCTGGGGCCTCTTCTGGCACTCTGTCGAAGGGGGAATCAACCATGGAGGTGTCCTATATCAACCTTTCTGCCCCTCCGATGATGTGTGAGTAGTTTACCACAGACCTACAGGTCCATAGCAAGTAGCTAGATGGCTTCTTCTCTCTCTTTGATCTTCAATACAATGTTCTCCTTGATGTTCTTGGAGATCTATTCGATGTAATCACTTTTTGCGGTGTGTATGTTGGGATCCGATGAATTGTGAGTTTATGATCAAATTATCTATGAATACTATCTGAGTCTTCTCTGAACTCTTTTATGCATTATTATTATAGCTTTGTATTTCTCTCCGATCTATTGATTTGGTTTGGCCAACTAGATTGATTTTTCTTGCAATGGGAGAGGTGCTTTGTGATGGGTTCGATCTTGCGGTGCGCAATCCCAGTGATAGAAAGGGACATGTTACATATTTGTATCGTTGCCATTAAGGATAAAAAGATGGGGTTTATTCATGCGTGAGTTTACTTTGTCTACATCATGTCATCTTGCTTAAGGCGTTACTCTGTTCTTTATGAACTTAATACTCTAGATGCATGCTGGATAGCGGTCGATGTGTGGAGTAATAGTAGTAGATGCAGGCAGGAGTTAGTCTACTTGTCTCAAACATGATGCTTGTATACATGATAATTGACTTAGATATCATCATGATTATTCGCTTTTCTGTCAATTGCCCAACAGTAATTTGTTTACCCATGATACGTCTCCAACGTATCTATAATTTATGAAGTATTCATGCCATGTTTGCAACAATTTTATATGGTTTTGGTATGATTTTATTAGAACAAACCCGGACTGATGCTGTTTTCAGCAGAACTACCGTGGTGCCGTGTTTTGTGTAGAAATAAAAGTTCTAGGAATGGGCTGAAAATTTACGGTGATCATTTATGGACCAGAAGAGACACACGGAGCACTGGAGCTGTGCCAGGAGGTGACCGAGGAGGCCACAAGCCAGGGGGCGCGCCCCTAGGGCTTGTGGGCCCCTCGGGTGTCCCCCTGACTTGATTCCAACGCCAAGTACTCCTATATATTCCGTAACCTCCAGAAAGAACCCTAGATCGGAAGTTCCGCCGCCGTAAGCCTCTGTAGCCACGAAAAACCAATCGGGAGCCCGTTCTGGCACCCTGCCGGAGGGGAAATCATCACCGGAGGCCATCTTCATCATCCCGGCGGTCTCCATGATGAGGAGGGAGTAGTTCACCCTCGGGGCTGAGGGTATGTACCAGTAGCTATGTGTTTGATCTCTCTCTCTCTCTCTCTCTCGTGTTCTTGATTTGGCACGATCTTGATGTATCGCGAGCTTTGTTATTATAGTTGGATCATATGGTGTTCTTCCCCCTCTACTTTCTTGTGATGAATTGAGTCTTGCTCTTTGTGGTTACGTTATGTTGGATTGAATATTGGATTTGAGAACACTTGATGTATGTCTTGCGATGGGATATCTATGGTGACAATGGGATGTTCTATTGATTTACTTGATGTATGTTTCGGCACTCAACTCGCGGATTCCTCAGGTGACATTGGGGTAATATATGCATCGGGGTTGATGCACGTTTTCGTCCTACGTTCTCCGATAGAAACTTTGGAGTGATTCTTTGTTGCACGTTGAGGGATTGTTATATGATCCAATTATGTTATCATTGTTGAGAGAATTTGCACTAGTGAAAGTATGAACCCTAGGCCTTGTTTTCAAGCATTGCAATACCATTTTTTGCTCACTTTTACTACTAGTTACCTTGATGTTTTTATATTTTCAGATTACAAAAACCTATATCCACTATCCATATTA
Organism: Thinopyrum elongatum; assembly: GCA_011799875.1. Taxonomy (NCBI): domain Eukaryota; kingdom Viridiplantae; phylum Streptophyta; class Magnoliopsida; order Poales; family Poaceae; genus Thinopyrum; species Thinopyrum elongatum. The sequence continues at coordinate 404,793,763 of CM022298.1, read as the reverse complement.
CACTTGTATCACCATCTCTTCGCCGAACTAGTGCACCAATACAATTTATCATTGTATTGGGTGTGTTGGGGACATAAGAGGCTCTTTGTTATTTGGTTGCTGGGTTGTTTGAGAGAGACCATCTTCATCCTACGCCTCCCACAGATTGATAAACCTTAGGTCATCCACTTGAGGGAAAATTGCTACTGTCCTACAAAACTCTGCGCTTGGAGGCCCAACACGAGTCTACAAGAAGAAGGTTGCATAGTTGACATCAACCCACCGTATGCTATTTTCAAGAGAGAAGCTCTTGTGAAAACTATGGCCCCCGGGTCTATCTAGATCATATATATATATATATCCAAAAATATATTGCTGCACTTTTATTTACGTTATTTTATTTTGTGTTTTTATTTATCTACCCATCTATCACTATGAGATTTGATCCTTGCAATTGATAGCCAAGGGATTGGCAACCCCTTGTTTGTGTTGGGTGCAAGTATTTGTTATTTTGTGTGTAGGTGCTGCTAAAAAGTTGTTGTGTGATTCTCCTACTGGATTGATAACCTTGGTTTCTAACCAAGGGAAATACTTATTGTTGGGAAACGTAGTAGAAAACAAAAAAATTCGGCCTACGATTAACCAAGAACAATATGAAGATGCATAACGGGTTGTGATCAACGATCGTTACCGACTCCAAGAGTGCAGTGAAAGTAGACGAGTTGGTGTAGATCATACTTGGAGTCCCTCGAACGTCGATGACGATCCCTCGAACGGAAGACCAAAAGCACGGCCTCTCTACTTGGTTGCAAGTGTACGGTCTTCACAATCCGGCAGCACTTCACCGTCCAGAGCTAATCGTCGCCAGAGAACTAGAGGGAGGATATTAGAACCACACGGGGCTTCTAATTATGAGGATTAGAGGTGGCTAGGGCTCTCTCTAATTAGTCAACTAGGACCAACTAGAACATGCACTAGATCAACTAGAGGAGACTCCAAAACTTGTGTTAACTACTGGGCACCAAACCTCCACTATATATAGGTTAGAGGGGAGAAGGAGGGCTGCCACCAAGGAGGGAAACCCTCCTTGGGGCGTCCAACTAAGGGGAGGAGGACTAGGACTCCTCCCCTTGTCCAATTCGCCCCCCCCCCCCACAAGGAAAGGGGGGCGCCTTCCCACTTGGGCCCTTGTGGCCCAAGTTGCCTTCCACCTCTCGGCCTTTTTAGGCCCATTGATATTAAATTAAATATATATTTGTTCTAAACATTTTTAGAGCATTATATATATAAATTAACATCCCCGAAATCATTTTCCACCTATATATATTAATCAGTAATACCCAGTATTACTCGATATTCACCAAAACCCTTCCGGTGACCCCGAAACGCTTCCGGAACCTCTCGGAACTATTCCGGATATTAATGAAACAATTCCACAAATATAGTCTCATCAATCATGTCCTACTAATACTCAGCAGATAGTGATTACCTTGAGCTTGTGACCCCATAGGTTTGGTAACCATAGACATGAACGAAACCCCTTCGTTCAATGACCGATAGCGGAACCATGGACATCCAAATCGGTCCCTATGATTACACGAATTATATTCGAGTGAACCTTTGGTTATCATGTGATGTTCCCTTTGCTTCACGATACTTTACAAAACCCGGTGTGCATTAGTATCCTCCAGAGTCATCACCATGCTCACTATACCGTTGCTCCTGTTACCGGTTTTGTTCATCTTTCTCGTTGACGTGTTCCAGCATCCCCGTGATGTAGTCACCTGTGTCTGGCCAGACGATGATGGATGCTGTCACACCGAGAGGGCCCTAAGAATATCTCTGCATCGTCGGAGGAGCAAATCCCACTCTCGAGTTGTCTGGTCACTTGTCAAACTTTCCTGTGATCCTAAAAGTTGTTGTTATGATCACCTTGTTACAGATGACGTTTGAGCAACCCTAAAGCCCACCGTCCAATAGGAAGTGATCGAGACACTCTCATGGTCCGAGGAACTAAAACACATGCTAACACTCCATGTTATAACAGACGATTTTAGATGATGTAATCACATAATATAACATACAAGTATTGGGTCGATTCAATATGATCATTCTTCTAACGTCATACCCTTAATGTTGTTTTAGGACTATCGTTACACTTAATGATATCCTTAGATCTAGAAAACGTGATCATCAACAACACTTGAGCCGGTCTTAGAGGCGAGACCAAGAACCTATTGTTTACCGTTTATCATTCCACACGTGCATATGAATTTTCCACTGAATCGCTTGGAGAGAAGTTTTCCTGCAAAAAATCTAAAACGAGAATTGTACAATAGAACATGTTTACCAATTTTGAATTCCCGCTTTTGGATTCTTTTGTCATGCCATCTTTTAACTTTTTCTTTGAACAGTTTGGCATTTTCTTAAGCTTGGGTTCTCCATTCATCTAGTGAGCTAATATCAAATAACCTCTTTTCACCAGCAAGTTTGAAATCATAATTGAGTTCTTTAATTGCCCAATATGCTTTATGCTCTAATTCAAGAGGCAAATGATAAGCCTTTCCATAAACCATTTTATATGGAGACATACCCATAGGATTTTTATAAGCTGTTCTGTAGGCCCAAAGTGCATCATCAAGTTTCTTAGACCAATTCTTTCGAGACCTATTGACGGTTTTTTGTAATATTAATTTTATTTCTCTATTGCTAAGTTCAACTTGACCACTAGATTGAGGATGATAGGGTGATGCAATTCTATGGTTAACGTCATATTTAGCAAGCATTTTACGGAAAGCACCATGAATAAAGTGTGAACCACCATCAGTCATTAAATATCTAGGAACTCCAAACCTCGGGAAGATAATTTCTTTAAGCACTTTAATGGAGGTGTTATGATCAGCACTACTGGTTGGAATAGCTTCTACCTACTTAGTAACATAATCAACAGCAACCAAAATATGTGTATACCCATTAGAGGAAGGAACATGTCCCCCATAATCAAAACCCCAAACATCAAATGGTTCAACAACAAGTGAATAATTCATAGGCATTTCTTGATGCTTACCGATATTACCAATTCTTTGACATTCATCACAAGATAAAAAAACTTACGGGCATCCTTGAAGAGAGTAGGCCAATAAAAACCAGATTGTAATACCTTGTGGGCAGTTCTATCTCCTGCATGATGCCCTCTGTAGGCTTCAGAGTGACACTTCCGTAGGATTTGTTACTGTTCATGCTCAGATACACAATGTCTAATAATACAATCTACTCCATCTTTATGAAGATGTGGGTCATCCCAAAAGTAATGTCTTAAGTCATAGAAGAATTTTTTCTTTTGTTGGTATGTGAAACTAGCAATGATATAATTAGCATAGTCAGCATACCAAGGAGTATTATGAGAAGCATTTATGACACCTAGTTGTTCATCAGGAAAGCTATCATCAATAGGTAGTGGGTCATCAAGAATATTTTCTAACCTAGACAAATTATCAGCTACGGCGTTCTTAGCTCCTTTCCTATTAGTAATATGCAAGTCAAATTCTTGAAGCAAGAGAACCCACCTAATGAGTCTAGGTTTAGCATCTTTCTTTTCCATAAGATATTTTATAGCAGAATGATCGGTGTGAACAATTACTTTAGAATCAACAGTGTAAGATCTAAATTAATCACAAGCAAACACAACTGCTAAAAATTCTTTCTCAGTAGTAGCATAATTTCTTGGGGCACTGTCTAGAGTTTTGCTAGCATAATGGATAACATTTAATTTATTATCAACTCTTTGTACTAGAACAACACCAAAAGCATAATCACTAGCATCACACATAATTTCAAAAGGCAATATCCAATTAGGTGGTTGAATAATAGGTGCAGAAGTTAAGGCTTTCTTAAGTGTTTCAAAGGCTTCTACACAATCATCATCAAAAACAAATGGAACATCCTTTTGTAAAAGATTAGTAAGAGGCCTAGAAATTTTAGAGAAGTCTTTAATGAACCTCCTATAGAAACCAGCATGACCGAGGAAAGTACAAATACCTTTAATGTCTTTAGGACATGGCATTTTCTCAATTGCATCCACTTTAGCTTTATCCACCTCAATACCTCACTCAAAAATTTTATGCCCCAAGACAATGCCTTCATTAACCATAAAGTGGCACTTCTCCCAATTCAAGACAAGATTAGTTTGTTCACATCTCTGCAAAACTTAATCAAGGTTGCTTAAGCAATCATCAAAAGAAGTTCCATAAACAGAGAAATCATCCATGAAAACCTCAACAATCTTTTCACAAAAATCAGAGAATATAGCAGTCATACATCTTTGAAAGGTAGCAGGTGCATTACATAAACCAAAGGGCATACGTCTATAAGCATAAGTTCCAAAAGGGCAAGTAAAAGTGGTTTTCTCTAGATCAGGTTATGAAACAGGTATTTGAGAGAAACCAGAATATCCATCAAGAAAACAAAAGTGTGTGTGTGCTTAGATAGTCTTTCTAGCATTTGATCAATAAAAGTCAGAGGGTAATGATCTTTTCTAGTAGCTTTGTTTAATTTCCTAAAATCAATTACCATTCTATAGCTAGTAACAATTCTTTGTGGGATAAGTTCATTTTTATCATTAGGAACGACAGTAATACCTCCTTTCTTAGGGACACAATGAACAGGACTTACCCATCTACTATCAGCTATGGGATAGATTATACCTGCTTCCAGAAGCTTTAGTATTTCAGTTCTTACCACTTGTTTCATCCTAGGGTTCAATCTCGTTGGTGATCAACAACAGGTTTAGCATCAGGTTCCATATTAATCTTGTGCTGACAGAGAGTGGGACTAATGCCCTTAATATCATCAAGAGTATATCCAATAGTAGCACGGTGCTTCCTCAGAATTTTTAATAATCTATCTTCTTCATGTTCTGAAAGGTTGGCACTAATAATAACAGGATATATCTTTTTCTCATCAAGATAAGCATACTTCAAAGTGTCAGGCAATTGCTTTAATTCAAACACAGAATCACCTTTAAGTGGAGGAGGACCTCCTAGAGTTTCAATAGGAAAATTGTGTTTAAGGAGAGGTTGTTGTTCAAAAAATATTTTATCTATTTCCTTTCTTTCACGCAAGTGCATATCATTCTCATGGTCTAGCAAGTATTTTCTAGTGGATCAGTAGGAGGTACGGCAATAGAAGCAAGACCAGTTATTTCATCTTTACTAGGTGATTCTTTATCATGAGGTTGTCTATTGAACTTAGAGAAATTAAACTCATGAGACACATCACCAAAACTAACACTGACAGTTTCTTTCTCACAATCTATCTTAGCATTGACAGTGTTCAAGAAAGGTCTGCCAAAAATTATGGGACGAAAGTCATCTTGTGGGGAACCAAGAACTAGAAAATCAGTAGGGTATTTTATTTTCTGACATAGGACTTCAACATCTCTAACAATCCCAAGTGGTGTGATGGTATCTCTATTAGCAAGTTTAATAGTAACATCTATGTCTTCTATTTCAACGGGTGCTATATCATTCATAATTTCTTGGTATATGGTAAAAGGGATAGCACTCACAGTAGCACCTAAGTCACATAAACCATGATAGCAATGATCTCCTATTTTAACTGAGACGATAGGCATGCCAACAACTGGCTTGTTCTTATCTTTAGTATCGGGTTTAGCAATTCTAGCAGCTTCATCACAGAAGTAGATAACATGCCATCAACATTTTCGACCAAGAGATCTTTAACCATAAGAACACTAGGTTCTACTTTAATTTGTTCAAACGGTTTAGGTGCATTAATATTACTTTTGCGAACCACTGTTGATACCTTAGCATGTTCCTTTATCCTAATAGGGAAAGGTTTTTTTTTAATATAAGCAGTAGGCACAACTATTACCGGTTCTTTAATTTCTTATTTAATAGGGGGATGATATTTAAACCACTTCTCCTTAGGGAGATCAACATGAGTAGAAAATGATTCACAAAAAGAGGCTACTATCTCAGAGTCAAGCCCATATTTAGTGCTAAACTTGTGAAATGCATCAGTATTCATAAAAGATTTAACACAATCAAACTCAAGCTTAATACCTGACTCTTTACCTTCGTCGAGTTCCCAATCTTCAGAGTTGTGTTTAATTATTTCCAAAAGATCCCACATGAATTCAATAGTCTTCTTGATAAAAGAACCAGCACAAGAAGTATCGAGCATGGATTGATCATTACGAGAAAGCCAAGCATAAAAATTCTGAATGATAATTTCTCTTGAGAGCTCATGATTGGGGCATGAATATAACATTGACATATTCCTCCCCCTAGCTAGATCAATACTTTGTCCTTCACGAGGCCATAAATTATATATATAATTCCGATCATGATGAACTAGATGCATAGGATAAAACTTTCGATGAAATTCCAATTTCAATCGATTCCAGTTCCATGATCCAATATCATCGCATAGCCTATACCATGTCAATGCTTTTCCCCCCAAAGATAAAGGGAAACCTTCTTCTTAACTTCATCTCCGGGTAAACCTGCAAGCTTAAATAATCCACAAATTTCATCTACATATATCAAATGCATATCGGGACGCTTCGTTCCGTCTCCTGCATAAGGATTAGCTAGCAGTTGCTCTATCATACCCGAAGAAATTTCATAACTAATATTTTCAGTAGGTGCAGTAGGTTGTGGGGCAACTCTTTGTGCTTCCGATCAAGGTGAATATACCCTGAACAAACCCCTCAAAGGATTGTTTTCCATAGTAACAAGTGACAATAAATTTCAGCACGTAATATAAATTTTTCCTTACCGATTTCCGCTTACCAAGAGCGCTTCACTCCCCGGCAACGGCGCCAGAAAAGAGTCTTGATGACCCAAAAGTATAGGGGATAAATCGTAGTCTTTTCGATAAGTAAGAGTGTCAAACCCAACAAGGAGCAGAAGGAAATGACAAGCGGTTTTCAGCAAGGTAATTTCTGCAAGCACTGAAATTGTCGGTAACAGGTATAGTTTGATAGCAAGATAATTTGTAACGAGCAAGTAACGGTAATGGTAACAGAAGTGCAGCAAGGTAGCCCAATCCTTTTTATAGCAAAGGACAGGCCGGAACGGTCTCTTATAATAATCAAAGCGTTCTTGAGGACACACGGGAATTTCATCTAGTCACTTTCATCATGTTGGTTTGATTTGCGTTCGCTACTTTGATAATTTGATATGTGGGTGGACTGGTGCTTGGGTGTTGTTCTTACTTGAACAAGCATCCCACTTATGATTAACCCCCTCACAAGCATCCGCAACTACGAAATAAGAATTAAGATAACAATCTAACCATAGCATTAAACATATGGATCCAAATCAGTCCCTTACGGAATGGCGCATAAACTAGGGTTTAAGCTTCTGTCACTCTAGCAACCCATCATCTAATAACTACTCCACAATGCATTTCCTTAGGCCCAAAGATGGTGAAGTGTCATGTAGTTGTCGGCATTCTGGGAACCAGGGTACCCAGACTTGCCTGCCTGCAGCGCACGGTGTGGCTCCTTCGACGGCCTGGTATGGCCCATCTACAAGACTGACAAGACAAGACCCTCGCGAAGGCCCCCTGGCCTCACAAGGCGGACGACACCAAGACCTCCGGAGGGAGCGGCCTCCTCAGGCTGCCTCCCGAGGAGCGGTGAGTCCTATGCAGGTACCAGCCTCGTGAGGCTGCGATGACGCAAGCCATGATGACCAAGGCCAGGCAGGCGCCAGCGGGCACAGAGGAGGCAGTTTCCTCTTTGGTGCTAAGGAAGCAAGGATAGGCGTGGGTTCCCGAGGAATCTACCAAAGGTTTCCATTCCGGTGCTACAAGACCAAGACCACCAGCATGACAGGACGGATGTCATCGCCGAGCCCACCGCTGCGTCATGATCAGAAGCTTTGCGGGCGAAGACCACCTTTCGTCAGGATAATATGTACTACTTGTCCCCTTTCAAATTGGCCACTGTGGGATCCCTTCCCGCCTACATTTTGGGGGAACAGGACCGAGGCCACTATAAATATAGGTTAGCCACCACCGTAGAAGGGGTCGACTCATTCTCACCCCCGAGCCCTCGCGAGGTTGTTCATCCTCTGTACTTATTCATCCTCAGCCCCTCGTGAGGCCAATCAACCACAAAGCATGAGTAGGGTATTACACCGCAAGGTGGCCCGAACCTGGGTAAACTGCCGTGTTCATCTTCTTCCTTGTTCACGCGAGTCCGGCTAGGCTACGCTGTGGGGCGACGAGTTGGTAGGCTTGAGAGGTTGAGTTCTTCGCACACGCCCGAGAGTTCGAACCTTCTTGGGTCTGCGGAGCCCTGAATCCGACATTTGGCGTGCCAGGTAGGGGCGTGTCGAAGTCCTTCTTCCACAGTTCGTTTCACCTCTGTTCCGTCGCTCCCATGGCCGATGCTCACCGTGTCCGTGCCGAGCGCCGGGCCGCTCGTGTCGCCCAGATGGCACTCGCGGGTAACGGCGCTCCTCGCAGCTCTGCCTCCCTGGTGGCTAACGCTGCCACTGACCCTGCTGCTCGCGAGCAATAGGACTCGTCGCTGCCACCTTCCGTGCGGCGTGATGGCCGCACCGCCACTCCATCGCCTACTCCCGCCATGGCGTCGTCCTCCCATGCTCGCCGTGGGCCGGCAAATGTGCTGGCTGCGCTGCTCATGGCGCGTGAGCTTCTGCGCAACCACCCCGCCAACGACCTCTACAACGACTGGCTCGGCCGCATCGCTGAGCTCGTCAACACTGCCAGTGAGGCCCCTGCACCGTCTCGCTCGCTGCCTCCCCCGCCATCCCAAGCGGGTGACGTGGCTCATGGTGCGCCTCCTCCTCCTCCGCGGCACGACGTGGACCCGGAGCCCAGGCGCAATGCGCCCCCGCGCGACCCACGCCGCGGGGCACCGGCAAGGGATGAAACAAGCTACCAGGTGGTGCAGCGGCCGCAGGCCGATGCGTGCGCTCTCCCGGTGGCACAGCACCAGCACAAGACCACGCGCCGCCAGAGGTCGCGGCGCGCGGGCGGGAAGACCAAGCTCCACCCATGCAGCCCGCACCTATGAGCGCGGCAGGCTGCCGTGCTTTCACCCCGGAGCTGCGCCGCGTTGTCTGGCCTGGCAAGTTCAAGCCGGATCTGCCTCCGCGCTACGACGGCACTCCCGACCCCGTGGAGTTCCTCTAGCTCTACGCGCTGAGCATCGAAGCGGCAAGCGGCGACAAGAAGGTTATGGCCAACTGGTTCCCCATGGCCCTCAAGGATGGCGCGCGCTCTTGGCTCCTCAACCTCCCGGAGGGGTCGATTTCCTCCTGGGACAAGCTTCACGAGCGCTTCATCGCCAACTTCCAGGCCACCCGCGACCGAGCTCCCGTAGTGGCCGACCTGCGGTGCGTGAAGCAGTAGCCGGGCGAAATTTTGCACAAATACATCCAGCATTTCACGAGCGTTCGCCTCAAGATACCGAAGGCGTCGAACGAGGCTATCATCTCGGTGTTCACTGATGTCGTCCGGGATGTCAAGATGAAGGAGGAGCTCACCATCCATGAGGACCTGTGTTCGGCCCTGGAGATGTTCAACCTGGCGACCAGGTGCGCAAGGGGCGAGGAAGGCCGCCTCTCCCTCCTCGTGCTCCCGGAGGCCGACCTTGAAGACAAGAAGGCCAAGGCCAAGGAGGCAAAGTGTAAGGGCCCCGCTGTGCTTGCGGCTGAACCTGAGATGAAGCGCGGTCGTTACCACGGTGAATCCTCCAGGGGCAACCGCCCGTTCTGCGTCTTCCACAATGTCCACAGCCACAACACCAACGACTGCCAGGAGCTTAGGGCAATCCAAGACGGTCACCTTGGCCGCCGCCCCGAGCGTAGCGACCGTGGCTACGGCCGTGGAGGAGGCCGCGGTGGAGGCCGCTGGGACAACCGCGACCCCCGCTAGGACTGGCGTGACCAACCCCGCGAGGACCACTGGCAAGGCCAGCCTCGCGACGGCCCCTGGCGGGACCAGCCTTGTGAGGACTGTCCTCAGGGCAACGCTGGCCTCCCTCCGCTGTCGTCGCCGCCAAGGAGAAACAACGACAACCGACAAGACGATGGGGCTAGGGGCTTCCAGGAGCCTCGCGCGATCGCCTACATCCTGGGTGGTGCTCAGGCTCCCGCCTCCCATCGCATCTTCAAGCAGTTCTCTCACGAGGTGAACGCGGCTCTCCCCAAGCTTGAGGCATCGCATCCCCTCAGGTGGTCCAAGCATGCCATCACCTTTGACTCCATGGACCAACTCAAGTGCTCAGCCGCCGCTGGCATGCTCCCGATGCTCTGCACGCCGACCATCAGCAACGTCCTCATCACCAAAAACCTCATCGATGGTGGCGCGGGGCTCAATGTTCTCTCCATCGAGACATTCGAGACGCTACAAGTGCCCTATGACCAGCTCCTGCCCACCAAGCCTTTCTCAGGAGTGACCGACGGCTCCACCGTTCCCCTGGGGCAGGTGTGCCTCCCCGTCACCTTTGGCAACCGCAACAACTACCACACTGAGCTCATCGACTTCGACGTCACCCATATCGGCCTCCCGTACAATGCCATTCTCGGGTATCCAGCCCTCGCCAAGTTCATGGCAGCAACCCACCATGGCTACAATGTCCTCAAGATGCCAGGAAGTGGCGGCATCATCATGGTTGCCTGCGATGAAAAGGATGCGGTGTGCTCCCTCGAGCACGCCTACTAGGCTGCGGCAGTCAAGAACTCAGACGATGAGGGCGCCATCCTGCCTCCTAAGGCCATCCCCAAGAAGAAGAAACAGCTCCTCCCCAAGTGTCGTCAGGAGGCTGGGGTGCCTGCCGATTGTGCCTCAGGCCCCGCGCCCACTACTGGGGCGCCTTTCCCTCTCGCATAGGAAGGCGCGCCCGACACCCCCCTTAGGACGGGATTGGGGGCTCTCGTCTGGAGGGCCTTAGACCTGACCAGCGCAACAAGGGAGGTGTTCGGGCACCACATGGAGGCGTGATTCGACGCATGCCTCCGTGAGTAAGGCGCAAGGTGCGAGGCGCCGGGCGCGCAAGAGTTCATCACCAAGGCAATCGAAGATCTTCAGGAGGCGCGAGCCATGCGTGGCGAGCGTCGCTCCGCACCACCGGGTGCAGCTCCGCCCCCCGACATGGGCGGCGAGCTGCGCGTCTGCGTCAACATCCCAGACCTCAACAGGGCTGCTTCGCAGGACCTCTTCTGGCCGTCCCGCGTCGGTCGGAGTGGGGGCTACCCCTGTAGCTACGTCCGCATGCCGTTTGGCCTGCTGAACGTGGCCTCCTCGTACCAGTGCTTCGTGCAGGGTGCCATGGCAGCCCACAAGGCCAGGCGCCAGGCGGTCCTGACGGAGGAGGTGCCGGACCCTCGTGAGATCCCCGGACCTCCTGAGCCCCCCCGGACTCAGGAGTCGGTCGGCTTGTGAGGAGCGATCTCTACAGCATGCATCTTCAGCTACTCCAACGCTTCTACAACGACGCTGCCAGGTGACTTTTTGGTTTGTTCAAACTGAGGGCGCCCCTCGGGCTGCATCATCCTCAGGCTGCTAGGGCTCATCCTCGCAGCTGCGTCATTTCGATTCATGTACTCTAGACCAGTTATGCATGCTTGAGTTATTATGGTTGTTAACATTGCGCCGACGATCTATCATCTCTAGAATTACCCTTGCAGTCCCCGCACGTTGCTAACCCGCCTCTTGCTCGTCCCGCGAGGGGGGCTACCGGCACGGCGCCTGTGCTTGGGTCCGTCCTTGCAGCGCTGACAAACCTAAGAGACTGAGCTCTGGATAGCGGGCCAGCCCCGCACATGTCACCTCACCAGGTCCTTAGTGCCTTCGTCTTCTCGCAAAAGGATCATGGGCAGAACAGCAAGCGTGGCTACCTTTTGTATTTTGTGACTGACTAATGCGCAGGAGCCTCCGGAGACGGGACCTCGAGCGGCTTCGCCAACACCTCACCACTTCAGGAAGATGCAACACCGCGCACCATTGGGTACAGCCTCTCCTAGGCACCCCCGCGAGGCGAGCCACTCCTTTCTCGCGCAAGTCGCTTGCACATTAAAGGGGGGCCCTTGAGCACCGTGCCTCAGGGGCTCCTACTGGCTCTCAAGCCCTCACCCCCTGGCCTTGACCACGGCATCACGACCTGGCATACCAGCGGCGGCTGAGCCCCGCTCGAGGGCCGGGTCCTGAGAACGTAGAGCACCATGATGAGTGAGAGAAATGGGGTCGCGAAACCTTGCGGAGGGGCACCAAGGGAGGGGCGTGACTCGACGCCGGTGGCCCTCTCCTCTCGAAATACAACGAACGTCGGTGTTCTCTCATGCCCTTCGCGGAGTTTGCCTTGATTTATTTCAGGAGAAGGAGCTTGCCCTCGCAATCGCAAAACCGAAGAAGCTCGCCCTCGCAACGAGAAACCCACTTCAGGCTGCAAGCTCGCTAAGCTAAGTCGCCTTACACGCTCAGGCGTGAACCTCATCGTTGACATCTTGTTTCCTGCAATTTCGCCCAGGCAAGGAAACCTCCTCTTAGTCCTTCGGGAGCTGCTTGCGCACTAAAGGGGACCTCCCGAGCATCACGCCTTGGGGGCTCTTACCGGACCTTGGGCTACTCACCTCCTAGCCTTGACCACGGCATCGCAACCTAGCATACCAGCGATGGCCAAAGCTTGCCTGGGGAGTGGGTCCTGTCGGCGTAGAGCACTAAGCTACCATGAGAATAAAAGGGGGGGCCCGTGCCCAAGCGAGAGACGCAGTCACGACATAAGTTGGGAATACTAACATTAAGGTGCAAGTGTCACGATCCTTACACGCCCCAGCGGGGCCCTTCATGATTTTTTATGCAAGAATGAAACAAAAGCAAAAGATCTCCTGCGGGCCGCGACCTGGGCAGCGCCGCCCACAACGTCGTGACACCTGGACGACGCCATTCCCCTCCTAAGCCCGGGCACGGCGACACGGCGGCTCGTAGTAGTCGTCATCGCTTGAGCTTGGTCCAGAGGAGGTGCCGTTGCTGCCGGAGGATTCGTGGACAAGGCCAAGGGCAAGTTCACTGCCAGGGGCCTCGCCGTCTCGATCGCCTCCCCTGGGGCAGCACTCCAGACGTTTGCCATCGTACTCAAAGTGGAGGGCGTGCCTCCCCTCCGAGTTGCAGGCGCGGGCGATCGCTCCCCACCCCCGGGTCATGAAGACATCACCGGGGGAGACGACCTCAACCTCCGCCTGCGAAGCTTGGCTGCAGCAGCCGTCATACTGCAGCCACAACTCGACGGGCCCCCTTGACGGTATCTCCCCCGCCAGGAACTGTGGGAGACGGATCCATGTGCGCGGCGGCATCGCCGCCCACACCACAAACTCGCGGGCCGTGCCGCCGGCATGGGCCTGCGGGTAGGGTGGTCGCGCGGCCATCGCTTGTTCTCCTTCCCGGCTTCATCCTCCGTGACTCCCATAGCTGCTCTCGGGAGTGGGGCCCTACGTGCGCATGTTTGCGCTAACGGGGAAACCCGGCGGGGCACGCTCGCACCAGTGTTGGACAGTCGTGGGCGCTGCGGTGACCTTGCTGGGGCGACCGCGTCTTTTCTTCAGCGGGAGCAGCTCCGGTTCCACCCGTGGGGCCTTGCCCTTCTCCTCGACGGAAAACCTCCTCACTGGTGCCATGGATGCTTTGGCAAGATGGCGGGACGATGGAGACGAAGAAGGGGTGAGCAGCAAGAAGATGAAGATGGGCAGGGGGCTCCGCCCCATTCCCCATTTATAGGCGGAGGAAGGCTAACCGGCGGCCTCTCAGGTTCCAAGCAATGATGGCCCCGCTGCATGCACCAGGCAGTTGTCAAGTCGGGCAGTTGCCGAGGCGACGTGGGAAAGCGGAGACGTCCGCGTCCCGTCAAGAACCACGCGTCAACTTGGCTCGTAGATGATTGGGGCCCGCGGTGCTTGTCGGATTCAGGTCTCCGCTGACCCAAGAAACGTTCGAACTCTAGGGCGTGTGCGAAGAACTCGACCTCTCAAGCCAACCGATTCGTCGCTCTCACGGCCTAGCTTGATGAACAGGAAAGGAAAGAGACACGGTAGTTTACCCAGGTTCGGTCCACCTTGCGGTGTAAGACCCTACTCCTGCTTTGGGGTGGATTAGCCTCGCGAGGGGCTGAGGATGAACTAGTATAGAGGAAGAACAACCTCACGAGGTATGTTCTTGTGTGTGTTTGAGCTGAGGATTCGATCTCTCCTTCCTACGGTGGTGGCTAACCTATATATAGTGGCCTTGGTCCTCTTCCTCCAAAATGAAGGCAGGAAGGGATCCCACAACGGCCAATTTTGAAGGGGGACAAGTATTACATCTTATCCTGACGAAAGGTGGTCTTCGCCTGCAAATCTTCTGGTCGTGACGTCGTGGTGGGCTCGGCGATGACATCCGTCCTGGCGGTCTTGGTCTCGTTGCACGGGAATGGAAACCTTTGGGTGATTCCTTGGGACTCCGCGCCTACGCTTGCCTCCTTAGCACAAAAGAGGAAACCTGGTACACTGCGCCCGCTGGCGCCCGCTTGGCCTTGGTCGTCATGGCTTGCGTCACCCAAACCTCGTGAGATGGGTGCTTGCATAGGAATATCCGCTCCTCAGGAGCCAGCCTAGGGAGGCCGCTCCCTCAAGAGGTCTTGGCATCATCCGCCTCATGAGGCTTGGCCCCTCACGAGGGTCTTGTCTTGCCGATGCTGAAGATGGGTTGTACCAGTCTGTCGATGGAGCCACGCCGTGGGCCGCAGGCAGGCAAGTCTGGGTACCCTGGTTCCCAGAACACCAACAATAGCCCCCGGGCCCAAGGCGGGCTCGGACTTGGCTTCGGGGCGAAGCCAAAGGGCAAGGGCAAAGCGCCGCGGGCCCCAATCACCTGCGGACTGAGTTGACGCGTGGCGCCTGACGGGACGTGGGTGTCTCCGCTTCCCCATGCTGCCCTTGCAACCGTCCGACTTGACAACTGCCTGTTGCATGCAGAAAAGCCATCATTACTCGAGATCGTGGGAGGCCGGCGGTTGGCCTTCCTCCGGCTATAAATGGGAGAGGGGGCGGAGCCCCCTGCTCATCTCTGTCTTCTCGCTGCTTGCCCCTCCTTCTTCCTTTCCATCCCACCGTCTTGTCGAAGCGTCCATGGCTCCGGTGAGAAGGTTTTCCGCTGTGGAAAAGGGGGAAACCCCTCAGGTGGAACCTGAGCTGCTCCCGCCGAAGAAGAGGCCTGATTGCTCTCGTGATGCCGTCGCGGAGCCCACGGCGACACGGCCTTGGCATGAACGGGCTCCACCGGGCTTCTCGGTCCCCGTGTATGCTCGCGTGCAGAGCCCTGTTCATGGAAGCGGTGGACGTGGCGAGGAGCGGGGCCATGGAGAAGGACAAGCGGTGGTCGCACGGCCAACCCACTCATGGACCCATGCCGAAGGCACGGCCCGTGAGTTTGTGGTGTGCGCGGCAATGCCGCCGCGCACATGGATCCGGCTCCCACGATCCCTTGTGAGGGAGATACCGCCGAGGGGGCTGTGGCTGTAAAGCGCCGGATGCTGCTGCCAAGCTTCGAAGGCGGAAGTTGAGGTGGTCGACTCCGACGATGTCTTCATGACCCGGGGATGGGGCGCGATCGCCCGGGCCTGCCGCCCTGAAGGAGGCCACGCCATCCACTTTGAGTATGACGGAGCTTCGACGCTCTCCTTCAAGGTCTTCGTCGACGACGGCCAGTGCCTGGAATGCTGCCCCAGGGAAGGCGGCCAAGGCGGCAATCCCAGGGGTGGTGAACTTGCCCTTGGCCTTGTCCGCGACTCCTCCGCCAGCAGCATCGCCTCGTCGAACTCGAGCGACGACGATAGCTACGAGCCGCCGAGCCGCCGTGCTCAGACCGCAGTAGCAGCACTGCCCCGACGTCACCGGTGACGCCACCAAGTCCGTGGCTCTTTAGGGGATTTTTCCTTTGCTCCATCTCTGCACAAAACCATGACGAGCCCCGTGGGGGTATGTAAAAAACTGTGGTGTTTTTAGCTTAATGCTTATTATTTCCAATCAATGTCGCGTTTTACGCTTCTTGCTGTGGCACGGTTCCCCCTTTCATCCTCGTGGTAGCTTAGTGCTCTACGTCGACAGGACCCAGTCCCCAGGCAGGCTTCAGCCATCGCTGGTATGCCAGGTCGCTATGCCGTGGTCAAGGCCAGGAGGTGAGTGGCCCGAGGTCCAGTAAGAGCCCCTGAGGCGCGATGCTCAGGGGGTCCCCTTTGGCATGCAAGTGGCTTTCGAAAGACTGAAAGGGAAACATCCTTGCCCGAGCGAGATCGTGAGAGGCAAAACACTGATCGTAAGGTTCACGTCTGCGTGTATGGGGTGACTTATCTTTGGCGAGCCTGCGGTGATCTTTTCGCTGTGAGGACAACTTTTGGTGCAACGCCTGGCTGTGTCCTGGTGGTGGTGGCTCTCCCAGGCAAGACTCACGCCGACCCCTTCTTCCTTGCTCATCTGGGTGCTCTACGTCCTCGGGTCCCGGCCCTCGAGCGGGGCTCAGCCGCCGCTGGCATGCCAGGTCGTGATGCCGTGGTCAAGGCCAGGGGTGAGGGCTCAAGAGCCAGTAGGAGCCCCTGAGACGCGTTGCTCAGGGCCCTCCTTTTTAACATGCAAGCGATTTACGTGAAAAAGGGGTGGCTGGCCTTGCGAGGGGTTGCGGCTCGAGGTGCTGGCGGGGCCGCTGCTCCCGGCTCCGGAGGTCCCTGCAAGTTAGCCGAAGAAAGAAAACATATCCGCTCTTGTTGTCCTGCCGTTGATCTTCCCGCAAGGAGACGACGGCACTGAGGACCCGGTGAGGTGACGTGCACGAGGCTGGCCGCAAGCCAGAGCTCAGTCTCTCAGATTTATCAGCGCTGCAGGGACGGACCCGAGCACAGGCGCCGTGCCAGTAGCCCCCGTTGTGGGATGAGCAAGAGGCGGTTAGCAACGCGTAGAGGCCGCGAGGGGCGATTCCATAGGTAACGAGACGACAGGGGTAACGTTGAATAACCATGATAACACAGGCATGCATACTGGTCCGGAGTACATGAATCAAGATGGTGCGGCTGCGGGACTAGCCCTGGCAGCTTGAGGATAATGCAGCCCGAGGGACGCCCTTAATTGAACGAATGAAAAAGTCACCTGGCAACGTCGTTGTAGAAGTGTTGGAGCAGCTGAAGATGAGTGCTGCAGAAGTCGCTCCTCACGAGTCGTCTGGCTCCTGAGCCTCGTGAGGCTCCGGAGGTCTGGGGGGCTTGTGAGTGTCCGGCACCTCCTCCATCAGGATTGCCTGGCGCTGAGCCTCACGAGCCACTAGAACTCTCCTCATGTGGTGCTGATGCGAGGCAGCTGCGTTCGGCAAGCCAAAAGACATGCAGTCATAGCTGTGAGGGCGGCCTCCACACCGGCCAACGCGGGACGGCCAGAAGAGCTCCTGAGAAGCAGCCCTGTTGAGTCCTGGGATGTTGACGCAGACACGTAGCTCGCTACCCATGTCAGGGGCGGCAGCTGCACTTGGTGGTGCGGGGCGACGCTCGCCACACATGGCTCGCGCCTCCTGAAGCTCCTCGATCACCTTGGTGATGAACTCCTGAGTGCCCGGCGCCTCGCGTCCTGCGCCCTGTTCGCGGAAGCGCGGGTTGAAGCACGCCTCCACATGGTGCCCGAACACCTCCCTCGTGATGCTGGCCAGGTCAGAGGCCCTCCAGAGGAGAGCCCCCGAGCCCAGCCTGAGAGGGGCACCGGGCGCGCCTTCCTATGCGAGAGAGGAAGGCGCCACAACAGTGGGCGCAAGACCTGAGGCACGATCGTCGGACGCACCAGCCTCCTGAGGGCCTCTGAGGAGGAGTTGCTTCTTCTTCTTGGGGACGGCCTCAGGAGGATGGATGGCGCCCTCATCATCTGAGTTCTTGACTGCCGCGGCCTGGTAGGCGCGCTCGAGGGAGCACACCGCATCCTTCTCGTCGCAGCCGACCGTGATGATGCCGCCGCTTCCCGGCATCTTGAGGACATTGTAGCCATGATGAGTCACTGCCATGAACTTGGCTAGGGCCGGGTACCCGAGGATGGCGTTGTATGGGAGGCGAATGTGGGCGACGTCGAAGTCGATGAGCTCGGTGCGGTAGTTGTCGCGCTTGCCGAAGGTGACAGGGAGGCGAATCTGCCCCAGGGGGACAGTGGAGCCGTCGGTCACCCTTGAGAAGGGCTTGGTGGGGAGGAGCTGGTCGTAGGGCACCTGGAGCCTCTCGAATGTCTCAGCAGAAAGGACATTCAACCCCGCACCTCCGTCGATGAGTGTCTTGGTGACGAGGACGTTGCTGATGGTCGGCGAGCAAATCATTGGGAGCGCGCCGGTGGTGGCCACACACTTGAGCTAATCCGTAGAGTCAAAGGTGATGGCGTACTTGGACCACCTAAGGGGACGCGACGCCTCGAGCTTGGGGAGTGCCACGTTCACCTCACGAGCGAACTGCTTGAAGATGCGATGGGAGGCGGGGGCCTAAGCGCCACCCAGGATGCAGGCAATGGCACGAGGCTCTTGGAAGCCCCCGGCCCCATCATCTTGGTGGTGGTCGTCGTTCCTCCTTGGTGGCGGCGGCAGCGGAGAAAGGCCGGCGTTGCCCTGAGGACGATCCTCACGAGGCTGGTCCCTCCAGGGGCCGTCGCGAGGCTGGCCCTGCCAGCGGTCCTCACGAGGCTGATCACGCCAATCCTGGCGAGGGTCGCGGTTGTCCCACCGGTGTAACACCCCAAAAATTTAATCATGTTTTTATTAAGTAAAAATATTGGCCAGAAATAAAATTTTGAATTATATTAAGTCTTTTGTTATTTTCAGAGTATTTTCTGTTTCTGTTTTCCGAAATTCTTCCCTCCATATAGAAATTTTTTTGGACATAATATTGTGGCTTGGTAGTTTTCTTAAAACTTTTCAATTATAGTAAGAATTAATTTCGTAATAAAATTTGCCTCTAAATAATTGTTTTAATAGCATTTTCAATTCTTAAAATAACTTTGTTGCACAGCAACCACTTTAAATAATTCTTTCAAAATTCCACAAAAATTATGAGGGGTCATGTGATGCCTACAGATCACTTTTATACAAAAACCCAACCTGGTGTTTTGAAAATTTTGAGTGAACCTTCCCCTTTTCCATTATGTCCCATTCCTCAGTTACAACTACAACCCCTATTTTCCTTGCTCCATTAATTATGAATTTTTTTCCCACTTATAGTCCTTCCAACAAAGCCCTTAAGTCCAAAATTCCAGCTCCATTAGAATCTCTTTAGTTCACCAAATATTCCCCTACATTTTCTGTCCAGAATTGAAATTTCCCCAAACTTCCACTAGCAAGTATGTTATTTTGCCAAAACAACTCCACCATCCTCTCTAACATCCAAAGAGACATCAACCTACCAACTTCCAACCCTAACAAACCTTCCTGGATGGCCCTAACATTCTATCGAGCACCTCATGTGCATGACAGAATTTGGCAACCTTTTAACATTTCATTTGGAACTTGGTCATTTGGCCAAACCAGCATGTCTACTAGCTCTCCCATATCCAGGTGCATGACACTGTCAAATCTCACTCGCATCGAAACCCTCTAGACCACCCTGGCATTTTGTCAAACACGCTGTGCTCATGCACAGAGCGTGGCCAGAGCGCCCGCACTGCACCCCGACGGTACCGAGCTCTGCCGAGCCCTCTGCTGCCTCGCCAGCACGCGCACCTCCTCCTCCCCTTGCTCCGCAAGCCAACCGCATCTTGCCGACATTCCCCCTTGGCTTTGGCGCCAGCCAGCCACCGACCCGAGCCGCCGCCGCCGTCATTTGCTCGGGCACGGCACTACCCGAGCCGTCCGACCCCGCCAACGCACCCCCTCCTTAAATGATGACCACCGCCCCTCACCGAACTCCCCACCGACCTCCACTGCCCTCAACCACCTCGCCACCGTCCGCAGTTTGCCATTAATGGCCGCCGCCGCCATGGCTTCCTCTGGAAGCCGCGGCACCACCTCCCCTCTCCTATAAAAGGGCCTCCCCGAGCTCGCCTCGATGCATACGCCTCTCCTACTTCCTTCTGTGAGCTCCCCCGTACACCCAATCGACCGGGCGAGATCATCTCCTCCGTCTCTGGTAGCTACTGCCACCGCCACCTCGCCGATGATTTCCACCCCAACAGAGCCTTTCCCTCCCCAATTCCTTCGCCACTAGCTTCCATAGAGACCCACAGACCCATCCCCGTCGACAATTTCGCCGGAGATGGCTCGTAGGCGAAAGCCCCAATTCGCTTCCGCCGGAGCCCTTCGGGTGAGCTCGCTGCCGGCGACTCCACCTACTCCGGCGACCATGGCGCACCTCACCGGATTCGCCTCTACCTCCCGGTCCTCCCCATATGCTCAATTTACGCGGAGGCGCCGTCGTTCACCGGCGGCGATCACCGGAGCCTCGTCCCTGTTCTGTTGCAAGGGAGAAGGGCAGGGTGGACCGGTCAAACATGACAGGTGGGCCCGCGGGACCCACCGTCAATGACCCCCAGGTCACCCCATACGGTTTTAAGTGAAGGCGTAATCGCGGAAGCATGCTTTCTCCACTGGTTAACGTATTCCTTGGAATACGCCATCGACGTCGACCACCTCCCGCGCGGCCAGACGGCTGGGCTCAGCCCAGTAGCGCCAGCCTGCTATATTACACCTAGGACGCACCTCTGCCTTCTCTCTTTTTCTTTTCCTGCAAACTAAAATAATTCCATAGCCACTAATACAAGTCAAAATTTGACGATTCAAATTTCTTTCGGTTCTTAAAATCATGCTCTTTTATTTTAGACTAGGTGAACATTTTTCCTATGCTTAGTTTCTGTTGGATCAATTAAATAGTGCTTTTAATCATTTATTCCATCTTAGTAATTCCATAGGTAATTCACATGAACCCCAAATAAATTGATTCTTTTTCTGTTATTTTTCATTTTTCATATAAGTTATTTTAATGCTTATTTCAAAAATATTTGAAACAATTTTTGGCACTGTTCTTGCTCTATGTAGTAATTTAAATGTTTTTGAAAATAGGAATGGAGGGAAAATAAAGTTTTCAAAATTTTGGAGTGCAACCAACACCCCTGCATGCTCAAGGCAAGCATCTTGAACATTTGATATGGTGAATGTTTTGTGGTTATTAGCTAGAATATTTGAATCATGGTTGTGATAATCTTTAATAGAATTTGCATATGGCTATTTTTGCATGCATGATCCATTGCTATTTTGCTGTCATCTTTAAAGCATGGAGTATGAGTGAGTATGGTTACTTTCACTTGTCATGTATGCCCGTGTTGTTATGGACTAAACTGCAGGAAAGAATCAGTCACGAGTAAAGTGACCGCGAGACTGAAATTTCTCATGGTGACGAGAATGATCAGTAAGGGCATGTCGGGACATGCCGGGTGGTGATGCTGTTGGGTATCACCAAGGAATATATTGTGCTAACCACTGCAGGAAAACTTAACCTCCTGAGTCGACCGTAGATCGAGTCTTGTTCCGGTAACTTTAACACCCTCGTTTTCGCTCCCTGTTTTTTTTCCTTCGTGGGATTTGACTCCCGTCTTTTTTCTCAGTGTTATCGGATTTCTCTTTCTCTTGGGTAAATTAAGATGGTCATTTAGCCTTAGCTTTCCTATCCAACCAGAGATTCTCTTCAGACCAACCTTGCCACCCAAGATCTATTCTCAGGATTTTGCCGCCGAAACCCTACCTTCCAAGTTGCCGGAAGGGAAACCCTGATCCTCTCAGTTACAAAGGAGCCTCAATTTACTTTGATCTGTTGACTCCCAAACTTTTCCCAGTGATCATCCTTCATCTATAAACCCTGGATATGTAAAAATATTGCCAAGTTATTTGCAATATTTTTCATTTATAATTAATTCCTTTTTCTGTTGTTTAAAGGAATTAAATCCAGGAAAATATCTATCCATCTCCAAAGTTCATGAAAACTTGTGGAGATATTCTTTGTGATCATATTGAGCTCCCATAAAAATATTGGCCACAATTAAATAAGGGAAATTGCATTTTCCTATTTAATGCCAATATTGCATTTTGGGCAGTTTCTAAAGGAACTACCATTTTGGTAGCCAGGAAAAATCCCAAATAAATTGTGGAGCTTCTCTTGTCCATATATTTACCATTTCCATCAATATCCAAGTCCCAACGTTCAAAGGTTGAGCACAACATCCATTTGCAAATTTTGTCCAGATTTTCAGTTTGCAAAGGAAGTGCTTGAACCCTTAATATATTTGAGCTGAAATTTTTCATGGTGGTTAACATTGATAAATCACTCATGGAAACCAAAAACCAGCTCAATCCATCTAACCATTGGTCCAGAGCAATTTTCTCAAGTTTCTGTCCATTTCAAAGCTCTGTGAAGGTAGTGCCATTTTAGCATTTCCAAATGAGCTGAAATTTAACCAGCATCTTCATACTTCCAAATCATCACTCTCTACAAAAATTCACTTCATTTCACTAAGCCATTTGAGCATAGCTTCAAAATCCATTTTCTGGGCCAGATTTGGCATTACAAAGGAAGTGTGTGCAAATGGGGTCCAAATGACCTCAAAGTTTACCAGAACATAGTCCTTCCTACCCTATCTCAGTTTGACAAGGTTTCAACTCTCCACCCTCATCTATTTCTCTAGAAAAATCCACCCAAGTTTGTTGTTAAAGTCTGTTTCAGCAAGGTTCACTCACCCAGAGCCTCCCAGATGATTCTATACACACATCTCCTTTGTTTGAGCAGTGAGCCATCTTGTTGACATGATCTAACAGCCAGGAAAGGGCCATAACACGGTCTGCACGTGGTGACCATGCTGTGGTCATGCAGAAACGGCGCTCTGTGCCTCTATCGTCTCCGTGCCGTCACCTCCGGCCGACCCTCGCTTGTTTGAGCATGTCTAGCGGCTCCGCGGCGTCCACCTGCTCCTCTCCAGACCCTTCTCCCCTCCCCTATCGTCCTCCTCGCGCCAGGGCAATCGCCGCCGCTGTTCTGCTCGTGACTCGCCGCCGTATACGGATGAGCTGAGCTCTCCCGAAGCTCCAGCTGGCGTCCCCTGCTCCTCCCTGAAGCGTCTCGTCATCGCAAGCGACCAAAGCCACGTCGCCGGTGCTCTAGTGCATGGCTAGGGATGCCACGACGGCTGTCCCGATCCACTCGTCGTCGGCCGCCTATAAATAGCTTGACTGGAGCCCTCCCCAAGCATCCCAAGCCCCTCAAACTCCTTCTCTCTCTCCCAGAGTCCTCCCCGACCCCTCACCCGAGCCGGAGGAGCTCTCCCCACCGCCCATTGCCACCATGGCCGCCGCCGCCCTCTTTTCAAATTGGTGCCACTCTGGCCTTCCCCTCTCCTTTCGAGCTCCCCACTGGACTCTCCGGCGACCCCGCCCACATCCTCGCCCAGCCCTCTCGGTCTTCGGAGCCTTCACATCGACCGGAGCCGCCGCGGCTCGGCCATCACTGCAGTTCCCTCCTCAGGCCGACTCCGACACCATGGCACCCACCAGTGAACACGTCGAGGAGCTGCGGATCCATCCTCGTCGACGCCCACGGCAGCCGCGGCCTCCATTGCCAGGAAGCACGCCGGCCGGCGCCCTCTGTCTCTGCATCGTGAGGAAGAAGAAGGAGGCAGGGGAGGAGAGAGAAGGTGACGCGGGGCCCAGCTGTCGGTGAGCGGAGGCTTAGCACATCAGATTAAGTGGAGGCGCCCCAGGCAAATGCGCTTTCGGTTGAGAGAAGCGTATATCCAGAAAAGGCGCCACCGGATTTCAGCCAGGGACCTCTGAGTAAATATTATATTTACAGATAGGTCCTTCCGCTTCAACCCCTCACAACTTTTCACTCGTGATCCCGATTCAGGTGAAACCAACGCCCACGTCTTCGTCTCGTCGAGCCTGTTCCGATGGAATCATTTTCATAATGTTTACACATTCTAAAAATGACCATTTTGCCCTTGCCCTCTAACAGCCCCCTCCGAGAGAGAACCTTTTCTGGCGAATTCTTCCGCGGCTTCACCGCACTTCCTCCCGGAGTATTTCTTCGCCCCCAGGCAAGCCGACCATCTGATATATGTCCTAAAGCATTGCTCTGTGATATTTCTTGCATGTTTAAATCAATATGCTTATGCTTGCGTGTGTAGTGGTGAGCTGTATGTGACTCTGACGAACCCTTGCTTGCACTTTCTTTGATGACGGCACCACGCCTGAGTCTGAGCTGTTTTCGGCCGTCCGGGGTGGATGCCGACTTTTATTTCTCTTATCGGCAACTGTCCGTGTTCTGAGCTGCTTTTCAGCCGTCTCGGGCAGCTGTTGAATTTTCTTTCCGTAGCGGTGACCCTATGCTCTGAGCTGTTTTTCGGCCGTCTTAGGGAACTGCTACATTCTTCTTATCAACACCGTCTCATGCTTTGAGCTGCTTTCTAGCCGTCTTGAGCCGGGGTTGAGTTATTCTGGTAATGTCCCAGATCTGAGTTGTAAAGATCGTTCTGGTGGCTACTGGTTTCTTTACCGGTTTTATGCAAGGGTTCCGATGGTCGTAACTTACAGCTCGAACTTGTAAAGTGATAACTTGCCATTTAAATCTTGTTTCACTAAGGACCTGTCGTGATGCTATACGGAGATGGTTTGTTGTGTTTATGCCGTTGTTACCTCATGCATAGTTAACACTATGTTAAGTTATTCATGATGGATATACCTGCCGGTAAAGTGCTTGCTAAAACTGAACATAGTTGGTTGATCTTGAGTCACCTGTCCGGGCTTATTCGTGCAACCACATTTGCCGGTATGGGACGGCCTTGACTTGGTCTGGCTCCGTGCTATTCCACCAGTACCTCCATGCAGGGAGGGTTATGCATGCGCGCTACCCTGATTAGGTAGGCGGCGATAATCCTGTGAGCCCAGTTTGGTTGTTTGCGCGCGGTCCCCGTTTGGGACAGTTTAGTTTGGCCACGACTATGGCAGGTGTCACGGGGTGACACAGGGGCCACCCAGGGCTTGACTCTGGGGGAGGATGATTGCCGGTGGTACGATGGGAGAGTCACGGGTCAGGCAAGTTTCGTTGGAGCAACACTGGTCAACCCGAATGGGATCACGAGGTCAGGTGCTCCATAGTGTGGGTAAAGTGCGCAACCTCTGCAGAGTGTAAAATCTATTCGAATAGCCGGGTCCACGGTATTGGACAGCCCGTCCAGACCTCGCTAGGTGGTCAACCATAATGATGAAAATAATGGTAGAAGAACCTGTCCTACGTAGACATCAGATTTTGTCAGAGATATGGTATGTTAGCCATGGGATGGCTGTGGAAGAGATGGTCAGATGACCGAAAGACTTTGATTGGAATTTGGATCGGATTCAGATGGGATCATGAGATTATTAGGAGTATGGATTATTTACTTGATATGCTTTACTTTACTACATTTTGCCTTAGTAAATATCTTGCTGGATAAACCTGTTATGACTGATAGTTAATCTTGCTAGATAGGTATACTATGCCATGTCATGATAATTAATGTTACTCTAATAACTAATACATGCTTGAATGCCATGGATTGCATTGCTTGGTGTATATGTTAGTTTGGTTTGCTTGCGAGTACATTCAAAAGTACTCAGTGGCCTTCAATGTGGCCAGGTTCATGTAAGGATCAGTCGTCGAGGAGCCGGAGCATTCGTGGGCTAGGAGAGTAACCCAGTCAGATCCCTGTGGATTGGAGCCACACCAGGACCATGCTGCCTTAGATAGAGCTTTTCCGCTGCCACCCCTTTGTAACTATCATGTAAGACTTATAAACCCATTAATAGAAATGCATGTGTTCTTGATACTTGTTGTAAACGGCATGCCAGAGTGATTTCCTGGGCTGGTATGCGTGGCGACCGTCTGGCTACAGTGGTACTCAGGCGGGGTGCCACAACGGATGGTATCAGAGCAACCAGGCTGACTATAGGTTAGCCCTAGCCAGACTTCATTGCCTCTTGATTAGTAGAAAGCCCAGATGGATTTCAGCCATCTTTTGCCAACCTGGCACGGCTACTATTGATCATAAGGCAACCCCCTAGGTTTTTGGCTCCATCAGACCCCAACTCTCGTGGCCTTTGCCTGCGGTATAAAATACTCGCACCTGGCAACGACCCGTGAGCCCTGAACCCCCTAGGTAAACCAGATATCCTTACCCTGCTTGCTAACCATGGCATTTCTCTTCTTAACTCTACTTTCCTTCGGGAAACACTTATAAATTCTGTCTCTCCCCAATAACCCTAGAATCGCACGACCATAGCCAACGTGCATCGAGTGTGATGTTCCCTGGGGAAGTAGAAGAAGCTTGACACCAGTGCTACGAGGAGCACTGTGTGGTTTCACTTCTAAATCCTCAGAGGTGCATCGAGTGCGCTATACTAGTTATACTAGTGGATCCTCGGCCACGTGTGTAAGGTCCACAAAATTTGAGCTTTGTTTGCTTTTTGGTTTTCGCGGTTCTTGTTTCTTTTCTCGGTTCCGTTTCTTCGCTCCGACTGGATCCATCTGCAAGCACCGTCAAGAAGACCAGCATGAAACTTGGATAATACCCAATAATCCAAATTCAGCAAGAATCATGCCAAGTCAACTGCCTGGTATTCAGAATAGCAACACCGGAATCTGTCAAGAATAAAGAATGGGCCAGAAGCAGAATCTGTGTGCAACAGACAAGGCTAGAATATACCTGAGAAAATTGAGCTCAGAACAGATCACATCTAAAGATCAGTCAGATGAGCTACCAAGAATGAATATCAGTAAGGACAAATGATTCCATCCTCGACACAAGGATTATTTCCGTTAGCGAGGTGAACCGAGCCTTTTCTCAATGGACTTAAGAATCATTTATTACCCACCGAAGACATATTCCAAGAATGTGAATGTGCCAAGAGCACCAACAAAACTCAGGTTTGCGAGGAATATGGATGAGTTCACGGTTGCCCAGAATCACTAAGCTTCCAAGCATCCAGAATCAAGGAGCACCTAACATGATTGGAAACTCAGCTGAACCGAATGGAATTATCGGCAACACTTGGTTTGAATGCAAAGGGTGTTCCGAATTAATTATCAACATGAAGTCTGCATCAGTGGTGCAGCCTTTACAGCAAAAATGAGCAGACCAGCAGAGGGACAAGCGATGTGTGTGACCAATGGAATATCTTCAGGCAAGGTATGACCTATACCAAGTTTTGACTCCGCTATGAGTAAATTCCGGATACTTTGGAAAGAAGCCAGAATCGGCTATAGATCCGACCACATATCGCCGTAAAAGACTTCTGGTATATGAAACCCAGCCCTCCTCCACAAGCTACCAAGAGAAGCTTACGCCACTTGGTGAAAAAAAAATCTTCTGGGGTACGACACTCCCATCTTCCACAGTGTGCTACTATGGAAAGCTTCTGGCATAAGGCACCTAACCTTCCGCAGTAAGCCACATGAAGGAAAACTTCTGAGGTACGATACCCAGCCTTCTTCAGCACGCTACCCTGGCAAAAGCTTCGAGCATAAGGAATTCAGCCTTCCTACAACAAGCTTGTCAGAAGCAAGAACTAGTCTGGACCCACATCCGCCTCAGAACGCAGTGGTTATAAAAGGATTCATCCTACACCTGCATATGTTGTGAGCATGCAGTCCAGTGAATCAGTTCATGCGAGCCACTCGTACACGGGAATGACTGTGTTCAGAGAATCATTGGCCCCATAGTTCAAAGAAGAATATAAGCACAGCAACCCCTACGAGATATGCAAGACTAAGCTGTGAGAACAAGCCCAACAAACAGGGGAAACAATCAGGAAGTCGTGTTGGCAAGTCATCACAGGTCCATCAAAGGAATCCTCAAGAACAAAGAAGTTGAGGATGAACAACCTTCGTGATGGTCAGCAAGATACAGTTTCACAGACAAGGTATTACTACCAATCCTTGCCAGACTCTTGCATATACGGCCACAACAATGCAGCCAGCATGTCATACCCATCCTAAATACGGGCCACCAACCAAGACAAGAGGCTATACTCTGAAAGAATACACCAGATGATAGCGATACTATGTTCAGCTCAGTGGTCAAAGCAAGGACTACATAGGCTATATAATACAGAGCCATCTCCACGAGCAACGGAATTGGAAACAAGACATTCAGATGAAATAGCTCAAAGCACAACAACACCAACAGCTCGTAGACACCATGACATCATTGGAATAAGAGATTACTGTCTATGATTACTTTGTGATCATGCCTGATACTTTAGTTGAGGATATAGCAGTAATAGCTCGGTTATATTGTTCCTTGAATTGTGGATCACCTAAGGACAATGCTCGAATACATAAGGCAGAAGGAAACATCAGCATGGAATCCACAGCCGGACTGAGCATTCTGACATGGCAAAGAGAATGTCACCTCTAGTCATCAAGTCCATACGAGCAGGAAAGCCTGGTACTAGGAAACGATGTCTTGCCCTGACTGTCAGAGTACAAAGTATCGCAATAAAACCCGAAGCAGTTGCTTCCAGACCATGGAAATTAAGCTGTTTGTTGGTATTACCGTTACCCCACTACAGGACAAGAGGTTCACCTGACAGGAAAGAGCAGGATTCAAGAAAACTGTGTGCAGAGACAACATATGGTCCATCAGAAGAGGCAGTTAAAAGGCCCCGTATTCCAGCCAAGTCTTCTGGAATATGGCACTGCTGGCATAGGACGAATCAGCTCTTCGTTACTATGGATAAGGTACAAGGGTACAAGGATGACATCAGCACGGCGACACTACGCCTGCCCAAGGTAGCCCTATGCTAGCAGCGGAACAATCCGAGTAAGCAGAATGACTCTCGGCAACGAAACGATAACTGCGGTAAAGACAAGATTGCTGATGGATCCAAGTCACACACGGGTAAGTCCCCCTTCACCGGGAGGTAAGCACGAAAATCTCGAGGACGAGATTTTCTTAAGGGGGGTAGGTTTGTAACACCCTGGTTTTCGCTCCCTGTTTTTTTCCTTCACGGGATTTGACTCCCGTCTTTTTTCTCGGTGTTATCGGATTTCTCTCGCTCTTGGGTAAATTAAGATGGTCATTTAGACTTGCCTTTCCTATCCAACTAGAGATTCTCTTTAGACCAACCTTGCCACCCAAGATCTATTCTCAGGATTTTGCCGCCGAAACCCTACCTTCCGAGTTGCGGGAAGGGAAACCCTGATCCTCTCAGTTACAAAGGAGCCTAAATTTACTTTGACCTGTTGACTCCCAAACTTTTCCCAGTGATCATCCTTCATCTATAAACCTTGGATATGTAAAAATATTGCCAAGTTATTTGCAATATTTTTCATTTATAATTAATTCCTTTTTCTGCTGTTTAATGGAATTAAATCCAGGAAAATATCTATCCATCTCCAAAGTTCATGAAAACTTGTGGAGATATTCTTTGTGATCATATTGAGCTCCCATAAAAATATTGGCCACAATTAAATAAGGGAAATTGCATTTTCCTATTTAATGCCAATATTGCATTTTGGGCAGTTTCTAAAGGAACTACCATTTTGGTAGCCAGGAAAAATCCCAAATAAATTGTGGAGCTTCTCTTGTCCATATATTTACCATTTCCATCAATATCCAAGTCCCCAAGTTTAAAGGTTGAGCACAGCATCCATTTGCAAATTTTGTCCAGATTTTCAGTTTGCAAAGGAAGTGCTTGAACCCTTAATCTATTTGAGCTGAAATTTTTCATGGTGGTTAACATTGATAAATCACTCATGGAAACCAAAAACCAGCTCAATCCATCTACCCATTGGTCCAGAGCAATTTTCTCAAGTTTCTGTCCATTTCAAAGCTCTGTGAAGGAAGTGCCATTTTAGCATTTCCAAATGAGCTGAAATTTAACCAGCATCTTCATACTTCCAAATCATCACTCTCTACCAAAATTCACTTCATTTCACTAAGCCATTTGAGCACAGCTTCAAAATCCATTTTCTGGGCCAGATTTGGCATTACAAAGGAAGTGTGTGCAAATGGGGTCCAAATGACCTCAAATTTTACCAGAACATAGTCCTTCCTACCCTATCTCAGTTTGACAAGGTTTCAACTCTACACCCTCATCTATTTCTCTAGAAAAATCCACCCAAGTTTGCTGTTAAAGTCTGTTTCAGCAAGGTTCACTCACCCAGAGCCTCCCAGATGATTCTATCCACACATCTCCTTTGTTTGAGCAGTGAGCCATCTTGTTGACATGATCTAACAGCCAGAAAAGGGCCAGAACATGGTCTGCACATGGTGACCATGCTGTGGTCATGCAGAAACGGCGCTCTGCGCCTCTGTCGTCTCCGTGCCGTCACCTCCGGCCGGCCCTCGCTTGTTTGAGCATGTCTAGCGGCTCCGCGGCGTCCACCTGCTCCTCTCCAGACCCTTCTCCCCTCCCCTATCGTCCTCCTCGCGCCACGGCAATCACTGCCGCTGTTCTGCTCGTGACTCGCCGCCGTATACGGACGAGCTGAGCTCTCCCGAAGCACCAGCTGGCGTCCCCTGCTCCTCCCCGAAGCGTCTCGTCACCGCAAGCGACCAAAGCCACATCGCCGGTGCTCCAGTGCATGGCTAGGGGTGCCACAGTGGCCGTCCCGATCCACTCGCCGTCGGCCACCTATAAATAGCTCGACCGGAGCCCTCCCCAAGCATCCCAAGCCCCTCAAACTCCTTCTCTCTCTCCCAGAGTCCTCCCCGACCCCTCACCCGAGCCGGAGGAGCTCTCCCCACCGCCCATTGCCACCATGGCCACCGCCGCCCTCTTTTCAAATTGGTGCCACACTGGCCTTCCCCTCTCCTCTCGAGCTCCCCACTGGACTCTCCGGCGACCCCGCCCGCATCCTCGCCCAGCCCTCTCGGTCTCCGGAGCCTTCACATCGACCGGAGCCGCCGCGGCTCGGCCATCACCGCAGTTCCCTCCTCAGACCGACTCCGACGCCATGGCACCCACCAGTGAACACGTCGAGGAGCTACGGATCCATCCTTGTCGACGCCCACGGCAGCCGCGGCCTCCATTGCCAGGAAGCACGCCGGCCGGCGCCCTCTGTCTCTGCATCGTGAGGAAGAAGAAGGAGGCAGGGGGGAGAGAGATGGTGACGCGGGGCCCAGCTATCGATGAGTGGAGGCTTGCCACATCAGATTAAGTGGAGGCGCCCCAGGCAAATGCGCTTTCGGTTGAGAGAAGCGTATATCCAGAAAAGGCGCCACCGGATTTCAGTCAGGGACCTCTGAGTAAATATTATATTTACAGATAGGTCCTTCCACTTCAACCCCTCACAACTTTTCACTCGTGATCCCGATTCAGGTGAAACCAACGCCCATGTCTTCGTCTCGTCGAGCCTGTTCAGATGGAATCATTTTCATAATGTTTACACATTCTAAAAATGACCATTTTGCCCTTGCCCTCTAACAGCCCCCTCCGAGAGAGAACCTTTTCTGGCGAATTCTTCCGCGGCTTCACCGCACTTCCTCCCGGAGTATTTCTTCGCCCCCAGGCAAGCCGACCATCTGATATATGCCCTAAAGCATTGCTCTGTGATATTTCTTGCTTGTTTAAATCAATATGCTTATGCTTGCTTGTGTAGTGGTGAGCTGTATGTGACTCTGACGAACCCTTGCTTGCACTTTCTTCGATGACGGCACCACGCCTGAGTCTGAGCTGTTTTCGGCCGTCTGGGGTGGATGCCGACTTTTATTTCTCTTATCGGCAACTGTCCATGTTCTGAGCTGCTTTTCGGCCGTCTCGGGCAGCTGTTGAATTTTCTTTCCGTAGCGGTGACCCTATGCTCTGAGCTGTTTTTCGGCCGTCTTAGGGAACTGCTACATTCTTCTTATCAACACCGTCTCATGCTTTGAGCTGCTTTCTAGCCGTCTTGAGCCGGGGTTGAGTTATTCCGGTAATGTCCCAGATCTGAGTTGTAAAGACCGTTCTGGTGGCTACTGGTTTCTTTACCGGTTTTATGCAAGGGTTCCGATGGCCGTAACTTACAGCTCGAACTTGTAAAGTGATAACTTGCCATTTAAATCTTGTTTCACTAAGGACCTATCGTGATGCTATACGGAGATGGTTTGTTGTGTTTATGCCATTGTTACTTCATGCATAGTTAACACCAGGTCAAGTTATTCATGATGGATATACCTGCCGGTAAAGTGCTTGCTAAAACTGAACATAGTTGGTTGATCTTGAGTCACCTGTCCGGGCTTATTCGTGCAACCACATTTGCCGGTATGGGACGGCCTTGACTTGGTCTGGCTCCATGCTCTTCCACCAGTACCTCCATGCAGGGAGGGTTATGCGTGCGCGCTACCTTGATCAGGTAGGCGGCGATAATCTTGTGAGCCCAGTTTGGTTGTTTGCGCGCGGTCCCCGTTTGGGACAGTTTAGTTTGGCCACGACGGTGGCAGGTGTCACGGGGTGACACAGGGGCCACCCAGGGCTTGACTCCGGGGGAGGATGATTGCCGGTGGTACGATGGGAGAGTCACGGGTCAGGCAGGTTTCGTTGGAGCAACGCTGGTCCACCCGAATGGGATCACGAGGTCAGGTGCTCCATAGTGTGGGTAAAGTGCGCAACCTCTGCAGAGTGTAAAATCTATTCGAATAGCCGGGTCCACGGTATTGGACAGCCCGTCCAGACCTCGCTAGGTGGTCAACCATAATGATGACAATAATCGTAGAAGAACATGTCCTACGTAGACATCAGATGTTGTCAGAGATATGGTATGTTAGCCATGGGATGGCTGTGGAAGAGATGGTCAGATGACCGAAAGACTTGGATTGGAATTTGGATCGGATTCAGATGGGATCATGAGATTATTCGGAGTATGGATTATTTACTTGATATGCTTTACTTTACTGCATTTTGCCTTAGTAGTTATCTTGCTGGATAAACCTATTATGACTGATAGTTAATCTTGCTAGATAGGTATACTATGCCATGTCATGATAATTAATGTTACTCTAATAACTAATACATGCTTGAATGCCATGGATTGCATTGCTTGGTGTATATGTTAGTTTGGTTTGCTTGCGAGTACATTCAAAAGTACTCAGCGGCCTTCAATGTGGCCAGGTTCACGTAAGTATCCGCTGTCGAGGAGCCGGAGCGTTCGTGGGCTAGGAGAGTAACCCAGTCAGATCCCTGTGGATTGGAGCCGCACCAGGACCATGCTGCCTTAGATAGAGCTTTTCCGCTGCCACCCCTTTGTAACTATCATGTAAGACCTATAAACCCATTAATAGAAATATCTGTGTTCTTGATACTTGTTGTAAACGCACATGCTAGAGTGATTTCCTGGGCTGGTATGCGTGGTGACTTTCTGGCTATAGTGGTACTCAGGCGGGGCGCCACAGTAACCCCCATACTTGATTCATGCTGCCACTTGTCCCTGCCACAGGTGGGGTATGGTTCAGTAAGTTGTTAACCCCTTTCTGTGCACACACCACATAGAGGGCTACGATGAGGGTTTCCATGTTGGTGGACTAAATCCTGTCATCGGGTCAGGGGGCATTGGTGTTTCCAGTTGTGACTAAGAGGGGGGCACCCCTTGTAATCCGCGCGTATTAATAGTGATCCCATGCAGGACGTTGGTCTCTCCGTCTTAAGTTTTTCTTGAACGATGCCTTGGGTGATTCCTGGCGTCCGGAAAGTTAATCTGGTGTGTGCTGGTCAGGTGTGTTTTCAACCCAAAGACCATAATGGGAATTAGTTACTGTCACGGTACTGACTAAAGAAATCCTTTACTTGTGGGTAAAGAGTACACCCTTTGCAGAGTTTAAACCTATTCGAATAGCCGTGTCCGCGGTTAAGGGCTACAATATGGGTTGGTTAAGTGTTGGTCTTAGTGTCGGTCTTCGGAGGAAAATAATTGAATATGCCTGAAATATTTTGCAGGATAATTTTTGACACCCTGATGCTACCATGAATATTTTATGCATGTTAGTATTATTATGGTTATGCATATTATTGAGGACTAACCCGTTTCTCTTATTTTGTATTTCTTGAGTGTCTCAGGGGCTGGCTAGACTACCCCGGGCACTCAATTTTATTTTCAAGACCTCTCGTGGAGTCTCTCGAGTTAACAGGCGGTTTATCCCGCCACTACTCTTGTGGACACCCGATTGGCATTTCTCTTCAAGTCCGACCGTGGTGTCACTTGACACCCGACTGGCATTTCTCTTCTAGACCTCTCGTGGCGTCTCTCGAGTTTACAGACGGTCCCGCCACTACTCTTGTGGACACCCGATTGTCATTTCTTTTATTTTGCTGAATGTCACTTGGGCTGGCTAGACTACTCGTGGCATTCATTTGCTTTATTTCTAACAAGTTTGATCATGACTAACATGCTATGTTCATGTTCATATCACTTTATTGTCATGATTTAAATTTTAGTCAGCATGAGCATGTGCATATAGTTTGGTTCAACATGATCATATATTTTGTTTGCTGCATTCGGTATATCTCTTGTTCAGGATGTTTGCGAGTACATTCAAACATACTCACAGGCTTGTCCCTGGCTACTTACTTGGCCAGGTCAGGAGTTCTACGAGGAGTACCACAACGACGACCATGCGGAGCTTAGGATAGCAGCCACACGGATAGGAATTATTCGGGTCAGCTGTTCCTGTGGGAATGGAGCCCCATCGACGTTGGGGAACCACGAGTCAATTCCGTCAACCACCACCAAATATCAGTATTGTATCATTGGACCTTTATGGTCTTGTACCCAATTCTTGTAATAGCTTGGTAATCTGTAACAAGGACGTGTCCACCGGTAACAGTAATCCTGGGCTGGTAATGACACGAGGGGTTAATTTCTGGGATATGTTGTGTCCCCGAAATCCGGCCCCGACAAGCGGCCTCGACCACGGCCTCCTCCGCGGCCGTACCCACGGTCGTTGCGCTCAGGACGGCGGCCAAGGCGCCCATCTCGGATGGCCCTGAGCTCTTGGCAGTCGTTGATGTTGTGGCTGTGGATGTTGTGGAAGACGCAAAGCAGGCGGCTGCCCTTGGAGGACTCGGGGTGATCACAGCCGCGCTTCATCTCGGGCTCGGCCGCGAGCACAGCCGGGCCCTTGTGCTTCACGTCCTTGGCCTTGGCCTTCTTGTCTTCAGGGTCGGCCTCTGGGAGCTCAAGGAGGGAGAGGCGACCTTCCTCTGCCCTCGCGCACCTGGTTGCCATGTTGAACATCTCCAGAGCCGAGCACAGGTCCTCGTGTATGGCGAGCTCTTCCTTCATCTTGACATCACGGACGCCATCAGTGAATGCTGAAATGATGGCCTGGTCCGACACCTTAGGGATCTTGAGGCGAATGTTCGTGAAGCGCTGGATGTATTTGTGCAAGGTCTCCCCTCGCTGCTGCTTGATGCGTCGCAGGTCGCCTGCAGGAGGGGCGCGGTCGTGAGTGCCCTGGAAGTTGGTGATGAGGCGCTCACACAGCTCATCCCAGGAGGAGATCGATCCCACTGGGAGGTTCAGGAGCCATGAGCGCGCGCCATCCTTGAGGGCCATGGGAAACCAGTTCGCCATGACCTTCTCATCGCCGTTCGCCGCCTCGATGCTCAGCTCGTAGAGCTGGAGGAACTCAGCAGGGTCGTGGGTGCCATCGTAGCGCGGAGGCAGATCCGGCTTGAACTTGCCGGGCCAGATGACGCGGCACAGCTCTGGAGTGAACGCTCGGCAGCCTGCTGCGCTCACAAGAGCCCTCCACGGAGGGGGAGCCTGGTCTTGGCGCCCGCGTGCCGCCAACTCGGGTGGCACACGGTCTTGACGTGGCGGTGCTAGGAGCGCACGCGCCTCCCCTTGAGGCCGCTGCACCACCTGGCAGCTTTATTCGTCGCGCGCCGGCGCCCTGCACGGCGGGTCGCGCTTGGAAGCCTCACGCCTTGGCTTGGGGGCGACATCGCGCCGAGGAGGAGGAGGAGGAGGAGGCACACCGTGGGCTACGTCGCCCACCTGAGGTGGCGGGGGAGGCAGCGAGCGAGACGGCACAGGAGCCTCTCCAGCGGGCGGCGATGCGGTCCAGCCAGTCCTTGTAGTGGTTGTCGGCCGGACGATAGCGCAGAAGCTTGCGCGCCATGAGCAACGTAGCCTGCGCGTTCGCCGGCCCGCGACGAGCATGGGAGGACGAAGTAGCGGCCGAATCGGCGACGGAGTCGCGGTGCACCCATCACGCCGCACAGAGGGCTGCAGCGATGAGTCCTGTTGCTCGTGGGCCGCAGGGCCGGTGGCAGCGTTGGCCGCAGGGGAAGGGGAGCAATGAGGGGCGCCGTCGCCCGCAGGCGCTATCTGAGCAACGCGGGCGGCGAGGGCCGCTCGACGCTCGGCATGAACTTGACGAGCGTCGGCCATGAGAATGGCGGAACAGCGGCGAAATGACCGACGGACGAGAGGCTTCGACACGCCCCTACCTGGCATGCCAAATGTTGGATTCAGGGCTCCGCTGACCCAAGAAAGGTTCGAACTCTGGGGCGTGTGCGAAGAACTTGACCTCTCCAGCCAACCGATTCGTCGCTCTCACGGCCTAGCTTGATGAAAAGGAAAGGAAAGAGACACAACAGTTTACCCAGGTTCGGGCCACCTTGCGGTGTAAGACCCTACTCCTGCTTTGGGGTGGATTAGCCTCGCGAGGGGCTGAGGATGAACTAGTACAGAGGAAGAACAACCTCACGAGGTCTGTTCTTGTGTGGGTTTGAGCTGAGCATTCAATCTCTCCATCCTACGATGGTGGCTAACCTATATATAGTGGCCTTGGTCCTCTTCCTCCAAAATGAAGGCGGGAAGGGATCCCACAACGGCCAATTTTGAAGGGGGACAAGTAGTACATCTTATCCTGATGAAAGGTGGTCTTCGCCTGCAAAGCTTCTGGTCGTGACGTCGTGGTGGGCTCGGTGATTACATCCGTCCTGCCGTCCTGGCATCTTGGTCTCGTTGCACGGGAATGGAAACCTTTAGGTGATTCCTAGGGACTCCGCACCTGCGCTTGCCTCCTTAGCACAAAAGAGGAAACCTGCTACACTGTGCCCACTGGCGCCCACCTGGCCTTGGTCGTCATGGCTTGCGTCACCCGAACCTCATGAGATGGGTGCTTGCATAGGAATCTCCGCTCCTCGGGAGCCAGCCTAGGGAGGCCGCTCCCTCCAGAGGTCTTGGCGTCGTCCGCCTCGCGAGGCTTGGCCCCTCGCGAGGGTCTTGTCTTGCTGATGCTGAAGATGGGCCATACCAGTCCATTAATGGAGCCACGCCGTGGGCCGTATGCAGGCAAGTCTGGGTACCCTGGTTCCCACAACGCCGACAGCGCTTCGCCCTTACCCTTTGGCTTCGCCTCGAAGCCAAGCCCGAGCACGCCTTGGGCCCGGGGGCTACTGTCGGTGTTCTGGGAACCAGGGTACCTAGACTTGCCTGCCTGCGGCCCACGGCGTGGCTCCTTCGACGGCATGGTATGGCCCATCTACAAGACTGCCAAGACAAGACCCTCGCGAAGGCCCCCTGGCCTCGCGAGGCGGACGACACCAAGACCTCCGGAGGGAGCGGCCTCCTCAGGCTGCCTCCCGAGGAGCGGGGATTCCTATGTAGGTACCAGCCTCGTGAGGCTGCGATGACACAAGCCATGACGACCAAGGCCAGGCGGGCGCCAGCGGGCTTAGTGGAGGTAGTTTCCTCTTTGGTGCTAAGGAAGCAAGGAGAGGAGTGGGTTCCTGAGGAATCTACCAAAGGTTTCCATTCCGGTGCTACAAGACCAAGACCACCAGCACGGTAGGATGGATGTCATCGCCGAGCCCACCGCTGCGTCATGATCAGAAGCTTTGGAGGCAAAGACCACCTTTCGTTAGGATAAGATGTACTACTTGTCCCCTTTCAAATTGGCCACTGTGGGATCCCTTCCCGCCTATGTTTTGGGGGAAGAGGACCGAGGCCACTATAAATATAGGTTAGCCACCACCGTAGAAGGGGTCGACTCATTCTCACCCCCGAGCCCTCGCGATGTTGTTCATCCTCAGCCCCTTGTGAGGCCAATCCACCACAAAGCAGGAGTAGGGTATTACACCGCAAGGTGGCCCGAACCTGGGTAAACTGCCGTGTTCATCTTCTTCCTTATTCACGCGAGTCAGGCTAGGCTAGGCTGTGGGGCGACGAGTTGGTAGGCTTGAGAGGTTGAGTTCTTCGCACATGCCCCAGAGTTCGAACCTTCTAGGGTCTGCGGAGCCCTGAATCCGATAGTAGTAGACGTTCACATAACACCACTAAGGGAATCACAACATACATATCATCAAAATATCGAATGAATATCAAATTCACATGATTACTTGCAACATGACTTCTCCCGTGGCCTCGGGAACAAGGGAAACTACTCACAAATAATATTCATACTCAAGATCAGAGGGATATTAAATAGCATAATGGATCTGAACATATAATCTTCCACCAAATAAACCATCTAGCATAAACTACAAGATGTAATCAACACTACTAGTCACCCACAGGTACCAATCTGAGGTTCTGGTACAAAGTTTGAACACAAGAGATGAACTAGGGTTTGAGATGAGATGGTGTTGTTGAATATGTTGATGAAGATTGGCCTCCCAAAGATGTGAGGGTTGTTGGTGATGACGATGGCTACGATTTCCGCCTCCGGGAGGGAAGTTCCCCCGGCGGAATTGCTCCGACGAAGGGCAAAAGTGCTCCTGCCCAAGTTCCGCCTCGAGACGGCGGTGCTCCGTCCTGAAAGTCCTCCCCTTATTTTTTCTAGGTCAAAAGACCATATATACCAGAAGATGGGCACCTAAGGTGGGCCGAGGGGCCCACTACCCACCAGGGCGTGCCAGGGGGGCCTGGCGCGCCCTGGTGCCTTGTGGCCACCTGGCAGCCCCCTCTGGTAGTTCTTTTCTCAAATATTTATCATATATTCCAAAATAATTCTCCGTAAAATTTCAGCTCATTTGGAGATGTGCAGAATAGGTATCTCTGACATAGCTTTTTTATGTCCAGAATTCCAGCTGCCGGTATTCTCCCTCTTTGTGTAAACCTTGCATATTATGAGACAAAAGGCATTAGAATTACTCCATAAAGTGTTATAAAGCACAAAAACACTATAAATAACAGTAGGAAAACATGATGCAAAATGGAAGTATCATGTCATATTGGTTGCATCTTTCATGTGGTGTCTAGCTTGCATTGCTTCTAATTAATTTGTTGAAATGGCTTCTGCTTAGTTTACCCAAATAGGTGTGAATATGCCATATCATCCTATTTTTCATACCCATTCCATCCTCGTCTCATGTGTTTGCCTTACATCAAAGTAGTGTTCGTCAGTATCATGCATGAATGAGTTCTGAAGAGTGAATTTTATTCCTTTTTCTTGTCGTTTGACTTGACAATGCAAAATCAATAAAGCGGAAGAAATTCGCAAGGCATTGGATGATGGTGCTCCTTCCGACCAACTGAAACTGAGGGTCTCTACAGAATCTACTCTGCCATCCTCCCAGCAAGATTCGCAAGACAACACATGCATAGACAGTCAACGTAGCTGTGTCGGTGATGAGCACATCTCCCCTACTCCACCATCACAGGTGCTCGCTCTAACTTGGCACTATTATATGTGGTTGCATGTTATGTATGATGTCTAGCTTGTATTGCTTCTAATTTTGTTGAATTGCATCTGCTTAGTTTACACGTTATACTTGTGAATAAGACATGTGTTCCTAATTCTAGAACACACAATATTTGTCTATCACACCATGTTCATAAATCAAAGTACTACTGTTGTGTAACCTGCAACAATAACTTATCATAAGACACATTTAACTTGGGAGTGTGATATTGGTTGCATCTTGCATTGTTTTCTAGCTTGTATTGCTTCTAATTTGTTGAAATGACACTTATGACGAGACAATTTTAACATGGTAGAGTGATATTTGTTGCATCTTTCAATTGTATCTAGCTTTCATTACTTCTAATTTGTTAATGATTGATAACCCAAAAGTATAGGGGATCTCAACAGTTTTCGACGGTAGAGTATTCAACCCAAATTTATTGATTCGACACAAGGGGAGCCAAAGAACATTCGCAAGTATTAGCAGTTGAGTTATCAATTCAACCACACCTGAAAGACTTAATATCTACAGCAAAGTATTTAGTAGCAAAGTAGTATCATAGTAACGGTAACAGTGGCAATAGTGACAATAGCAGTTTTGTAGTGATTGTAACAGTAGCAGCAACGAAAGTAACTTAGCAAAGATCAATATGTGAAAAGCTCGTAGGCATTGGATCAGCGATGGATAATTGTGTTGGATAATTTTCATCATGTAGCAGTCATAACCTAGGGCGACACAAAACTAGCTCCAATTCATCAATGTAATGTAGGCATGTATTCCGTATATAGTCATACGTGCTTATGGAAAAGAACTTGCATGACATCTTTTGTCCTACCCTCCCGTGGCAGCGGGGTCCATAAGGAAACTAAGGGATATTAAGGCCTCCTTTTAATAGAGAACCGGAACAAAGCACTAGCACTTAGTGAATACATGAACTCCTCAAACTACGGTAATCAACGGAAAGAATCCCAATTATTGTCACCTTGGGGTATGTGGATCATAACTTGTAATAGGTGTCTGCAACTTGCAAGGTAGGATCAAGAACACACATATATTCATGAAAACATAATAGGTTCAGATCTGAAATCATGGCACTCGGGCCCTAGACAAGCATTAAGCATAGCAAAGTCATAGCAACATCAATCTCAGAACATAGTGGATACTAGGGATCAAGCCCTAACAAAATTAACTCGATTACATGATAAATCTCATCCAACCCATCACTGTCCAGCAAGCCTACAAAGGTATTACTCACTCTCGGCGATGAGCATCATGAAATTGGCAGTGAAGGAAGGTTGATGATGACGATGGCGATGAATTCCACCCTCCGGAGCCCCTAACGGACTCTAGATCAGCCCTCCTGATGAAGAACATGAGGTGGCAGCGGCTCCGTATCGTAAAACATGATGACTCCTTCTCTCTGATATTTTTCTCCGCGAATAGGTATATATGGAGTTGGACTTAGGGTTGACGGAGCTCCAGGGGGCCCACAAGCCTGGGTGGCACGCCCCCAGAGCTTGTGGCCCTTGGGTGGCCCCCCTATGGTATCTTTTTCTGCCAGTATTTTTTATATATTCCACAAAAATTCTCCATGAATTTAAGGTCAATCCGAGAACTTTGATTTCTGCACAAAAATAACACCATGGCAATTCTGCTGAAAACATCGTCAGTCCAGGTTAGTTCCATTCAAATCATGCAAATTAGAGTCAAAAACAAGGGCAAAAGAGTTTGGAAAAGTAGAGACAATGGATACGTATCAACTCCCCCAAGCTTAACCCATTGCTTGTCCTCAACCAATTCAGTTGACAAACTGAAAATGACAAAGAAAGACTTTTACAAACTATGTTTGATCTTGTTGTTGCAAATATGTCTAACCAATGTTCTGGTTTTCAGCAAAGATTATGAACTAACCATATTCATAATAACTCTTAGGTCTCACATTTACTCATATCAATGGCATAACTGACTAGCGAGCAATAATAAGATATCTCGGATGACAACACTTTTTCAAAACAATCATGATATAATATGACAAAATGGTACCTCGCTAGCCCTTTCTGAGACTGCAAAACATAAATGCAGAGCACCTCTGAAGTTCAAGCACTGAGTAGACATTATAATTCATGGCAAAAGAGATCCAGTCACACTCATACTAAACATCAACTAAAAGCAAAGCATATAAATGACAGTAGTGCTCCCCTTCGTACAGGAAACCAGGGATTTGCAGAGGTGCCAAAGCTCGCAGCTTTTAAAACAGAGATGAATATAATTTTGGGAGGTATGCTTTCATTGTCAACATAACAACCGAGAGATCTCACTATCTTCCATGCTAGACACATTATAGGCGGTTCGCAAACAGAATGGTAAAGTTTTACTCCCCCTCCACCAACAAACACAAGCCATGGTTAGCCGAATCCTCGGGTACCCTCCATACCAACAACGATCCGGGGGAGTTTTGTTTCATTATAATATTTGATTTTGATTTTGGTCGTAGGACTGGGCATCCCGATTACCAGCCACTTTCTCGTGAATGACAAGCGAATAAACACTCATTGTGAGAATAACCCACCTAGCATGGAAGATACTGACAGCCCCCTGTCGCTACATGAGCAATTCGAGAATACAAAACAGATTATTATTTGTAGGTTTAGAGTTTGGCACATGCAAATTTACTTGGAACGGCAAGTAATTACCGCATATAGGGAGGTATGGTGGACTCATATGGAACAACTTTGGGTTTATGGAAGTGGATGCACAAGCAGTATTCCAGCTTAGTACAAGTGAAGGCTAGCAAAAAGATTGAGGAGCGGCCAACTAGAGAGCGACAACGGTCATAAACATGCATTGAGATTAATCAACATTGAATGCAAGCATGAGTAGGATATAAATCACCATGAACATAAATATCGTGGAGGCTATGTTTGTTTTGATTCAACTACATGCGTGAACATATGCCAAGTCAAGCCGCTTGAATTATTCAGAGGAGGATACCATCCTATCATACTACATCATAACCATTTTAAATGCATGTTGGCATACAAGATAAACCATTATCCACTCCTAGCTAATTAAGCATGGCATGAGTAACTATGATCTCTAATTGTCATTGCAAACATGTTTCATTCATAATAGGCTGAATCAAGAACAATGAGCTAATCATATTTACAAAAACAAAATAGGTCGAGTTCATACCAGCTTTTCCTCATCTCAATCATTTCATCAAATTTCGTCATTATTGCCTTTCACTTGCACGACCGAACGATGTGAATAATAAGAGTGCACGTGTTGTGGACTAAGCTGGAATCTGCAAACATTTATTCAAAGGAGAAGACAAGGTAATATGGGCTCTTTGTTAGATCGACAATAATGCATATGAAGCCACTCAACATTTTCATCGTGGTCTTCTCCTTATGACCCAAAGAAAAGAAGAGAATTTCAAAGAAACACACTGAAATATTATTGGAGTTTTTGTTTTTCTCTAGAAGAAAGCAAATTAATGAAAGAAAAATGAAAACGAGAAAAAATATTTACACGGGAAAGCTCCCGACAAGTAAAAGAAGAACGAGAAATCTTTTTGGGTTTTCTTTTAATACTATGACTAAACTGAATTAGAAAGAAAAACTAAAAAGAAGCGAGAAATATTATTGGATTTTATCAAAGTTTTTCAAACACACAAGAAGAAAGCAAGAAAAATAAACTAAGGTGGATTATACAATGAAAAAGGATGAACACCGACAACTGGAATGAATGTGTGAACATGAATGTAATGTCCTGGGAGATACATACTCCCCCAAGCTTAGGCTTTTGGCCTAAGTTGGTCTATGGTCAAGGCTGGTCGGGGTAATATCCAAAGTCGTAGTTGGTGTTGAATTGGATTGTAGCTGCCACCGCTTGGAGGGCTGCCTCGTTGAGGCGAGCGGTCTCCCTCGCCCTCTCATATTCCTCTTCCTCCTCTCTAAGTATGAAATATCTTTGTTTTACTAGAAAGTCAAAGAAGGCAGGAGCGGGAAGCGTAATATGCAAGACGCGACGCCTGTGAAAGATTAGTCTGTACTAGAAAGGCAGCTCGTGATGTCGCTTGAACTACGTTGGTATTTC
Organism: Thinopyrum elongatum; assembly: GCA_011799875.1. NCBI lineage: Eukaryota > Viridiplantae > Streptophyta > Magnoliopsida > Poales > Poaceae > Thinopyrum > Thinopyrum elongatum. The sequence goes on along the minus strand of CM022298.1, from coordinate 404,750,023 downwards.
CCCAAAGAGGAAGGGATTATGCAGCACAACTACGGTAGGTATTTCCCTCAGTTATGAAACCAAGGTATCAATACAGTAGTAGAACCAAGCAACAATATGTAAACGGTACCTGCACACAAAGAACAAATACTTGCAACCCGACGATTAGGAGGGGTTGTCAATCCCTCTACGGGTAATGGTGCCAGAAATTGTGAAGTTGACGGGATAAAAATTGTGTAGATTGGATAAATAGATCTCGATAAAATGCGAAATACAATAAATAACAAAAAAAGTGCAGCAAGGTATTTTTGGGTTTTTGTAGTAATAGATCTAAAAACAAAAGCAAATAGAAATAGATCTCAAAGCAGATATGATAAAGAATAGACCCGGGGGCCGTAGATTCCACTAGTGGCTTCTCTCGAGAAAATGGCATACGGTGGGTAGACAAATTACTATTGGGCAATTGATAGAAAATTGAATAATTATGACGATATCTAGGCAGTGATCATTATATAGGCATCACATCCAAGATTAGCAGACCGACTCCTGCCTGCATCTACTACTATTACTCCACACATCAACCGCTATCTAGCATGCATCTAGTGTATTATGTTCATGGAGAAATGGAGTAATGCAATAAGAACGGTGACATGATGTAGACGAGATCTATTCATGTAGGAATAGCCCCCATCTTGTTATCCTTAATAGCAATGATACATGCGTGTCTTGCTGCCCCTTCTCTCACTGGGAAAGAACACCGCACGATCGAACCCATCACAAAGCACCTCTTCCCATGGCAAGAAAAATCGATCTAGTTGGCCTAACTAAACAAAAGATTCGAAGAAGAAATACGAGGCTATAAGTAATCATGCATATAAGAGATCAAAGAAAACTCAAATAACTTTCATGGATATAGATCTGATCATAAACTCAAAGTTCATCGGATCCCAACAAACACACCGCAAAAAAGAGTTACATCAAATAGATCTCCAAGAGACCATTGTATTGAGAATCAAAAGAGAGAGGAAGCCATCTAGCTACTGCCTACGGACCTGTAGGTCTATGATGAACTACTCACGCATCATCGGAGAGGCACCAATGAGGATGATGAACCCCTCCGTGATGGTGTCAAGATTGGATCTCGTGGTTCTGGAACTTGCGGCGGCTGGAATTGTGTTTTGTCGACTCCCCTAGGGTTTTTGGAATATTTGGGTATTTATAGGGTGAAGAGGCGGTGCGAGAGGCCACCAAGGTGGGCACAACCCACCAGGGCGCGCCTGGGCTCCTGAGCTCGCCCTGGGGGGTTGTGCTCCCCTCTAGTACTTCTTTGGCCCATCTTGTGTCTTCTGGTCCAAAAAAATTCTCCAAAAACTTTCGCTACATTTGGACTCCGTTTGGTACTGATATTCTGTGAAGTAAAAAACAAGCAAAAAACAGCAACTGGCACTGGGCACTATGCCAATAGGTTAGTCCCAAAAAATGATATAAAGTTGCTATAAAATGATTGTAAAACATCCAAGAATGATAATATAACAGCATGGAACAAGCAAAAATTATAGATACGTTGGAGACGTATCAGCTCGCCAAATTGAAAACGTTCCATAGCATCATAATCAAGGAAAGCAGGTGGCAACTGAACATCATTTTCTTTTATTGGAATCCCAAGATAATCAGTTAAACGAGTGGCATAAATTCCACCAAGGAAATCTCCATCTAAAGCATTATTATGTAATTGCCTTGCAACAATAGCCCCCAAGTTATATCGTTTATCATCCATTACCGCGCTCTTGAGGACACTTAAATCAGGAGAGCAAAGGTGGCTATGGTCATGTTTCCCATTAATGCATCTACCTATAAAGAGAAAAAAATAATGTAAAGCAAGAAAGTGAATGCTCCCTATAGTAGCTTGTGTTATGCTTCTAGTTTCTCCCCTAGTGATGCTAGCAAGGAATTCAACGCAATCAGATTTACGAGGTTCAGTATAAATGCCCCATTGCGGAATTTTGCATGCTTCATTAAATTCTTCAAGGTCCATGCGAAATGATTTATCATAGAGATCAAATAAAACAGAATATGTATTGTGCTGGACTGAATACTCAAATCTTTGCACAAAAGAATCAGTAAGATTATAATATTGCAAGCACTTATCTGACAAGAAGTCCGTCAGGCCGGTGTTGTGCATGTACATATCAAATTCTTCCTTGAAACCTGCGCGAGTCATGAAATGATCCGACGGCCATTCGCAAGGTCACACTAGAGCTTCCCGCGGTGGTTCAAGGGCCGGCTCACATATCGCGAGCCTTGGGGATTTCTTCTTCGAGGAACCACCTTGGAACATCTTCCTAAACATTCTCTTCCTCTAAAAATTTCTGAAATTTTTAGTGACTCAAAATAAAAGTGATCCAAACTCAACAAAATTGATAGCAACTACTCCCACAAGTGTCTAGAGGCTATATCATGCAACAAAACTACTTTGAACCATATAAATTTGAAATGAAAGCTCAAGAACATGGTCACCAGTGCAGCAAAAAATTGCAATATATAAAGCACTAGAACAAAAACTAATTGGACCATTGAAGGAGTCACATACCGAAGAACAATCCCCCAAAACAGTTTCGAAAATGGAGCTCCGAGCAAGGAGATAGAAAATGGCAGCAAGATGAGCAAGAACACGGGTTTGAGCAAGAGGATGATTTTTTCTGGAGGAAGAAGAAGTGCATGGGTGGTTGGAATAAGTGAGGGGGCCTACATGGGCCCCTCAATCCTGCATGGCGTGCCTAGGGGGTGGGCGCGCCTGTGAGCTTGTGGATCATAGGTGCACCCCCCTGGGTGTGTTCAGTGCCAATTTTTTTCAAATATTACAGAAAAATCATATAAAAATTTCAGGGCATTTGGAGAACTTTTATTTTGTGGTCATTTTTTTATTGCACGGATAATTCAGAAAATAGCATAATCAAGGCATTTTTACTTTATTAATTCTAAATAACAGAAAGTAAAAAGTGGGTACAGAAGGTTGTGGTTACTAAATTCATCCATCACATGTTCATCAAAAGGAATCCATTAATAAGGTTGATCAAGTCTTATTAACAAACTTCTTCCGAATGACATGAAACCGGAGAATCTTCGTATAGCACTAGGTTACCTCAACGGGGATATGCATGTCCCCAACAATAAGAATTTCATATTTCTTTTTGGCAGTAGGAATAGGGAATTCAAAACCTCCAATAGTAATTGTTAATTTTTTTTCCAATAGAGTTGATACTATTCACTTGAGGTTGTTTCTTCAGAAAGTGTACTGTGTGCTCATTACCATTAACATGAAAAGTGACATTACCCTTATTACAATCAATAACAGCCCCTGCAGTATTCAAAAAGGGTCTACCAAGGATGATTGACATGCTGGCATCCTCGGGTATATCAAGAATAACAAAGTCCGTTAAGATAGTAACATTTGCAACTACGGCAGGCACATCCTCACAAATACTGATGGGTATAGTAGTTGATTTATCAGCCATTTGCAAAGAAATTTTAGTGGGTGTCAACTTATTCAACTCAAGTCTACGATACAAAGAGAAAGGCATAACACTAATACCAGTTCCTAGATCACATAAAGCAGTTTTAACATAGTTTCTTTTAATGGAGCATGGTATAGTTGGTATTCCTGGGTCTCCTAGTTTCTTTGGTATTCCACCCTTAAACGTGTAATTAGCAAGCATGGTGGAAATTTCAGCTTCCGGTATCTTTCTTTTGTTCGTAACTGTCGGAATTGGGGCTCCGCAGACCCAAACAAGGTTCAAACTCTCGGGTGTGTGCGAAGAACTCTGCCTAGCTATGACTTGCTGCTCACTGCCTCACGGCTTGGCTCCAGCGTGCTCGAGCGAGAGGGAAGAAGAGATGGACACGAGATTTACCCAGGTTCGGGCCACCTTGCGGTGTAAGACCCTACTCCTGCTTTGTGGTGGATTGCCTCGCTAGGAGGATGAGTATGAACTAGTACAAGGATGAACTGCCTCGGGAGGCTTTAGGAGTGGCTCGAGGCTTGAGGCATGGATGAACTCGACCTTCTAAGGTGGTGGCCTAGCTATACTTATACTGGCCTGGTCCTCTTCCCCCGAAAAGTCTAGGTAGGAAGGGATACCACAACGGCCAATTCGAAGGCGACAGGAGTACACCCCATCCTAACTAAAGGTGGTCTTCATCTGCAAAGCTTCTGGTCGTGACGTGCTGGTGGGCTCGGTGATGATCTTCGTCCTGCCGAGCCCGTGGTCTTGGTCTTGTTGCATCGAAACGACAACCTTTGGGGGATTCCTCGGGAACCCGCGTGATGGCCTTGTCGCTCTAGCATCGAAGAGGAAACTATCCTTGCCTGCGCCCGCTGGCGCCCTCCTAGCTTCGGTCGTCATCACTCACATCATCACGCGCCTCATGAGGTGGGGTGCGATCCTAGAGATGTCCGCCCCTCGGGAGGCAGCCTCGGGAGGCCGCTCCTCGAGAGGCCTCAATGTAGTTCGCCTCGTGAGGGTCTTGCTCGCGAAGTCTTGGAGCTGGGCCGCACCGGGCCTTTGACAATGCCATGCGTTGGGCCACATGCAGACGGGCCTGGGTACCTCCAGTCCCAGAACCCCGACAGTAGCCCCCGGGCCCATGGCATGCACGACCCTGTTCGAAGGCGGAGACGAAGAGGAGAGGCGAAGCGGCGTGGGCCTGACCGCCTGTGGGCCAGGCTCGACGCGTAGCGCACGACGGGGCACGGACACCCCCACTTCCCCATGTCACCTCGGCAACTGCCCAGGCTAACAAAAAGCCTGGCGTGCGCTGCAAGGCCATCGTTGCTCTCCCATCTTGCGTCTTCCTCATCTTGCCGCGATCCCCTTCCTTTTGCGTGAGGCTCTTCCAGATCCAGACAGAGCGCCGCCCTTCCTTTTTCCTTGCCAGCGCCAGCGATTCCAGTAATGGCGCCAGCCGAGAAGGTGAAGTCCGTAGCCCCGGTCATGAGCTCTTCCTCCCTCGCGCCGGCGCTTTCAGCCTCCTCCATTGCTAAGGAGGAGGACCTCAATCCGGTGCTCCCGTTGATGGCCAGTGACCTGAACGAGTGGGGCGAGACCCAGATCTGGCCTAGCTCCGCGGTGGAGCGGTCTGGCGGAGTCCGTCCACCCCTTCTTCCTCCACAGCGTTTTCGTCGGGCTGGTCCCGCCCTTCTCCGAGTTCTTCTACGCCATCCTCGAGCACTACCAGATCCATGCCCTTCACCTCCATCCCAACTTGATTCTACTCTTGTCCGTCTTCGCCTTCTACTGCGAGGCTTTCGTGGGCGTGAGGCCCTCGGTGGCGCTCTTCCGCCACTTCTTTAGCCTGCGTTTCACCGCCTGGGCCCGGCGATCCGGGTGCGTCTCCTTGGTCGATGTGCTCAGCGGAAACTCGCTCCTAAAGGCCGGGAAGAATTTGGAAGGCTTCCGGCAATGCTGGGTCTTCCTGGACGCTCGCGGCACCGACCCGCTCTTGGCGCCTCCGGCGGTGCTGCCCAAGCAGTCCGCAGAGTGGGGCTCCACGAAGCTCATCGACCCCCGAGCAAAACCCGTCCTAAAAAGATAGCCTCGCACTTGAAGGCGAAGCTGCTGATGGGGGCGATGATGGTGAAGGATTTTCTGGCGTAGCGCCTCGTGCCGCTCCAATCGCATTCGAAGCTCTTGTGGGAGTACGTAGGCGCGGGGGACGCGATGAGGCTGCATGCCCCCGGCCTGACAGGCGTCGAGCTGGACGTGGCCTTGTTCACCCTGCTCGACGACATCACAGGGGACATCCCCGATGCCGCCGCCCTGTTGTACAACCGCGATGACAAGGAGGAGTTGGTCGCGGCCATGCCCACCTTCAACGAGTGGGGGCTTGAGCCGCGTGATCACCCTGATTCGCCCGTGGTGCTGTCCTCCGGCGACAGTGGCGGCGGCGAGGACTTGGAGGGAACGGAGGAGGACGACCTCAGGGGGTCGTCCCCACTGTCGCAGCGCCAGCTCCTCCCCGGCCTCGAGGACGACGATGACACAGACGAGCTCCCGACCGCGGATTCCCCAAGCCCTGTCAAGGCATCTAGGAGGGTGGAGTCTGCTCCCCCGACCGCGCGGCCATCTGGCGGGGCGGCCCTAGGCGAGGGGGCGGTAGCTTCCCCTCCTGAAGGCTATCCACGCCGCACCGGGGCTGTCAAGGAAATGGGCCTTGCTCCGTCGATGCAGTCGCGGTTTCACCAACCACGGACCCTCAGGGGGATCCCCTCGCCCCTGCGGACAACGGCGTCATGACGGGGCTTGTAGGGGATCACCCCGACAGCCCCCGGGGCAAAGCCAAGGCCACGCCGAAGAAGGATGGGGGTGCATCAACCTCTGAGGTGGAGAAGAAGAGGAAGTGGACCGCGCCAGACGAGTAAGTATCCTTGCATTACCTGTTAACTGCGCGCTCGTAGTCCATATGCTCATATGGCCCCACATTGTGTCGAGCAGAGGTGATGGCACGGAGAAGAAGAAGAAGAAGAAGAAGAAGAAGAAGAAGAAGAAGAAGAAGAAGAAGAAGAAGAGGATGACCGCCATTGCGAAGGTGCCTATCGCCTTGAAGGCGGCTTCGACGCTCGACCGCAACTTCGGCGGACGCGGGGGCGCGCAACGCCGATTTGGCGCATCTCTCGGGCACACGGGCACCACCGTACCAGGGCGTGCAGGTGTGCCACTTCCTCCTGGTGCTCCACCGGCACCGCCCGGAGGGCCGGCCAACAAGGACGCGAAGGCTCATCGTGTGGCGCTCCCTGCCGCGGTCGCGGTAGCTCCGGTCATGGGGGAGGGGGCGACGCCCCACCCCCCTGGCCGAACTCGACTCAGGGCGCGTAGCGGCTCAGCCTCAAGCGATGTTGACTCCCGTGACTCAGCAGGCCGAGGCGGCAGTCGCCCTTACCGTGCCGCAGAAGTCAGGCGCGGGGAAGGACCCGAAGCCCCTGGTGCCCCGAGCAGATCGCATCGAGGCCTCATCGGCCATGGTTCCAATTAGCACACCGGAGCCACTCCCTCATCAGGTCCTCGCGCTTGCGAACTGCGGTGCCCTGGTCAGGCATGGGGCCCTGGCCGATGCTTATGCCGCGCTCGACCATTTTAGGGCGGACCTCCGAGATGCCGACAGATGCCTCGCCAGGGAGCGTCTGGGGCTCGCCTCAGCGTGGCTCCAGGTTGAGGCGACAACCAAGGAAGCCTGGAGCCACGCCGAGGCCGCCGCTGCAGAGAGCAAGGAAGAAGCCGCCCATGCAAGAGCGGCTCATGACGAGGCGCTGGCTGAAGCAGCAGCGGCCGCCAAGCGCTGCAGCAAGGCGGAGGCCAACCTGAAGACACTCCAGGCCGCACGCACGTAGCAACTCCAGTGGCTGGAGGATGACCTTAAGGCTCGCGAGGCGAAGCTTGCAGATCGTGACTCCGTGCTGACGAAGGTGGGTGTCGAGCAAGCCGCGGAGCGCGAGCGCCTAGGCAAGCTACAGTAGGAGGTGACCGAAGCCCAATCGGCCCACGCCAATCATGTCTCCGAGGCAAATGCTCGGCTGGACACCAGGGAGAAGATCCTGGCCGACGCCGACGCCAAAGCAGAAGTGGATCCTGCCGCTTTCTCTTCACTCGAGCTCAGGGCCCACCAAGCGCTGAGGTCCATATGCCGGGAGAGGTTCGAGGCTACGCTCGCCACCCCCGATGCTGGCTACGCCGAGCTCTCCTCCAAGCTCACTGAGGAGCTCGAGGGCGTTGTCCAGAAGGTGGACGACGTCCTGGAGGAGGAGTGTTGCGGCCTTTTCTCTGTGGAGGTGAAACGCGTCTTCAGCCATCTTCTCCTCCGTGATCCTGACTTTGATTTTAGCGCAGTAACAGGCCCAGTCACCGAGGAATCCCACAGCGCCGCGGAGGAAGCCGTGAAGGATCATGTGGTCGTGCTGCTCAGGAAGTTCCGCCTGTAGCAGTGACGAGGCACCTGGCAGCGGCAATGGCGGCGACGATCCTTCCTCCTGAACCTTCTTCATTACCCTGCAGCAGACTGATCATGCCTCGGGGAGGCGTAAGACTTTGTTTAAATTTGGGATACACTTGATGTTTGTAATGACTGTTTGAACTCCGTAGTTTTCTTCCCACGCTCGATTTCATTTCTGTTTGCTTTTGTGCTCTGCGTCGGCAGGGCCCAGCCCTGCGCATACCTCGACTGCCATTGGAATGTCAGGTCACGATGCCTGGACAAAGCCAAGGGGCGAGGGGCTACGGGACTAGTGAGGCTCCTGAGTCGCGATGCTCAGGGGTCCCCCTTGACGCGCAAGTAGCCCGCATGAAAGAAATGTGGGCGACGGCGAGGTTAACTTGGGGCCCTTCCTACCTTTCTCTCATCAGCCTGCACCTGGGGGTTACGTGAGGACACCATACACCAAGAACCTTAGTGGGGTGGCATGCACGGAAGCAAACCCGCAAGCCAAAGCCCGGTTCCTTGGGTTTTTCTGCGCTGCTGGGACTGACCCGAGCAGAGGCACCGTGTCCAGCCCCCGCTCGCGTGAGGCCGAGGGGAAGGGTATGAGCAGCGTTGCTGAAGAGCCAAGAGGCCATCCTGAGGTTGATGCAACCCATTGGGCGCCCTCAGTTGTTTATCCACTAGCGCGGAGCATTGGGCTTCCACTGGGCATGGGCATGGTCGTATTGCGACTGTATCCGCCAGTGCTGAGCATGGGGCTTCCACTGGGCATGGGTAGGAGCTCTGTGCTAGAGTCTTCGGGCGTGTAGAACCATGTTCCGTTCGTACGTGTGGCCAGCATGGCGGAACTTTGAGGAGGTGTTTTTGGACGCTCGTGAGCCAGTGCGGGGCTCAGGAGGTCCTACCTCAAGGTGGGTCACGCATGGCTTTCGGCGCAGAGCGCGCTTGTGAAATCTGAGTTATGAGGGCGACCTACGCCAAACGAGCGTCCAGAAGTCATTGCATGAGAAGGCCAGACACCAAGGACCCACAGGAGGTGACGTGGACGGGGCCGGCCCGCCACACAGAGCTCGGTCGCTTGGGTTTATCAACGCTGCAGGGACGGACCTGAGCACAGACGCCGTGCCAAGTCTTCTCATGCAACAATCTAAGGAAGAACACTCGGCGCGTGGCTCCCGCAGTGGTGAAGCACCAAAATTGCAGTTGTACGAACCGAGCCGCGCGCCCTTACACACCTACCCTCGATGATCTCATGCGAGGACAAGGCACCAAGGACCCCAGGAGGTGACGTGCACGGGAGCTGACCCGCGAGACAGAGCTCGGTCGCTCAGATTTAACAACATTGTAGTGACGGACTCGAGCACAGACGCCGCGCTAGCCCTTAGTCATGAGGCGGTCGAGAGTGGGTTTGCGAGGGCGCGGTGTCATTCATGGTAGTGAAGCACCGGGCACGCAGGTTAAATCAATAAGGAAATTTTATCAAGGCATGGCCAGTTCCGATACATGAGCAAAAGCAACACGGCTGTAGGGGCGGACCCTTCTCAGCCTGAGGATGACGTAGCTCGGGGGGCGCCCTCAATTGAACAACCAAAAAGTCACCTGGCAATGATGCTGTAGAAGCGTCGAGGAAGCCGATGAAGCGTGCTGCAGAGGTTCGCTCCTCACGAGCCGTGCGGCTCCTGAGGCTCGAGGGGCTCACGAGGGGTCGGGGCCTCATGAGGCACCAGCACTGAGCGCCTGGCCTTGTGAGATGCCAACGCGAGCTACGCTTGCCGCTGGTATGTGGTGCCCGTGTTCACTAGGCCGAAGGGGATGCAGATGTAGTTGCAGGGGTAACCCCCGCTCCGGCCGACGCGCGACGGCCAGAAGAGGTCATGAGATGCGGCTCTGTTAAGGCCCGGGATGTTGACGCAGACGTGCAGCTCACCGCATGTGTCGGGAGCGGCAACTACACTGGCGGGACGTGTGGGGCGGCGCTCGCCACGCATGGCTTGTGCTTCCTGAAGTTCCTCGGTCACCTTGGTGATGAATTCTCATGCTCCTGGCACCTCGCGCCGTGTTCCTTGCTTGTGGGGATGTGCGTCAAAGCACACCTCCAGGTGGTGCTCGAGCGCCTCCCTCATCGCAGCGGTCAGGTGGCCCTCGAGCCTACCCTGAGGGGGACGCAGGGCACGCCTTGCTATGAGGGAGGAAAGCATGCCCCAGCGGCAGGTGTGGCACTTGAGGCGTCACTGGCTGGAGCCTTCTTTGCCTCGGGATGGTCCTTGGGGAGGAGCTACTTCTTCTTCGCGGGGACGACCTCAGGGGGCACGACGTTTCCCTCACCATCGGAGATCTCGGCTGCTGCGGCCCTGTAGGCGTGCTCGAGGGAGCAGACCGCATCTTTCTCATTGTAGGCGACGGTGATGACGCCCTTGCACCCTGGAATCTTGAGGACGTTGTAGCCATGGTGGGTAGCCGCCATGAACTTGGCGAGGGCAGGGTACCCCAGGATGGCGTTGTACGGGAGACCAATGTGGGCCATGTCGAAGTCGATGAGCTCGGTGTGGCAGTTGTCATGAGTGCCGAATGTGATAGGGAGGCGCACCTGCCCCAGGGGGGTGGTGGAGTCGTCGGTCACCCCAGAGAATGGCTTCGTGGGCATGAGCTGATCATAAGGCACTTGAAGCGTCTCGAAGGTCTCCACAGAGAGGACGTTGAGGCCAGCACCGCCGTCGATGAGGGTCTTGTTGACTGAGACGTTGCTGATGGTGGGCATGCACAGCATGGGGAGTGCGCCCACGATGGCCGAACACCTGAGGTGGTCCTTGGAATCGAAGGTGATGGTGTATTGAGACCACTTGAGAGGGCGCACAGCCTCAAGCCTCGGGAGGGCAGCATTCACCTCACGAGAGAACTGCTTGAAGAGGCGGTTGGACGCAGGCTACCACACGAGGCTCCTGGTAGCCCCCAGCCCCCTTGTCTGGCTGGTTGTTATCGTTCCTCCTGGGGGCGGGGGCAACGGTGGGAGGCCTGCATTGCCCTGAGGTCGGACCTCACAAGGCTGATTGCGCCAGGTGCCGTCGCGAGGCTGAACGCGCCAGGCGTCCTCGCGAGGCTGGTCACGCCAGCCCTGGCGGGGATTGCGGTTGTTCCAGCATCCTCCACCGCGGCCTCCTCCATGGCCGAAGCCACGATCGCTGCGCTCGGGGCAGTGGCCCAAGCGCTTGTCACGGAGCGCCCTAAGCTCCTGATAGTCGTCGGTGTTGTGGGTGCGCACGTTGTGGAAGACGCAGAATGGGCGAGTGTCCTTGGCGGGCTCGTCACGGCCGCGGCCGCGCTTCTGCTCAGGCTCCGCTACCAGCACGGCGGGACCCTTGCGTTTTGCTTCCTTGGCCTTGGCCTTATTGTCCTCGAGCTCGACGTCAGGGCTGCTGATGAGAGAGAGGCGGCCTTCTTCCACCCTCACGCACTTGTCACCCAAGTTGAACAGCTCCAGCGCCGTGCATAGGTTGTTGTTGATGGTGAGCTTTTCGCTCATCCTGACGTCCATGATGCCGTCGGTGAACGCCGAGATGTTGGCTTCGTCCGAGGCTTTCAGGATCTTGAGGCGGACTTGGGTGAAGCACTGAATGTACTTGCGGATGGTCTCGCCAGGGCGCTGCTTCACGCGCCGCAGGTCATTGACGGTGAGGGCGCGGTCGCGAGTGCCCTGGAAGTTGGCAATGAACCGCTTGCGAAGCTCGTCCCACGAAGAGATCGACCCCTCGGGGAGGTTCATGAGTCAAGAGCGTGTGCCATCCTTGAGGACCATGGGGAACCAGTTCACCATGACCTTGTCATCGCCATTCGCCGCCTCGATGCTCAGCGCATAGAGCTGAAGGAACTCCGCGGGGTCGAGGATGCCGTCGTAGCGAGGGGGCAACTCTGGCTTGAACTTGACTGGCCAGACCACCCGGCGCAGCTCGCGAGTGAAGGCGCGGTAGCCCGCAGTGCTGACGGGCGCAGCTCGCGCGGGAGCGGGACGGTCATGGTGGCCATGCGCCTCAGCTTCCTGGACGCCACGGTCTTGGAGCTGGCGTAGTGGTGCGGGAGGCACATGCTCATCGTGCGGTGGCTGATGCACAATCGGGCAGCTGGCCTCGTCCCGAGCCGGCGGCCCGCGCGGCTGTGCATCGTGTCAAAGCTCAGCGGTGTCATCACACAGAAGAGGAGGCGGTGGGGCGCCGTGCGCCACATCGCCTGCGCGAGACGACGGAGGACAGAGCGAGTGGGATGGCGCCGGGGCCTCACCACAGCGTTGACAGGCTCGGTGATGCAGCCCAGCCAGGCGTCGTAGCCCTCGTTGGCGGGGCGGCAGCGCAGCCTGCGCATTCGTCGGCCCGCGACGAACATGGGAGGACGAAGCCGTGACCGGAGTGAGGGAAGGCATGGCGGTGCGGCCATCGCGCTGCACGGAGGGTGGCAGGGAGGAGTCCTACTGCTCATGAGCGGCTGGGTCAGTGACAGTGTTGGCCGCAGTGGCCGGGGAGGGGCGACGACCTCCACGGCCGGCCACCTCCGTCTGGGCGACATGAGCCGCACGGCGCTCAACATGAACACGACGGGCGTCAGCATTGGGGATGGTGGAGCAGGGACGGATCAAAGCGAAAGGACTCTGGCACACCCCTACCTGGAGCGCCAAATGTTGGAATCAAGGCTCCGTGGACCCAAACAAGGTTCAAACTTTGGGGTGTGCACGAAGAACTCTGCCTGGGTACGACTTGCTGCTCACCGCCTCACGGCTTGGCTCCGGCGTGCTCGAGCGGGAGGGAAGAAGAGATGCACACGAGATTTACCCAGGTTCGGGCCACCTTGCGGTGTAAGACCCTACTCCTGCTTTGTGGTGGATTGCCTCGCGAGGAGGATGAGTATGAACAAGTACAAGGATGAACTGCCTCGGGAGGCTTCAGGAGTGGCTCCAGGCTTGAGGGGTGGATGATCTCGACCTTCTAAGGTGGTGGCCTAGCTATACTTATACTGGCCCGGTCCTCTTCCCCCGAAAACTCTAGGCGGGAAGGGATACCACAATGGCCAATTCGAAGGGGGACAGGAGTACAACCTATCCTGACAAAAGGTGGTCTTCGTATGCAAAGCTTCTGGTCGTGACATGCTGGTGGGCTCGGTGTGACCTCCGTCCTACCGAGCCCATGGTCTTGGTCTTGTTGCACCGGAACGGCAACCATTGGGGGATTCCTTGGGAACCCGCGTGCTGGCCTTATCCCTCTAGCACCGAAGAGGAAACTGTCCTTGCCTGCGCCTACTGGCGCCCTCCTGGCTCCGATCGTCATGGCTCATGTCACCACGTGCCTCGTGAGGTGGGGTGCGAGCCTAGAGATATCCGCCCCTCGGGAGACAGCCTCAGGAGGCCGCTCCTCGGGAGGCCTCAATGTAGTTCGCCTCGCGGGGCGGGGGGCCCTCGCGAGGTTCTTGCTCACAAAGCCTTGGAGCTGGGTCGTACCGGGCGTTTGACGATGACACGCGCTGGGCAGAAGGGCCCTATAGACAAGCATTAAGCATAGCAAAGTCATATCAACATCAATCTCAGAACATAGTGGATACTAGGGATCAAGCCCTAACAAAACTAACTCGATTACATGATAGATCTCATCCAACCCATCACTGTCCAGCAAGCCTACGAAGGAATTACTCACTCCCAGCGATGAGCATCATGAAATTGGCGGTGAAGGAAGGTTGATGATGACGATGGCGACGGATTCCACCCTCCGGAGCCCCGAATGGACTCTAGATCAGCCCTCCCGATGAAGAATATGAGGTGGCGGTGGCTCCGTATCGTAAAACACGATGACTCCTTCTCTCTGATTTCTCTCTCTCTGCGAATAGGTATATATGGAGTTGGACTTAGGGTTGCTGGAGCTCCAGGGGGCCCACAAGCCTGGGAGGCGTGCCCCCAGAGCTTATGCCTCCTGGGTCTCCCCCCTCTGGTATATTTTTTCACCAGTATTCTTTATATATTCCACAAAAATTCTTCGTGAATTTTCAGGTCAATCCGAGAACTTTGATTTCTGCACAAAAATAACACCACGGCAATTCTGCTGAAAACAGCGTCAGTCTGGGTTAGTTCCATTCAAATCATGCAAATTAGAGTCCAAAACAAGGGCAAAAGAGTTTGGAAAAGTAGATACGATGGAGACGAATCAACTCCCCCAAGCTTAACCCATTGCTTGTCCTCAAGCAATTCAGTTGACAAACTGAAAGTGACAAAGAAAGACTTTTACAAACTCTGTTTGATCTTGTTGTTGCAAATATGTCTAACCAATGTTCTGTTTTCAGCAAAGATTATGAACTAACCATATTCACAATAACTCTTATGTCTCACATTTACTCATATCAATGGCATAACTGACTAGCAAGCAATAATAAGATATCTCGGATGAAAACACTTTTTCAAAACAATCATGATATAATATGACAAAATGGTATCTCGCTAGCCCTTTCTGAGACCGCAAAACATAAATGCAGAGCACCTCTGAAGTTCAAGCACTGACTAGACATTATAATTCATGGCAAAAGAGATCCAATGTCACTCATACTCAACATCAACTAAAAGCAAAGCATATGAATGACAGTAGTGCTCTCAAGCTGGTGCTTTAATAAGAAAATGATGACTCAACAATAAAAGTAAAAAAGATAGGCCCTTCACAGAGGGAAGCAGGGGTTTGCAGAGGTGCTAGAGCTAGTAGCTTTTAAAATAGAGATGAATATAATTTTGGGAGGTATGCTTCTATTGTCAACATAACAACCAAGAGATCTCACTATCTTCCATGCTAGACACATTATAGGCGGTTCCCAAACAGAATGGTAAAGTATTACTCCCCCTCCACCAACAAACACAAGCCATGGCTAGCCGAATCCTAGGGTACCCTCGATACCAACAACAATCCGGGGGAGTTTTGTTTCATTATTATATTTTGATTTTGATTTTGATCGTAGGATTGGGCATCCCGATTACCAGCCACTTTCTCGTGAATGACAAGTGAATAAACACTCATCCTGAGAATAACCCACCGCATGGAACATACTGACAGCCCCCTGTTGCTACATGAGCAATTCGAGCATACAAAACATATTATTATTTGAAGGTTTAGAGTTTGGCACATGCAAATTTACTTGGAACGGCAAGTAATTACCGCATATAGGTAGGTAATGGTGGACTCATATGGAACAACTTTGGGTTTAAGGAAGTGGATGCACAAGCAGTATTCCCGCTTAGTACAAGTGAAGGCTAGCAAAAAGATTGAGGAGCGACCAACTAGAGAGCGACAACGGTCATAAACATGCATTGAGATTAATCAACATTGAATGCAAGCATGAGTAGGATATAAATCACCATGAAGATAAATATCGTGGAGGCTATGTTGGTTTTGATTCAACTACATGCGTGAACATGTGCCAACTCAAGCCGCTTGAATTATTCAGAGGAGGATACCATCCTATCATACTACATCATAACCATTTTAAATGCATGTTGGCATACAAGATAAACCATTATCCACTCCTAGCTAATTAAGCATGGCATGAGTAACTATGATCTCTAATTGTCATTGCAAACATGTTTCATTCATAATAGGCTGAATCAAGAACGATGACCTAATCAAATTTACAAAAACAAAATAGGTTGAGTTTATACCAGCTTTTCCTCATCTCAATCATTTCATCAAATTTTGTCATTATTGCCTTTCACTTGCACGACCGAATGATGTGAATAATAAGAGTGCACGTGCTGTGGACTAAGCTAGAATCTGCAAACATTTATTCAAAGGAGAAGACAAGGTAATATGGGCTCTTTGTTAGATCAACAATAATGCATATGAGAGCCACTCAACATTTTCATCGTGGTCTTCTCCTTATGACCCAAAGAAAAGAAGAGAATTTCAAAGAAACACACTGAAATATTTTTGGAGTTTTTGTTTTTCTCTAGAAGAAAGCAAATTAATGAAAGAAAAATGAAAACGAGAAAAATTATTTACACGGGAAAGCTCCCAACAAGTAAATGAAGAATGAGAAATCCTTTTGGGTTTTCTTTTAATACTATGACTAAACTGAATTAGAATGAAAAACTAAAAAGAAGTGAGAAATATTTTTGGATTTTATCAAAGTTTTTGAAACACACAAGAAGAAAGCAAGAAAAATAAACTAACATGGATTACACAATGAAAAAGGATGAACACCGACAACTGGAATGAATGTGTGAACATGAATGTAATGTCGGTGGGAGATACGTACTCCCCCAAGCTTAGGCTTTGGGCCTAAGTTGGTCTATGGTTAAGGCTGGCCGGGGTAATATCCAAAGTCGTAGTTGGGGTTGAATTTGATTGCAGCTACCACCGCTTTGAGGGCTGCCTCGTTGAGGCGAGCGGTCTCCCTCTCCCTCTCATATTCCTCTTCCTCCTCTCTAAGTATGAAATATCTTCGTTTTACCTAAAAGTCAAAGAAGGTAAGAGCGGGAAGCGTAATATGGAAGACGCGACACCTATCAAAGATTAGTCTGTACTGGAAAGGCAGCTCGCCCCTCTCAAGAAATTGAAAAAGTTCCATAGCATCATAATCAAGTAAAGCAGGTGGCAACTGAACATCATTTTCTTTTATTGGAATCCCAAGATAATTAGCTAAATGAGTGGCATAAATTCCACCAAAGAAATCTCCATCTAAAGCATTATTATGTAACCGCCTTGCAACAATAGCCCCAAGTTATATCGTTTATCATCCATTACCGTGCTTGTAAGTGCATCTAGTGCCCCTTAGTGATTTTGGTGTATTGAAGACTTATAGGTTAAGGGACTAATGTGTTTGTGAGTGTACACAGGTCTATAAGTCTATGAGGAGTTTGTTATTTACGATGAATGTCGACCCCTAAAAATGAATGTCTTCAACTGAAGACTTTGGTTTTCTTGAAGACTTTGAAAGTGAAGAAATTGGTGTGACCCTGAAGACTTGATATTCATGCGAGGATTATGAAGCGTGAAGACTTTTGTTTTCGTAGTTTCATTTTCTTCTTCTTGAGTCATAGGAAACACCGTACTGTTAAAGGGGGTCGAGGTAAAACTAAGGAAAAGTTTCCAAGTGATGCTCAACTCAAAATCCTACACCTACCCAATCCTTTCGAGTGAAGCCATTGGAAATCTCATACAGTTTAGTCAAGTTCTTTAGTGACAGAGACGAAGTTCTTCTGTTCTCTGAGGAATTTGTTCTGACTGAGGAGTTAGGAATTCGCCAGTGCGGATTGCCTACAAGTGAGGAACATGATAGCCCTGAGGAATTTGATACTCAAATTTCCGACCGTTGCTGTGCTACGCGCCAGCTGTCCAAATATCCTACCCACCTAACGGTCATATCATTGAAGGGCATTTATGTCTTATCATGTCGGGCTGCTCCCTAGGCTATAAATAGCCGCCCCCTTCAACCACTAGCTGGTTGGCTGCTCCGAGAGATAGATTGACACTTGTCATTTAGAGCATCCCATCCTCCGAGGACTTTGAGCGAAAATCATCAAGTGAGGAAAAACCCAAAAACCGAAACACCTACAAACCCAAAGTGATTGAGCATCACTGAAGAGATTGTTCCTGTGTGGAACCGACGCTTGTTACCTTTGAGGACTGTGCATCCTCCAGACGGTTAGGCGTCATGGTCTAGAGCATCCAAGAGGAAATTGTGGATTGCCGAGTGACCGAGTATGTGAAGGTTTGGAAGTCACCTGAAGACTTACCACGAGTGATTGGGCGAGGTCTGTGTGACCTTAGCTCAAGGAGAATACGGTGAGGACTGTGTGTCCGGGACTGTGTGTCCTCAGGTTTAAATACCTAGCCGCTCTAACCAGACGTACAACTGTCACAGCAGTTGGAACTGGTCTACCAAATCATTGTCTTCACCGAGCTACTGGTTCTATTTCCTCAACCCTTTCATTTCCTCGCATACTTGCTATGTATTTGATCATTACTGTTTGAAGACTTTGTCTGAAGACTTTCTCAATTTCCTCAGTTCAATTTCTTCAGTGAGTTTGTCTTCAGCCTGCTTATCATGTGTTTACGCTACTCGTACTCTGTGCTTGTTTTCATTTCATCATGATGACTGTGCTACTGCTCTGTTATGCTTGCATCTGAGCACTTATTCCGCTGCTAAGTAGTTCGTCGCTTAGGAATTTCCTCACCTTGAAATTCCTCAGTGACGAATTTGTAAAAATCGCCTATTCACCCCCCTCTAGTCGATATAACGCACTTTCAATTGGTATCAGAGCAAGGTACTCCCTTGTTCTGTGTGATTTTGGTTTAACCACCTGGAGTTTTAGTTATGTCGACTGCAGGCATGATCAAGGTCTCAGCTAGGTGTCCTACCTTCGATGGGACGGACTACCCCTACTGGAAGAACAAGATGCACATGCATCTTGAGGCAATTGACAACGATCTCTGGTATGTTGTGGAAAAGGGTGTTCCCTCTGTCACTCCTTCCCTAAACGCTGCTGATGTGAAGAGATTCAAGCAACTTGACTCTCAAGCGAAGAATATCATATGTGGCCATCTGGGCAAAGGGCAGTATGGCAGAGTGAGTGCTTTGGAGACAGCTAAGCTTATCTGGGATAGGCTGTCCAAGGTCAACGAAGGAGTCTCAACTCAACGTGACTCTCGAGTTGACGTTCTTCGCAATCTCTTCAACCGCTTCAAAAGACTCAACAACGAAAATGTTCAGCAAACCTTTGATCGCCTCACTGACATTTCAAACGAGCTTCAAGCACTGGGTGCCACTGACATCACCGACCATGAGGTGGTGAAGAAATTGCTGAGGTCACTTGATTCTTCATTCGATACACTGGCACTGATGATTCAAGAACGTGGAGACTACAAGTCACTTGATCCTGCTGACATCCTCGAGAGGCTAAATACTCATGAATTCCAACTAGCTGAGAAGAGAGATCTCTACGGACCGAGCTATGGTAGATCTCGTGCACTGAAAGCCAAGGCAGTCTCTGAATCTGAAGATGAAGATTCTGGTAGCAGCCTTGGTGATCCTGAAGAACTGAGTCAGGAGCTAGCAATGCTCGTGAGGAAATTCCAGAAGTTCTCTAGACGTGGCCGATTTGGAAAATCCTCAAAAGGTGATGACATGAAATCAGATTCCTCATCCCGTGATTACAAGAAGAGAACTTGCCATAAATGCAAGAAACCTGGTCACTACATTACTGATTGTCCTCAGTGGGAGAAGGAATCGAAGAAGAAGAAATCTTCAAAGTCCTCATCATCAAGATCTTCAAAGTCTTCATCTCACAAGAAGAGCAGCTCCAAGAAAGCTCGGGCATTCATTGGCAAGGAAATGGACTCTGAAGCTGAATCTGAGGAACATGAGGAAGAGGAGGCATCTGAGGAGTCAGACTCTGGTGTGGCGAGCCTAGCCCTCGCTACTGCTTACGTTAGCAAGTCCATCTTCAACACTGAGGAAAATGGCTTCCCCAACACTGCTGATGACGGCAACGATGACTATGCTCCCACCTATTGCTTCATGGCAAAAGGTGCCAAGGTACTCAAATATCCCTCCTCTGAATCAAGTGAGGATGAATCTGATGATAACCTCAAACCTAGCTATTCCAAACTTGCTAATATTGCTGTTAAACAACAAAAGGCTTTGGAAAAGGTTCAAAATATGCTAGACAAAAGCGATGATCTGTTAGGTGAGGAAATGGATCGAACTCAAACACTAACTGATAATCTTCAGCAACTACAGTCTAAGTTTGACAACCTTCAAGGTCGTCATGAAACTCTCCTAGCCGATCATGAGAAGCTTTCTTATGAATTTCTTCAAAGAAAGCAAGATCTTGAGAAGCTAAGGGTGAGTCATGAAGATCTTCAGAAGGAAAATGATTCTTTGCTTGCTCAACAGATCAGTTCCGCTCAGGAAGAATTTATTCCACCATGCTTGAAATGCATTGAACGTGAAACTGCTAATTCTTCACCTGAATGTTCAAATGCTTCCATTGCTGCAAATTCTTCAACTATCTCTGTGGTCACAAATTCCTCATCTGAGGATACCACTAGTATCACTGACGAAAATGCAGGGTTGAAGGAATTGTATGTGACAGGCATGTACAAAATCCTCAAAGGGCATCAGACTCTTTGTGATGTGCTCAAAAAGCAGATCTTGAACAGGAACCCTAGGAAAGAGGGTATTGCCTTTGAGAGGAAACTCAATGCTGATGGAACCTACTGGAAACCGGAGCAGTATCCCAAAACCTCATGGGTTGCTGCGAAGGGACCTCCCGTAGATCCATCCACTTTATCTGGCTTTACTTGTGAATCCTCATATTCATCTGATGAGTCATTTGACTCCAACTATAAACTGTTCAAAAATCAGAATGGTGAGGTATTTGCTAGATATGTTGGATCTAACTGCAGGAATGGTCCCCCTATGAAGAAAATCTGGGTTCCCAAAAAGTGCCTTGAAAGTCTTCAGGTGAATGTCCTCATGACACCACCTATGAAGAATAAGAACCCCAGATCAAATTCTTCATATGAATCAAATTCCTCACATGGATCAAAGTCCTCACATGAACATCATCGTGCTAACACTTCTGTTTCGCAGGGAAAGCCTAAGGGCTATGAATATATGCATTATTCTTCAAATCATTATGTTCATAAGTCCTCGAAGAATTTCTCTGCTTATTCATATGCTTACCCTAACCCCTCTTATGTGAAACAAAGTGGTCTGGCGTCTATGCCACCTTTCTCTTATGGAGCTCGCAGAATGATGAACTCTTTGCCACCCCTCCAGATGTGGGTGGTGAAGAAAAGGAACTAATCTCTTATGCAGGGTCAGGTCTCTAGACGAACTAAATCGTCTGAAGAATTTGCTGGAGACCTGAAATGCTTGAAAGGACGCAAGCTAATCATGAAGAAATGATTTATTCATTTCTCACGTCCTCACATTGCTATATATACATATGTTGCTTTAATTGATGAAATATGTCTGATGAATTTGATGTCATATTCTTCACTGTGAAGTATATGAGTTCGTAATATGCACTAATTCATCTGCAGGATGATTTACCCAAAGCTACTTCTCGTCCTTTTGAATTGCTTCATATGGATCTCTTTGGCCCTACTCATTATGCCACACTAACAAATGCAACATCTCTATATGGCTTTGTCATTGTTGATGACTATTCTCGTTACACATGGGTGCATGTCATTACTTACAAGACTGAAGTGCAGGAAGTCTTCAGACGATTTTCCTCAAGGGCTTCGACGAATTTCGGCGTGAAGATCAAGCATATACGTAGTGACAATGGGACTGAGTTCAAGAATACTGGTCTTGATGACTATCTCGATGAACTTGGTATTACTCATGAGCTATCTGCCCCATACACTCCTCAGCAGAATGGCGTTGTGGAGCGCAAGAACAGGACTCTTGTTGAGATGGCTCACACCATGCTTGATGAATACAAGACACCTCGTCACTTCTGGCCTGAGGCAATTGATACTGCATGCCACATCATCAACAGGGTATATCTTCACAAATTCTTCAAGAAGACCTCATATGAACTCCTCACTGACAAGAAACCCAATGTGAGTTATTTCAAAGTCTTCGGTGCTAAATGCTGGATTAGAGATCCACATCACAATTCTAAATTTGCACCGAAAGCACATGAAGGTTTTATGCTTGGTTACGGAAAGGACTCGCACACCTACAGGGTCTTCAATACCTATCACAACAAGGTTGTTGAAACTATAGATGTGCGGTTCGATGAAACTAACGGCTCGCAAAGAGAGCACCTACCTCCTGTGCTAGATGAAAAGACGCCTGAGGAAACCATCAAGTTCAAAGCTACTGAGGATGTCATTCCTACTGAAGAATCTGCTGAAGAAATCATTCCAGAACATGAAGAACAGCATGCTGGCGCATCTGAAGAAAATGGCTCTGAAGAAAATGCTGAGCCAAATCAAAGTCGTCAACCTGCTCATCCCCGCGTTGCAAATGAAGTACAGATTGAGAGAATCATCAACGACATCAATGCACCAGGTCCTCTGACTCGCTCAAAAGCTTCACATTTATCTAACTTTTGTGGGCATTTTGCTTTCGTCTCTATCACAGAGCCCACCAAAGTTGATGAGGCATTTCTGGAGCCTGAATGGATTCAAGCAATGCAAGAGGAATTACATCAATTCAAGCTGAACAAAGTGTGGGAGCTTGTCAAGTGACCGGACCCATGCAAGCACAATATCATCGGTACCAAATGGATCTACCGCAACAAGCAAGATGAAAATGGCCTAGTGGTGAGGAACAAGGCTCGTCTTGTAGCTCAAGGCTACACACAGGTTGAAGGAATTGATTTCGATGAGACTTTTGCACCTGTTGCTAGACTTGAGGCTATTCGCATATTGCTTGCTTATGCTAACCATCATAATATCATCTTATATCAAATGGATGTGAAAAGTGCATTCCTCAATGGTAAGCTTGAGGAAGAAGTATATGTTGCTCAACCCCCAGGTTTTGAAGATCCTAAGCATCCTGACAAAGTCTTCAGACTCAATAAGGCCCTCTATGGCCTCAAGCAGGCCCCTCGGGCGTGGTATGATACTCTGAAGGAATTCCTCATGAAGAAAGGCTTCAAACCCGGTTCACTCGACCCAACTCTTTTCACCAAAACCTATGATGATGAATTATTCATGTGCCAAATATATGTTGATGATATTATCTTTGGCTGTACTAACCAACATTACAGTGACGAATTTGCTTACATGATGAGTGAGGAATATCAAATGCCCATGATGGGAGAATTGAAATTCTTCTTAGGTCTTCAAATTCGTCAACAACGTAATGGCATCTTCATTTCTCAAGAGAAATACCTCAAGGACGTTCTGAGGAAATTCGGTATGCAAGAATGCAGAGGCGTCAAAATCCCTATGCCCACAAATGGCCATCTATGCACTGATGAAAATGGAATAGACTTCGATCAAATGGTATACCGCTCCATGATTGGCTCTTTATTGTACCTATGTGCATCTAGGCCGGATATTATGCTTAGTGTTTGCATGTGTGCCCGTTTTCAAGCTACACCGAAGGAATCACACCATAAGGCTGTGAAACATATTCTTCGATATCTAGCTCACACTCCAACACTTGGATTATGGTATCCCAAGGGCTCGGTTTTTGATCTCATTGGATATTCTGACTCTGACTATGCCGGCGATCATGTGGACCGCAAGTCAACTTCAGGCACATGCCATTTCCTCGGACGATCCTTAGTATGTTGGTCCTCGAAGAAGCAGAACTGCGTATCACTCTCTACTGCTGAAGCTGAGTATATTGCTGCTGGTTCTTGCTGTGCTCAATTGCTATGGATGAAGCAAACCCTCAAGGACTACGGCATCAATGTGAAGAATGTGCCACTCTACTGCGACAATGAGAGTGCCATCAAAATTGCTCATAACCCAGTTCAGCACTCGAAGACAAAGCACATCGAGATTCGTCATCATTTTCTTTGAGATCATGTGTTGAAGGGTGACATCTCTATTGATCCCGTGAAGTCTGAAGAACAGCTAGCGGATATCTTCACAAAGCCCTTGGATGAGAAGAGATTTAGCAAGTTGCGGTGTGAGCTAAATATCTTAGAATCTTCGAATGTCCTTTGAAAAGGACACACATCCTAACACTTATGCAAATTGATGACTTAGGTGTGCAACACACGAAGAAACATTTTTCTTCAATCAATGAAGACTAACCCTCTAAGTGTGAAGAAATTAATGAAGAATTTGATTCTCAGAACCCTACGATAATTGTACGCGGTGTCTGAAATCATCATTCTTACAAGGTGGGTCACGCCACCACAAAAAGTTGAAAATCTTCAAAATCTGAGTCTTTCATCATTGTGCAAATTCTTCAAATTCTTCAACTTTGCAAAATCTTCACTCTTTCCGACTGTGTTCTTCATTGACTATATATATATATTTGAGTTTTCTGTCCTCTACAGCATTCACTTATTGCTAATTCTTCAAGTTGTGTTTCTTCTAAGTGAATGTGATCGGACCCGTTCCCCCTCTATGCTAAACTCAATCCAGTCCGTTCACAAATTCTTCATGTGCGTTCTATTTGAAACCCGTTCAAAGTCTTCACTGTGTCCTTGACAGCTGAAGAATTTGCGAACGAAACATTAAAATATTCTTATCTGAATTTTCGGCTTTTGCCGCTCAAACCGTTCCATATCCCTCGATAAGATTTATCTATTCACCCACGATCTAACACGATCTCCACTTCACAGTACGTGGGTGACACATGTCGCTAGGATGAGAAGGGTCAGGGGCAGGTTCGTCCATATTCCTCGGACGAGCGGTTTTTTTTACCTCGGCTATAAATACCCCTCACCCTCCTCAGAGCTCATTTACCCCGCTCGATCTTACTCCCTCGCTCGAGCTCTCAGACCTAGCGCCGCCGCTACACTCCATCGTCGCCGGTGAGGAAGAGCTTCACTGCCTCGACCTCGTCGCCGTCGTACTCACGCCGGCCGCGGAAATCTTCACTCCGCCGCCGCCGTAGCTGTTTTCCATCGCCAAGTTAGGGCGTGGAAGATCTGAACGGACGAACATCTCCACTGCCACTCTCAGTTCGTCGTGTTCTTCGTCAAGGGTAAATAAAATTTATTTTTACTGCCCTTGTTGATTCTGATGATTTCCACAAAATCTTCAAAAGGTGTTTATTCTTCAACTTTCATGTTCTTAAACACCAACTTGCTTCTGTCCTTGATCAGTTTCTCTAAGCAACGTTTTTCTTCAAGATTCCTCAATTGTGTGGATTTTCAATCTACACAACTCTGGAACCTAAGTCAAAATGCTTAGTGAAATTCCTCAAGACACCCCTGGTCATCTTCCTCAAACTTGATACTTTTGAAAATCTTCTGAGAACGCATATGACCTCTCCAAAACTCTTCGTACCTATATTCTGTTCACAGGTACACATGTCCGCTGCTGAATCTCTAGGTTCTCATCAACTTAACTCATTTGCAGCGTTCCTTGAAGAAAAATTGCATACCTCATCAGAAAATTCGATTGTTCAAAACCCTCAAGTGAAGAAAATGGCTGATGGTAAAAGACCTCAGAAGGGAGGAAAGAGGCCAGAAACAAATACTGCTTTTGAGATCCCTGATGACATCTATGATGAATATTGTACTCCTGATGAAGCAACCCATGGCAAGGAGAACAAAAATCGGCGCAAAGTGCGCATTCAGAAGATTGAGAGGAGATGGGCAAGAGAATGGAGGGAATATCGCTATGTCACTCCCAAGTACATGAAGAAATTTGCTGTTAACCTTCCATGTCCAAGACCTCCATTGGATCCTGGCCAAGAAGCTGATCCCACTAGCATTAGAAGAGGTGAGGAATTTCCTCAGGAGTGGGCTAAGCGTCAAGCCAAGCTGGCCAAAGTGGCTAAAGAGGCAGTAAAGAAATTCAATGAAGATTCTGTTGCTGCCGCCGCTGAGGCCTCTGCTATCAAGCCTAAGAAGGCTATGCTGAAGAAATCAGCTGTCAAGACAAGTTCCTCAGCTGCAATGCCCTCACGGCCAAGATCTTCAAAGGCCTCACGGCCTGTTCCTCAAGCAAATTCCTCAAAAGCAGCTCCAACTCCCTCGGTTGCAAAATCCTCAGCTGCTCCTGCAAAGTCCTCAGCACCTGTGCATCTTGCCACATGCCAAAGGACTACTGGAATCTCAATTGCTTCAGGAGTCTCTGCAAGTTCTTCAGCTCCACCTCAGTCTTCAACAACTCCGACCTTGCTGAAGAAAAAGGCCACTGCTGGACGAGGCACAAGGCCAAGTCCTCACAAGAAGCAAGTCGCCTTTCAGGTTCCGTCAAGCGAAGACGAAGCTGATGATGAAGAATTAGCTGAGATCATCAGAGATCGACAAACAAAGGGCCGCTAGAGCCAAAGGCAGTGCTGTGCCCCTCATGCTGGATCCAAGGAAGATCCTTGATTTCATCGATCTATGGCACAAGGATCCAAATACACCTTTGCCTGAATTAAACCTCACTCCTGGTCAAAGTCACATGTTGACGGCCTTCATAAATGAAGAGAAATGGAAATTTGAAAAGGCTAGGCAGGTGAAGAAGGCTCAGTACAAGAAGGAGCATTTTCTGAAGAACAATGTTGTGAAAATGTCTCCTGAAGAACTTGTGACTATGCAGGCTGAGATCAAAGCACTCAGTGATGAATTTCATGCATTCCATGCAGATTGGCTAGGTGCCAAAGTCAGATTCGTCAGAATGGCAAAAGGATTTACTCCAAGTGTTGCAGCTTCATCGCAACCCAAATTTCCTCAGACTGGAACATCTGTTCAGTCTGCTGAAGAAAATGAAAGCGCCAGAGCTGATGAAGAAATTCCAGTCTCTGAAGAAAATGCCAGGGCAACCTCCAATATTGCGCCTGAAGAGCAATCCAGGCCAGTTGAAGCATCTGCTACTGTGCCTGAGGAATCTGAACAAGCCAGGGCAACTGCATCAGTTGTGCCTAAAGAAATTCAACCAATTTCCTCTGCTCCTCCTGCACCGATGACAAGCATCAACCTTCCTTCTGCATCAGAAGCGAAGAAAACCAAGGCTGCGGAGCGAGCAGCTGTGAAGAAAAGGAAAGCATCTGCATCTTCAGAGTCTTCAGCTCCCAAGAAATTGAAGACTTTGACGAGTTCATCTGAAAACCCAATTGATGCTATTCCAATATCAAGCATGCCATCAAAGGAGATCATTCCCTTTGGTGAGGAATATGAAATTCCAAGTAAATCTGATGAAGAAGATCCTTCTACTGCTTCGACAGAGCAGATGGATGAAGAAATTGAAGTGGATACTTTCTCTTCAACCCCACTGGTATCATCGCCCATGCCTCAGTTCACAGCTGAAGAGGCAGGCGTCGAAGGAACTGAAGAAGATGAGGATGTGGATATTGGGTCTACAACACCTATTCTGAATGATGACTTTTGGGAAAGTCATCACCCCAATTCACCTCTGACAACCCCTCTACATCATGTTCCTCAGTCCCCTGTGCCAACTGAAGAAATTCATACGGGCTCTGATGAACGTCAAGCTTCACTTCATTCTATTCCTGAAGAAGTTACAGCCACTAGCGCTGATGTACATATGTCTGAAGAAATGGAGGCCAAGGCTGCTGCTGAAATTCCTCAGCCAGTGGCTCCAGTGGCTATACCTCAAGAGGCTGTAAATTCTTCAACAGTTAATCTTCAGCCCAAGCCACAGAACCCTCACTCCAAGAAGCAGAAGTTTAATGCTGAGGATTTCTTCAACGAGCACATATTCTTCACTGACTACAATCCCTATGACTCTGCTCGTCTTCGTCGCAAGCGTTTCTGGACTGCAAGCCAGATGAACTTCTACTCATCATTGTTGGTTGATAAGGATAAGATCTTTGAACATGAGCAAATTCCTCATGTAGATATGGAATCGCTACCATGCTTCACCCCAGTCCTCAGTGTTCTTCATGACGCTGGGTTACTCAATTTCTGCACCGACATCTACGATTGGAATGAAGAACTCATTCTTCAATTCTTCGCCATGCTGCACATTACTGGAAATGTTGATGATGTCAATTCATGGGTATTGGACTGGATGACCGATAATACTCATTTCAAAGCACCGGCCTCTGAATTGCTTCATGCCGTCCCAGTCAGTCCTCCCACTGAAGGTGCAAGGCTTCTCTATGTTGAACCTGAACTGTCTGATCATCTGATGCAAGTGCTGATGAAGCCTTTGAAGCCAGGCCAAGCTCCAAGGACCAAATTCCTCGTCAAGGAATTGCTCTATGTGCCAAGGACAGTCTATCGCATATTGAGCAAAACCCTCAGTCCAATCAAGGGCCACAACTTTGATGATGAAGAAGTTGTTGGCATTATGAAGAATCTGCTGTTCAATATCATTCACGGTATTCCTATCAACTACCATGATTTCTTCATGAGGACTTTGGCCAATGCTGCTCTGTCGCCTTTTGAGTTGAAGCCTTATGCTCCCTGGATCATGAGATTCATCAGATCAAGGTCTTCAATTCATTATAAGGCTGACTTTCAAAATCATCTCAGCTATTTGCCCCCTATTGAAGTCCTCAAACGGACTATTTCCTCAGCTGACGAGAAGGGCAAGGCTGCTGTTATTGATGAAGGTACTCGTCCATTGGATGGACAGTTTTGCAAAGCTACTTCCTATTCCACCAATGATGACTCTGCAACTCAATATTCTGCCGCCAAAGCTTCAGAACATCATCCTCAATCCATAGCTCCGCGTGTGATGACTGATCGTGAACTTCTCCTTAGTCTTCATCAGAAAGTTGATCGAAATCACAAGTGGGTCAAGCGTCAGTTTGGTGCAATTCTTCAGAACATGACAGTCACTCAAAATACTGTGAAGAAGAATCACTACTACTTGCATGAAGTCTTTGACCGCACTTGGGCGATTCTGTCTAACCTTCATAGTGCAGAAGAACTCAAGGAGATGGGCTTCCAACAGGACTTTGACTGGTCCCAGCCACCTTCGAAGAAATTCAAGAAAGTCAAAGTTCCTCAGCTTGTTGCCAGTTCATATTCTTCATCGCGCGAGACGGATGAAGCTGAAGACTTGAACGACACTGCGGCAGGCCCTACCTCAACAGACGACCCCAACAATGCTGGCGCTCCTCCATCGACATCATGATGATATTCTTCAGGGGCGTTAGTCCTCATTTTTCGTCCCTTTTGGTCATTCAATGACAAAGGGGGAGAAATTTGAGTTTAGTCTTCAAACGGGTCTTATATATATGGGCTATATTTCTGTTAAGTTTCAACTCTTGCTTTTCTGAGGTGTTTGCTCTGATGAGTTGTAAACTTAAGTCCTATGGTGGTCTGATACTTTTGCTCTGTTTTTCTGCATGCTATTTCCTCAATACCATAATGCACGCATGCTGAATTTCGTCAGACACCATATTTCATCATGCATTTCAAATTCTTCATATCATATGATAAATGCGTGTATGAATTTCAAGATATAGGAGGAGATCTCCATGATATTATTCAACAATGTGCATTTGCTATTTCAAAGCAAATTCTTCAAATATGCACATCTTCAGGGGGAGTTCTTCTATATCTTGCAGTCAAATTCCTCAATATTAGTATTTACACTTCATATGTTTATCCCCGTTGAAAACTTAACCTATATTGTCATCAATCACCAAAAAGGGGTAGATTGTAAGTGCATCTAGTGCCCCTTAGTGATTTTGGTGTATTGAAGACTTATAGGTTAAGGGACTAATGTGTTTGTGAGTGTACACAGGTCTATAAGTCTATGAGGAGTTTGTTATTTACGATGAATGTCGACCCCTAAAAATGAATGTCTTCAACTGAAGACTTTGGTTTTCTTGAAGACTTTGAAAGTGAAGAAATTGGTGTGACCCTGAAGACTTGATATTCATGCGAGGATTATGAAGCGTGAAGACTTTTGTTTTCGTAATTTCATTTTCTTCTTCTTGAGTCATAGGAAACACCGTATTGTTAAAGGGGGTCGAGGTAAAACTAAGGAAAAGTTTCCAAGTGATGCTCAACTCAAAATCCTACACCTACCCAATCCTTTCGAGTGAAGCCATTGGAAATCTCATACAGTTTAGTCAAGTTCTTCAGTGACAGAGGCGAAGTTCTTCTGTTCTCTGAGGAATTTGTTCTGACTGAGGAGTTAGGAATTCGCCAGTGCGGATTGCCTACAAGTGAGGAACATGATAGCCCTGAGGAATTTGATACTCAAATTTCCGACCGTTGTTGTGCTACGCGCCAGCTGTCCAAATATCCTACCCACCTAACGGTCATATCATTGAAGGGCATTTATGTCTTATCATGTCGGGCTGCTCCCTAGGCTATAAATAGCCGCCCCCTTCAACCACTAGCTGGTTGGCTGCTCCAAGAAATAGATTGACACTTGTCATTTAGAGCATCCCATCCTCCGAGGACTTTGAGCGAAAATCATCAAGTGAGAAAAAACCCAAAAACCCAAACACCTACAAACCCAAAGTGATTGAGCATCACTGAAGAGATTGTTCCTGTGTGGAACCGACGCTTGTTACCTTTGAGGACTGTGCATCCTCCAGACGGTTAGGCGTCATGGTCTAGAGCATCCAAGAGGAAATTGTGGATTGCCGAGTGACCGAGTATGTGAAGGTTTGGAAGTCACCTGAAGACTTACCACGAGTGATTGGGCGAGGTTTGTGTGACCTTAGCTCAAGGAGAATACGGTGAGGACTGTGTGTCCTCAGGTTTAAATACCTAGCCGCTCTAACCAGACGTACAACTGTCACAGCAGTTGGAACTGGTCTACCAAATCATTGTCTTCACCGAGCTACTGGTTCTATTTCCTCAACCCTTTCATTTCCTCGCATACTTGCTATGTATTTGATCATTACTGTTTGAAGACTTTGTCTGAAGACTTTCTCAATTTCCTCAGTTCAATTTCTTCAGTGAGTTTGTCTTCAGCCTGCTTATCATGTGTTTACGCTACTCGTACTCTGTGCTTGTTTTCATTTCATCATGATGACTGTGCTACTGCTCTGTTATGCTTGCATCTGAGCACTTATTCCGCTGCTAAGTAGTTCGTCGCTTAGGAATTTCCTCACCTTGAAATTCCTCAGTGACGAATTTGTAAAAATCGCCTATTCACCCCCCCTCTAGTCGATATAACGCACTTTCAGTGCTCTTGAGGGCACTTAAATCATGAGAGCAAAGGCGGCTATGGTCATGTTTCCCATTAATGCATCTACCTATAATGAGAGCAAAATAATGTAAAGCAAGAAAGTGAATGCTCCCTATAGTAGCTTGTATTACGCTTGTAGTTTCTCCCCTAGTGATGCTAGCAATCAGGTTTACGAGGTTCAGTATAAATGCCCCATTGCGGAATTTTACATGCTTCATTAAATTCTTCAAGGTCCATGCGAAATGATTTATCATAGAGATCAAATAAAACAGAATATGTATTGCGCTTGACTGAATACTCAAATCTCCGAACAAAATAATCAGTAAGATTATAATATTGCAAGCACTTATCTGACAAGAAGTCCGTCAGGCCGGTGTTGTGCACATACATATCAAATTCTTCCTTGAAACCAGCGTGAGTCATGAAATGATGCAACGGCCATTCGCAAGGTCACACTAGATCTTCCCGCGGTGGTTGAAGGGTCGGCTCACGTATCGCAAGCCTTGGGGTTTTCTTCTTCGAGGAACCACCTTGGAACATCTTCCTAAACATTCTCTTCCTCTGAAAATTTCTGAAATTTTTAGTGACTCCAAATAAAAGTGATCCAAACTCAACAAAATTGATAGCAACTACTCCCACAAATGTCTAGAGGCTATATCATGCAACAAAACTACTTTGAACCATATAAATTTGACATGCAAGCTCAAGAACATGGTCACCACTGCAGCAAAAAATTGCAATATATAAAGCACTAGAACAAAAACTAATTGGACCATTGGAGGAGTCACATACCAAAGAACAATCCCCCAAAACAGTTTCAGAAATGGAGCTCCGAGCAAGAAGATAGAAAATGGCAGCAAGATGAGCAAGAACACGGGTTTCAGCAAGAGGATGCCTTTTTCTCGAGGAAGAAGAAGTGCATGGGTGGCTGGAATAAGTGAGGGGGCCTACATGGGCCCCTCAATCCTGCATGGCGTGCCTAGGGGGTGGGTGCGCCCTGCGAGCTTGTGGATCACAGGTGCACCCCCCCTGGGGTGTGCTCAGTGCCAATTTTTTTCAAATATTACAGAAAAAATCATATAAAATTTTCAGGGCATTTGGAGAACTTTTATTTTGTGGTCATTTTTTTATTGCACGGATAATTCAGAAAATAGCATAATCAAGGCATTTTTACTTTATTAATTCTAAATAACAGAAAGTAAAAAGTGGGTACAGAAGGTTGTGGTTACTAAATTCATCCATCACATGTTCGTCAAAAGGAATCCATTAATAAGGTTGATCAAGTCTTATTAACAAACTTCTTCTGAATGACATGAAACCGGAGAATCTTCGTATAGCACTAGGTTACCTCAACGGGGATATGCATGTCCCCAACAATAAGAATTTCATATTTCTTTTTGACAGTAGGAATAGGGAATTCAAAACCTCCAATAGTAATTGTTAAAATTTTCCAATAGAGTTGATACTATTCACTTGAGGTTGTTTCTTCAGAAAGTGTACTGTGTGCTCATTACCATTAACATGAAAAGTGACATTGCCCTTATTGCAATCAATAACAGCCTCTGCAGTATTCAAAAAGGGTCTATCAAGGATGATCGACATGCTGTCATCCTCGGGTATATCAAGAATAACAAAGCCCATTTGCAACTATGACAGGCACATCCTCACAAATACCGATGGGTATAGCATTTGATTTATCATCCATTTGCAAAGAAATTTCAGTGGGTGTCAATTTATTCAACTCAAGTATATGATACAAAGAGAAAGGCATAACACTAACACCAGCTCCTAGATCACATAAAGCAGTTTTAACATAGTTTCTTTTAATGGAGCATGGTATAGTTGGTATTCCTGGGTCTCCTAGTTTCTTTGGTATTCCACCCTTAAATGTGTAATTAGCAAGCATGGTGGAAATTTCAGCTTCCGGTATCTTTCTTTTGTTTGTAACTGTCGAAATCGGGGCTCCGCAGACCCAAACAAGGTTCAAACTCTGGGGTGTGCACGAAGAACTCTGCCTAGCTACGACTTGCTGCTCACTGCCTCATGGCTTGGCTCCAGCGTGCCCGAGCGAGAGGGAAGAAGAGATGGACACGAGATTTACCTAGGTTCGGGCCACCTTGCGGTGTAAGACCCTACTCCTTTGTGGTGGATTGCCTTGCGAGGCGGATGAGTATGAACTAGTACAAGGATGAACTACCTTGGGAGGCTTCAGGAGCAGCTCCGGGCTTGAGGGGTGGATTATCTCGACCTTCTAAGTTGGTGGCCTAGCTATACTTATACTGGCCCGGTCCTCTTCCCCCGAAAACTCTAGGTGGGAAGGGATACCACAATGGCCAATTCAACGGGGGACAGGAGTACACCCTATCCTGACTAAAGGTGGTCTTCATCTGCAAAGCTTCTGGTCATGATGCGCTGGTGGGCTCAATTATAACCTCCATCCTGCCGAGCCCGTGGTCTTGGTCTTGTTGCACCGGAACAGCAACCTTTGGGGGATTCCTCAGGAACCCGCGTGCTGGCCTTGTCCCTCTAGCATCGAAGAGGAAACTATCCTTGCCTGCGCCCGCTGGCGCCCTTTTGGCTCCGGTCGTCACGGCTCACGTCACCACACACCTCGTGAGGTGGGGTGCGAGCCTAGAGATGTCTGCCCCTCGGGAGGCCTCAATGTAGTTCGCCTTGCGAGGGTCTTGCTCGTGAAGTCTTGGAGCTGGGCCGCACCGGGCCTTTGACGATGCCACGCGCTGGGCCGCAGGCAGACGGGCCTGGGTACCCCCGGTCCCAGAACCCCGATAGTAACAATATCTTTCATGTACTTAGCATAATGAGACATTTTCAGAATATCAATCAAACGAAGGCGCATAAAGACAGGTCTAAGCATTTATACAAAGCGCTCAAATTCTTCTTCATATTTATTCATTGAAGCTTTAGGAGGAAAAGGCATGGGTTTCTGAACCCATGGTTCTGTTTCTTTACCATGTTTCCTAGCAATGAAGTCTCTCTTATCATATCTTTTATTCTTAGGTTGTGGGTTATCAAGATCAACAGCAAGTTCTATCTCCACATCATTATCATTACTTGGTTGAGCATCAACATGAACATCATTATTATCATTGTTACTAGGTTCATGTTCATCATCAGATTGTGTTTCGGCATCAGAAATAGAAATATCATTTGGATTCTCAGGTGTGTCTACAGTAGGTTCACTAGAAGCATGCAAAGTTCTATCATCATTCTTTTTCATTTTAGATGGACTAGGTGCATTAGTATTAAATCTTTGAGAGTCTTGTTCAATTCTTTTAGTATGGCCTTCAGGATACAAAGGTTCCTGAGTCATTTTACCACCCCTAGTCATAACTCTAATAGCATGATCATTCATCTTATTGTTCATCTCATTAAGCAAATCATTTTGTGCCTTGAGAACTTGTTCTACTTGAGTTTTTATCGTGGAAGCATGTTTACTCACACCCTTGAGATCATTAACAGTTCTAAACAGATAGTCACTCAAGCTTTCAATCATATAAGCATTTCGTTTCAATTGTCTACTAACATATGCATTGAAGTTTTCTTATTTAACAATAAATTATCAAATTCATCCAAGAATTGACTAGCAGATTTAGTATAAGGGATATCACCTTCATCAAATCTATAGAGAGAATTTACCTCTACTACCTGTGTCGGGGTATTGAGACCATGTATTTCTTCAATCGGTGGTAAATTCTTAACATCTTCCGCTTTAATACCTTTTCTTTCATATATTTCTTTGCCTCTTGCATATCTTCAGGACTGAGAAATAGAATACCTCTCTTCTTTGGAGCTGGTTTAGGAAGTGGCTCAGGAAGAGTCCAATCATTATCATTACTCAATATATTATTCAATAGTTTTTCAGCTTGTTCAACAGTTCATTTCCTGAAAACACAACCAGCACAACTATCTAGGTGGTCCCTAGAAGCATCGGTTAGTCCATTATAAAAGATATCAAGTATTTCATTTTTCTTGAGAGGATGATCAGGCAAAGCATTAAGAAATTGGAGAAGCCTCCCCCAAGATTGACGGAGATTCTCTTCTTCAATTTGCACAAAGTTAAATATTTCCTGTAAAGCAGCTTGTTTCTTATGAGCAGGAAAATATTTTTTAGGGAAGTAATATATCATATCCTGGGGACTACACACACAACCAGGAGCAAGAGAATTATACCATATCTTACCATCACCCTTTAACGAGAAAGGAAACAACTTAAGAATATAGTAGTAGGGAATTTTTTCCTCATGAGCAAATAGGGTGGCTATATCATTCAATTTAGTAAGATGTGCCACAACAGTTTTAGATTCACAACCATGGAAAGGATCAGATTCAACCAAAGTAATTAACTCAGGATCGATAGAGAATTCATAATCCTTATCAGTAACAAAGATGGTCAAAGTAGCAAACTTAGGATCATATTTCATTCTAGCATTCAAAGATTTTCCTTTCAACTTGACTAGTAATTTCTTAAGATCATCTCTATCCTTACAAGCAAGAAAATCTCTAGCTACCTCTCCACCCATGACATAACCCTCAGGTACATCAGGTAATTCATATCTAGGAGTTCTAGGTCTAATAGGTGTTTCAAAGTTTTCAGTTTCAATAATTTCATCAGTTTCAGCAATTTCATCGGTTTCAGTATTCTCAATTTCATTAACTCTAGCAAGTTGTTCATCAAGAAATTCACCCACTGGCACAATCTTATCAAGCAAAGTACTAGCATCATCATAAGTATCATTCATAGCAGAAGTAGCGTCATCAATTACTTGCGACATATCAGGATTAATAGCAGGTGTAGGTGTCGCAAGCTTACTTAAAACAGAGGGTGAATCTAGTGCAGAGTGTGATGGCAGTTCCTTACCTCCCCTCGTCCTAGAGGGAACGATCTTGGTTCTGGTATCTTTCAGATTCTTCATAGTGATCAACAGATATAAATCCCAAGTGACTCGGCAAATAGAGCTATGCTCCCTGGCAACGACGCCAGAAAAAGGTCTTGATAACCCACAAGTATAGGGGATCGCAACAGTTTTCGAGGGTAGAGTATTCAACCCAAATTTATTGATTCAACACAAGGGGAACCAAAGAATATTCACAAGTATTAGCAGTTGAGTTGTCAATTCAACCACACCTGAAAGACTTAATATCTGCAGCAAAGTATTTAGTAGCAAAGTAGTATGTAGTAACGATAACTGTGGCAATCGTGATAGTAGCAGTTTTGTAGTGATTGTAACAGTAGCAGCAACGAAAGTAACTTAGCAAAGATCAATATGTGAAAAGCTCGTAGGCATTGGATCAGCGATGGATAATTGTGTTGGATAATATCCATCATGTAGCATTCATAACCTAGGGCGACACAGAACTAGCTCCAATTCATCAATGTAATGTAGGCATGTATTCCGTATATAGTCATACGTGCTTATGGAAAAGAACTTGCATGACATCTTTTGTCCTACCCTCCCATGGCAGCGGGGTCCATAAGGAAACTGAGGGATATTAAGGCCTCCTTTTAATAGAGAACCGGAACAAAGCATTAGCACTTAGTGAATACATGAACTCCTCAAACTACGGTAATCATCGGAAAGAATCCCAATTATTGTCACCTTGGGGTATGCAGATCATAACTCGTAATAGGTGTCTACAACTTGCAAGATAGGATCAAGAACACACATATATTCAAGAAAACATAATAGGTTCAGATCTGAAATCATGGCACTCGGGCCCTAGTGACAAGCATTAAGCATAGCAAAGTTAAAGCAACATCAATCTCAGAACATAGTGGATACTAGGGATCAAGCCCTAACAAAACTAACTTGATTACATGATAAATCTCATCCAACCCATCACCATTCAGCAAGCCTACGAAGGAATTACTCACTCCCGACGGTGAGCGTCATGAAATTGGTGATGAAGGAAGGTCGTTGATGACGATGGCGATGGATTCCACCCTCCGGAGCCCCGAACGGATTCCAGATCAGCCCTCCTGATGAAGAACAGGAGTTGGCGGTGGCTCCATATCGTAAAATGCAATGAATCCTTCTCTCTGAATTTTTTTCTCCGCGAATAGGTATATATGGAGTTGGACTTAGGGTTGCTGGAGCTCCAGGGAGCCCACAAGCCTAGGAGGCGCGCCCTGGGGGGGAGGGGGGTAGGCGCGCCCCTAGAGCTTGTGGCTCCTGGGTGGCCCCCCTCTGGTATCTTTTTCCGCCAGTATTTTTTATATATTCCACAAAAATTCTCTGTGAATTTTCAGATTAATCCGAGAACTTTGATTTCCGCACAAAAATAACACCATGGCAATTCTGCTGAAAACAACGTCAGTCTGGGTTAGTTCCAGTCAAATCATGCAAATTAGAGTCCAAAACAAGGGCAAAAGAGTTTGGAAAAGTAGATACGATGGAGACGTATCAATGATGTCCTTTTTTCTTACATATTCAATCCTCCTATCATGCGGTTGCCTTACATGAAAGTAGTGTTCATAAGTATCATGTATCAGTGAGTTTTGAAAAGCGAATTTTATTCATTTTTCTTGTGGGTTTGACTTGAAAAGGCAATAAACATAAGAAAGAGGAAGGAAAAATGTAAGGCAGGGCTAATGGCGGTCATCTGGCGCAACCGATAAGGAGGCACTCTAGACATTCTTCTACTACTGCTAGTGTAGTAGAAGTTCCAAGTAAATATGATGGGCCCAACAACCCTACTCCACCATCCTAGGTGCTTTCTCTAGCTTGACAGTGTGATATTTCCTTGCATGTTGCATATTGTGTCTAGCTTGTATTGCTTCTAATTTTATTAAATTGCATCTGCTTAGTTTACACATTATACATGTGAATATGGCATGTCTTAATTTTTTGCATATACTACATCAATCGATTACATGTTCCAACATTGAAGCACTGTTTGTGTCTATCCTACATCAGTCACTTATGATGAGACACCTTTAACTTGGTAGTGTGGTATTGTTTGCATCTAGCATATGATTTATTGCTTATACTACTTCACATTTATTTAAATGCCACTTATGATGAGACACTATTAACTTGGCAGAGTGATATTTGTTGCATCTTTCATATGGTGTCAAGCTTCCATTGCATTGCTTCTAATTTATTGAAATGTCTTCTGCTTAGTTTACACATCATAGGTCTGATTATCTCATGATGTCCTATTTTTCATACATATTACATCCTCTTATCATGCGGTTGTCTAACATCAAAGTTCAGTTCATCTGTATCATGCATCAATTAGTTCTGAAGAAATAAATTTGTATTCCTTTTTCTTGTGGGTTTGACTTGACATGGCAAAAAAAGAGGAAGGAACACAAAATGGTAGGGGATGGTGTTAGTAGTCGAGAGGCATGGAAATGGAACCAGAACAGCTCTGTAGATTCTGTTGGTATTGATAGTGTAATAGAAGGTCGAAGTCCACCAGATAAATCTACAAACACAGTGTCCCCTACTACACCAGCTGTAAAACATACCAAACACAAAGGAAAAGTTGCCACCAAGCAACCAATGACAACGCTAGTGGTTGCAGCACCTTCTTCCACAGTACCAACATCTGCACGAGTTACTCATTCGTCATCTCTGCTAGCGGCAAGTTCCCAAGCTCCCTTGCCACTTGACATTATTTTCGAAGCACTCTTGACACAAGAGGACGTGGCAAGATTAGATGAACCTTGTGAGCTTCAACACCGAGAATGTAGTTGATGGAGTCAGGTTACAGTTGCATGCTTCTTTATATGTAGTCTCACAGTTTCATGTACACTAACACTTGCCATGTTCATTGTTAAACTAGCACCTAGGCGCAAGAGGAAACAGACATCAGGGATAATGCTCGATAGGTTAACTAAATATAAAGGAGGAAGAATGGAGATCCATTTTGAGGTAGGTTTAAAAAGGCCACGTGATGCTACAGAGTTAGCCAAGTTAGTATCAGAGGCAGCCGTTGCCGTTAGGTGTCATGCATGTATCCTCCCAACCTGGATTCAGTACAGGAATAACAAACATGAAACCCAGTTTAACACCTTCCTCGACCATTTATCTGTAAGTATGGTTATTTATGGAAATTAGTAATACCGTATTGCTCTGTCCCGTATTTTCTAGGTTGTTGGTAATGAGACTCCCATAATTTTCAACAGATGAGGTTCAAGCTAGATTAGCAAGATGATGCAACCAGACAAGAATGCACTCATGTTTTCAAGTCTGTTCTGTGAT
Source organism: Thinopyrum elongatum (assembly GCA_011799875.1). NCBI lineage: Eukaryota > Viridiplantae > Streptophyta > Magnoliopsida > Poales > Poaceae > Thinopyrum > Thinopyrum elongatum. Next base: position 404,711,124 of record CM022298.1, on the reverse strand, counting down.
AGTATCGGTATAACCTGAGAAAAACTCACTTTGAAGGCAACGCTTACAATGAAATTGCCCAAACATCTCCGGTGGAAAATATAACGGATCAAGACTGGACATCCCTTGTTAAACACTGGTCTGATCCAAAGTATCAAGTATGTTATATATATATATATATATATATATATATATATATATAACATGTTGAACTCCTATTTACGCATGTGCCTTACAAATCTATCTTCTTCTAGGTGAACTATTAAAAGAACAAGACCTACTGTACGAAAGTGAAATTCCAACAGACGACAGGATCTCGTAGCTATATCGCACACCATGAGGCTCTTGTAACTAGCTGTTGTTTCACTTTTTTGGTTGTGCATATTATCAGATCTATATTGACTTCTTACAAATGCAGAGGAAAGCCCGTAAGGACCAAAAATAACCTGAACCAAATGGAGTGGAAATCTTCAAGGACTGTCACACCAGAAAGATGAAGGGCATGACTACACCAGTCAAAGCAGCTGTTGTTAGTACTTAATCCTCATGCCTTTGAACTACTAGTTACTCTAACTTGTGCATTGAACTGCATGGTTTGTAGCCAATGTCTATTACTCTTTCAAATTTTATACACAGTTGTCTTAACATATCATTGCACCTTACAAGGTTTAAAAGAGAGGAGTGATGCTCCTTTGCTCTTGATCTATAATTTAGTTCTGTGTTGGACTTGCCCACACAATGTTACAATTGCCTATTTGTCTGATTTCAGTTGTTTTGTCATATGAATGATGTCATGCTATGCTCACCGTATTATAAACTTTTTCTCTTTATCCTTAGCTATCAATACAATGTGAAGAAATAGACAATACATTAGCCATGCACTACAAAAAAAACACACTTCCATGACGATACGTGTTTGTCACAGTAGGTCACGTTTTTTGTCATGCATGTACATCCATGACAATTTTATGACAAAATCAAGATAGTCATACCTGTGCTGTCGTAGAAGTGTTCCATGACAATACCAAAATTATCATCACGGAAGTGTTCACTAGCATGACGATAAATGACGCGTCATGGAAGTGCTTTCGTCAAGGGTAACCGACACATGGCATCCACCATAACGGGTCGCCGTTAAGCTATCGGGTCTGGTTTGGATCCGATAACCCGTTAACAGCAACGACCAATGGCGATTTTCCACGTGTAAAATTCTCATTGGCCGGTGGAAACACATGTCAGCTCGTCATTGGGTCAGATAGGCGCCTATGATATGTCGACACGTGCGACCACTAAAAAAAATACACTTCCGTGATGATACGTGTTTGTCACAGTAGGTCACATTTTCTGTCATGCATGTACATCCATGATGATTTTATGACAGAATCAAGATAGTCATACTTGTGCTGTCGTAGAAGTGTTCCATGACAATACCAAAATTATCATCACGGAAGTGTCCACTTCCATGACGATAAATGGCGCGTCATGGAAGTGCTTTCGTCAAGGGTAACCGACACGTGGCATCCACCATAATGGGTCGTCGTTAAGCTATCGGGTTCCGGTTTGGATCCGATAACCCGCTAACAGCCGGGACCAATGGGGATTTTCCACATGTAAAATTCTCAATGGCTAGAGAAACCACGTGTCGGCTCACCGTTGGGACAGATGTCATCCACTCATTGGACAGGAAGCGCCTATGATACGTCGACACGTGGCACGGCCCAACAGAGGCCCATTCCGGTGAAAAGTCTAGCCCATTTGACTTGGTCAAAAGGTAGCGGGCCGGCCCACGGAAAGCCTGTTAACGGCCTGTTCGCATATAGCCCATTTACAGCCCGCTAACTCACGGCCCGTTATGGCCTATCCGAATTAGGCCTAGTAGCGTCATCTGGGCCGTCCAATATGATTCTAGCCCATTGTAACTTTTGGCCCATGTATGGCCCATGATGTCTTTCGGCCCATATGAGGCCATTTGTAACTCTGGGCCCATTAAAGGCCCGAGGTGAAACTGGCCCATAATGAACATTGTATCCCTTTATACCCATTAACGGCCCATTATTCCGTCGGCCATTTCCAGCCCGTGTTAACTTTTAGCCATCTAAGGGCCCATTTATTCTTGGGCTCATTTCTAGAATTTGGTTACTTACAGTCCGTTACTGGCCTGTTCCGCTTGTGGGCCAAATTCAGCCTGTGGTTACAGTCAGCCCATTTGTGGCACGTTAACCCGTTGGGCTGTTTTCATAGCGTCATCAAATACGACTTATTAATGGCCTGTTATGGTCGGGGGTCCACGAATAGTACGGCCCATGTTTGGCCAAACGATTATATGGCCCATAGAAGGCCCATTGATTATACGGCCTGTAGAAGGCCCATGGATCCTACGGCCCATAGGAGGCCCATGGTCACTACAGCAGGTAGCAGGACCATGGTTACAACGGTCCATATGTTGCCATGGTTATAAAAATAGGTGCCACTAGAAAAACGCGGAATAAGAACTGCAGTGACTACAAGCAAACAACTAAACAAGACAATAAGGAAATAAATAAGCAAGCAACTAACGCTAGGCTATTACGGCTATTACACATATTACATCCACTGGGCATCAAAGTTCGCCACCAGTGCAAATATAGGGAACAAAACAGCATATTACATACACTGGCCGTCTAAATTGGCCACCAGTGCAAATAAACGCGGCAGCAAAACAAGTCCATAACTGAAACAACTTCACAAGAGCTCAAGAAACATTATCCTGGGTATCCACAATGCTGGCTGTGATGACCCCGGCTTAATTGTGCACTAATCATACACGCAAATGCACGCAATCAAGCCTAAGGACTCACTTGAAGATATCACAACACAACTCTAAAACATAAATAAAGGCATACAAGCATTATATTACAAGCCAGGGCCTCGAGTGCTCGAATACATAAGCTTGATGTCAACAAGCATCAGCGGAAGCGTTAGATATCTGAGTACAGACATAAAAGGGAAACGGATAAGCCTTTTATGAAGGCGGTGCAAAACAAAAGCTACGATCGAAAAGGCGCAGGCCTCCTGCCAGGGACCCTCCGAACCTACTCCTGGTCGTCGGTCAACTTGAAGTAGTAACCACCCTCGGGGTGGTAGTAGTAGTCGTCGGCGGGGGCAGCTGGCTCCGAGGCTCCGTCATCTGGTTGCACCAAACGGATATGGGGAAAAAGAGAAAGCAAAGCAACCGTGAGTACTCATCCGAAGTACTCAGCAAGCAAGGATCTACACTACATATGCAACATTATCAAAGGAAGGATGTATATGTGGACTGGGCTACAGAAATGCCAGAATAGAGGGAAGGCCTAGTCCTATCGAAGACTAGCATCTTCAGAGGTCTTGCAGCATTAGAAGAGTGTAGATTAGTACAGGATAAAGTAGTAGTAGTAATAAGTATCAACCTCGGCCAGAGATCCTTTCTCGACTCCCTGCGAGAAAGCAATCGCAGAGCCATACTATCCATTTCTCATCACAAGTATCTAGTTCTAGTTGTATCGATCAGGATACAACTCCGAGCGTCCGTTATGGAGGATTCGGCTATGCATAGATTAGTTCTTCCCTGCAGGGGTGCACCAACATACCCACCACGCTCGATTAACTCCGGTCGGACACACTTTTCTGGGTCATGCCTGGCCACGGCCAAATGATACACTGCAACCCTACCTAGAGCTCAGCAGAGAGGTCCCCGTCAGTCTACATCCTAAGCGCTCGGGGGTCTTGGGCCCTCGCCCCTCACCCTCTGGGTCATTGCACACATGGCTCAGATCCAAGCACCAACTCTGTTGTGGATGGCGCCAATCACTCCATGCCGCACTGCTGAACTGGATGTCTGACAGAGCTTTCGGCTGATGCCACGATGCAGAGTGCCCATAACTGTTCCCACGTGATGGTTAGTGCTATCGGGCCAGAGGCCCACTCGGATCAAATATCCAAATCGTTAGTGTTTTGGTAGTGCGGTAACGAGCAGAGACTCACGATAGATGTGACCCCGTCACCCTGTCTCGAGGACTTGTGGCAAGGGCTAGGAATGCCCGGCCACGCCTCGTATTCGTCTATCGGGTACCATCCTGGTCAACCCGTCTTCACATCACTCGCGGATACCCCTCAGGGTCGACCCGCCTTTCCAAGTAGCAGTTGTAAAGTCCAAGTATCCGTGTGTCCATAACATCAAGGGAATCCGAGGTATCACCCTCGTTGGATTCCTACTCGATGTATCTGTCAAGGTGAACTCGGAGGAATCACCCTTGATGGGTTCACTCTTGAGGTGTTGCACGACAACATCGTTATTCGGAATGGTGAAAGAGGAATCACCCTCGATGACCACGACCAAATAGCTACTCTACAGAGTTAACATCAGAAGTGTTATACGAGGTATCACCCTCGGCACTCGATAGTAACGCTGCAGTGTCATACAACTAAGGGGGTGATGTGCGGTGCCGGGGCTGGTTGTTGATCACGTTGATCGAGTCATCTGATAATCCAGCGGGGCAACTGGGACAAAGCGGGTCTCAGGTGGGTCTCTAACCAGCCTATACTAAGCAGTTTAGGATAACAGGTAGCTATCAACAACAGTTACAAAAATAGGCTATGCATCAGGAATAGGATAACAGTAGCAGCAGCAATTCTAATGCAAGCATAAGAGAGAAAGAATAGGCGATATCGGCATGTTCAAAAGGGAGGGGTGCTTGCCTGGTTGCTCGGCGGCAAAGGCAGGGTCGTCAGGGGCGTAGTCGATCTCCAGAGTTGTGTCGGTCTCAGGGACTATGTCGGTATCGGGCTCTATCGAGAGAGAAGAGGGGGAGGAAATAGATAAATACACAGCAAACATATGTAACACAGAGCATGCTAAGCTATCATGCAGTGCAGGGTTGCCTAAAAGCATGTCTAAGTCATTTTAGTTATTTTAGGATTTAAGTTGGATTTATTAACCGGTACATATGCACTATTCATCTATCGTAAATGGATGAAAAGTTGTGGGTTCACCTACATAGAGGGTCCTGTCAGTGTACTAAGTATTGGGCCATTAGTACCCCGTACTTGTGCACGGGCAGTTGTAGCCATACTCGCGGCAAGGCTTGTCGGGGAACAGTTCGAGGTTAACTCAGGCCATCAAGGAAATTCTCAAGTCAAAGATCCGAGGATCAGCAGATAAGAATAGCTGGAATCCGCAGGCCAGCTTCCCCGGCAAGATCTTGCCGGGGTGGCCTGCGAAGCCCGGCAAGGTTCGGCGCCCGGCAAGGCTCGGCGCCCGGCAAGGTTCAGCACCCGGCAAGGTTTTGTTGCTGTACCACCGCTCTGGCACAGCAACAAACCCGACATTCTGGGTCCTTCTTTGGATGCGTGGCGATGCGCCAATGGAGGAGAGCTTAAGCAGTGCTGATGGGATGACCCCTTTTTCCATCCCCAAGAAAGTGAGGACACCTAAACGGACACCTCACGGTGCATTAAATGCGTTCGTCCTAATCCGTCAGAGGTTAGGTATGATGACCCTGTAGCTACTTTACACCTCAATGTATGTACATTGAGCCACTGTGGTGACACCTTTGTGATATAAAAGGAGGCCCAAGGCAACTGCTATAGGGGAGGAAGATCTTCTGGCCCATTCTGCATGCGTAGCTGCTCTTTGAACGTACTATTCACTACGAGTGCTCCTGGAGCCTGGGCTCAAGAACATCAATAATAAAACAAGGCAGGAGTAGGGTTTTACGCTGATCAGCGGCCCGAACCTGGGTAAAATCTCCCCGCGTCGATCGTTGGTTCTGCTCTTTGCGCATACCTCTCCCCCGCCGAATCGTAAAGGGGTCCTTTGGGATCCCATAGGTGTCGCACACCGACATCTTTGGCGCGCCAGGTAGGGGGATTGAAGGTTGTGTGAACCTGATCTAGTGATCAGTGCCTTAGTTTCTTCATCGTCTTCATCATGCCACCCAAGAAGAAGAGCGCTGCGACAGCGCAACCATCCATGTCTGTTTTGCCTGCGCCTTCGCATACGGGCGATGGCATGGGTGCAGAAGGAAGAGGACTAGAGCCTCCATGGCGTTCGGGTGATCCAAGCCAGGCGAGCAGTGTCGTTCGCAGTGGCAGTGGCAACCCACACGCTGCTGGATCCAGAGACGGAGCTGTGTTGCCTACGGGTGGCACAACAAATTCCAGAGATTGGAGGACGCCTGCTGGAGCTCCCGCGCCGGCGCAAGCGTCACAGCCTACCCAGGTCGTGCACGATGAGTGACGTCATGGCGCTGGTGGTTCAGGGCGTCCCCATGAAAAGATTTCTGCGCATCGATCCCAAGATGCGCAAGCCCAACATGCACACCGATATGCCGGCGGAGGTGGCGCGCGGTCGCGTGACCGTGACGGTGCTCCTTCTAACATGGCTAGGAGTCAGAGCACCTCACGTTCCTCGCACCTGTCGCCGCCGCCTACGCCAGCGGAAGCCTTGGCGCGTGCGCAGCTGCTCCTCGATTTCCCTCCTGCTCCGGAGAAGATGGAGGAGTGGCGAGCTACCATCCAGAGCCTTATTGGCTTCGCCAATAAAGATGGACCACAAGAGGCAGGGCCCTCACAGTGAAGGCCCATCGATCTGGCGCGGGCCGACGTGGAGAAAACCGGAGGTGGTGCGACCACGGTGCACTCCCCTCCGCGACACCAGCGGCAACCGACAACCCAGCAGGTCGATCGCCGTGATGATGTTTCCACGGCGTCGTCCGATCCACGGATGCACCGCGACCAGCGTCAAGTTCTCCAGGAACGAGGCAAAGAGGACGCTCGAACTACCATCGAGCGGCGACGGGAAGCGCGCTATCAGTCTGATAAGCGCGCAGGGCCGGCTGTCGACGAGCCTGCGCCGGGGGACACAGGAGACTTGCCTTACGAGGTAGGGACTCTGGCGTTTACCCGTGAGCTGCGGCAAGTCCAGTGGCCTAATTCCCGAACCTTCAAGCCAGAGGTCCCGGAGAAATATGATGGCAAGACCCATCCCTCGGAGTTCCTGAGCATTTACACCATTACGGTGCAGGCTGCCGGGGGCCGAGATGACAAGATACTCGCCAACTACTTCCCGTTGGTGCTCAACCCAACGTCAGGTCGTGGTTGATGCATCTGCCGGAGAATTCTATTTCTTCTTGGTCAGATCTGTGTCATCAGTTTGTTGGCGCCTTTGTTGGAGGCCACCAAGCTCCTGGCCAAGAGAGCGATTTGCATATCATCCCTCAGAAGGAGGGAGAATCCCTGCGTAAATTTATCCAGAGATTCAGCCGGGTGCAGTACAATATTCCTGACGTTCACCCTGCCGCTGTTGTTAGCGCGTTTCATCAGAACGTGCGTAACCGCAAGATGCGAGAAGAGCTGGCAATGAACAAAGTCAGGAGTATCGCCGAGCTTTACGCTTTGGCCGACAAATGCGCTCGAGCTGAAGAGGGGAGGAAACTCCCTGGCGAGGCTGTTGGCGCGGGGGGCGAATCGGAAGATGAGGACGCTACGACCCCGTCAGGGAAAGGCCGGCGACGGAACAGGAAACGCAGAGGCAAGGCCGTGCTTGCTGTCGAGGAATCCGGCAACCCCGGCGCCACCAAGAAGGCCAAGGTTGACGACCCCGGCAAGGATCTTGCCGGGTGCCCTTCCTGTCAGGCCTTGGCGGCAGCCGACAAGTCGGAGAGCTCCGGCAAGCAGTATTGCAAGATCCATCGCACCAAGGGCCACGATCTCCAAAACTGCCGGCAAGTTGAACAGCTTGCCGAGAAACAGAGGGCTGAGTATGAAAGGCGGGATAAGGAGAAGGCCCATGATGGAGCTGAGGGGTCCGGCAAGAAGCGCGGTGGCCGAGGGGGTCGCCGCGGCAAGGCCAAGCAACAGAGGGAGAGGCCCGCTCGAGGCCAAGACAAGGAAGAGGATGATGATGAGGAAGACGATGAGTCCAGTGAGCAAGAATTCCAGAAAGCTACAGAGGCTATGTGTATCGATGGGGGCGCCTCACTGCATTCTTCCCACCGTCGACTCAAACAGTGGGTGCGGGAAGTCAATGCAACAGAGCCGTCACCAGATGCATGTAGGCCCCTGAAGTGGTCCAACACGCTTATCATTTTCGACGCCGAGGATCACCCTGATCGCACAACCACGATTGGGTGCCTGCCATTGTTGGTCTCACCAACAATCTGCAACCTCAGGGTGACGAAAATGCTAGTTGATGGTGGGGCCGGGCTGAACCTAATCTCACCAGATGTGCTCAAGAGGCTTCAGATTCCTGATGAAGATCTCGAAGAAACGGGCACGTTTCAAGGGGTCAATCCAGGAAGAACCCAGCCGAAGGGCAAGATTACGCTACCGGTAACATTTGGTAGCGAGCTCAACTACAGGACCGAGAAGGTAGTGTTTGATGTCGCCAAGATCCCCATGTCGTACAATGGGATCCCTGGTCGGCCAACGCTGGCTAAGTTTATGGCGGCATCACACTACGCTTACAATGTTTTGAAGATGCCCGGGCCGTTGAGTGTCATTACTATCCATTCCGATAAGAAGGATGCGCTCATCTGTGCCGACCAACTCTACCAGGAAGCAGTTGCAGCACCTGCCATCAAGGCATCTGCTCCTGCCGCTGGAACTCCCGGGGGGAAGAAGAAGACCGGCAAGAATCTTGGCGCGAACTCCGGTAAGCGCGCCTCTTCGGAGTGCTGCGCTTCCGTCGAGGATGCACCAGAGAGTTCCACCGGCAAGAATAAGAAATCCAAGGCTGCTTCGCCAGAGACCAAGAAGGTGCCCGTCAGGGAGGACGGAACGGGGGGAACTTTCACCATAAGTTCCACCCAAGATGACAAATAGGAAAGCGCGCTCGTTGCCTTCCTGCGGGCGAATGTTGACGTGTTTGCATGGCAACCGTCTGACATCCCCGGTGTTCCCAGGGAGGTAATTGAGCACCACCTTGCTGTCTGTCCCCACGCGCGGCCCGTCAAGCAGAGGGTCAGGAAGCAAGCCTTGGAGCGGCAAGAATTCATTGCCGAGGAAATCAGAAAGCTGGAGGCGGCAGGATTGGTCAGAGGAGTGCTCCATCCAACCTGGTTGGCCAATCCGGTTGTGGTGCGCAAAGCGAATGGGAAATGGAGGCTTTGTATTGATTATACAGATATCAATAAAGCCTGTCCAAAAGATCCCTTTCCCTTGCCGCACATCGACCAGATTGTGGATTCCACCGCTGGTTGTGATCTCCTGTCCTTCCTTGATGCCTACTCAGGGTATCATCAGATCTTCATGGCGAAAGAAGATGAAGAAAAGACCGCATTTATCACCCCATGTGGTACGTATTGTTTTATACGGATGCCTTTCGGGTTGAAAAGTGCTGGTTCTACATTTGCGAGAGCGGTCCAAATTGGTTTTGAGCCTCAACTCCATATAAATATGGAGGCATACATGGATGACATAGTGGTCAAAACCAAGGACAAAGCGACGCTCATACAAGATTTAGAAGAAACGTTTGCAAATCTGCACAAGATCAACTTAAAGCTCAATCCAGAGAAGTGCGTGTTCGGTGTTCCTTCCGGCAAGCTCCTCGGATTCTTTGTATCTTGTCGGGGAATCAAAGCGAACCCCAACAAGATCAAAGCTATTGAGCAGATTGAAGCGCCAAGATGCGTCAAGGATGTGCGTCGTCTTGCCGGCTGTGTTGCTGCTCTAAGCAGGTTTATTTCCAAATCTGCTGAGCGCGCCCTGCCCTTTTTCAAAATTTTGAAGAAGGCAGGTCCAATGAGATGGACTCCGGAGGCGGAGGCTGCGCTGCAAGATTTGAAGAAATACCTTTCTTCTCCGCCGACGCTAGTCGCGCCTAAACCACAAGAGCCGTTGCTGCTATATCTGGCAGCGACAAATCAAGTGGTTAGTGCTACGTTAGTGGTGCAGAGAGAAGCTGATGAGGAAGCAACACCAGCGGTAGGACCGTCAGGCGACGCGGCAGGATCTTCCCTGGCAAGGATTGATCTCGGCAAGACAAGATCTGTGCAGTCAGAAGAACCATTGCAGAAGAAAAAGGTGGTGCAGCGCCCAGTTTATTTTGTTAGCTCTCTTTTACAAGGAGCTAGGTCAAGATATTCTGGCATGCAGAAGTTGCTTTTCGGCCTCCTTATGGCCTCGAGGAAGCTGCGCCATTATTTTCAAGCACATGAAATCACCGTCGTCACTCGCTTTCCGTTGCAACGGATTTTGCGAAATCCAGAAGCAACCGGCAGGATCGTGGAGTGGGCGTTGGAGTTGTCGAGCTTTGGCCTCAAGTTTGAAAGCACTTCGACAATTCAGAGCAGGGCCTTGGCGGAGTTCGTTGCGGAATGGACCCCAACGCCAGACGAAGAGGTTCAAGAAACAACTCTCCCCGGCAAGGAAATTGACCAGCAATGGGTTATGTACTTTGACGGGGCTTTTTCGCTGCAAGGCGCCAGTGCTGGCGTGCTGCTTGTCGCACCCACCGGAGAGCACCTCAAGTACGTAGTCCAAATGCATTTTCCCCTGGAGAGTTCAACGAACAACATTGCAGAGTACGAGGGTTTGCTTGCCGGTCTCAGGATCGCGGCAGACCTTGGTATCAAGAAGCTCGTCATCAGAGGCGATTCACAGCTTATCGTCAGGAAAGTTAACAAGAGTTATCAGAGTCCATTGATGCAAGCCTACGTAGATGAAGTGAGAAAAATGGAAGAGCACTTTGATGGTCTGCAAATGGAGCACATCCCTCTTGCCGAGAACAGTATTGCTGACGACCTGTCAAAGCGTGCTGCCCTCAAGTTGCCTGTGGAACCAGGAACTTTTGTGCTCCATTTGACTCAACCATCCGTGGCGCCATCAATGCGGCAAGAAAAGAGAAGAAAATTGAATTCTGGCCAGTACTTCCCGGCAGAGCTCCCGGGAGCCGCCGGCAAGGAAGTTGCCGGGATCAACGACATGCCTGCCGGGGAACAACAGGCTCCAGCAGGGGCTCGGGCCCTTGCCATCGAGACAAACGTTCCCCCGACAGAGGAGATGCCTTTAGTCTTAGCTGTTGAGCCCCAGGCTCCAGCATGGGCACAACACATTGTTCATTTCCTTCAAACAGGAGAACTCCCGGAGGAACAAGAAGAAGCGGAAAGAGTAGCCCGTCGGTCTATCATGTACAAGTTCGTCGATGACGTCCTGTACAGAAAGAGACCAAACGGGGTGAAATTGAAGTGCATTCCTCGGGAGGATGGACTAGAGCTGTTGGCAGAAATACATGGAGGCATATGTGGCTCTCACATAGGATCAAGAGCACTTGCCGGAAAAGCATTCTGGCAAGGTTTCTTTTGGCCCACCGCTCTCCAGGATGCAACTGCACTAGTAACTAAGTGTGAAGCGTGCCAGTTTCATTCGAAGAAATCGCATCAACCAGCTCAAGCTCTTCAGACAATCCCTCTCTCCTGGCCATTTTCGGTCCGGGGGCTCGACATACTGGGCCCTTTCCCCCATGCTACCGGGGGCTTTGAGTACTTGTACGTTGCTATCGACAAGTTCACAAAGTGGCCGGAGGTGGAAGCAGTGAGGAAGGTGACAGCACAATCAGCCGTCAAGTTCTTTAAAGGGATAGTTTGCCTTTTCGGTGTGCCCAACAGGATCATCACCGACAATGGCACGCAATTCACAAGTCGCACCTTCATGCAGTACGTCCAAGACCTTGGCGGCAAAATTTGTTTTGCCTCTGTTGCTCACCCTAGAAGCAACGGCCAAGCGGAGAGGGCCAATGCTGAAGTGCTGCGCGGTCTCAGGACCAGAACTTTTGACAGGCTAAAAAAGTGCGGAAGACGCTGGATTGATGAGTTGCCGGCGGTTCTTTGGTCAATCAGAACGACACCAAATCGAGCCACCGGCCAGACACCCTTTGCTCTGGTCTACGGAGTGGAAGCAGTTCTCCCCACGGAACTCACATACGGATCACCTCGAGTGCTCGCTTATGATGAGCTTGAGCAAGAGCAACTGCGACAAGATGACGCTGTGCTCCTTGAGGAGAATCGTCTTCAGGCTGCTGTGCGAGCTGCACGCTACCAGCAAGCTTTGCGCCGCTACCATAGCCGCAAAGTTCATGCTCGAAGCCTTGAGGAAGGCGACCTTGTTCTTCGACGGATTCAGTCCACCAAGAATTCAAATAAGTTGACGCCGAAGTGGGAAGGCCCTTATCGGGTGGTACGAGTCACCAGGCCCGGCGCTGTCCGCCTGGAGACCGAAGATGGCGTTCCAGTGAGTAATTCCTGGAGTATCGAACATCTTCGCAAGTTCTACCCATAAGGCGCGGTTGCCGGGGGCCCCCGGCAACCACCCTTTTTGTACAAGTCTTGCCGGCAAGGCATATGATCCTTTGTACAAAGCCAGGCGCAGACCCTGAGCACAGATGAATAAATTTAAGTGTTGTGCATTTCCTTATTGATTTCCATGTTCATATATATATATATGCATGTGTGTCTAAGATGTTGTATGGCACCTACTCCCAGTAAGTTCTAACGAACCGCCAAGGTTTCATATCTTTATTTTCTCTTCTTTCTTTTTCTTAAAAGATAGAAGGATTCCTCGCGCGCACATTTGCCGGGGGGGAGGGGAAGGGAAATATGAGTACCAGTTGGCGACGTTCAGAATCGACGCTTGCCGGAGGAAGGACAGTGACAGAAAGCTAAGTTCTAAAACTTAGAACAAGTTTCCTTTATCGCAAAGTTATTTCCTTGGACGATTCCGACCTTTGTATGGAAAATCTGCACGCGAAGGAACCCTTGCTGTAATCGGTTGCGCCCTTATTTTGTTTCGAGTCCGCTCAATGATTTAAGTGGCTGCACTAAGAACACCAAGGAATCTTGCCGGCCGCTGCGCCTCCAGCAGGCTGCTGAAGTCCCGCACCCAGCGCTCGTGGCAGGTTGCGCGCCGGCAAGTTTTTCAGTAAGCGTAGGGTGAACTCCATACATAAAGGAACCAGACAAGGGAGATAGCATGCATGTACCCAAACATAAGCAAGTTATATTACATTAATGAGTTGCCGCAATTCTAACTTGAGACTTAATTGTCTTTGGCATGGAATGACGACGGCAAGAAGAGGTGGAGCAGTTAATCTCTGCGCTGGCCTTCGATCCTTTTGATGGAGTCCACCTTCTCAAGGATAGGCGCGACGAGCTCTTCAAGTGCCTCGAGATTTGCATCCTTTGGCAGATGGCCAAGCACATTAGAGAGGTCGATGCCGGGATTGTGGTGCACCACCTTGATAAGTACTTTGCGGAGGATGGCCCGGCAAAGCCGGCGGGTCTCGTTGGCCAATTGAGTCGCCCGGTTAGACTGAAGCAACTTCAGGGCATCAATGATGCTCTCGAAGAACATCATCAACCTGGCACTCGAAGATATCCTTTCCTTGGAAGAATACCTGAAGTTTGACAGGCCCATGGTTGACAGTTCTGCCGTGAGCTTCTCCGCAGCGTCGATGAGACGTCCAGTCCAGATCTCCACCCCCTTTTTGTAATCAATTTGGGCGGCAGCAGCGCTCTTGAGCAGGTTCCTCTCTCCCTGGAGATCTTTGAATAGGGCCTTCTCGCGGGCCCTGCCGGCCTCGAGAGACTTCTGCAACGTGGTCAGCTTCAATTCCAGAATGGCAATAGTGTCATTTGCTGAGGAGAGCTGCTTGGTTTTGTTGGACATGACAACTTGCATCTCCGCCAGGGTGTGGAGGGTTTTCTCCCTATCACCTTTGAGCGTCGAGAGCTCCTTGCCGTGTTCTTCGAGATCCACTTCCAGATTCTTTACTTTGTCGTTCAGCTCATTCTTGGCGGCCTCTGTAGCCTCGGCAGCATCGACGGCCTCCTTGAGTTTGCCGGCATGATTTACAGTTAGAGCTTCGAGCGCCTCTTTGTGTTTCTGCTCCAGCTCCTGGGTCCGCCGCGCGACAAGCTTCTCGATATCTTCATCCTTGCTGCCAAGCTTGGTGGCGAGCACCTGCTCATGTGCGGTGAGATCTTCCTCATGAGCATCAAGCACAACGCGACGCCCCGTCAGGAGAGCATCTTCAGCAGCAATTCTTTCTGTAGCTTCATCCCGCGCCTTTTCCATATCAGATTGTTTCAGGAGGATTTCTGTCCACTGTTGGCTCACTTGTTCCTGGCCGGCAGTCAGCTCTTGGAGGGCCTCGGCGTACCAGACTTGCATTTGTTTGACGCGCCCTTGAAAATCTGCTTCGGCCGCCTCGACAACTGCCATTCTGGAATCCGCTCTCTCTTTCCGGGCGCGGTGGAGAGCCTGGAGCTTGCGGAAATTTTCGCCCATGGCCTGAAGGAGCTGATCCTCCTCAGACTTGCCGCTGCTAGCGCTGGGATCATCAACGACCTCAAGCCCGGCAGCAGCGATGACTTCTTCATCAAAGACTTCTCCTTCGGCTGGTGCCCCAATGCTTGCCGTCCCCGGCAAGTTGACAAACAGGTTCTCGCCAACCTTGAGATATTTGCTGGATGAGGGGGCTTTGGATGTTGACGGTTGATCCTCAGCAACTGCCTCACCAGTAGCAGGGGGCTCCGTGGCCGGCGCAGCGCCTGGCGCTCCTGCGGCAGGAATGCCGTCAGTACGGTCATCAGCCTCCTTGCCGCCCTCTTCAGTAGGCTCTTTGGCGGGTTCCTCCTGCACAGTCTCGGCGGCCTCGACAGTGGCATCTTTGGTGGCCTCGCTGGCGGCGATCCTGTCTGCTTCGGCAGCGGCGTCCCTGGCGGTCTCCTCAATGACAACGTCGACGTCCATATGTTCCATCACGGGGAACTCTGGAGGATGAAGGAGCGAAACAGAATAAGATCAAGATTGAAGTTCGAAGGGACCAAAGTAAGAGAGATAAAGGGAAGAATAGCAAGCGCTCTGAGGCAATCAGTTACCTGCGTCGAGCTGTTGAGAGGTGGCCTCGCCCCTCCCGGCAACCTCGGTTGCCGGGGGAAGGTTGCCGGTGTTCATGCTTGCAGGTTGCCGGGGGAAGGTTGCCGGTGTTCATGCTTGCCGGCTCCTCCTCAATCAAGATGGGCTCGTCGGTAGGATCCCTTGCCGGGGAAGCGCTTGTGGGCGGCGTGGTCGATGGAGGTGGCACGACGGGGGCGTCTTCCAATAACTCTCCTTGTTGCCGTTCTTCTCCTGCAAGCCCAGAGATATCAGCGGCAAGAATAGAAACCTCAGCGCCCGCCAGCGGAAAAAGAGCAGTGAACTTACGCTGGGGGATGCGCTAGGGGCTGTGCTGGGGGCTGCATTGAGGGCTGAACTCCGGGCTGACGATGACAGTTTCTGGCACGCTCGTGGAGCTTGCCAGGGGCTCGTCGCCCGTGGAAGTCTTTGTCCTCTCCGTCATCCTCTCCATCAAGGTTTCTGCATCGCTGCAGAGGCAATATAAGCAAGTCAGTAAGATTGATCCAAGATTGGAATATGAAGGCTGTGGCAAGGTACTCACTCTTCCTCTTCCCGCTCCGGACTAAAGTCAGAGATGTCGAAATCGACCTCCGTTGCAGTGCCTATGTGGGGAGGTGGAGGGGGGGGTCCTAGGTCGCTTGGCTGTAGCAGGCGCCGGGGGTTGGCGTGTTTCTGTCACCTCAGCTTCCGGTGCGGTAGTGTGAGACACCTCTGCCGCCTCGGCAGTTGCCGCTGATGTGGGTCTCGCACGCCGCGCAGGTTGCTGTCGGACCCCTTGCCGCGGCGCAGTCTTGCCGGCCGCTTTCTTGCCAGGAGCCTCGCTGCTCGAGGAAGGTTGGCTTGCCGGGATGCCAGATGCAGCCTTTTGAAGAACACGCTTTGTCTTCTTCGGGGCTGGGAGCTCTTCTTGAGGTTCTTCTTCAGCCGTGTCCTCGTCGGACGAGCTCTCAGCGGCTGTGCTGCTCTGTTTCCCGGCAGCTTTGTCCTTCCTGGTAGGTTTTACTTCCACCACTACCTCTGCATCGCTGGTTTCCCATTCTGTGAAGCCAGCGCTGCCAGCCTCCGCGGCAAGATTTGCCTCCTCCACCCTAGTGGCGATGTATGCCACTTCTTTGTCGGTGGTGGCTCGGATGAAGTCTGCTTCTTCCCGGACGGCTCTCTCCGTCAAGTTATCAAAGAACTTTTGTGCTTCCTCCTCGGTCGGCTCGGCCCAAGTCGCGTCAAGACCGTGGGCGTTGAACATCGGCATGAAGGCGAAGCAGAGTTGTTGCACAGAGGGACAATCCTTGCCGGCAACCGATGCTTGTCATCGCGCTGGAACAGCTTTTGGCGAAGGGCGCCAAGTTGCATAGCAGTAAAATTGTTCTTTAATCCAGGGCGCAGCCTCATGATGTCCGCTGCGTTCTGGTACTCCCAAGCTGGTCTCCCCCTGCTCTGTAGCGGGGCGATGCGGCGACGGAGGAAATTAAAGGCGATCATCTCCATAGTAAGCCCGGCGGCTTTCAGGCGAAGGATCCTGGTGGTAGCGATTGTGAGGCTCTCGTCCTCCGCGGCAAGGCCGCTCCAATCGCTGCCTCGGACCACCTTCTGTCGTCGAGGCGAACAAAACGGATGAGGATCTGCTTCCTTGATCCAGCACCACTCAGACCGCCATTCGTCCCACTTCTCCCGGTAAACTCCCTCTGGGTATATCTCCTTATTCCAAGCCCGTGGAATCCAGGCAATAGAACCAGAAAGGGCCTCCCCCTTTTGGATGCAAGGAATAAAATAATGACGGAAGAGGGCGGTATTGGGAACTACTCCGACAAAATTTTCGCAAAGATGAGCGAAGACAGACATACACATTACGGCATTTGGCGTGAAGTCAAGAAGGTGGAAGCCGTATGTGTACATAATGTCGTTGAAGAAGTCAGAAAATGGAGGACAGAGCCCGCAATAGAAGTATGCGACGAAAAAGGGGTATCTGTCTAACCCACTCTTGGAGCAAGAACCTGGAATCATGCACGTGGCGGGGTGGGCCTGTGTCTCCCTTGCCCACATGCACTGGTACCGCCTCTTTAGAGCTTCCGCATGGAGCGACGGGGCGAAAACGGCATATTTCTTCCGCATCTTCACCAGCTAGCTCTCCGGGACATCAGCTTTTATCTCCTTGCCCTTGCCTTTGCTGGTCTTGGGCGGCATGGCGACTGCAAGGGCGGAAGCCGGGGACGAAGCAGGCGTGGAGGTGATGAGCGGATGAGGGAAAATTTTGCTCTGAGCTCGAGAGAAGGAAAGCAATGGCGACGGCCAGATTGAGAAGAAAAGGGGGGTAAATAGGCTTGTGCCTCTGCGGTTTCTCCTTTTTATGGGGAAGGAGCAGGGCCGCCTCTTTTACTCCCCAATGTGAATGCGCCTCTGCGGGCGCGTTGCAGTTGCAGCTTTTGAGGCACGCTTCCCACGTCGCGCGTTCGGCGCGCGTAGTGGGGGGCACAGTAAACGGGATATTTACGAGCAGTTAATCCCCTGCCACATGCGCCCGTGCACTGTTTGGGCCTAGCCCAACAACGCCTCACACTCGTGTATGGCCTAGGCCCGGAGGCTCCTGTCGGTGTACTAAGTATTGGGCCATTAGTACCCCGTACTTGTGCACGGGCAGTTGTAGCCATACTCGCGGCAAGGCTTGTCGGGGAACAGTTCAAGGTTAACTCAGGCCATCAAGGAAATTCTCAAGTCAAAGATCCGAGGATCAGCAGATAAGAAGAGCTGGAATCCGCAGGCCAGCTTCCCCAGCAAGATCTTGCCGGGGTGGCCTGCGAAGCCCGGCAAGGTTCGGCGCCCGGCAAGGCTCGGCGCCCGGCAAGGTTCAGCACCCGGCAAGGTTTTGTTGCTGTACCACTGCTCTGGCACAGCAACAAACCCAACATTCTGGGTCCTTCTTTGGATGCGTGGCGACGCGCAAGTGGAGGAGAGCTTAAGCGGTGCAGATGGGATGGCCCCTTTTTCCATCCCCAAGAAAGTGAGGACACCTAAACGGACACCTCACGGTGCATTAAATGCGTTTGTCCTAATCCGTCAGAGGTTAGGTATGATGACCCTGTAGCTACTTTACACCTCAATGTATGTACATTGAGCCATTGTGGTGACCCCTTTGTGATATAAAAGGAGGCCCAAGGCAACTGCTACAGGGGAGGAAGATCTTCTGGCCCATTCTGCATGCATAGCTGCTCTTTGAACATACTGTTCACTGCGAGCGCTCCTGGAGCCTGGGCTCAAGAACATCGATAATAAAACAAGGCAGGAGTAGGGTTTTACACTGATCAGCGGCCTGAACCTGGGTAAAATCTCCCCGCGTCGATCGTTGGTTCTGCTCTTTACGCATACCTCTCCCCCCGCCGAATCGTAAAGGGGTCCTTTGGGATCCCATAGGTGTCGCATGCCGACAGGTCCCGACATGGAAACAGATGGCACGTTTGGGTTTGTCATGTCATTCTGATCAACTTTCATGTATAAAGTTTTTCGATCCGAGCTACGGTTTAATTTCTACTGATTTCCGAAGATTTAAACAGTTATTTGGAACTCCTGAAAATTGGCTGTCTGAGGATTGCTCAGTTTTTGAACATTACTTAGCTGTTTTCCGAAGGCTATAACTATTGTTCTGCCCATCCTATGGATTAGTGTCTTATATCAATATTGATCACTTTCCTGTGATCTACAAGATGGTATCAATTGCATCATTGTTAGATTTCATTTGGTTAATCAAAACTTCGCTTGAAAAGTGCCACTTGATGTTAATTCCAGAAACTGTTAAAATATACGAACATAGGATTTTGTGATTTTTATAGGATTTAATCCGTGCAACAAATGGATTTGGTCCAGTGGAGTGAAATGGAGTTTGTCAAGTATATTTTCTACGCATATTATTTTTACTCATGTTATCAGTTGTTTAGATGCTATTTAGGGGCTGTCTAGACGGCTAATCAATGCAGCAGCGGCAAAGCTAGCTGCTGCTACAGTAACTAAATGTTACTGTAGCACCGCTGCACTAGTAGCAGCAGGCAGCGAGCAATGCTGCAGCATGAGCAGCTAGCGGCAGCAGCCACAGGCAGAAGCAGCGCAGCAGTGGGCGTCGGTAGTGGCGCTAGCAGCGGGCGGCGGTAGCGGCACTAGCAGCAGGCGGACGCGGCCGGGCGGAGCTGCAGCAGTGCGCAGCAGGGGGCAGCAGCAGAGAGCAGGGGCGCGGTGGAGGTCGAGCGGGGCCGGTCAGGCGCGGCCGCCAGCGGTAGGCGCGGCCGGCCCCGCGGCCAGGGCACGAACGGGCGACCGGGGACGCGGATAGTGCCGCGCGGGGCGCGTCGGGCGCGAGGCAGAGGCGGGTCGAGCGCGGGGCACGCGGCGTAGCCGGCAGTGAACAACAGCGAGCAGAGTAGCAGCGACAGGAGCAGCTAGCAGGATACACGCACGTACGTGTATGCGTAAGCAGGAGATCGAATGAGCTCGGGGACGGCCGCTATGGCAACGAATCGAGGGGGCAAAGAGGGGGGAAGGACGTGGCTCACTGCGAGGGAGGTCGTGGACGTGCTCGGAATCGCGGGGAGGTGCCGGTGGTGGAGATCGATGGCGATGGTGCCGTGGCCGCGGCCGGAGAAGAGGGGTGATGGCGGGGCTCGGGGCCGGTACAGCTTGTGCTGGTGCTCGGGGAGGAGGAAGGCACAGGCGGTGGCCCTCTTGGACGTCTTCTCAGGGAGTGAGGAGGCCGGTGGTCGCGGCGGGGTGATGGCCATGGCAGCAGCAGCGTTCGGCGTCAAACAAATCGAGAGAACGAGCAAGAGGAAGTGGGGGAAATGGGCTAGGGTTAGCAGAGGGAGTGCGGGGCGTCGCCTTATACCCCAGGGGGCCGTGGGATGGTCGACACGGTGGCCATGGTGCCCTGGATGGCCGCCACGCCCCTTCTTTGTTTCTTGTAGCAGGAGGAAGGAGAAGACCTAGGGGGGTTTTGGGCCTCCTCTACCACGAAGGCCCAAGTGCCAATAGGTTTAGGCCCCTTTTTCCTTTCCTTTTCTTTTATTTCTGTTTCTTTTTAAATAGCTTCAGTTTTATTTTAAATTTCAATAGAAATTGACTTCTATTAGATAGGAGACTTGGCCCAATAAATAACATGCAATATTTGGCATTGTTATAAAATGGTTGGGGTAATATTTGAAGTCATTTGCATTTTTGAATAAATGCAAAACAACTAAAGTGGATGTTTTAGTCACTGCTTTTGGGGGATAACTTTTGAATAAGCAAACAAGTGACCTAGTTTTTCTCCACCATAATTAACTATGGATTATTTGCCATCACATGAACTTTTTACTTTGCAAGTTTGAGAAATTTGAATTTTGAACTTTCATTTGAATTTGAAATATGCCTTGGATCAAAAGAGGGTTAGCAACAGTAAGAGTGATGACACGGCACCATTAGCAGAGGATTACTGTAGCTTAATTATCCGGGTGTTACAATGGCAATAAGCTTAGCAAGCTTATTAGCTTTCTCCTGTTTGGCGCTAAAATCCTCCAACGTTTGATGTTGCACCAGAAAGTATGCATCTGAATTCTCCAGGGACTTTCACAGTCCTTCGGCTTCTTGTCGCAGCACAACTGATCGATGTTTTTCAGCTTGTAGTTGAGACTCAAGAAACCGAAGTGATTCAGACAGTGAGTTCGAATAGCTTGTGCCAGCGGTAGTGGCCAGTAACTCGAACACTACACCAAGACAGGACTTTGGGGTTGTCTCACTGTCTTCAAGATAGTTTTCCTTAGCTGTTTTATCAGCTTTGTTGGAGACCAACAAGGATGTCTCACTAACCTGAACCTTATCTGCATTACTTCCTTTACCATTGCTTAATAAGGTACTCTTCCCCAATATTCTATCAGCATTCTAAAAGAAGAAACAAGCAGACACATAACAGGTTTAGTTCAAATCATATCAGTTCAAGACAAAGCAGCGTTGAAAGAATACAAAGTGTGGGAAACTACACGGCACAACAAGATTTCAGATGGGTACCACGGGTCTACATGTACAACAACATTATTGGCTCTGTTGTGATGCTAGTAATGAGCATGATATGAGAAGTCAACTATATACAATTGAAATTGAAATCAGCAGAGCTATTTATAAGAGCAAACTTGTTAAACAAACATGCTTAAACATACCTATTGTGCCATTGGAGTTTTGATTGGATCAGGAGAACATAAGGGAATTTGATGAGTTTCTTTGCCAGTGAAGTACATTTTCTTCAGGTAATTCCGATACTGCCACCAAGCATTCTTGAAGATAGCAGAGGTATTAGCATAGGTTACCTCATCCTGAGTTTCCAAATCGGTCCTTCTCTATAGAGAAAAATGGGAACATTTGCTATATTATAACCATCATGGAGGTAGAATGTATGGGACAAAGCAAAGTAATTGCCATGAATAACATTACTTACACATAACTCCTGGACGAACACCTGCAACTGGCATTTTCCTTCATCTTCAGTATAATATTTCCATGATGGGAAGATACGCACATAGGATTTAACAACATCAAATGCGATAGATGCTAAACTACGAATGGCTGGTTGTGCTTCCTCCACAGGAATAGGTGAACTAACTGGTGGAGTTGGGGTTCGCCGTGGTAGTACTGGCGCTTTGGGCACTGGAGCTGCCTTACTAACTACTCTTGTTTGGGAGCTCTGTGGTGGAGATGGTGCTGTCTCAACAGGAACTGGGTTACTATCTGCTGGGGTTGGGGTTAGATTGGGTTACTATCTGCAGATGACATATATGATGTCGAAAGTAGGCACTTCAAGGCATCATATGCATGATATGACCAACATCATCATGCCAAGTTAGAGCAAACACCTGGGGCGGTAAATAGGAGTGGTCAGTTGCATCTGAATCCGCCTCAGAACAGATATCTTCCTCTGGATTACAATCTGGAGGGGGGCGGGGAGGGTTTGCCATTGAACCCACCATGGAGCGATGTCTGCATGACATTGTATTGACGCGCAAAACTCTTCTCTTTTTCTCTACATGTTCAGCATGACTGTGTACAATATCTGACATGCATACAAAAAAAATATAGTGAGATTACGTAAGGAGAGCATGCAGAAATCTAGAGTGATGGTAACAACTAGTGGATGGATCCAAAAATAATGATAGCAGGCTGATGATAGCTTTAATTTAATAAAGAGACAGATGATGATTGCTTTACTATTTGTTTCCCACCCAAGATGAACAACATAGGCATACCCTAGGTGAACCAGATAATAGACAGAGATACTATTCATTGTTGCCTCGATATGTGCCCCACAAGTAATTTTAAAACTCAAGTTTGAACATTAATTTGGACCTGACTTGGAGTCTAAGAGGTGAACAGGACGGTAAAGTAGCAGGTAATATTAAGCAATGCATTACATAAGCAGAAACGAAAGAGTGCGACCTCTCTTGTGGACCCGTGTACTCCTCAGGTTCATCTGCTAAGTCGATGATGGTGATGCAGTTGCGGTGGGTGCCGGCGGCAGGGACGGAGATCTGAGGCGGCAAAAGACGGTCAGGAGTCATGATGTCTAGTATGGTGGATGCTTCTGTCGATGGAGCAGCTCAGGTGAGGTGGACGACGTTGCGGCAGGAGCAGGACAAACCAAACAAAGTTTTCTTCGACACCTATCTGTAACTGAAGTAATTCTGTAAGGGTTCCTTTGGCTTGCAGAATTCTAAAAACACAGGGATAGGAAAAACACCGGAATAGGATAAGAATGAATGTGGGAAACAGAGCATTTCTAAACACAGGATTTCTGTCAACTTGGCTGTTTGGTTCTCAGGAATTGGAAGAGCAGAGGAATGCAAACAAACATGGCCAAATTAAAGTGAAACCATATGGAAGTGTGTACAGTTAGAATGTTCTTCTGCCACTAATGCACTTAGTCTTGTTTTCATGCATAGAATTTTGAAAAGTAGGTCCAGGTGGATGTTTTGCTCCATTCCTTTCAACTAAATGCATGAATAATTGAATAGTAGAGTGCCATAGGAAATTTTCCTATTGCTATGTTTTTCCTTCTCTTTTTCCTTTGAACCAAAATAGCCCTAATGGATCGACATGAATGTAGAGTAATAAGTGATGCGACAAGTGTACAACCACTTTGGCGTAGCCGTGTCGACCTCAGCATCATTGGGTTGGTCGCTGAAGAAGTTGCGACAGAGGTGGATGTCGGAGGTGTGGAGGAAGATCCGAGGTATCTGTAGATGGTGTCCAGGGCACTGCTCTGTTGTGATGGATGGTTCCGTTGTTGGAGTAGCTTCGGCAAGCCTTAAGACGTCAAGGCTGAAGCAGTACAAGACAGACATCATTAATCTCAAGTGGGATTCTAATAGCATCTCCAATAGATGATGTAAAATACATTACCAAAAAGTGATAGATGTAAAATTTACATCACCAAAAATCACCTGACTACAACAGATGAGGTAAAAACTGTTGACTCTGAACTTAACTGTCGAAACTGAAATTTACTATGGAATCTGAATGTTACTGTCGAAACTGAACGCACTGGTAGCAGAGAGGCACTTCACATGTAGTTTAGGCCGCTCGAGCACTAGTAGTAGAGAAACAGTTATCTAAATCAGCAGGCGATCAACGAGGAACACAGTAGCAGATAGCAGCCGAAGCAGCAGCGCCTGGAGGAGCAGCGTAAACTAGAGCCAGAGCAGTAACTCGTGTAGCTGCAGCAGCCCGTGTACCAGCATCAGCAGCGCAAGCGAGAGCAAGAGCAGAGCAGCAGCACGAGCAAGGGGGAGAGCAGAGCAGCAGCGCGACTGACCGAGATACGAAGCAGCAGCAGAGCGAGCGAGCGAGAGTCGGAGCAGCAACAACGCGAGCGAGCGAGAGCCGGAGCATCGGCAGTAGATCCGGCTGGTATGGCCACCGCCGCCGAAGGAGCCTCGCACTGGGGGAGAGCCGCCATGGAGATGTCGCCCGCGGCGCCGGCTTCGAGGTAGCCGCGCCATGGGGGTGCGGGATCGAGCACCGTCGCAGCCGGGAGGTCGAGTTAAGGAGAAGGTGCGATGCGATGAGTGTACAACCTCTTTGGTGGCACCGAGTAGGCCTCGGCTTCATCTGAGGACTCGATGAGGATGCTGCGGTTCTGGTGGAGCAAGTTAAGGCGGTGCTGTGGGGATGGATCAGCCACGATAGATGAGACGATCGTTGGAGCAGCTCCTTGGAGGTGGAGGACGGGGCGGCTGAACCGGCGGGACGACGAGATCGACGATGGATCCTCATCCGGGGAGGTGGATGAGGGACGTCGAGCTGTTGTGGTGGACGACGTCGTTGGGGAAGAGGCTCCGGCTAGGCAGCGGTGGGGTGGCGGACGGAGGAGGGTGGGGTTTCGCGGCTGGAGCAGAGAGGTTATGGCGGCCTAGGATTTTGAATGGCGAAAAGGAGGTTATGGGAGGGGGGAACCATGACTTAGGGACGCACTTGTCCAAAATGTAGGGTGTGTTACAAAAGTACCCCCACCGATTTGAACTAGCGGCCCTTTCGGCTCAGGGGTAGAAGGGGGATTTTGTGTGTCGGGATTTGGCAGCTGGAGGGAGTTTTCGCGCGCAGTGTAATTTCGGGATAGCAAGGCGCGGGTTGTGAAGGCGCGAGTTTTGGGAGCACGATATCTGAATTTTCGGGATAACAAGGCACGGGTTGAATTTTAGGGACAAGCCTAACATGTAATATTGTACGTACCAAATCAATTCGCACTTCCCTCAACAACAAAAACGAAAAAAATAAAACTATTCGCACCACACAAAGAGAGAGACTTGTCCCGTTTTACTGTACAAATGCTATTCAAAGCTATGAATCCATGTTATGTCCAATTAAATTTTTTCGCTAGCTATATAATGCATGTAACCTACTCATACGAACATTTTAATGCATTCCACATGTCTATACTACCGCTGCAATTCGAACTAAATTTGAATTCGTTTCTCTATTTGAATAAGAATCTACAATCATGATTGTTGCCAACTTAAACCATCATTTGTATATTATCTTAACAACACACCACATGATTACTATAGAGATAGATATGAACTATGTGTACTATATGAGCTCGAATTCAAAATTTTGAATACACTTGATGTTGATTCCAAATAATAGTACATTTGATGTACTAACTAGATCTTCATAATCTAAACCATGTTTCATACATACACTGTGTTTATCACACAAAGTATAGTGCCCCGCCCCCTACATTATGAAAAGTATTTAGCCCTGAGCTGCAAAAGCCACAAATTATCACAAATTCAAATAAATGTTCTATATATTAATATTATATGTAGTATAACATGTTCATAACCACATCATACATATCACCATTATATATATTCATGCATGCGTCGATTTAAAACACTATGATATCTTCTTCAAATATCCGAATCCACTTTTTATATTGAATTATGATCTCTGTTCGTCTTTTACACCCACACAATCCTCTTCTCTTTGTAGCTAGCGCTAACTTTCTCTCATGCATGTACACACCTGCCCCCCTCTCACCCTCCCTCAGCGTCCCCTCCATCGCGCACATTCGTTATTTCTCTTTAGGTCGTTCACCCACGGTGTGTGTACGCCCCCCGGCTCCTTCTTTTCGGCACACACCGGTCGATATACCTCTCTAGCCAAGTGTGCCTACCACAAACACACACTTTCCCTCTTCTCTTCTCACCGTCCATGCCCCCCTATGTCCAATACGGTTCCACGCATGTGCACACTCCCGCCCCTCTTTTCATCAATCTCATACTCGCACACTCCTCCCCCTCAATATAGTAGGCCTCTCGCACCACCTCCTAGCCGCATCCTTCTCCCCCTGTCCGTCTCTCCGGACCATATTTGCTTCTAACACATGCATGCATGTATACCTACCGATCTCCCTACATATAGCTAGGTCGACTATAAGTCTTTTTCCCCATGCACCGATCGACGTACCTCACTAGTTATGTCTCTCCCTTTCTCCGACACACGGCGATTGATCTTCCTATGTAGTTACATCTGCTTACCACAACCATATCGCCCCCCTCATCATCTTTGCATACCTCCCGACCCATCTCTCACACGCACGTGCATAGACAGGCAGACATCCCCTCTCTTATTGATATTGCAGTCGTACCCTCCGTTTGTCTAGCAGGCCTCTCCCACCATTTGTGAGAAGCAACTCCACCACCAACCCTCCGACACTCTACCTTTGTCTCTCTCCCAACCTTATTCCTCTGCTACACATATGCATGGATGCCGATCAATCTCCCTCAATACAAGCTAGGTCTCTCTCCTTCTCCACACATATACCAGTCGATCTACCTCTCTATAGTTAGGTCTCTGCCCCCTCCCCTCCCACACACACACACCGATAGTCGAACGTTGTAGGTAGGTATCCATGCCACAGAGACAAACTGCACCTCTTCCCTCTCACATTCCAATAGGCCAGCCACCCTGTATCTCTCACCTGGGCAAACACAAATTCGATGGCACTCTTTATCGATCGCGCACCCACACACTTCATCCCTGTTTTCGGTTCTATCGATATCTCACGCCGATGATCCCTCCACTCTCTTCTCGTGGATCGCTCCCTCTATATATGATATATCCATGACTCTGTTTCACACACATTGCGTATGTTACATTTTTTTGGTTGAGATATCATCGACACATTGCCTCTGTTTCACACAAACCATCTCTCTCACACCCACCCACGTACATACCTACACGTAAAGAAGAGGTGCACGCACGTACTCACATCTCGTTCCCGGCCACACCCGCGTAGGTACAGGGTGGAGTTCATTTCTATACGAAAAGGCAGCCCACGTGATAATTTGATGCATGTAGCGGTTGTTTACTCGAAGGAGGGTCGTGTACCACGCGTACACGGAACAAAGTTCGACTTGACGTGTTAGTACTGAATAAAGTAATATTCCTCAATGGCACGTACAGAATATAAAACGATTGTCATCGAGAAAAAAGAAATCCGCACCACTATATACAATGGAGCCTGCCTACCGGGGTTTGTCTCTCGTCACACTATCTCACACAAGGCGGCGGTGGCCTCTCTCTCTAACCATTGGTCACTGATCCGGCCGCATCCCGTCCGCCGGCGGAAAGGGAGGATGTGCATCGTTTCTCCATTCGACGACATCGAGGCAGCACGTCCCGATCTGCGGTACCCGCCGTTCTCTCTGACCAAGCTCAGGCGCGGTAGGGCCTTCGCCACTTGCTCGCTGCCACAGTATGGGCAACTCCCAGGCGCCGGTGCCCTCCTAGTTACATCCCGACGACCCTCAGGTACAGCTTCCTTCGGCCTTGCTCCACTGCCCATCTTCCCACATTGCTGCATGTGGAAAATCCTGCATGTGGATCTTCCCTAGTTCTTTTCCCAAAACGTGGCTCTGCCGGCATACTTTCCATGTTGCAATCTCATCCTCACACCGTTTTACATAAACAACTGTGCTGCTATCTTCCCTTAGGACAAGGAATGTGCTTCTTTTTTTGTCGGTGTATGTGTCATCAACTATTATTGCCCAGTAATTGTTTCCTTTCTACCTCTTTTTTGCAAACAGGACTATCCATTTCACCTCGTTGCTATTGCGACCTTTTGGTGAACTGCACAAATCACTTTTTTTCTTAAGAGTGTCTTGTGCAGTTCTACTAAAATGTCACACGGACAACGTCTCTACATTTTAGTGCGACTGCACAAAGGGAGATTGGTTTTGCTATCCTCCTCATCCAACTCCGAGCCTAATCTTCTCCAACAAGTGGTTAGTTTTATGAGAGATTGCAAAGGTGACCGGCTTCTACTTGTGTGTGTATGTTTCATCAACTACTACTGGTGGTACTATTAATGTAATCAGACTTGTTCAATATCTTTGCAAACGGGGATGCTCAGCTCGATTTTAGTGGACCTGCACAAAATGATCGGATGGTCCGTGTCTACCATAGAATCCTTTCTTGGCTAACGTGTCTTGTTCAGTTCCACAGAGCTGCGTGAAACTAGCTGCCAACAAATGAACGCCAGGAAATGGAACCATGCCTCCGGACATCATCCTTCAATTTTTTATTTTTCTTTATTTGTACACATTCTCTCAACTTCGTATTCAGTTGTGATATAAATATTGGCGCTGATCTGTGAATCATTGAGATACATTAGCATGCATGTTAGTTTCCTTTGTATTTGATGGAATGTTGTAACGAGACAACTTTGGAGGCAAGAGGACACATGAAACCAAAGTTGAAAGTTTCATAGCATTACAGCACAATTTTATTATGCTAGAAAATTATGTGTACATGTAAACATATCCCGGAAGCTTGATAGCAATGCCACAAATCATTCAAACTTCCTTTCTCCCACATCTGGGACAACCAGAATCCGGGTCCACGTGCCATGCACCAATATTGAGTGCACAACCGCTGGCGAGATTCACCCCGCTCGTTGCATCTCAGTAATAATGACTAATGAGCGGTCAAATCACAGAGCCCCACCTTTCCCGCAGTACTACTAGTAAAAGTTGCTCGGGCGAAGCAACCATCATTTCACTCTTCGTTGAATGTGCTCGTACTCCAATATTCCAAGAGTAAGTTGCTCGGACGAAGCAACCATAAGTACACGGTGCCAATGGTTGGTGAGATTTGTTAATTGAGCCCTGTATAAGGGCTTTTTTTATTCAAAGGATTCTCAAAGGAATTTTGGAGGATTCTAATCCTTAGGAATTTTTCCTATGTGCATTGTTTGATTCGTAGGATTGTAAACCGGAAAGGGGGGAGAAGATAAGAGGGTGACATTTTGTGAGAGAGGAAGGACAACCGTACGCGGTGGTTTTTTAGAGCTCAAGGACAAACGACACAGGAAATTCAGATTCCGCTACAATCTTGGTCATTTACTATCGCACACGCTTCATTTCCGTCACCTCTGGAAACTGTGTGCGCTCACCCGACCGGGGTTGCGTTGTGCTTGGCCGGAACCCCAGGCACGCGGATCGCGCATGTGCATCATAGGATGCACCACGATCGAACAGTAATCCACGTCCTTCTCATCACACCCGTGTAGCTGTAGCTGGGTTTTTATGTACTCCCTCCATATTTATTTACTTTGCATATTAGCTTTGGTCAAAGTCAAACTTTGCAAACTTTGACAAAGATTTTATAGAAAAAAATATTAACATATACAATAACAAATGAATACACTTTCCCATCATATAGATATGCTATTGTAAATGTTCATATTTTTTTCTATAAACTTGGTCAAACTTTATAAAGTTTGACTTCAATCAAATCTAATATGCAGAGTAAATAAAAACGGAGGGAGTATCTAGGCTAAAAAATGTCTAGAGAATGCACGGAAAAGTGCCAAATTTGAGCAAGGTGCTTCCTCCGTCGAGGTGCATAAGTCACCTTACGAGAAACTGGACCCACTCATGGCACGCCTGTCGCGTTTGGTCTGCCGGTCAGAGCGCTTCCTATTGTAATATCACTATTCTTTTTAGATTTATAACATGTGGGACCGAGTGTGAGCGAACCGACCTCAATCGACGGCAAAATTGCCTGCCGGACGCATTTTAAGAAAGACGAGGAGCAAGAAGCGATACGGGCTGGTCGTGTCATGCAAGAAAATGGCTGGTCTCATGTTTAAAACTTGCTGTACTATAGTAGAGGTAGATGTAGATGTAGATGTAGATGTAGTGTAGACGTAGATGCAGATGTAGATGTACATGTAGAGATGTAGAAATAAGTGAGACTCACCAACGGTCACCAACGTAGGCCGAGTACGTGCACGAATCACCCGCAAAAAAAGGAGTACGTGCATGAAGAGAAGAATTGCACGCACAGATGCACGTACTCTGTGCCTCATTCCCTAACACACACGTGCGGGTACACGATGGAGCTCATTTATGGATGAAGAGGCAGCTCACATGATAAATTGACGCGTGTAGTAGTTGTTCACTTAGTGGAGGGTCGGGAACCACATGTGAACGAATCAAAGATGGACCATGACGCGGTGGCGTGTTTGTTTTTAATTTTTTTCTTCAATGGCACGTACGCAGTTTTTTTCTTGCATGGCACGTGAATCGTGCACGTACTCAATGACGGAGCACGAGATGGGATGGTAGCCATGGACATGGTCGGCCCTTTTTGGAGACTATTACACTAGTACTTTGATGTACGTTTTAAAAAAAAACTACTACTTTGATGTGTCCTGTCAACTCGCAGAACGATGAGAAGCTTGCTTACTACGCCCTCTACATAGCCCACACTTATTGTACTAGCAGTTGGAGTATGGGAGCACCTGGATATTTCCCCGTCCGGACCGATCCTAAGCTGGCTTCTCAACTTCCTGGCCCACCAAAAAACCCTCCCCCCTCCCGCGCGCGCTTCCTGCCCGGTGCCAGCTGAGCCCGCCGCTCCACATTGATGGCAAGTCAGGGCGACGTGACCTCTCACTGTGTCCGCCGTTGAAGCAGCGCGGCGGCTGAGGGCGCCGCCCGCTGCATGCCCGGCATTTTAGACTACTCACAGTGGAGAGTAACTTTAGAGCAAGTACAATAAGGTGACATAAGCAGGCTATAAGGATTTAAATATAGTATTTGTGCTTAGTTGAAGGAGAGAGAAGAGGGGAGAGAAGAGAAGCGGGCTGTAAACTTGTAGCCGGTTGTAGCACGAGCTCCAACATTTTTTTGAAACGAGCGAGCTCCAACATACTTTGTGAGACAAAAGGTGGGGCCATGTATTAATGATATAGTATACTAAAGGGACTAACTATTGTACTAGCAGGCTATTAGGTTGGCTCTAGATGATGTGTCAACTTCATGTAGCCGGATGTTGGCTATACTATTAACCATGCTCTTAGAGCATGGTGTGGTGTGAGTGGGACTAAAGTTTAGTCCCATACTGCTAGGTGAGTGTGAGTTGCACCACTTTATAATGTGACCTATTCTAGCATTTGCATGAGCATGATAATAGGAAACCTACACGCGCGCTCTTCGGGAATGAGCCTGTCCAAGGACAAAAGCTATGCACGTG
The DNA here is from genome assembly GCA_011799875.1 of Thinopyrum elongatum. Taxonomy (NCBI): domain Eukaryota; kingdom Viridiplantae; phylum Streptophyta; class Magnoliopsida; order Poales; family Poaceae; genus Thinopyrum; species Thinopyrum elongatum. The sequence goes on along the minus strand of CM022298.1, from coordinate 404,680,188 downwards.
GTCTATATTTTTGTTGGTCGAAAAATTTATTAAGTCATTAATTAATAATTAACGGATGCCTTAATTACTCAGCCGTTTCCGATTCTTTTGGATAGTGGGGTTATTATTGACTTGGACGTGGGGTTTGGGCCAAAGGCCTACTATTATACACGCACGACCGACCTGACAGGCTCTACCCTAGCCGCCGCTGTATCATATGGTTTCGCACCGTTCCAGATCATAGCGCCGCCATGCAAGTCTTCTCCATCCCTCCTTCCGGCATGCACCGCGAGAAGGGACAGCAGTCCTTCGGAACCCCACCTTTCGTGATCCTATACGGGAGAGGGGCGATTAGGTTTTTGGGGAGCACACTCATGCGACTGCTGCCAGCGACGACTTCCTCAACGACAACCTTCTTCCCCGACCTCAGTAACCTCTTCATCAACGACATGAGTGACAACATCAACCACAGCGGTTCTGCTCCCGCTGCACAGTATGTGATTCTGTCCTCCTGGTTTAGTCCGCATCATTACTTTGATCTTTGCAATTGTCGTCATGATCTATTTACTGTTGATTCGGATTAAATCTCATAGTAAATTGCTCATATATTCAACAATCCAATCCAAAAACCTAATTATAGGCAATTTACTCCTAGTGGTTTTGCTGCGCTTTTGAAGCCGTCTACCTTTAAGGGGGTGCAATATAAAAGGTGGCGCACGAGAGCAGTATACTAGTTTTAGATCATGTACTGCTATGACGCCACTAAGGGCAAGCCTGAGGGCGGTCTTAATCCTGCACAGCAGGAAGCTTTTGAGAACATGGATACCGTCTTCAAAGCCGCCCTTCTGAGTGTTCTTGACGATTCCATTGTGGATTCATATATTTCATTTGACAGCGGCAAAGACATGTGGGCCGCGCTCGAGGCCATGTTTGGGGCCTCGGGCGCTGGCAGCGAGTTGTACGTCATGGAGCAATTCCGTGACTACAAGATGACTGATGATCGCTCTGTTATTCAGCAGGCTCATGAGATACAATCACTCACTAAGGAACTTGAGTACTTTAAGTGTGTGTTGCCGGACAAATTTGTTGCTGGGACCATCATTGCCAAGCTTCCACCTTCGTGGAACAATTTTGCTACTTCTCTGAAAAACAAGAGAGATGAGTTTTCCGTTTCGGATCTCATTAGCACTCTTGATTTTGAAGAGAAGGCGAGAGCAAAAGACACACGTGCTCGAGTCGCTGAGGGAGCTTCTAGTGCCCACATGGTACACGAGAAGAACTTCCAGCCCAACAAGCCCAAAAACAACAAGAACAAATCTTAGGGGAAAGGCAAGTTTGATGCAAAGAACAAGTCGTCACATTCTACCAACTTCAAGAAGAATTCTCATAAGAAGGGGAAGGGACACAAACCTCAATTTTGGTAGCACCGCACAAAATTATATGGCTGCATCTACTTGCTGTCAGCTAACCTCATGGTGCTCCAGGTATTCCTACATTCGTAACTAGGTACAATGACCACCGCAAGATGAAATAAGCTTATTCGTACATTGACTTGCTGATTGCAGTGTAGAACGATCCTGTCATGTGTGGAGGAGCAAACAAGCTGTGTAGGAAATTAATGCGTGCGCAGGGAGGCCCTTTGCTCAGAGAAGCATCGATCGTTTTTCTTTATTTCTACACCTTCTCACAGCTTTGTATTGGTTATAGTATGGTGAATCATTGAGATGCATAAACATGCTGAACTTTTGTGCTTGTGAATGTTAGTATGCATACTGTATCTTCTAAAGCTTAGTTTAATGTGAATGTTGACTAGCCTGTGAACCTTTACAATCTAGTAAGTATATTGTAGGCCTGTTATTTGACACCTCATTTTGCTGCGCTACGACCAGTGTGAGTGTCTGCATGCAGTACCGCATCCTCTAATTTGGTGGATGCCAAGCCGGCCAGAGAAGGAGCTATAACCTTTTCCAAGTTGAAAAAGGTTACCGATGAGTAGCCATAAGCTGGAGGTGTCACTTTTTTTCTTTAGAATGGGCAATAAGTTGGAGAGCTGGAGAGTGTCTCTAATGGGTTGCCTCTATTACAAGGCCGTCCAGTACGAAACACGGGCAGACGACTAGGTCGATACAAAAGCCTATCCATCTTAAAGCCCATTTGTTTTTGCTTTTTGCGAGGAAAAGCCCATATTTCTTGAAGAGGGGCGATCCCAGAAAAACCCTCCTTCCTCATCGCCTCCACTTACTTCAGCTCGCTGGACTCTCCCTCTTCCGTCTCCCCCCAATTCCCCCCGCTCCCCATCTTCCTCACTCGTACAGAAAACCCCCGCTCACCTTCTTCCTCACTCGTACAGAAAACGCATGCTCCTCTTCTTCCTCGCTCCTATAGAAAACCCCAGCCATCCTTCTTCCCCACTCGCACTGCCACTAGGCTCGTCTCTCGCTACTCTGCTCAAACCCGTGAGCTCGGCGCAATGCCCGCAAGGAAAATGGAGTTGGCTGGCCCCAGCGCCCAGAAGATGAGGCTCCCGCCAGCGGTGATGCCGGTTGTAGATCCCGCACCCGGCAGCGCGGGGAGAAGCGGCGAGCCCCCCCCCCCCCCCCACCCGGATTTGAGGAACCCGTAGAATCTCCGGTGGACCGCATCAGCGATCGCCCGAACAACATCCTTGGGGAGATCATCTCCGTTCTCCCCACCAAGGATGGCTGCCGCACACAAGTCCTCGCATCTCGGTGGCGCACTCTCTAGTGCACCGCGCCTCTTAATCTCGACTGTCGTCAGATATCTGTCCTTCCTGAATTTGAACTCCTCAGAGCCATCGTCTCCTCCCACCAGGGCCCCGTTCAACGCCTCTGCATCCCGACACGCTACCTGCTGTCCATACCATGCTCGGTGTACACCTGGCTGACATACACTGAATTCGAAAAACTCCAGCAGCTTGAGTTCTACCATTACTACGAAAAATATATGCCGCGATCCCAACTCCATGTATTTGTGCCCATACCACCATTGTCCATCTCGTGGTTTTCCTCCTCTGTCCACACCCTTACCATAGCCCAGTGCCATCTACCAGACAATCTGGTACCAATGATTCGACTCCCACTGCTAAAAAGACTTTCGCTTGTGGTGGTTGATCTGTCGGAGGCCTCACTACACAACATCATCCAATCCGGTTGCCCTGCCCTGGAGCGCTTGCTGCTTGTTTTCGGATTAGAAATCAGTATCCATTGTCTCCAAATAAAGTCGCCTCACCTTAAAAGCATTGGAATTTATTTTGAAGGACAGCAGCTCATCATCAAAGATGCCCCTTCACTTCAAAGGTTGCTCTTTGATTATTGTTATAAACCTTCGCAAATAATTATCATCTCTGTGCCTAAACTTGAGGACTTGGGTGTAATTCCTGATCCATTTGAACATCACGACATGGTGTTTGGGTCCACACTTATTCAGGTACTGTATATTATCATCTACACTTTTGTAATCACAAGCTGCATTTTTCATTTGTGCGCATAAGTTTTATATCATCTTGGAGTACACTTTGGATACTAATATTATGTTATATGCTCAATGAAGAGTTCGTCCATCGATAGCCTATCAATGGTGTTGGATTCTGTCAAGATCTTATATATCAGAATGTTTAGTATTGATCTGAACAAAATTATTGGCTTGCTGCGATGCTTTCCATGTCTGGAGAATTTGTATATAGAGGTGACTATTTCATGCACATAGAAAGCCCATATATATTGTACTAGAATTACTGTTCGGCTGTCGCTCTATCGACATACTCTTTTTTTAGACCTTAACTGTTTTCAATCTTCATGTCTACATAGGCAGCAACACATGGAGAAAAACATATAACCAATCGGTGGCGTAATAAGAACCGGGATTTTCTCAGTTCTCATGGCATTCGTTTGAGGACAATAACAATGGAATGTTATGCATCCAATCAGGCAAACAGAAACTTCGTCACATTCTTCCTGTTGAATGTGAGGTTACTATTGTCCATGAGGCTTAAGTTTTTCAACAAGAAATTTCTCACGGATGGATATGTTGAATAGCAAAAAAAGAAGTTTCAGGTCGACAAATGGGCTTTTGAACGTGCTTGGCTTCTATTTACAACAACTTGTCGTCATATGCCAGTAAACTTTTTGGCACAGGATGTTGATTTTATGGATCAGACCGACCCATTTGTTTATGACTGCTAAAAATAGTGGTTGGGTTAGATGTTATTACCATGCATGTTCATTCTGGGTTTTGTCTAAACCTGATGAACAATTAATCCTTGGGCTTTTGTACCGTTTGTAAGCTTGAGTTAGATGTTGTTGCCCTTTTCAACTCGGCTGTGACTATCATATTTCCTTTGAAACAAGGCAAATGGCTTGCCATTTCCTTTATTAAAGAGAGAAATATTGTAACAAATCCCAACCAAGGGAAATAACATCACTCTCGCCGGCTGCTTGAGCTCACTGTGCATTACAGAACCCAAGTGATTAGCCCCCACCAGCACCCACAAACTTATTTTGAACTAGCACACCAAATGGGCTATAAATTTTCATAAGAAAGGCTGCATGGCCGTGATAGATTTGGATTCTGACATTTGGGACCCACGAGGAAAAAGCCTATCCAAGGTGGTGTCGACTTACTAGTCAACAAACAATTTTGCCTACCAGTCGTTGGATTGACATCCAACATCTGTCGTGTATCTTCTATCTCTTGTCTTCTTCCTCTAGCCGCCCAAACGAAACCACCCCGTCGGTTTCGCCTGCTCCCACCTCCCATGGCTGGCTGCGCCTCCGCCACCCTACTGTGCCCTCAAACGTTGGCCAGTCCATCCCTCTATTCCCCCACACGTCCTGTTATTCTCCAGCGACGTCAGCCCCATCACGCACCCGCACCCGAACCAGTCAACCCTCGTACTCCCCTCCGCATGTGACTAGACTGGCGCATCTTCCACGGCTCCTGTTCGTTCTGTCCGAGGCCTCGCCATAGTCCTCCGCCTTGGTTTGCTCGCCATGCGCGGTGCGCCGCCGTCGTTGTCAACGTGGTCAACAACCGAGAGGAATAAGGAGATGACTGTACATGGAGAGGATGATAGTAGGGACCCACCAGGGTCATGGCAGTACGCAAGCAAGTGCCTCGTTATTACAAGCCCAAAAAAATGGTTCCTCCTAATGGTTGGACATCTGGGGCCCATGCCATTGTCAACGTAGTCAATAAACGAGAGAATTGCACAACGAGCGGTTGACACCAGGGACCCAGCAGGTCGCGCAGTTGTTATTTACTTTTTTTAGGAACAAGCAGTTGTTATATTTACTAGTTTTAGAGACGGATCAGGGTAACAACGCGGCTGAGCGGGGGCTGTGGCCCGTCTAGCCAGGGTTTTATTTTATGTTTACCACATCATGAGCCCAGTTGTGTTTTTTTCTTTCTGAAAATGGCTAGCCCAGTTCTACCTTTTCTAAAGAAATACCCAACGGAGGCCTACTTGCTTTCTCAGCAATGCTGGGCTGCAAATCTTTCAAGGTGAGAGCGATGTATTCGCTTGCCCAAAAAATGAAGTAGTAAGAAATGGGATGTAAATTTTAAAAACACAGCAAACCGGCAATTAGTTTCAAATATCTTTTTTTAAGATTTTGACATTTCAAATTTAATTGTTTTTTTTGTGGGGAAAATTATGTTGGATTTTAAATTGATATAAATTTATTATTTTTCAATTAGTTTGAATGTGATTCGAAATTTCGGGATTAAAAACAGTTCGGACCGCACCGAAATATGAAAATTTGGTTGAATTTTTAACCGTGGCCAAAATATGGGCTGTAATGGTAACAAAAAGAATATGGGCTTCAAAAAAATCCTTAAGAATTAGCCAATGGGTTGTACATTTATTAGCATTAATGGCAGATGGGTTGTATGCTGTTTTCCACATATTTGAGGCTGACTTGTGGGCCTACTAGGTTGATGCGTATGCTTTCCTAAAAAAAGGTTGACGCGCAGGCAAGGACTTATCAACTTAGTCAACACACGAGAGCAGTTACTGTTGGATGTCCATCCAACGGTCGTCATGCTTCTTCAATCTCTGCTCTTCCTGCTCCAGCCGCTCAAACCAGTGCCGGCGGGACTGCCTGCTCCCTCCTCCCGTGGCAGGTTGTGCTGCCGCGCAGGCCTCACCTCCCCACCCTACTCCCATCGCTGGCCTGGCCATCGCTCTACTCACTCACACCTGCTGTTATTCTTCGGCGATGGCAGACGAATGAGTAAACCCTCGTACTCCCCTCCGCGTGGGAAACAACTGCCGAGTCTTCCCTGGCTCTGTGTCGTTCCCTTCCTAGGCCTCACCGTCGTCCACCGCCCTGGTGCTCCGGTGCGGCGTGGTCAACGTGGTTAACGAACGACATCCATCAGAAGAGGACTGAACGTGGAGAGGCTGACAGCTGTGTCCACGGCCGCACGGAAGGAAGTGCCTCCTTATTATGCGCAAAATAATGATTCCTCCACCTAACAGCGGGGACCCACAGGAAGGTCCTCTGTATTTCTCGAAAAAATGTTCCTCCCGCTGACAGCTCGGACCCACCAGCTATATCTTCGCACGCAAGGAAGTGCATCCATATTACGCACAAAAAAATGAATACTCCCCCTGCTAGCTGGGACCCACCATAGTTGGAAGCTGACTTGTGGGCCTACTAAGTTGACGTGGATGAAGGGCTTTGTCAACTTAGTCAATATGACCGATTCTAGCTCCAGTGACCGTACGATGTCCATCCAACGGCCGTAGTGCTTATTCAACCTCTGGTCTTCTTGCTCCAGCCGCCCAAACCAGTGCGGGTCGTGCCACCTGCTCCTGCCTCCCGTGGCCAGCTCTGCTGCCGCGCAGGCCTCACCGCCCCACCCTACTCCCATCGCTGGCCTGGCCATCCCTATACTCACCCAGACCTCCTGTTATTCTCCAGCGACGGCAGCCTCACACTGCAGCCCAACCAGTAAACCTTCGTACTCCCCTCCGCGTGGGAAACAACTACTGAGTCTTCCCCGGCTCCTGGTCATTCCCTTCCTAGGCCTCGCCGTCGTCCACCGCCTTGGTGCTCTCGCCGCGGTGTGGTCAACGTGGTCAAGGAATGACTTACATCGGAAGAGGACTGTACGTGGAGAGGCTGACCGCTAGGTCCACGGCCTCCATTTTACGTGAAAAAAATGATTCCTCCCCCTGACAGCTGGGACCCACCAGCTATAGCTTCGCACGAAAGGAAGTGCATCCTTATCCTCCATGACAGCTGGGACCCACCCGATCGAAGCGTACGTAGCGTTGTCTGTCTGGTCGCAAACGTGTATGTACGTACTGGTCGATCGGTCTCTCTGCAACGATGAACCATGGCCGAGCAAGCAGCGGCACGTGTAGTAGTAGAGCCCCCGATGTAGCAATTCAGGCAGTCCCTTCTAAACCGTGTACACATACGTACAGCCACATGCCCAAAAATACGGCCACATACATACATACGGGCGGGGTCTCGAACGCCTAGCTACTCGCACATACGTACGGCCAGGGCACATGTACATGGAGAGGCAACGGACGGCAGCAATGGTGTTCTGTTCATCAAAAGCCAACCGGCTGGGTCGGAAAGGAGAAACTGCGTCGTGTTCATCGAGAGGCAACGAAATGCGTCGTGTTCATTGGGAGGCAACAGAATGCGTTGTGTTCATCGGGAGCCAACCGGCTTGGACGGAACAGCCGAAACGGGGTCTGGCGTACCGCAGTACGGAGGAAACGGCCTTCTGTTTGACCGGCTACGGTCGAAACGGGATCCTGTTCATTGGGAGGGGTCTGGCATACCGCAAAACGGAGGAAACGGACTTGTGTTGGAGCGTTACGGTTGAAACGGGGGTCCTGTTCATCGAGAGGGGTGTGGCGTACCGCAAAATGGGACTCCACGGGCTACTGTTCACCCACCGTCGACTTCCTTCAGCCTCCACCTGCACTATTCATCCACCGCGTCTTCCTCCTGCCTCCACCAGCTACTGTTCATCCACAGGCTACTGTTCATCTAGCCCTCCACCGGCTACTGTTCAACTAGCCCTCCACGAGGTCCTGTTCATCCACCCCCAACCAGCTCGGCTATGGCGGCCTCCTCTCGGGGTCCTGTTCATCCAGCGGCAACGGCCTACTACCACGGGATCCTGTTCATCCAACCCCCACCGGGAACTGTTCATCCAACCCCAACCACGTACGTCTCGACACGTTCAACCAACCCCCACATTCACTGTTCATCAAGAGGCAGCTGGTTCGATCGGCTTCAGTAAGCAGCAGCAGCAGCGATCGATCAATCGATCGCTCGGGTTCAGTTAGCAGCAGTAGCGAAGGAATCGCTCGGGTTCAGTTAACAGCCAAGGGATCGATCGCTCGGGTTCAGTAACGTAGCTAGCTAGTGCAATCGCTCGGGTTCAGTAAGCGAACGCATCGCTCAGGTTCAGTTTAGAGCCCAACGCCTCGCACACACACACGTATGTATACGAGAGAAACGCGCAAACCTTCGTGCATCGGTCGGCCCCGACCACCCACCGTAACCGGGAACACCCCAAAATTTTCCTCGCCCTCATTTCTACCATGATTTTTTCCATCATGGACGGCCCAAAGAATGTCATGCAGGTGCGTCTCCGGCCTGCCCAGGATGAAAAGCCCAAGCGAACGCTTCGCTCGGGTTCAGTTTAGAGCCCAACGCCTCGCACACACACGCGTATGTATACGAGAGAAACGCGCAAACCTTCGTGCATCGCTTGGCCCGACCACCCACCGTAACCGGGAACACCCCAAAATTTTACTCGCCCTCGTTTCTACCATGATTTTTTCCAACATGGATGGCCCAAAGAATGTCATGCAGGTGCGTCTCCGGCCTGCCCAGGATGAAAAGCCCATTTTCTGTCCTGATTTTTTGTCATAGAAGTAGGAGCCCACCACATCTATGATGATACCGGGTTTTGTCACAATTATCGTCATAGAAGTGTCATAAGCATGACAGAAAAAAATTTCATTCGGACCAAAATGTCACGGATGTGTCTTTTTTTGTAGTGGACGACACAATATTGGCCCATTTAGCTTACAAAGGCCGGCCCGTTTGACTTGGTCAAAAGCTAGCGGGCTGGCCCATGAAAAGCATGTTAACAGTCTGTTCGCATATAGCCCATTTTACGGCCCGGTAACTCACAGCCCGTTATGGCGTTCCCGAAATCGGCCCAACAGCGTCATGTGGGCCGTCCAGTATAATGCCATCCCATTTCATTTTTGGCCCATGTATGGCCCACGACGTCTTTCGGCCCATATGAGGCCTTTCGTATCTTTGGGCCCTTTAGTGGGCCACGGTGACTCTGGCCCATAATAAACAGTAAATTTCTTTATACCCATTAACGACCCATGATTCACATGGGCCATTTCCAGCCTGTGTTAGCTTTCGGCCTACTGACGGCCCATACAATCTTGGGCTCCTTTCCGGCCCTCGATTACTTCCGGCCCGTTACTGGCCTGTTCCCCTAATGGGCCAAATTCAGCATGTGGTTAGAATCGGCCCGTTTGTGGCCTGTTAACCCGTTGCGCCGTTTCCAGCCCGTCCTGTATTCTGACCCATTAACGACCCGTTATGCCTGTGACAGAATTAAGCCTTTGCTGTCTTCCGGCCTGTTACCGTGCTGGCCTGATACCAATTACACCCGTTTATGGCCCATGTCGGCCTATTTATCCGATGGCCCGAGGCCCACTAATTCTACAGCCCGTTGGAGGCCCATTTATCCGACTACCCGTAGGAGGTCCATGGATCCTACGGCCCGTAGCAGGCTTAAGGTTACCACGGTCTGTATATGGCCCATGGTTGTTGCGGCCACTAGCAAACCAAGGAAAAAGAAGACTAGGGAAATAAATAAGCCAGAAACTAACGCTAGGCTATTAAGGCGATTGCACAGATTACATCCAGTGGGCATCAAAATTTGCCACCAGTGCAAATATAGGGAACACCCTACACTATACAAAAATGGCTTGCTATTTTCTTTAGCCGGTCGCTGCACATTAAAAACAAATTTTGTATCACAAAAAAAACAAATTACAACCATAAAAGAAAAGGAAGGTTGGCATAAAAGTTAACAGTCCGGCAGATAAATGCACCACCAGAAGTTCAGAAGCTCAGTTCATTTGACCTGACTGTTACGTTTTCGTGTTGTACTGTCCGATAGAGCACCATAACCTTTGCCTTCATTTCTCCTAGGCTCCTGAACAACATAGCAAATGTCTGATAGTCTGGTTTCAAAACCATGCATATCCTGACGACATCGAACAATGAATGTCCTTGTTTCACAAAGGGCCTCTGTTAGGGAATGGACTTGTGTCTGGAGCGCAGATATAACATTGTTTTGAGCTTGCATATCTTGATCATGAGGCAGTTTGGATGAGATTGCCTTAAGAACAAACCTAGTATTACACAGGAACATGCTTTTGGCACTGTTAGTGGACAGGTACTGACCCACTGCAGCAAGAGGTGACATTCGGTTATAGTTGCCTCGTCACCTTCAGAAGGTGGTGGGTCCACCATTTGTTCCATAGCTTGCTGAAAAGTTGAGTTTTTTACATTAGTAGTACCAGAACATAAGATATTAAGGAGGCAGCAAAACCAAACAAAATAGCTTTGGTCTATATACAGAACTTATTCTGGTGAACCCGTGTAAAATATTAGTTGTATTTTACTGCAAAGTACATAATAAAACCAGGTTCCAAACATATGACCATGTACCATGGCTAATGTATTCTCTATTTCTTCACATTGTATTGACAGCTAAGGATAAAGAGACAAAGTTTATAATACGGTAAGCATAGTATGACATCATTCATATCACAAAACAACTGAGAACAGAGAAACAGGAAATTGTAACGTTGTGTAGACAAGTCCAGCACGGAACTAGATTACAGATCAAGATCAAAGGAACATCACTCCTCTCTTTTAAACCTTGTAAGGTGCAATGATACACTAAGACAATTGTGTATAAAATTGAAAAGAGTAATAAACATAGGCTGCAAACCGTGCAGTTCAATGCACAAGTCAGAGTAAGTAGTAGTTCAAAGGCATGAGGATTAAGGACTTACAACAGCGGCTTTGACTGGTGTAGTCATGCCCTTCGTCTTGCTGGTGTGACAGTCCTTGAAGATTTCCACAGCATTTGGTTCAGGTACTTTTTGGTCCTTGCGGGCTTTCCTCTACATTTGGAACAAGTAAATATAGATTTGATACTATGGCACAGCAAAAAAGTGAAACAGCAGCTAATTACAAGAGCCTCGCAGTGTGTAATATAGCTACGAGATCCTGTCGCCTGTTGGAATTTTACTTTCGTACGGTTGGCCTTGTTCTTTGAACAGATCACCTACAAGAAGATAGATTTGTGAGGCACATGCGTAAATAGGAGTTCAACATGTGATCTGATCACATATATATAACGTACTTGATACTTTGGATCAGATCAGTGTTTAACGAGGCCTCTCCAGTCTTCATCCGATATATTTTCCACTAGAGATGTTTGGGCAAGTTCACTGTTAGCCTTGCCTTCAAAGTGAGTTTTCCTCAAGTTATATCGATACTGTTGCAGAGCAGACTTGAAAACATGGGTGCATGCTTGTCTGGTTGCATCATCTTGGCTATCCAACTTGAACCTCATCTGTTGAAAATTATGGGAGTCTCATTACTAGCAACCTAGAAAGTATGGGACAGAGCAAGACGATATTACTAATTTCCATACATAACCATACTTACAGATAAATGGTCGAGGAAGGTGTTGAACTGGGTTTCGTCTTTGTCATTCCTGTACTGAATCCATGTTGGGAGGATACGTGCATGACACCTAACGGCAACCGCTCCCGCTGATACTAACTTGGCTGACTTTGTAGCATCACGTGGCCTTTTTAAACCTGCCTCAAAACGGATCTCCATTCTTCCTCCTCTAGATTTAGTTAACCAATCGAGCATTATCTCTGATGTCTGTTTCCATTTGCCCCTAGGTGCTAGTCCAACAACGAACATAGGAAGTGTTAGTGTACATCAAACTGTGAGACTACATATAAAGAAGCATGCAACTGTAACTTGACTCCAGCAACTACCTTCTTGCCGTTGAAGCTCACAAGGTTCATCTGATCTTGCCAACTCGTCTTGTGTCAAGAGTGCTTCGGAAGTAGTGTCAGGTGGCAAGGGAGCTTGGGAACTTGCCGCTAGCTGAGTTGACAAACGAGTAACTCGTGCAGCTGTTGGTACTGTGGAAGGTGTTGCAACAACTAGGGCTGTCGTTGCTTGTTTGGTGGCAGCTATTAGTTTCTGTTTGGATTGTTTTGTAGCTGGTGTAGCAGGGGATACCGTGTTTGTACAATTTTTCAGTGGACTTTGACCCTCTATTGCACCATCAGTACCAGCAGAATCTGCATAATTCTTCCGCTACCGTTTCTGTGTGTCCTGAGTACTAACACCATCCCGTGCCATTCTGTGTTCCTTCCTCTTTCTATATGCCATGTCAAGTCAAGCCGATAAGAAAAAGGTATAAAAATTTAGTTCTTCAGAACAAATTGATGCGTGATACAGACGAACTAAACTTTGATGTTAGACAACCGCGTGATAGGAGGATGTAATATGTACGAAAAATAGGACGGCATGAGATAATCAGAACTATGATGTGTAAACTAAGCAGAAGGCATTTCAATAAATTACAAGCAATGCAATGGAAGGTTGACACCATATGAAAGATGCTACAAATATCTCTCTGCCAAGTTAACAGTGTCTCGTCATAACTGGCATTTAAACAAATGTGAAGCAGTACAAGAAATAAATCATATGCAAGATGCAAACAACATCACACTACCAAGTTAAAGGTCTCTCATCATTAGTGCCATTGCATATTTACAGCATTGCATATTCACAGCTATGATGTGTAAACTAAGCAGAAGGCATTTCAACAAATTAGAAGCAATGAAAGCTAGACACCATATGTAAGACGCAACGAATATCACTCTACCAAGTTAAAATTGTCTCCTCATTAGTGCCATTTCAACAAATTAGTAGTACAAGCTAGAAAATAATGCAAGATGTAAACTATATCAGACTCCCAAGTTAAACGTGTCTTGTGAAAAGTGATTGTTGCAGGTTACACAACAGTAGTACTTCGATGTAAGAACATGGTGTGATAGACAGATATTGAATGTTCTAGAGACAGGAACACATGTCTTATTCACAAGTATAATGTGTAAAGTAAGCAGACGGAATTCAACAAAATTAGAAGCAATACAAGCTAGACATCATACATAACATGCAACCACATATAACAGTGCCATGTTAGAGGGAGCACCTGTGATGGTGGACCAGGGGAGACGTGCTCATCATCAACATAGCTACGTTGAGTGTCTATGCATGTGTTGTCTTCCAAATCTTGTTGGGGGTATGGCGGGGTAGAATCTGTAGAGGCCCTCCATTTCAGTAGTTTGGAAGGAGCACCTTTATCCACCGCCTTGCTAATTTCCTTCCGCTTTATTGATTTTGCATTGTCATGTAAAACCGATAAGGAAAAGCAATAAATTTCACTCTTCAGAACTCATTCATGCATGATACTGACAATCACTACCTTGATGTAAGGCAAACACATGATACGAGGATTGCATATTCACAGCTATGATGTGTAAACTAAGCAGAAGGCATTTCAACAAATTAGAAGCAATGAAAGCTAGACACCATATGTAAGACACAACGAATATCACTCTACCAAGTTAAAACTGTCTCGTCATAAGTGCCATTTCAACAAATTAGAAGTAGTACAAGCTAGAAAAGAATGTGAGATGTAACCTATATCACACTCCCAAGTTAAACGTGTCTTATGATAAGTGATTGTTGCAGGTTACACAACAGTAGTACTTTGATGTAAGAACATGGTGTGATAGACAGATATTGTATGTTCTAGAAACAGGAACACGTGTCTTATTCACAAGTATATTGTGTAAAGTAAGCAGATGGAATTCAACAAAATTAGAAGAAATACAAGCTAGACATCATACATAACATTCAACCACATATAACAGTGCCAAGTTAGAGGGAGCACCTGTGATGGTGGACTAGGGGAGACGTGCTCATCATCAACACAGCTACGTTGAGTGTCTATGCATGTGTTGTGTTGCAAATCTTCTTGGGGGGTGGCGGAGTAGAATCTGTAGAGGCCCTTCGTTTCAGTTGTTTGGAAGGAGTACCTTTATCCACTACCTTGCTAATTTCCTTCCGCTTTATTGATTTTGCATTGTCAAGTAAAACAGACAAGAAAATAGCAATAAAATTCACTCTTCAGAACTCATTCATGCATGATACTAACAATCACTACCTTGATGTAAGGCAAACACATGATACGAGGATGGAATATGTATGAAAAACAGAACGACATGGCATATTCACAACTATTTGTGTAAACTAAGCATAAGTAATTTAATCAAATTACAAGCAATACAAGCTAGACACCGTATGCAACATGAGACAATATCACACTGCCAAGCTAGAGAAAGCACATGGGATGCCGGTTTCACCGGAAGACTGCCATCAGTCCCTGCCTTAATTTTTTCCTTCCTCTTACTTAATTTTATTGCCTTGTCAAGTCAAACCCACAAGAAAAATGAATAAAATTTTGCTTTTCAGAACTCATTGATGCAGGATGCTGACGAGCACTACTTTAATGTAAGGCGACCGCATGATAGGATGATTGAATGTGTAAGAAAAAAGGACAGCATTGCATATTCACAGCTATGATGTGTAAACTAAGCAGAAGGCATTTCAACAAATTAGAAGCAATGAAAGCTAGACACCATATGTAAGACGCAACGAATATCACTCTACCAAGTTAAAATTGTCTCGTCATAAGTGCCATTTCAACAAATTAGAAGTAGTACAAGCTAGAAAAGAATGTGAGATGTAACCTATATCACACTCCCAAGTTAAACGTGTCTTATGATAAGTGATTGTTGCAGGTTACACAACAGTAGTACTTTGATGTAAGAACATGGTGTGATAGACAGATATTGTATGTTCTAGAAACAGGAACATGTGTCTTATTCACAAATGTGTAAACTAAGCAGATGGAATTCAACAAAATTAGAAGCAATACAAGCTAGACAACATACATAACATGCAACCACATATAACAGTGCCAAATTAGAGGGAGCACCTGTGATGGTGGACTAGGGGAGACGTGCTCATCATCAACACAGTACGTTGAGTGTTGTCGTGGTATCACACGGCCACCTATGGGGCCATCGGCCCCTTGTGGTTTGGCAAGGGGGAAGAGCGCATTGCACAAAGAGCGGAAAGCATAGAGCAGCACGGCAATGATGACACGGGCAGTTTTACCCAGGTTTGGGCCGCCGCGAGGCGTAAAACCCTACTCCTGCTTTGGTGGATTGATGAAAGGACCGTGGTGGAGACGCAGCGCTCTAGCTCGGCAAGGTCGCCTCGGGGCGAGAGCAGCTACGCGCATACGAGCGTACAAGGGTCCAAATCCTCTCTAAGGTTACCACGGCTCTCCTTTTATAGGTCAAGGGGTCACCACAATGGCAAAACAGTCATTATGCACTGATTAGATAGCCACAGTGCTATCATACCTAACTCCGCAGACAGGACAGGGTGCATTAAATGCGCCGCTTAGTGTCACATCATGGTGTGGCCCGGCAAGCCTCGCCGCACCATGCAGCCACCTTCTCGCCTGTCTGCGTGACACGTCTCCTGGACGGGTGTCATTTAGGGATGATCTTCCTTAGAAATGACCTGCCACATACAAAATAACAGCCACATAATCACTCGGGGGCTCGACACCGCACCGATAGATGACTTGCGTTGCTGTGAGGTGGAGCGGTGGAGCCTTGGTGGGCTGACCCGCCTTCTGCGTCCCCGGCAAGCCTGCCGGGGGAGTCTTGAGGCTTGTCTTTGGAGTAACCTCGACCCCGCCAGGCTCGCCTGCCCGGCAAGGGAGGTTTTTCCTTAGTGATATCTTGCTTGTTTGGTTGGTCTTGGTCTTCTTGATCCGCCCTTTGATTTCTCAAAGAGCCATCTCTTCTGCTTGGCCTTGTCTTGAATGCCGTAACCTTGCTCTTGAGCCTGTGTACAGTCCGGGCAACACACCTGGGGGTTTGTTGCACCGACAAGTGTCTATGCATGTGTTGTCTTGCAAATCTTCTTGGGGGGATGGCGGAGTAGAATCTGTAGAGGCCCTCCGTTTGAGTTGTTTGGAAGGAGCACCTTTATCAACTACCTTGCTAATTTCCTTCCGCTTTATTAATTTTGCATTGTCAAGTAAAACCGACAAGAAAAAGCAATAAAATTCACTCTTCAGAACTCATTCATGCATGATACTAACAATCACTACTTTGATGTAAGGAAAACACATGATACGAGGATGGAGTATGTACGAAAAACAGGACGACATGGCATATTCACAACTATTTGTGTAAACTAAGCAGAAGCCATTTCAACAAATTAGAAGCAATGCAAGCTAGACACCACATGAAAGATGTAACCAATATGACTCTGCCAAGTTAAAAGCGTCCCATCATAAATGGTGTTTCAACAAATTAGAAGCAGTGCATGCTATAAATCATATGAAAGATGCAACTAATATCACACTTCATATACTAAAGGTGTCTCGTCATAATTGATTGATGCGGAATACAAAAAAATAGTAGTTTTATGTAAGGACATGCTTAATAGACAGATGTACTATGTACCAAAAACAGGAAGGCATGTCACATTAACAGGTATAATGTATAAACTAAGCAAAATAGCACATGCAATTTAACCAGATTGGAAGAATTACAATCTAGACACTATATGCAACATGCAACCACATATCACGCTGCCAAGTTAGAGCAAGCACCTGCGATGGTGGTGTAGGGGAAATGCGGTCATCAACTACAGAGCTACATTGACTATCTTCATCTAGCATTGTTGTTTCTTGAGAATCATGTGGGGAGACTGACATTGCATTCTTTAAAAGAGGATCTTTTCTTACAGTAGTCCACGAGCCTGACTGTCTCATCATAAGTGATTGATGAGGGATACACAAGAACATTAGTTTGATGTAAGAACATGGTTAATAGACAGATGTAGTAGTATGTACCAAAAACAGGAAGGCATGTCATATTCAAAGGTATAATGTGTAAGCTAAGCAGATGCAATTTAACCAAGTTGGAAGCTATACAAGCTAGACACCCGGCTGGAGTGGTGAGCATGCTCATCGAGGACCTGAGAGCCTGGTGGGAGGCGGGCTGCTTCGCCACCACCGTGGCTTTTTAGTTGACTTGCAGGTGATGCCTGTCTGTGCTGGGCTTGTCACTGGCTCGGCCAGTGCCCTGACTAGCTATTTGGCTTCTGGTGCTCCCGGGATGGTGGTTCATGTAAAAAAATTCTTTCCTTGTCTTAATAAAGACCGACTTCGGCTTTTCGAATACAAGCTAGACACCATATGCAACATGCAACCACATATGACACCGCGAAGTTAAAGTGAGCACCTGGGATGGTGGTTCATGGCGAGCGAGATCATCAACTCCAGAGCTACGTTTACCGTCTCCATCTGCTGACAATGCACCCTTTAAAGTGCCGAAACGTGTCTTGCCTACGCACGAAGAAAGCTGGAGCGACTTCTCTCTTTTATTTCGTGCTTCTATCAATAGTTTGGCAGAGGCTGAAATACCCATGCATAAAAAAACAATAGTGAGAGTATGGGTGAAGTGTGTGCAGAACTAGTGCACTATAAAAGTAGCAGATAGCAGGTGGCTGAAAAATAAATGACAGGAGACATATGATAGCTCTACAACATTGCATGGCAAACAAAATTAGATTCTACTCCATATGATTTTGTAATATATGAGCACAGGGATGGCTGGGAAATGCAGGTACTCCTCCAGCACACCACCAGATGTGGTCCTATCAAAATAATAGTCGACTGAAAATAAATAGGTCAGTCGATTTTTTTATGAACCGTCCGATCTACAAGGAACGGGCAGATGGCCTTCGTCTACCTCCCGCCAATCACTGTTGACGATCTTTCTCGAACCGCCAGCGACCACCGGCCCAGACCCCTGCCCCCGCCGCCCCGCCCTCCCCTCGACCTCACACCCCGCCTGCTTGTACCGCCCACCCCCCCCCCCCCCCCCCCCCCCGGCCATCCCTTTAAGCCTGGCTGACCTCCAGATCGGGCGCCAGCAGCTCCTAGGCCCCACACACCCCTAAGATAAACACCGAGGCGCTGCTTCCCAACGTAATAGGCGGACTAGCGCCTGTTACACTGGGGAATGCTTCCTTTCATTGGGAATCAACTGACCAGGAATTGAAATCCAGGGGGCGACGGACCTCTAGCTAAGGTGAAATAGTATATGAGAAGAAACCTTGTGTATCGCGAGTTACTAGGAACATCTAGTATCAGGAAGAAGGTGTAGGAAGAAGCGGTCAACTAGTGTCTTCTGTGGGATGAATACCGTGCAAGCAGACACGTAAGATTTGCACGAATAAGGGAAGAGGAGTACCAGTTCTGGTTGCCAGTGATGTGTCCTCCTTATTTCGCGGCGATGTTCTTCTTTTTACCGGGGGAACCGATGTTTTGGAGGAGGGTGGAGCCTTGGACGAACCCATGGCCAAATTGTTGACTGTGTTGCGGTGGCCGCCTGTCGGCGGAGGGGAAGCAGATCCGAGGCGGCAAAGGACGGCGTAGCGGGAACAGCTCCGGTGCGGTGGATGGTGGCGATGTTGGAGCGGCAGCGGTGAGGCACAGGACGGCGTGGTTGAACTAGCTCGGGTACGGCGCACGTCGGCATCCTGGAGGCAGCTCGGTTTCGGCTTCAACTACTAGCCGTGGAGGGCATTGCGGTTGCCATGGACGACGACGTCGGGGTATCGGCTCCGGCGTGATGGAGGAGGGAGGCGGTTGATGGGTGGGATGGGGTGGCGGACGAAGGACGCCGGGGTTTCACGGCTGGTGGAGAGGTAGTTTTGGCACCCACGGAGTACGAATGGGGAATCGGACGGGGGGGGGGGCGGGGGGAGCTAAGGGGGAACCATGTTTCGGTATGGGACGCGCTTGTTTTTGTTTTTTTTAACAGATGGGATGCGCTTGTTTGAAATTTGGGGGAAGTATAAACTTTCCCCCCTCTTAAATTACGGATCTACTGCGGGTCGGGGGTAGGACAGTAATCCCAGGTGTCCCAAATAGTGGGCGGGAGCGATTTCGGCAGAGCGCATGTGTGTTTAGACGGCCACGGTGTATGAATATTTTTCGGAGGCGGTTGCGTGGCGTCTAGATGAAGTTACAAACCTACCCCGGTTTAGACCTTTGGACGTCAGGCCGGTAGGTTTCACGGGTCGGAGTTAGAAAAGTAATTTCCTTCTACCAAACATTGGTCTCACGCGGTTTCGGGCGAGCAGAGGCTCTTTTGGCGCTTCATTCGAAATTTTGAAACGGAAGCATTCACGTTTAGAGTACTCTTGAACTTTGAGGATTGACCTAAATAGACAATGTTAAATTTGACCTTGTATGTTTGAAAACCTCATTAAATTATGCGCTTCTTTTTGAAATTTTGACACTTGAAAATCCTATAACTACGATTATTTTGGAATGGAGGAGGTAAATTTGAATCTATTTTGTACACGACTATATATGCTATTATGTACAAAAGCGGAGCAAAGATTGGTGCCCCCATAATTTAGGTATGATTTACAAATGCCATGATCTCGAATTCAAATAATTGAATGGACTTCATGTTGAATTCAAATTTTTTAAACCCCCTTAAGTTGAATTCAAATGTATGCTAGTTCCTAGCTAGCTATTTATAATCTTCATTGTGTAACTTTTGTATGTATAATGTGCTTTACACACACAACATGAACTATACTCACGTTTATATTCGAATTGCTAAAGCGATGCATTGTCTGGAGTTCAAAATACTGACTCTATGGATCAATTATGTCGAATAATAACATAGATATGCTCAAATTTGATAGAATATAGATGTCTGATGGATCAATGACCGTTCTTTATGTGAATTACAAATATCATGATCCCATCCTAATATTTGGATACAATTTATATTTTTAATCAATGTGTACATCAGTCTTTTATGTGTAGTTTCACTCTCCATAGGCCCCTCCTCACACACGCGCTAACTTTCTCTCTCACACATACGCGCACACGGTGTATATCCATCGGTGGTCTCTTAGACATGCTCACACATTCTCTCCCGAGGTGTCTTTCTTGCACACATGCTCTCGATATCACCCTCCCTCTCGCAACCATTTACGACTGTTTTCACTAACCTTTATCACAAGCACTCTTCCTCTCACACGCATACGCACACACAATCCCCATCGACCCTTTCTCTATACATAGACCAACCTATGTGTCTCCCGCACGCACATTATCTTTAGGCCTATCTCGCACGCATTGTCTCCACCACTCTTCCTAATTGACGAATATGATTCCAGTAGAGCATTCTGTAGGATGCCCCTTAAAGTTAGGTTGGATGAATGGTAATATCAGAGACAAGGGGTTACCTTAGTCCGAGGACCTAGGGTTACAAATCCTAGCCGGCTTTGTCAGTGGACACAGAGTCCTTCACGACTCTGGTATCTTTGTCTTGTATTACTAGTCCTCCATGGGTCTCCCTTAATGCGTCACGGGCTGACCAATGTGGCGCAGGACAGAACCGACCCAAGGGCCTCACCTCGGACTACCAGACCTCATGCGGTGACACACCCTCTGCCCCTAGGTCTTGTTATCTTCTCACACCCACACATACCAACACAGACACCACACAAAAAATTTCTCCTCATGCCTCTATCCCCCCCCTTGCATGTACACACTCAAGGGCATCTCTCGCCGTGACATCCTATTCGTCTCTCTCTCTAGACCTCTCTCATTTCTCGTGCTATCTCTCTCTCTCCCACCCCCCCCCCCCCCCCCCGTCGGCCCCTCTATCCATGCCTCTCTCGAATACGTACACATACCCTCTCTAGGCCCTGCCAAATACGTCAACTACACATTCACACATGTTACATCTTATCACGTACCCCATTGATCTAAAAAGCCCTCTCTTCACGTTTACTTCGCATACAACATTCCTTTTGAATAAAACCACACAAAGTGTGGCCAAAAATTTATTTTAGAATTTCTACATATATACAACATTACAAAGTTATATGGAGTATAAAAGTTAATTTGCATTGCATGGTGCACCCAATGATATTTATTCCGCACTGTGAATTTTTATATTTTTATACTATATATAAAGTTAGTCATAATAAAGAGAAACAAAGAGCATCTCTCTCTCTCCATCGCACACACCCCCTCTACGCCCCTTTCACGTACGCACACAAACTATCTCCAGGTCCTCTAAAAGTACGCCCCAAGCACATTCACGCATGTTTCATCTTTCTCTCGTGATATATACAGTGACGATCATTATATTTGAAGCGAAAGCACGATACGTACATTGGACTTCAGAATCCACTCATTACGGTCACCATTTATGTTTTGTGGTTATTATACAGTCACGGGCTCACCATACAGCTCTGTATTTGTTCAAGACACGACTAGTTGGCCGGTTAAACGCTCCACATGGCACCTCTAGTGTTGCATCACATTATCTCACTACCATTGGGCCCACCTGTCGGCGTGTATAAGAATGAAAACAGACAATAAAAAAATATTGGACGGTGGTCGAAGTCATGACCGCGGGCACAGCGGACAAGGTGGCCTTGTATTGGTATGCTGAGCCGTCTGTTTCAGAAACAGGAGCTGGTGTGGTGATTATACACACACGCACGCATGCACACGAACTGCATGCACGCAACACTCACACATACACACGCAGCCACGCATGCACGCAACACTCACACGCACACATGCACGCATGCATGCACACACCACACGACCAACACACATGCTCACGCTCAAGTGCTCAACCTACACGTGCATGCGCACACATCAGGCCCTGACAAACACATACACAACCAGGTGGTTCCCGCGCATGGTTTGGAGTCTTGTCGCGCCTGCGTAAATTTGTGTTTATCTTACTTTTTTCCTATGCGAACTGACAGGTGGGACCCACAAGGAACATGGTCAATTTAACCAGTCAACATAGTGCCACGCAGACTATTTGGCCGGTCAACAGAGTGCAATCCAATGCTGAACGGTGAGCAAGTGACCGTATAATCACCATAGAACATATATAGTGACCGTAATGAGCGTATTCTGAAGTCCGGTGACCGTATTACGCTTTTCGCTTGAAATACACTAACTGCCAGTGTATTTATCTCTTCTCTCACTCTCTCTGTGGAGCCGAGTAGGCTAACGTGTCAGTGCCTAAATTGGCACACGCCACCCCATTATTGATGTACTGGTTTCGTAAGAGCGAACAAGCATTCATGTCTATCGTACAAACTATAGATATGAGTTACAAATGCTATGAAGCCGAATACAAATATTTGAATCCACTTTATGCCCAATTTCTCTCTGTTGGCCCTCCAAAAGTACATCTCTACACGTTCTCGCATGTTACATCTAACAACTATGCAATACAACACTACTACACTCTAACACAATAAATCATATGTGTTTTTAGTTTTACTAGATCTCATATTGTTACTTAATTATTCAGCTTGCATACATTAAAATTGCCTTTGAAATGTATGGCTAGTATCATCTACCGCGCGGGAAAAAACCCGCCCTTGCCTGTTTAATCGGGTTTGTATCGATGGATCGTGCGAAACAGCAAAACTATAGTAGTACTACAGTACAAGTAATAGTTCACTGGGCCGCCGTGTCGTGTACTCCTCCGTCGTAAGAGTGGAGCGCTCGCTTTCATAAATGTTCTAGTCCCTTTCTCCGACATGTGGGACATCAAGCAACCGGGTCCACGTGCCATACCGAAATAACAGTGCAGAGCAGCAGGGGTGAAGCACCCCGGTCATGGCGCCGGCGTAGTAATGAGCAATGAAGCGTCAAATCACAAAGCTACACCTTTCCCGCAGTTAAGTTGGAGGGACGAAGTGATGCTAAAAAATAGAAGTTGGAGGGACGAAGCAACCATCATTTCCGTCCTTGCTAAATCCGCTTCTCCCTCATCTTCTTCAAGTTAACCACGTGTTGCTTCTGTCGTTGTTCTGCCTCATGTAGGACGCGGATCGGCTTGGTAAATCATTGACACGTGGGACCGCATGTTAGCAAACCGCCATGCCAACGTCCTCTAAAAATAAGAAACCTCCCCCACCTTCCGCGCGGCAAAATCACCTCCTTTTTACTAATCTTGATATGATTTTTTAGATCAATATAATCGAGATTTGTATAGATAGCACACAGGAGCAAAACCAAGTGGTACGGTTAAGGGCATCCACAATGTGTAGCCAAATGTGAAAATAGCTTTTGGCATCGGTGGGAACCATTGTGGAGGGTGCTGCCAAAGCCAAAAGGAGGGAACCAAAGCTCCCTAATTGATTGATTGAAGGAATAGAAAAATGCAACCTCTCTCCTCTTTCTCCCATGCTTGGACGCATGTACAGTATAGAGCATAGAGTCTACTCCCCTGTCCCTTCTATCACAAATCACAAAGCAGTGAGGCGTCAAATCACAAAGCACGGATGAAGCAACCATCATTTCACTCTTCGCTGACTCCGCTTCTCCATCGTCTTCTTCGAGAAACCACCTTACCGCACTAAGCTAGACGGACGACGCTATTGTGTAGTAGTACATTTACGCCTCCTTTGGTTCAACGGACTTCCTGGATGCAAAGAAGACGGTTGTCTTGGCTTGCATGCGGCACTTGCGAACGACTTACCATGGTCTCCCTCAATGGTGTGCTCCGTTGAACGCACTTTGCCAAAGCCACAACGTTCGAGATATCGTCGACGTCACCGCAATGGGGAAGGAAGTCAAATAGTTACTACCTCCATTTTTTTGTATACAAGGCCAGTATCAAAATTACAATTTGCAGAAGGCCACTAACACTAATCGAGGCAAAATTGATGGGGTTTGCCTCATACTAGCAACCAAGGACATTAATATACCGTTGCATGCATGCGAAAGTGAGAAGGTTGGTTTGCATGGCGCTGCATTAATCAAGTAATGATGAGTGAGATGGTTAGCTCTTTGGGCGTTGGAGAAAAAATATGCATTAATAGACACATCAAACGAGGATTTGTATCGATCAATCCCGCGAAGGAAAACCCCGCCTTTCTTTTTTAACACAAGTAGTACATACTTGTATCCTGTTTGGGTCTAGGCCTTGCATTGCCATACTTTGCCACACATTTTTGCCAAGCTTGCCTAAAGTTTTTCAAAATGAAAAGGAGGTACACTTGCGTACGGTTGTCGCGGTCGCACCGCACCCTCACACAGTCGCTCCTGCACGCCGCAAACCCAACCAAGGGAACGCACCCTCACTGACACGTGCTACCGCATGTGATCAAACCAAACTCAGCCATCCTACCGCTGACACATAATTTTCGTTCATACAGTATGTTTATCCAACCGCATGTTGGGGAAGATCTGTGCGGCCCGTGTGGTGGTCTGTTGGGGAAGAAGAAGAGGTGAGGAAGAAGAAGGGTTAGGAGACGTAGGATATTCATCCAACCGCCTAAAATGGTCGACTGACCCAAATGATGAAAGTCAGGCGACTTGCATAAATATATGTTTTTACACAGCAAAAGATCCCTAAAAACAACAACATAAAGAAAAACTATCACTGCTCGTGGAACGAGACAGCCTCGTCGTCTTTGGCTGCCGGCATGAACTAGCGATAGCTGCCGATGTGTGTCTCCGCACCGTGGTTGTCCTCGGCCTCCAGCTACTCATTCACACGGAGCGTGCGGGCGCTCTGCACGAACGTGAGCACCGCCCGATTCACGTCCACGATGTTCGGTTCCGCCTGCAGGAGGGCCTCGATGGCAGCGGCATCCGTGTGCTCCGCGTCGAGTTGAGCCTCCGCCACCCGGTTCCAGTCCAGGACGTCCGGTCCCTCTTGCAGGAGGGCCTCGATGGCAGCGGCATCCATGCGCTCCATGTCAAGTTGAGCCTCCGCTGCCCGGTTCACGTCCACGACATCCGGTTCCGCCTGTAGGAGGGCCTCGATGGCAGCGGCATCCGAGCGCTTCGTGTCGAGTTGAGCCTCTGCCTCCCAGTCGTCCTTTAGGATCGCCAGGTTGAACCACTGGTCCGCCTGCACCATGGGGGACCTGGACGCCGGCACGAAGTCGACATCCATCGTCTCATATGCATCGGGGGCCTTCAGCGCCGCGACCTCCGCCATGAACATTGGCTCGGCTTCCTCCTCCTCGGAGCTTGGCTCCAGAGAACTCGGGGATTGGCCCACCGCAAAGCGAGCTTGGGAATGGAGGTCTATGGCGTCGACCACCGCCGTGATTTCTGCACGGCGCTCCAGCGTCAGCATCTTGTAGTACGTGATCTTGCGGCGCACCATGGCTTTCCAGTGAACTAGGGGATGGCTGATGCGGGCTAGGGGATCGAAAGGTGGGGGAATGGGCTGGAGAGGAGGTGTGGTTTTGGGGCAGTGGTGACCGGCCGGCAAGTAGCTGGCGTAGGCCGAGCAACGAAGGTTCTTGTGTGAACAGTGGTTCCGGTGACGACCGGTCAATCGGTTTTGACTGTGCGGAGTTTGCAAAGCTGGACGGTTGGAGCCTGGAGAGTTGTGGGGTGGGATGGGACCAAAGTTTCGGAGTTTCACGTGGCAGATGTACGGACCTCCCCACCGTTCCTGTCGACGACGAGGCGGTGACTTCGTAAATCTCAAGATGACTAGCAAGATGCCCGTGCATTGCACAGAACATCAGGATGCATTTTTTTTTACAAAACACCTATTGTGATTGACCCATGCAGGAGTAATCCCATGTGTTAAAACTAATGATATATCGGTATCTCGAGAATTTCATCGAAAAATGATATCTCGAGAAAGATGATAGATAAGGTGAGGAGGAGTGGGGCGCGGTGGTGATTGGTGCTCGGACTTAGCGGAGGCATGGGGTTGGACGACGCCGGCAGTGGCCACCATGCCAGATTGTTTCAGAGGCTTCCTTTTTTAATTACTCAACAATGAAGTTGTGGGAGATAAGTATGAACAAGAGAGGTGCGGGTATCCTTTTACAAAATTGCCATAGTTTGCTTTCTATCCGTCAGATATAGATTGGACGATTTATATTGCAAGATGGTAGGCACACCGTCATCACCGAGAGTAGAGATATAGATATGACGGCTCAGTCTCTCGAAGGTTCTCATAGGGGTAGGGTGTGCGTGTGTGCATTCATAGGGGTGAGTGTATGCGCACATTTATGAGCGCTTGCGTCTATACTGTGTTCAAAAAAGGAGTACTCGAAGTATGCAATTTCATAAGGAACGGATGGTGTACATCACTCTTGTCGCGTTCGCGTTGCACCCCGGCACGATGGACCCCGCACATCGCTCACCGAATGGAACACGCTTCATCTTGATTTTCGCTCGCTTGTGGGACCGAAGTTGAGAGCAAACCGACGTCCCTCCCCCTCCCCCGCCCACGTCATTTACTACTAGACTAGAAGAGAGAGAGGTCGGCCGAGTGTTAATGAGGCCATACTGACGCTCGAATTTGGCCGGGAAAATAGGGAAACCGACATGTGGGGCACATCTGTCGGGATGACGTGGTGCAGACAAGTCCAATGGAGGAGCTGGCCCACGACCTCCTCGCCACCGGCAACCGTTCATGTGGGTCATGGGGGCCAGCAACATGGCGCAGCTCCCACACCGCCTCTGGACACAGCGACCGCGGTGAGCGACACACTCATCGCCGCTAGACACGCTCGGCTTCAGGGTGCCGAGGGTGGCACTACCATTGTGGCACGACCAGCAGATCAACACCCAGCTCGTCGAGGATGCACGGGGCGCCAAAGTGCGCGCGCGCGCTGCGACGCGTCCGCGGAGTGTTCTAGCGTGGCCAACTGCATCCCCAGGACCTGAGACCATGTCGGCCGTCTTTCAATGACATGTGGGGTCGCATGTGAGCAAAGGGCATGTCCAACGTTGCCACGCCCGTAGCTGACTACCCTGGCACACAAAAAACCCTCGTCTCTCGCGCCGTCACACGCGTGCGTTCCCAGCCGGTGCTGACTGCCCGCATTCATGCCGTCCATCCGTATGCCATCATTAAGCAGGCTCGCTGCCCAAGGAACCAACTCCGGTGACTTATTGACGCACCCGGACGCTTGGCCTCACCGAAATGCGCTACTTAAAGTGGCAACGCCCAGCTAAACTCCACACCATAGCGCATCCTCCTACCTGGCACCACATCCACCATGACCGCGAGCGGGAACGCTCTGCGGGAGAGCTTGTCTTCGGGGATGAAGCTCGAGGTCACCGCCCTCGCTCAACTCACCACTCGCAATGCAATACCGGCGTAGCCGGACGCGGACGCGACCGCACAAGCGGTGGCCACGCTGGCGGCCGATGACGGGAGCACCGCCAGCTACGCGTCCTACTTGCCACCGTCCAACGTTCGGTGCCGCATGTGGCAGGTGAAGCGACGGACCGTCCACATCCATCATCATCGACCACACGTCCACCGGCATCGCCGAGGTCGGGGACTCCTCCGAGGATGACTAGGGCATGGGAGGCGGCAGGGCATGGTGTGCCCACTGGCGGGTCCGTCTCCCGTGTTCTACTCTTCCTCGCCGGAGACCGCACCTTCACTTCTCGGGTCTTGAACCCCGCCGACGTTCATGGAGACGTCAGATGGAGGACGTCGTCGCCGATGCGTAAGTACAAAGGAAAGTGGACGTTGGTCGCCGCCATAGAATAGGTTTAGGGTTGGGTTTCTTTTCTTTTTCTGTCCTATAAAAGTTTGAAATGTAATGAAAATCTGTCGTGTTTGCATGAATCTCGTCCAGTGTATATGAACTTTCACAATAATAGTAAGATATATTGTATGAAAATATATTGAATGATGATTCGTTTTTGTGTGTATAAACTTGGTCTAAGTTTAGAAGGTTTGACCCGAGACAAAGCTAACATGCGAAGTAAATAAACACATAGGTATACATACACAATTTATCTTAGGCACTCCAATAGTACGTCCACAACACATTCACGCATCTCACATCTTTCTCTCGCTCTGTCTGTCAAACCAACTAAGCCTTGTCCTAAAAAATAAAGTCCTAAAAAACCAACTAAGCCAACCAGTAGTATCGATGGATCGCGCGAAGCACCAAGTTTAAAAGGAAAAAGGCGGTACACTCACAGCACGCCTGTCGCGATCGCACTGCACCCCTCACACGGTCGGTCCTGCACACAGCTCACGCAAACGGAACGCGCTTCGGCTTGCCTCTTAACTGACATGTGGGACCACATTTGGAGAAACCGACCATGCGCCAAACTCCCCCGCCCACCGCATGAAAATTCCCCCCAAATCCAAAATTCAACTGCCCTTTGGCCAACTAGCCAATAATATTCCCCAAACCCCCTCCCCCCAGCCCCTCCACTCCATTCGCTCTGCCAAAGCCGCCCTCCCCGCCGCGCCGATACATCGGCGCCGCTGTTCGTCGAGGGGACGCACGGCGATCCTCTCACTCCCACAGTACGCTCTCGTAGACTGTCGTCCTCCTGTCGCGCCGCCACCGTTGACGACATTCTTGTGGAGACGCACGGCAGTTAGCTTCTCCCACGGTACGCGCATTCTAGACTGAGGCCCCGTGCATGTCGGAGTAGCGCTGAATGTTAGCTGATAGACGCTGTTAATCTCACTGTTTGTCGAAATAGTTTACAGTCAATATACTCTGCTTAAGAAGCTTCCTTGCCCTGTTCTGCACTCAATCTGCTTTGCTGAGATGGCATGCCACGCCCAATTAGTTGCTAAAATATCCTGCCATATATTTATTGTGAAGTAGATTGCCATGGTCTAGTAGCCAATCTGTTAGGTGAAATAGCTCGACACTGTTTTATACTCGATATTTGTTGCTGAGATGGACTTCGATGGCTGTGTGCTCGGCCTCATTGACTACTGAAATAGCGTGCCATAATTTAGCACTCAAATATGTTTGCTGAATTAGCTTTACATATATTTCGTTACTTAGATCTGCTTGTCCAAATATCTTGCCATAGCTTTAGACATCGACCTAGGTATTTTTTTCTGGACTTTATAAAAAAGCATATATGTTATTCCTGTAATATCTAGTAGAAGAACTAATTTGTATGTCTAACAGATGGACAGGACTTGGATAATTTCTGCTCGAAGATTCTCCGCTGCATATGTCGAGGGGGTTGAAAACTTCATCAACTTCATCAGAGCTGAGTACGGTGGTCCGAAATCAGATGTGCTATGCCCGTGTAGCAGTTGTATGAATTCAGTTAGAAGACCCCAGTCAACTATGCAAAATCATTTACACTTGTATGGGATGTCGGTCACATATACTAGGTGGGTTCATCATGGTGAAGCTGTGAACGTCAATGTTACTGATTATGTGGAAGCAGCAGATCACCATCTTGATCTACCTGATGCTCAGGTGGAAGAGGAGGAGGAGGTGGTGGTGGCGGCGGAGCCAGTGAGTTTGACCAACATTGAAACAATGCTACGAAATGCTTGCGCATTTCGTGAACTTTCACCTGCAGAAGAAAAACGATGGGCCCGCATGTTAGAACAATGCAATGTGGCAGTTTCCCCAGGAAATAAGCTGTCAGTATTCTCAGCTATGGTCACCTTTCTTCAGGTGAAGACATCTGAGCGGATGACCAACAAATCATTCGATGCGATGTTGGCTGCTTTCCGCAAATCTTTCCCAGATGCGTCTGAGATGCCACACACCTACAGTAAAATGAAGAATTTCCTTCGTGCACTTGGAATTGGATATGATATGATCCATGTTTGTAAGAATAATTGTGTTCTGTTCCGGAAGGATTATGCCAACTTAAGTGAATGCCCAAAATGCAAATCATCGAGATGGAAAGATGGTGATGCTGTGAAGAGGATTCCTCATAATGTTCTGAGACATTTTCCAATTATACCAAGATTGCAGAGGTTGTTTCATGATGCTGAAACAAGAGAGGATGTACTGTGGCATTCTAGGAACTAGGAGTACAGAGATCAGAATGTAATGAGCCATCCATCTCATGGTAGTGACTGGAAAAGCTTCAATCAGAAACACAAAAAGCTTGCTGCTGAGCCGAGAAACATTAGACTTGGCTTAGCTACAGATGGATTCAACCCATTTGGCCACCAGAGCGCCACATATAGCATGTGGCCAGTGCTTGTTATCCCTTACAACATGCTACCAAATGTCTGCACCAAAGAATCAAACTACATGATGGCCTTGCTCATCCCAGGTCCAAAAAGTCCTAGAAAGGATTTTGATTTATTCATGGAGCCTCTTGTGGAGGAACTTCAATAGCTATGGAGGGGTGTTCTCACTTGAGACCTATATAGCAGCCCACCAGCTAATTTCTTTCTGCGTGCTGTTATAATTTGGTGCATCCATGATTATCCGGCTTTGGGCACTATGTCAGGGTGAACGACACATGGTTACAATGCATGTGTTCGCTGTGACAAGAATCCGCTGTCATACGCAATACTTAGCAAGATCTGTTACATTGGACACCACCATTTCCTTGCCAAGGACAAGCCGTGTCTTACAAAATACCGAAGACCTGTGTTTGATGCAGCTCATGAAAACCGTGATGCGCCAAAGAGGCTCACCGGCGATGAGTTGCAAGAGGAATTAGAGAAGGTCAGGCATATTACACCAGGAAACCATCCTGATAATGGTAGCAGGAAAAGGAAGCGTGGCAGGGCAGAAGAGAGATTACTGTTTACCCGCAGGTCCAATTTGTGGGACTTGGAGTATTGGAAAGATTTGGATCTTTGGCATAATCTTGACGTGATGCACATCAAGAAAAATATATGTGACAGCATTATCGGCACACTCCTTAATATTGAAGGCAAGACAAAAGATACCTTAAAATCTAGGATTGATTTGACACACCTGGGTATCAGAACCGATTTGCAGGTGAAAGATGATGGTGCATCACGGGATATGGCACCAGCTATGTACGTCTTGGACATGGTAAAAAGAAAAGAATTATGCAAGGTCCTGTCACGTGTGAGATTCCCACATGGATTTGCTTCCAATCCTGAAAGGAGAGTTAGTGCAGATGGAAACAAGGTACAAGGGTTGAAAACTCATGACTGCCACATCCTACTTCAAAGGGTTTTACCTATTATCCTTAGAGGATTGGGCCGCCCTGACTTATACAGAGCAGTTGCAGAGTTGGGACAATTCCTCAGGGAACTCTGCACTAGAAATATCAGGATAGATGCTTTGGAGCGTCTTAGAGACAAGATACCAACTATCCTATGCAACCTTGAGAAGATATATCCTCCAGCCTTCTTTGATGTGATGGTGCATTTGGTTGTTCATCTACCTGATGAGGCACTACTTAGAGGTCCAGTACAGTATGGCTGGATGTACCCTATTGAAAGGCGGCTAGGCACTTTCAAGGGCTATGTTAGGAACAGAGCTAGACCTGAGGGTTCCATTGCAGAGGCCTACATTGCTATAGAAGCGTTGACATTCTACTCAAAATACATTGAAATAGCTGATCAACTTAGCGAAAAGGTGGGTGCAGACAATCCCGAGCTCAATGTTTTCGATTGTTCTGTTCAAGTTACAGGGAAGAGTCGACAAGATGACAAACCTAACCTAAAGATTTGGACAAAATGGTTTGGTATGTGTTGAATAACTATCCTGAGATTCTACCTTATATCGAGTAAGTGCTAAGTACTGCAGCTTATACATCGTAATCTACTAAACTTGCAGCACATTCTTATATATTTAGATGTTTGACGCGATCACTATGTTATGCAGCATCTACAAAAAGGAGTTATTGCCGCAAAATCCAAGAACCATTGACAAACTAGTTATGCAGGATTTGCGAAATGGTTCAAGAGCCGTGTAAGCTTTTGAATTGCAATGTCAGTTTTTAATATATTGAGTACATAAGATGATCAGCTTGTCTATTTTCTAACCATAGGTTAAGAAGATGCGGGAGGATGGGAAGGCAGTTAATGATGCCCTTTATGCACTAGCAATGGGTCCTAATACTCGGGTAAGACATTACAAATCTTGCGTTGTTGGAGATGTGCGCTAACACCCTTGCACGCGACGAAGGCAGGAAGACACAAAACAGTGCCATCATGAGCACGGATACGTACGGCGAAGAGACAACTGAAATGTATGCTAACATAATAGACATTGTTCCGTTGCAGTATATCTCCAATTTCGAGGTTCATCGGTGTGTGGTTCTGTTGTGCTGTCGTTGGTATAACCTGTTTTCCAGGATCGCAAAACCCAGAGCCGATGATTACTTCAAATCCATCAATGTCAAGGCGGCGTACCACACCAACGAGCCTTTTATTTTGGCAAATCAAGCAACACAGATATTTTTCTTGTAAGACACATATGCATGTAGCGATGACTGGAGAGTATTGCAAAGGTTTGAGCAGAGGAATTTGTTTAATGAAGTTGCACAACAAGATGATGCTTACACTGCTCCTGATGTAGAAGATTCCATAGATGTTCCTAGTATCTTTGAGAACTATCACGTTAATGACGCTGGCAAAAAGATTGCCTGTCGGGCTGTGGACATACGAGAGTTGATCAATAAGACACCAACGTTCGAGGACATTGAGGATGAAGAAGAAGATGACACTGGGGGGAATTACGATTCAGACTGATACACATGGCGAAGATATTGACGCCGCTGCAGATGATGATTAGATTGCTTTTGTCATATTTGCCTATGAGAAGATGACTTTTTATCTACTATGTGAAATTGTGTTTGGTATGACAACTGAAACCTGATGAAGTTGTTGTTTAGTATTTTGCTGTGAGAACATCACTTATTATGTATGTTGATTTGTGTTTGGTGATTGTATGACGACTAAAACATGATGACATTGTTCTTTAGTTGTACTCCTATTTGGCTGTGAAACTTGTATTTGATGACATAGTTTGTTGTTAGACTGCAATTTGCTCTACGTCTTCGAATGGGAACAAAGCTGACCCGACATGGCCTCTGCTTATTTATTTATTAGCAAAAGAGCGTCTGCTATTTATTTATTTATGAGCAAAAGGGGATACCCCCGATTTCCATTAATAGAAATCATTAGATGTTCACAACACTATGCCCAGCCTGCTAAACAGGTTTCATTCATTACTAGTTTCAGCAAAGTGCTCATGTCATAGCCACTGAATACATCATGAGTGCTACATACACTGCAAATAAAGAGACAATCATCCTACAGAGCACAACGATCTTGCCCATTATCTTCACAAGCTCTTTCATCTCCTCATTACTGTCAAGGCCGTTCAGCAGTTGTTGCTTGGCCATGATCAAAGGAACCGCATCCTTAACCTTCTGCTCTACATCTTCCTCTTCTGCTGTTCCTTCAGTTACTTGTCCAACACCCCAACCTGCTGGTATTGGGATTCCTCGGCAAACCAAATAATCAGCGTAGTTCCATTCCCACACATCAGTAACTTCCCAGAAATACAAATCACACGAATCTTCCCTTTTCTGCATGAATCAAATTGGAAAATCATCAACCAAACTATTAAGAAAATCAGCAACTGAAAGCAGGTGAACAACACTTAAACATATTATTACCCCATGATTCAGGCATTTGTAGAAGACTCGGCCAGGGTTGAGGATTGTAGTTGAGACGCGATGGATGACTCTGCGTGATTTGCAGCACTAGCACCACACCAACGGCAGCGGGTTGCGATGAGCAACCGGCTGCAGTGAGTGTGCCGGCGGGGGTGTGATGAGACCCACAGGGGATGGTACGGGTGGCGACTTGGCGCATATCTGGTTGTTGCCTGCTGAAGAGCAGGTGGATGAGCCGCTAGCGGACATGGTTGCTACGGCCGGAGCTTCTGATGCTAGGCAAAGTAACTAGAGAAGAGGAGAAGCAAATGTTGGATATGTCAGTTTCATTACTTGCAGAGTAGCATAGCACTATATATAGTCATAGTCTGGGTTTGGATTCGAACCAGCTGCAGGAGCACGTCTCTCTTTTTTCTAAAACTCAGCAACGTCTCTTTACTGGTACACTAGCTTGTTCTGTACGCCTTCTCAAGTCTTTGCTTTTCGGGAATGTTATGTGGCGAATGTTCCCTGGGAGGAGGACAGCAAACGAACGCATTTTCCTGGCAGTTTTAGTTGCAATGCAAGATCAAACGGTGGCAGTTTCGCAAATGTTATCTGGCGAACGAGCCCAGTTTTTCTTTTCTTCCTATAAAAAAGTATGCTACGTGGTGTAGGCTTAGTCAACAAACGATTGTGCCAACCTTAACCGTTGGATTGACATTCAACGTCTATCGTGTTTCTTCAGTCTCTTCTTCCTCCAGCCGCCAAAGCCAAACCAGCACCGGCGGGACCGCCTGCTCCCGCCTCCCATGGCTGGCAGTGCTGCCGCGCACCCATCGCGGCCACATCGCACCCTAAAACTATGTGCATCTTCCCTGGCTCCTGTTCGTTCCCATCCGAGGCCTCACCATCGTCCTTCGCCTTGGTTCGCTCGCCGCGGCGCCACTCTCCGGTGTTGTCAACATGGTCAACAACCAAGAGGAATAAGGAGATGACTGTACATGGTGAGGATGACAGTAGGGACCCACCAGGATCATGGAAGTAGGCAAGCAAGTGCCTCCTTTATTACAAGAAAAAAATGGTTCCTCCTGATGGTTTCCTGACATCTGGGTCGCACGCCACTGTCAACGTAGTCAATAAGCGAGATAACTACACAAGGAGCGGCTGACACCCAGGACCCAGCAGCTCGCGCAGTATTTTTTGTTTGTTTTCGGGACGGAGCAGGGTATCAACTGGGTTGTGCGGGAGCTGTGCCCCATCTAGCCCATGCTTTTATTTCATATGTTTACCACATGACCAGCCCAGTTTTGTTTTTTCTTTCTGAAAATGGCTAGCCCAACTTTTTTTTGCAGAATAACCAACGGAGGCCTACTTGTTTTTCTACCCCCTGCTGGGCCGGAAATCTTTCAAGACGAGGAGGAATGAATTCGGCTTGCCCAGAAAATGGGCTATAAGTAATAAGAAATGGGCTGTAAAATGAAAAATACAGCAAACAGGCAATTAGTTCCAAATTACTTTTTTCTTTCGGATTTTGATATTTTAAATTTCATTGTTTTTGTGCGGGTAAAATTTCATTGGATTTTAAATTATGGTGTGTTTATTTTTTAAATTAATTTGAACCTGGCTAGAAATTTCGGGTTGTATGCTGTTTGGGACAGATTTGGAGGCTGACTTGTGGGTCTACTAGGTTGACGTGTACGAAAGGCTTTGTCAACTTAGTCCACAAACAATTCTAGCAGCAGTGACTGTTGGATGTTAATCCTACGGCCGTGCTGCTTCTTCAACCTCAGGTCTTCTTGCTCCAGCCGCCCAAACCAGCGCCGGTCGTATTGCCTGCTCATGCCTCCCATGGCCGGCTATGCTGCCGCGCAGGCCTAACCGCTCCACACTACTCCCATCACTGGCCTGGCCATCCCTCTATGCACCGACAATTCCTGTTATTCTCCGGCGACGGCAGGCAAACCAGTAAACCCTGGACTCCCCTTTGTGTGGGAAACAACTATCGAGTCTTCTCCGGCTCCGGGTCGTTCCCTTCCTAGGCCTCGCCGTCGTCCACCGCCCTGGTGCTCTCGGCGCGGCGTGGTCAACGTGGTCAAGGAACGACATCCATCGGAAGAGGACTGTACGTGGAGAGGATGACAGCCGGGTCCACGGTAGCACGCAAGGAAGTGCCTCCTTATTACACGCAAAATAATGATTCCTCCACCTGATAGCGGGGACCCACCAGAAGGGCCTCTTTATTTCACGAAAAAAGTTCCTCCCGCTGACAGCTCGGACCCACCAGCTATATCTTCGCACACAAGGAAGTGCCTCCTTATTACGCACAAAAAAATGATACTCCCCATGCTAGCTGGGACCCACCATATTTGGAGGCTGACTTGTGGGCCTACTAAGTTGACACGGATGCAAGATTTGTCAACTTAGTCAATATAAACAATTCTAGCTGCAGTGACCATACGATGTCCATCCAACGCCGTCATGTTTCTTCAACCTCTGGTCTTATTGCTCCAGCCGCCCAAACCATCGCTGGCCGTGCCGCCTGCTCCTGCGTCCCGTGGCCGGCTGTGCTGCCGCGCAGGCCTCACCACCCCTCCCTACTCCCATCGCTGGCCTAGCCATCCCTGTACTCACACATACCTCCTGTTATTCTCCGGCGACGGCAGCCTCACACTACAGCAGAACCAGTAAACCCTCGTACTCCCGTCCGCGTGGGAAACAACTGCCGAGTCTTCCCCAGCTCCGGGTCATTCCATTCCTAGGCCTCGTCGTCGTCCACCGCCTTGGTGCTCTCGGTGCAGCGTAGTCAACGTGGTCAAGGAACGACTTCTATCGGAAGAGGACTGTACATGGAGAGGCTGACAACTGGGTCCACGGCCGGAGCAAGGAAGTGCCTCCTTATTACGCGCAAAATAATGATTCCTCCACCTGACAGAGGGGACCCACCGGAAGGCCTACCGTATTTTGCGAAAAAAACTTTCCTCCTGATAGCTGGGACCCACCAGCTACATCTTCGCACGCAAGGAAGTGTGTCCATATTACGGGCAAAAAAATGATTCTTCCCCCTGACAGTTGGGACCCACCAGCTATATCTTCACACTCAAGGAAGTGCCTCCTTATCATCCCTGACAGCTGGGACCCACCCGGTCGAATCGTACGTAGGGTTGTCTGTCTGGTCGCGAACGTGTACGTACATACTAGTCGATCGGTCTCTCTGCAGCGATGAACTGTTGCCGAGTAAGGAGCGGCATGTGTCGTAGTAGAGGCGCAGACGTAGCATGTCACGCAGTGCCGTCTATATCATGTACACGTACGTGCAGCCACACTTCAAGAAAGTAAATACGGCTACGTATGTACATACGGGCGAGGTCTCTGACATGTACAACAACGGCGTCCTGTTCATCGGCAGCCAACCGGCTGGGTCGGAATGGAGGAAACAACGTCGTGTTCATCGAGAGGCAATAGACTGGGTCGGAATACGTCCTATTCATCGGGAGCCAACCGGCTTGGACAGAAAAGCCGAAACGAGGTCTGTCATACCACAGAACGGAGGAAACGAACTTCTGTTCGAGCTCCTACGGTCGAAACGGGGTCCTGTTGATCGGGAGGGGTGTGGTGTACCGCAGAACGGAGGAAACGGACATGTGTTCGAGCTTCTACGGTCGAAACGGGGTGCTGTTGATCGGGAGGGGTGTGGCGTACCGCAAAACGGAGGAAACGGACTTGTGTTGGAGCGCCTACGGTCGAAACAGGGTCCTGTTCATCGGGAGGGGTGTGGCGTACCGCAAAACTGGACTCCACGGGCTACGATTCATCCACCGTCTACTGCCTCGCTCCAGCCTCCACGGGGCTACTATTCATCCACCGTCGACTTCCTCCAGCCTCCACGTGCTACTGTTCATCCACCGTCGACTTCCTCCAGCCTTCACCTACTACTGTTCATCCACCACGACCTTCCTCCTGCCTCCACCAGCTACTGTTCATCCATGGGGTCCTTTTCATCCAGCCTCCACCGGCTACTGTTCAACCAGCCCTCCACGGGGGTCCTGTTCATCCATCCTCCACCGGCTACTGTTCAACCATCCCTCCACGGGGTCCTGTTCATCCACCCCCAACCAGCTACTGTTCAATCAGCCCCCCACGGGGTCTTGTTCATCCACCCCCAACCGGCTCGGGTGTGGCGGCCTCCTCGATCAGGGTCCTGTTCATCCAGCGGCAACGGCCTCTACTACCATGGGGTCCTGTTCATCCAACCCCCACCGGGAATTGTTCATCCAACCCCCAACAACAGTCACTGTTCATCAAGAGGCAGCAGGTTCGATTGGCTTCAGTAGCAGCAGTAGCGAAGGAATCGCTCGGGTTCAGTTAACAGCCAAGGGATCGATCGCTCGGGTTTAGTAACGCGTAGCTAGTGCAATCGCTCGGGTTCAGTAAGCGAACGCCTCGCTCGGGTTCAGTTAGAGCCCAACGTCTCGCACACACGCGCGTACGTGTATACGAGAGAAATGCGTAAACCTCCGTGCATCGCTCAGCCCCGACCACCCGCCGTAACCGGGAACTCTCCGATATTTTCCTCGCCCTCGCTTCTACCATGATTTTTTTCGTCATGGACGGCCCAAAGAAAGTCATGCAGGTGCGTGCCCGGCCCACCCAGGACGAAAAGCCCATTTTCTGTCATGATTTTTTGTCATAGAAGTAGGAGCCCACCACATCTATGATGATATGTGCTTTTGTCACAATTATCGTCATAGAAGTGTCATAAGCATGACAGAAAAAAATTCGTTCGGGCCAAAATGTCACGGATGTGTCTTTTTTTTGTAGTGATGGTACATGGTCATATGTTTGGAACCTGGTTTTATTATGTACTTTGCAGTAAAATACAACTAATATTTTACACGGGTTCACAAAAATAAGTTTTGTATATAGACCAAAGCTATTTTGTTTGTTTTTGCTGTCTCATTAATAACTAGACCAAAATCAATGATGGACCTAAAATATTTGGCCACAAAGATTGGGCTATAATGTGACCCATACAGGACACTGGCCCTTAAAAGGCTGAAACTCAACTCGGGCCTTAATGGGCCATAGCATACCCAGCGCTGTTAGCAGGCCGAAAGAAAGCTTGGACCTGAAATCTGCTGGGAAGCCCATGGGCCATTCACAGGCCGAACCCGGCCTTAGATCTGTGCCGGCCCAATTACATGTTGGGTTGTTAATAGGCCGAATGCTCTCTCAAGCCATATACGTGGCGACATACTACACGGGCCTTTAATAGGCCGAATGTGAGGGCGGGCCAGAATTTTGACTTGGAGAACATGGGCCGGTAATAGGTTGAATGTCACATCAGACTGCAAAAAGCCCAAATGTAATGTCAACCATTAACAGGCCGAAAGTTACACATGCCAGGAAAAGGCCCAACTCTTTAATGGGCCGCTAAAAGGCCGAAAGATAGACCTTACAGAAAACAGCCTAATTCTAGGATGGGTTGTTAACAGGCTAAAACTTACATAGGCCAAGAAAATGCCTAACTCTTTAACGGCCGCTAAAAGGCCAAAAGATAAACCTTACAGAAAATAGCCCAATTCTAGGATGGGCCGTTAATAGGTCGGAAGTTACACAGGCCAGGAATAGGCCCAACTCTTTAATGGGCCCCTAAAAGGTTGAAAAGTAGACCTGACAGAAAATGGCCCAATTCTAGGATGGGTCGTAACAGTCTGAGAACACACCAGGCCGTAATTGGTCGCATATACAGAGCAGACTGTTAACGTCCCGGAAGTGCCGATGGGCCACAATGATGTCGAATGGACAACGGGCTGGTGATGGGCTGAATTGATACCCTTCTTACGGGTCATGGTTGTAAATGGGCCATCTGCAAGCAGGCCATTATTGGGCTAGCCTTTTAAACCTAAATGGGCCACTGCTAGGCTGTTCTACGTGTCAACGTTTCATTGGCACCTCCCGTTCTTTATACGGATGACATCTGTCACAACGCCGAGCCGACACGTGGTTCCCTTGGCGAATGTGAATTTTACCCGTGGAAAATCGCCATTGGTTCAGGTTGTTAACAGATTATCAGATCCAAACCCGCACTCGATAGCTTAACGGCGACCCGTTATGATGAAAGCCACATGTCGGTTACCCTTGAGGAAAACACTTCCATGACGTGACATTTATCGTCATGGAAGTGGACACTTCCGTGATGATAATTTGAGTATTGTCATGGAGCACTTCTACGACAACACAGGTATGACTATCTTGATTCTGTCATAAAATCATCACGGATGTACATGCATGACAGAAAATGTGACCTACTGTGACAAACACGTATCATCGCGGAAGTGTTTTTTTGTAGTGCACAATGACCAAAGAGCTGATGTTTGAGTTGTGCACTTCAACTAAATTTTATGTAAACACAATTTATTTTCGGTACCAATATTTGTTATTTACATGCGACATTGGCGTGTATGATCGACGTGCAAAGATTAGCATGGATTTGAGAGTCCGGATTTGAGATATGTGGATGCCCGACATAAGATATGAGGGGCCGGCGGGCGTTGTCCGCAGATGCGCCCGCAGGCGTATAGGGGGTTGGATTTGCTAAGTCCAGCATCTACAGTCGGGCGCCCCAAACCCCCCTTAAACGCTCGGGCGAACGGCCCGGTCACTGACCGATCACGAAATTTCGACCCAAATGGGCTCCTTAAACGGTCCTCAAACGCCCGGTGACGGTGTCTTGGATTAGGGGGTGCTAACTTGGTCAGCCCATGTTCCTCGGGTTGGGCCAATCGGCCTTCATTCATTCTCAAGATGGACTACGGAAGCCATACGTAGGAGGCGTGATCGACTACATCTACCGAAGACTTGTCGTATACTCCAAGACTTCTCCTGCCGCCTTATGCCTAGATGCCGACCTTGTAACCCTAGACACCCTACCTGGCATAGAGGGGACATCAATGCAATATCATTCACCTAGCCCTAGAGTTAGACCACATCTCACCATCTCGAGGTAGATCAACTCTGTATTCGATACATCTATATCAATATAAACAAGAGCAGGACGTAGGGTTTTACCTCCATCAAGAGGGCCTGAACCTGGGTAAAACATAGTCTCCTTGTTCCTGCTACCATCTGTCCGAGATCCACAACTCAGGACCCCCTACCCCAAGGTCTACCGATTTTGACACCGACACTAGTGCTTTCATCGAGAGTTCCGCTGTGAGATCGACAGAAGGATCGATCGGATCGCCGGTCAATGGCAACAAGCTCACAGGGCTGATTACCATGCCTAAAACTACTGTCATGGAACTGCCTTCGCACAAGTCTGAGGCAAACCACGACCCTTCTCCGGCTCCTACGGGGAATTCCTTCAAGGATGAAGGGCTGAGGTACTTTTTGGAAAGTGGCTCTGACAGCGGCCGACTAGAGGCGGCCGATGAGGCTGATCTTCAAATCAGTCCGACCGGTCTGACGGCCGCAGATCTGACACAGGATGAGGATGATAGGGTTCAGACCCGCGATCCTTAGAGATCGAAACTTATCCACTCACCTCCCACATAGAGTATCACCGTGATAACTCGGGCCCACCCGACGTCTGGATTTGGCCTATATACAGCAACTCCCCGATGAATCAATCAGACAGTTCTAGGCTAGATTCTTGTCTATAAAAAACAAGATATCAGATTACCTGGACTCCGACATAATCACAGCTTTCCAACAAGGATAAAGGCATTTAGAATGCCCTTGCATGTCGCTGTGTTCAAACGGTCGCAGAATTATCCGATCTGGTGTCCCGATTATGCACCATTGAAGACGCCTGGCTAGCCAGAGAAAGCACCGATTCGATCTATGAAGACCATCCAAAACACGATAGATCAGTACCTCGGTGTGAGCCCCGTAAGCGGAACACGCCGGGTGAGCGACCTCGTAAGAAGAAGAAAACCTTCGGCCACCCCGGGACCACCCTTGATGGCTTTTTGGATAAACCATGCCCAATACATGCTATTCTGATTAATTCCTGCCTGACTCACTGCCTTCGTGACTATTGGGTGGTCAGACAGATAGCTAAAGGAGGACCCGCCCTCCTGGCGGGCACCCCAAGCCACATAGAACAAACCTCGAACGAAGACGAGGTCATGATGATCTACGAGACTTTCGCGTCCAACAACCAGCGCAAACGAGATCTACGGGAAATCAATTCCATCCAGCAAGTGCCAATTCGGGGCGTGTGGATAGACACGCCGATCATTTTTTATCACCACGATCAGCCGAAGTCAACCCCATGCAGGTGCCTCACCGCGTTGGTCCTCAATCCAATCATAGACAACTGCCGACTTCAGAAGGTTCTCATGGACGGAGGCAACATCTTGAATTTGATATATGCAGACACTCTTCAGGCGAGAGGCACATTGAAGTGGAAAAATAACCCTAGATGTGGTCTTTGGAACACCGAACAATTACCGCTCCGAAAAGGTCACGTTTCATATCACCCCTTTCAAGAGTGGATATCATGCCCTTCTCGGACGGGACGACTTCTCCAAATTCCAAGCAGTACATCATTACGGCTACATGAAGCTCAAAATGCCGGGCCCAAGTGGGATCATTACCATCTCAAGTGACCCCGACAAGGCACTTAAAGCCGAAAATAAAATGGCGTCACTTGCCCTTGAGTCTCTGTTCGAAGCCCTCGCGGTCGAGGAACTAACCACGCTACATGCCGAAGTCGACCGAGATGATGTCATCCTCGACAAATGGCCGAAGTCTACTTCATTCAAGCCTGCTGATGAAATAGTTAAATTTTAAGTACACCCTATGGACCCAGCTAAGACAGCGTCCATGGGGGTAAACCTTGATCCGGAGATCGCCGAGGCCTTACAGAATTTCCTCAGGGAAAACTGGGACATATTTGCCTGGCACCCTTTTGATATGTCGGGGATACCCCGCAGGCTTGTAGAACACAGCCTGAACATATTAAAGGGCTACAAGCCTGTTAAACAAACACTTCGGCATTTTTCCGAACCCAAGCGTCAAAGCAATGGGCGAGGAGCTGGCTAAACTACTGGAGGCCGGGTTCATTTGAGATATAAAACACCCCAACTGGCTGGCCAATTTGTTCATGGTACCGAAGAAGGATAGGTCCTGGCATTTGTGTGTCAATTTTAAAAACCTAAATAAAGCCTACCCCAAAGACCCCTTCCCCCTACCCCAAATCAACCAAATTGCAGACGCCATAGCGGGCCATGATTTGCTGTGCTTCCTGGACACTTACTCGTGATATCATCAAATAAAGATGAAAGAATCTGACCAGGCAACAACAACATTCATCACACCCTAGGGGCCGTTCTGCTATAACACGATGGCCTTCGGACTAAAGAATGCCGGCGCCACGTACCAACGCATGATTCAAACATGCCTGGAGAAACACATCGGGAAGACCGTCGAGGCCTACATGGATAACGTGGTTGTTAAAACCAAACACGTCGGACAGTTGGTAGACAACCTCTGCGATACATTTGCTAGTCTACGGGAGTATCAAATTAAACTCAATCTGGAGAAATGCGTCTTCGGAGTCCCGGCTGGCTAACTCCTCGGTTTCATCGTATCTAGCCAAGGAATCGAAGCCAATCCAGCCAAAATTCGAGCCTTGGACCATTTGGAAGTGCCAACAGAGCTGAAGCACGTACAAAAACTTGCGGGATGCATGGCGGCTTTAAGTTGCTTCATATCAAGACTCGGGGAGAAGGCCTTGCCTCTGTACAGGCTGCTAAAGCAAACAAAGATTTTTAAATGGACCGAGGAGGCCACAACCGCCCTGGAGGACATCAAAGCTCTCCTTGCCACCAATCCCATCCCAGCGGCACCAGGTGTATGCGAGCCGATGATATTATACATCTCGGCCACAAATCAGGTGGTTAGTGCAGTACTCGTGGTCGAACAAGACATTGACGGTCACAAGTTCCAGGTCCAGAAGCCCGTTTATTACGTCTCCGAAGTCCTAACCCCATGCAAGACACGCTACCCTCACTACTAAAAAATAGCATAAGCCGTCTTCATGGCCTCACACAAACTTCAGCACTACTTTCAGGAGTGCTCGGTGACCGTGGCATCCGACGTCCCATTAAGTGACATAATTAACAATAGGGATGCAACGGTGCATATAGCCAAATGGGCCATAGAGCTCTTACCCTTTGAAATCATATATCGACCACGCCGAGCTATTAAGTCTCAGGTGCTGGCCGACTTCGTGTCTGAATGGACGAAAGCCGAACTCCCTCGAGAGTACGGCACCTACTTGCATCAGACCATGTACTTCGATGGTTCCAAAATGCTAACTGGCCTAGGGGTTGGCATCGTACTCACATCACCTACGGGGGACAACATTTGATATGTGCTGCAAATCATGTTTACGGATTCCAACAACGCGGCCGAATACGAAGCCCTCTTGCACGGACTTCGGATAGCAGTCTCCATGGGTGTCAAACTCCTGGATGTCCGAGGTGATTCCAACCTCGCCATCTCACAAGTCAACGGTGAATTCGATGCCAAGGACCCAAAGATGACAGCATACCGGAATG
The DNA here is from genome assembly GCA_011799875.1 of Thinopyrum elongatum. Classification (NCBI taxonomy): domain Eukaryota; kingdom Viridiplantae; phylum Streptophyta; class Magnoliopsida; order Poales; family Poaceae; genus Thinopyrum; species Thinopyrum elongatum. Next base: position 404,635,951 of record CM022298.1, on the reverse strand, counting down.
TCGTCCTAAAGATCTCGGCCAGGTTTGAGGCGCTGGAATTTCACCACATTCCCCGAGATAGCAACCAGGCAGCAGATATACTCGCCCGCATGGGCACAAAGCGGGATAAGGTCCTGGATAATACCTTCCTCGAACGGCTCTTCAAGCCATCCGTGGTCTGGGAAGATGACAAATGAACGTCGGCGTCAAGCGACATCGGGAAAAATGCCTCACCCGAAGAAGACGACGGACAGGATATAATGGGCGGCTCGACTATCCAAGAAATAGCTTCGGCGCATGAAGTCATTGCAGCATGGACTGAGCCGCTCCTCGCATACCTGCTCCATAAAGAGCTCCCCGATGATCAAACCGACACACGTCGGATCGTAAGGCAATCTAAAGCCTATAAAGTAAACGAATGAGAGCTCTACAAGATGAGCACTACGGGCGTCCTCCAACGATGCATATCTGAGGAGGAAGGCAGACTTCTACTTTAGGAAATACACTCCGGCATGAGCGGACATCACGCCGTTGCTCGGACCTTGGTCAGCAAGGCCTTCCGAGCTAGTTTCTACTGGCCGACCGCAGGCGCCGAAGCCTTGGCGTTGGTACAGCATTGCCCAGGCTGTCAAGTATTTGCCGAACAAAGCCACATGCCCCCTACGGTCCTCTGCACTATTCCCATCACATGGCCTTTTGCGGTCTGGGGGCTAGACATGGTTGGACCACTCAAGGGCAGATCAAACACAAACAAATACCTACTTGTCATGGTGGACAAATTCACCAAGTGGATCGAAGCAAAGCCGGTCACCTCGGCCGAAGCTGTCCAAGTAATTGGGTTTATCTCTGGGGCAGTACACCATTACAGTATCCCCCACAGTCTGATCATAGACAACAGGACAAACTTCACGGCCAAAGAAGTAAAAGCATGGTGCGCAAAAATGAGCATCAAGCTCGATTACGCGTTCGTATACCACCCGCAGTCTAACGGGCAAGTGGAGCGGGCCAATGGACTAATCCTTAGTGGCATCAAGCCAAGGCTAGTGCGCTCCCTTAAAAAAGCCGACTAGAAATGGGTGAGGAACTCGATTTTGTCCTATGGGGCTTGCATACCACACCGAACAAATCCACAGGATACACGCCGTTTTTTATGGTGTACGGCGCCGAGGCAGTACTCCCCTGTGACATCATACACGACGCACCTCGGGTACGCATGTATGAAGAGCTAGAGGCCGAGCTCCAATGGCAAGATGCCCTGGACGCCCTCGAAGAAGAGCGCAATGTCGCTCGGGCAAGATCAGCTATCTATCAACAGCAGGCCCGGCGCTACCACGGCAGAGAGGTCCATGCAAAGGACTTCAACGTCAGGGACCTCGTCATGAGGCTACATCTAGAGAAGCAAAAGCACAAACTTTCCCCTAGATGGGATGGGCCATTCATTATTGATCAAGTGCTAATCTGAGGAGCTTACCGAATTTGATATCCAGAGGACGATCGTCTAGAGCCCAACCCTTGGAACGCGGCGCTACTCTGACGTTTCTATGGCTAACCCCCCAAACACTACTTATGTATATAACTTGCTCCCTTTTTCTTCCCTTTTTATGTCTTTCTACACCTAGAAACATTTTCAAATGATCTTGAGGGATAATATAGCATGTTCTTTTCAAAACACGCGTCGTTCCACCTCTTATACACTACCGTCTTTCAAGCCAACATATGCATCGATTTGATTCAAGATTTGGCCAAGCTGGGTTGCCCGGCTCCTGTGCTTGCCCCTTGTGTTCTCGATATTTCGGCTAAGGGGCAAAGGGAGCACCGTTGTGATTGTTTCTCCCGCGTCAGCCGGCGCAGTACCTCAGACGGACAAAGCCAAAAGCTAGGGTTCTTAAAATACAAATCGGTCGGCCATTGCTACTTCTTGAGCTTGCGTTGATTTTTCCCTTGAAGAGGAGAGGGTGATACAGCAAAGTAGAGATAAGTATTACCCTCAGTTAAGAACCAAGGTATCAATCCAGTAGGAGGAACACACAAGTCTCCAATAGATGCACCTGCACAAACTAACTAACACTTGCACACAATGCGAAAAAGGGGTTGTCAATCCCTTCACGGTCACTAGCAAGAGTGAGATCTGATAGAGATAGGTATAAAAGATAAATAAAAGTGTAAAATAAAGTAAATATAAATAAATTGTAGCAAGGTATTTTTGAGTTTTTGATTTTATAGATCTGAAAATAATATGATAGAAAATAGACCCGGGGGCCATAGGTTTCACTAGAGGCTTCTCTCTTGAAAGAACACATACGATGGGTAAACAAATTACTATTGAGCAATTGATAGAAAAGCGCATAGCTATGACGATATCCAAGGCAATGATCATGAATATAGGCATCACGTCCGTGACAAGTAGACCGACTCCTGCCTGCATCTACTACTATTACTCCACACATCGACCGCTATCCAGCATGCATCTAGTGTATTAAGTTAACAAGAACGGAGTAATGCCTTAAGCAAGATGACATGATATAAAGGGATAGATCCAAGCAATATGGTAAAAAACATATTTTTATCCTTAATGGCAACAATACAAATATGTGCCTCGCTACCTGATGTCTACTACGCAACTTTATTCTTGTAGACTCGTGTTGGGCCTCCAAGCGCAGAGTTTTGTAGGACAGTAGCAATTTTCCCTCAAGTGGATGACCTAAGGTTTATCAATCCGTGGGAGGCGTAGGATGAAGATGGTCTCTCCCAAACAACCCTGCAACCAAATAACAAAAAGTCTCTTGTGTCCCCAACACACCCAATACAATGGCAAATTGTATAGGTGCACTAGTTCGGCGAAGAGATGGCGATAAAAGTGTAATATGGATGGTAGAAATATATTTTTATAATCTGAATAAATAAAAACAGCAAGGTAGCAAGTCATAAAATGGAGCACAAACGGTATTGCAATGCTTGAAAACAAGGCCTAGGGTCCGTACTTTCGCTAGTGCAATCTCTCAACAATGCTAATATAATTGGATCATATAACCATCCCTCAACGTGCGATGAAGAATCACTCCAAAGTTCTTATCTAGCGGAGAACATAAGAATAAATTGTTTGTAGGGTACAAAACCACCTCAAAGCTATTCTTTCCGATCGATCTATCAAGAGTTTGTACTAACATAACATCAAGTTATCCTTTCCGATCAATCTATCAAGAGTTCGTACTAAAATAACACCATATGATACACATCAACCAACTCTAATGTCACCTTGATACCCCAATGTCACCGCGAGTACCCGTGAGTTAATTATACGATATGCATCAAACAATTTCAGATTCATCATACTCAATCCAACACAAAGAACCTCAAAGAGTGCCCCAAGATTTCTACCGGAGAAACAAAGACAAGAATGTGCATCAACCCCTATGCATAGATTACCCCAATGTCACCTCGGGAATCCATGAGTTGAGTGCCAAAACATATATCAAGTGAATCAAAATAATACCCCATTGTCACCACAGGTATCCATATGCAAGACATATATCAAGTGCTCTCAAATCCATAAAAGTATTCAATCCGATAAAACAAAATCTCAAAGGGAAAACTCAATTCACAACAAGATAGAGAGGGGAAAACACCATATGATCCAACTATATTAACAAAGCCTGCGATACATCAATATTGTGAAATCTCAAGAACACGAGAGAGAGATTAAACACATAGCTACTGGTACAAACCCTCAGCCCCGAGGGTGGACTACTCCCTCCTCATCATGGTGGCCGCCGGGATGATGAAGATGGCCACCGGTGATGATTTCCCCCTCCGGCAGGGTGCCGAAACAGGGTCTAGATTGGATCTCGTGGATACAGAGGCCTTGCGGCGACAGAACTTCTGATCTAGGGCTACCCCAAGGGTTTTTGGAATATTTGACAATTTATAGGGCGAAGAGGCGGTGCAGGAGGCTACCGAGGTGCGCACAACCCACCGGGGCATGCCTGGGGGCCCAGGCGCGCCCTGGTGGGTTGTGCCCCCCTCGGGGCACCCCCCAAGTGCTGCTCTGGCCCATTAGATGTCTTCTGGTCCATAAAAATCCACAAAAAGTTTCGCGGTGTTTGGACTCCGTTTGATATTGATTTCCTGCGATGTAAAAAACAAGCAAAAAAACAGCAACTGGCACTGGGCACTGGGTCAATAGGTTAGTCCCAAAAAATGATATAAAGTTGCTATAAAATGATTGTAAAACATCCAAGAATGATAATATAACAACAAGAATACTTCATAAATTATAGATACGTTGGAGACGTATCACTACCCCTTCTGTCACCGGGTGAGGACACCGCAAGATTGAACCCAAAACAAATCACCTCTCCCATTGCAAGATAGATCAATCTAATTGGCCAAACCAAATCAATAGATCGGAGAGAAATACAAAGCTATCTTAATCATGCATAAAAGAGTTCAGAGAAGACTCAAATAATATTCATAGATAATCTGGTCATAATTCCACAATTCATCGGATCTCAACAAACACACCGCAAAAGAAGATTACAGCGAATAGATCTCCAAGAACATCAAGGAGAACATTGTATTGAAGATCAAAGAGAGAGAAGAAGCCATCTAGCTACTAGCTATGGACCCGTAGGTCTATGGTAAACTACTCACACATCATCGAAAGGGCAGCAAGGTTGGTGTAGAGGCCCTCTGTGATCGAATCCCCTTCCGGCAGAGTGCCGAAAAGGCCCCAAGATGGGATCACACAAGAACAGAAGCTTGTAGCAGTGGAAAAGTATTTTTGGTGCGCCCTCTAGTATACGGGGAATATTTGGGTATTTATGGAGCTGAGATTAGGGTTAGAGGGGGTCCCGAGGGGCCCACAAGCCTGGGGGCGCCCCCCTGGGGCGCGCCTCCAGGGCTTGTGGCCCTCTCGTGGCTCCTCTGGCCTCCTCCCAAAGCTTCGTGGTTGTCTTCTGGTCCAAGAAAAATCCTCAAAAAGTTTCATTTCGTTTGGACTCCGTTTGGTATTGATTTTCTGTAAAATACAAAAACAAGGGAAAACAGCAACTGGCACTGTGTGACGACCCCGGCTTAATCGTGCACTAATCATACACGCAAATGTGCACGATCAAACCTAAGGACTCACTTGAAGATATCACAACACAACTCTAAAACATAAATAAAGTCATACAAGCTTAATATTACAAGCCAGGGCCTCGAGGGCTCGAATACATAGCTCGATGGCATACAAGCGTCAGCGGAAGCATTAGATATCTGAGTACAGATATATTACAGAGAGAGAAATAGGCATTCACAGAGGCGGGGTAAAATAAAATACTACGATCGAAAGGCGTAGGCCTCCTGCCCTGGACCCTCCGATCCTACTCCTGGTCGTCAAACGGCTCCTCGTAGTAGTAGTACTCGCCAGGCGGGTAGTAGTACTGGTCATCGGCTGGGGCGTCTGGCTCAAGGGCTCCGTCGTCTGGTGGCATCAAATGGAATATGGGGAAAAAGAAAATAAAGCAAACGTGAGTACTCATCCGAAGTACTCAGCAAGCAAGGATCTACACTACATATGCATCATTTTCAAAGGGGGCTGTATATGTGGACTGGGCTGCAGAAATGCCAGAATAGAGGGGGAAGCCTAGTCCTATCGAAGACTAGCATCTTCAACAATCTTCGACAGTCTTGCAGCAATAGAAGAGATCAGATGAACATAATGTAAAGTAGTAGTAGTAGTATCATCAACCTCGACCTGAGATCCTTTCTCGACTCCCTGCGAGAAAGCAATCCCAGAGCCGTACTATCCAGTTCTCATCACATGTTCTAGTTGTACCGATCGGGATACAACTCCGAGTGTCCGTTACCGTAGGACAGGCTATCGATAGAAGTTTCTTCTCTGCAGGGGTGCACCAACTTACCCACCACGCTTGCGTAACTCTGGCCGGACACACTTTTCTGGGTCATGCCCGGCCTCGGCTAAGCAACACGCCGCAACCCGACCGAATACCTAACAGAGAGGTCAGCACGCCGGACTAAACCTATGCGCCCAGGGGTGTTGGGCCTTCGCCCCGGGAACTCCTGCACGTTGCGTACGCGGCTGAAAGCAGACCTAGCAACCCCTTATACAAGCGCGATTGCGTTCCCAGTCCAATTCAGCGCGCGCCGCTCAGTCGCTGACGTCCATTAAGCTCCGGCTGAAGTATACGACGCATAACGCCCATACTATGCCCACATGATGGTTAGTGCCATCGGGCCAGAGGCCCCTCGGATCAAATATCCAAACCATAGTGGATTAGGAGCACGCGGAAACGAGCAGAGACTCACGATCGATGTGACCCCGTTGCCCCGTCTCGAGGACTTGCGGCAAGGGCTAAGAATGCCCGGCCACGCCTCGTAGTTATCTCGCGGGCACCATCCAGGTCAACCCGACTCCACATCACTTCGCAATAAGCTCGCGCGGGTACCCCTCAGGGCAGACCCGTCTTTAGCATCATGGTTTAGTGCAATTCAACTCATCAACAGTACCTGTGTGTCTGACACCGAAGGGAACCCTGAGGAATCACCCTCGACGGAATTCCCGTTCGATGTTGTCATCAAGGTGAACGATAGAGGAATCACCCTCGAGGTCCACACTTGAGAGGTTGCGCGACGATGTTGTTATCGGGGGTGGTGTAGGAGGAATCACCCTCGCTTACCACGACCGAGTAACTAACCTACAAGGTTAACATCAGAAGTGCTGACGAGGTATCACCCTCGGCACTCGACGGTAACCCAGCAGTGTCGAGCAACATAGGGAGAAGTGATGTGCGGTGCCAGGGTCTAGTCTTCAATCCCGATGATCGGGTCTTCTGATATCCAGCAGGGCAGTCGGGATCAAGTGGGGGTCTCTGTCGTGTCTCTACCCAGCCTATACTCATCAGTCTAGGATAACCAGTAAGGTAACAAGGCAGGGTACAATAATCAGGCTATGCAGCAGATATAGGAAAACAGTAGCAGTAGCAGTTCTAATGCAAGCATAAGAGAGAAGAGAATAGGCGATATAGGCATGCTCAAAATGGGGGTGCTTGCCTGTTTGCTCTGGGGCAAGGACAAGGTCTTCAGTGGTACCGTCGGGGACGTAGTCGTACTCTTGTGCAGCGTCTGCCTCGGGAGCTACGTCAATGTCGGGGTCTACCGAGAGAGAAGAGGGGGAAGAAACAGGTAAACATAATGCAAACAAATGCAATACGGTGCGTGTGATGCTATGATGCAGTGCAGGGTTGCCTAGTTATGCATCTAAGTCATTTTAGTTATTTTTAGAATTAATCTGGGATTTAATATCCGACGTGTGTGCACTATTCATCTACCGGATTCGGGTCCGGAGTTACGAGTTCTTCTACGTAGGGGGTTCCGATGGAGAAACAGACGGCACGATCAGACTCGGCTCATCGTTCTGAGCAACTTTCATGTTTTAACTTTTTCGATCCGAGCTACGGTTTAAAAGTTATTAATTTTTAAAGTTTATTTGAATTTCTGGAATTTATTTATTTAATAAATTCAACATTATCCAAAATAGTGCCTGATGATGTCAGCATTGCGTGAGGATGACATAAGCATGCAACAGTGGCGCTGACTGGTCAAATATGACATGTGGGTCCAGTGGGACCCACATGTCAGCCTCTGTTAGTGCTAAACAGAGTTAATTTAAACTAATTAGCTACTTAAGCTACTGGACCCACCTATCATAGACTAATTAGGGTAATTAATTTATTTTATTTACAAAATCATTTTAGTTAATTATCTGAGCGGTGGGGCCCGCTTGTCAGTGGCCCTGGGTTAGCCACGTCAGCGGCGTTGACCAGGTCAACTGGTCAACGGGGCCAGTGGGGGCCACTGGCAGTGTCACTGGGGGGTGGCCCCGGACCTGCCAACTCAGCGCGGCCGGCGGCTGGTCGCCGGCGACCAAATCGCGCGGCGGCGTGCCCGGGACATGGCCGGAATCGCAGTTCCGACCACCGTTTGGCGTGCGGAATAGCGCATTCGAAAGAGGACTCAATGCCGCGTCGATCCCGGGCGATGGCGTGGCCGGAGATGGACCATGGCGTCGACGGCGAGCGACGACGCGGGCGCCGGAGTTCGGGCCTCGTCGGGTTCTAAACTACACAGCGCGGGGAGGAGTGCTAGGGGTCCTGCCAGACTCGCACGAGCCCCAGGAGCTCGATGCTGGGTCCGGACAAGCTCGACGGCGTCTGTGGCCGCGGCGGCGAAGTGCACAGCGGCGACGAGCTCACGGCATCGACGCCAGCTAGCTATAGGCTTCGACGGGCAGCGCAAGGCATCGGGGAGGGAGAAGGGAAGCTCACCGAGTGGTCACGAAAGACCCGTGGCAGTTTAGTAGCAGCAGAGAGGGTCGCGGCCGCCGGCGAGCTCCGGAGTCGAGGAAGAAAGGGGGCGATGGTGAGCAGCAGCTGCAGGGCCTCCACGCTATGATTCGACGGAGCAGGCGATGTGGTCGATCACGGCGCGTCTCCTAGACACGATGGCGAGGCGAGGCGGCGTCGCTGGCCACGAGAACGGCGACGAACGGCGGCGGATCCGTTCGGCCTCGCGTAGATCTGAGGGGAACGGGCGGAGCGAGCGAGGATGAGAGGGAGAGAGTGATGGAGGGGAACCAGGGGGAGTGAATGGCCTCGCCCTTATCCCCTCCGGCTGTCGGTGGCGTCGGCACTGTCGCCGTGTCGCCGCCCGGCTGGCGCGGGCGCGCCGACACGCACGAGGAGGGAGAAGGGGTGGGCTGCTGTTGGACTGGGCTGCACACTGTGCACTTAGGCCCAGCCAACAGTAGCGTTTTCCTTTTTCTTATTTCTCTTCTTCCTTTTCTTTTATTCTTTTTCTGTTTCAAAATGATTAGGCCACTTGTGCTCTTTTGTAAAATGTGGAAGTTGGCCCAAATATTGCAATGCAATATTATCTCTCACCAAAAAGTGGTTTGAGCAGATTTGGAGTTCATTTGTGTTTGAAATGATTTTAAATGGATTTGAATATTCTGTTTAGGTGATGTTTCATCAAGTTAGAGTCACTTATCTAACTCCAACTTTATTGATGATGATTTTACAAATGTTCCTGGATTATTTTCCATTTAATGAACATTTTCCCAACAGTGTTTGATCAACTTTATAATTCACTTTTGAATTTGAGTTGATTTTCAGATGTGAATTTGAATTGGATCATTAACCCATATGACTTGGCACTGCAAATGATCATGACTTGGCAGTTTTAACAGAGTGTCACAGAGCTTATTACAAGGGGGTGTTACAAGTTCTCCTCCTCTAAAAGAAATTCTCGTCCCGAGAATTTAGGAGGTAGAAGGAAAGAGTCCGGGATATTCTTCCTGAAGATGATCCTCGCGTTCCCAAGTGGCTTCATCTTCAGTGTGATTCAACCACTGCACTTTTAGGAACTTGGTCGTCTTCTGACGAGTACGACGCTCAGCTTCGTCGAGGATGCGGATCGGATGCTCCTTATAAGAAAGATCATCTTGTAGTTCGAGCATCTCATGATCCACTGCACGGTGCGGGGATTCCTTGAAGCACTTTCGGAGTTGCGACACGTGGAAGACATCATGAATATGGGAGAATTGCGGTGGCAACTCCAATTTATATGCCACTTGTCCACGTCTAGCCATGATGCGGAAAGGACCAATATAGCGAGGAGCTAGCTTGCCCTTGATTCCGAAACGACGTGTGCCCTTCATCGGAGTGACACGAAGATAAGCTTAATCACCAGGTTGATAGATCACACCCCATCGCTTGCGATCATAATTACTCTTCTGACGGTCCTGAGCCGCCTTGAGATTTTCCCGGACAATTCTGACTTGTTCTTCAGCATGTTGAATAATGTCTGGTCCAACAAGAGGTCGTTCCCCAGTTTCTGACCAATTCAGAGGGGTTCGACATTTACGACCATAAAGAACCTCAAAGGGGGCCATTTTCAAGCTGGCTTGGTAGCTGTTGTTATAAGAGAACTCGGCATACGGGAGAGATTCCTCCCATTTCTTACCGAAGGATATAACACAAGCTCGAAGCATATCTTCAAGCACTTGATTAACACGCTCAACTTGACCTTGGGATTGGGGATGATAAGCTGAACTCCAAGTAATATGAGTTCCCATTGCTTTCTGGAAACTTTCCCAGAAATGGCCAGTGAAAATGCTGCCACGGTCTGAACTGATTTCCTTGGGAATACCATGGAGTGAAACAATTCTGGAGATATATAGCTCTGCTAACTGACTAGCAATAATAGTCTCCTTAACTGACAGAAAGTGTGCAACCTTGGAGAGTTGATCGACGATGACAAGAATAGCATCGTGACCCTTCTAAGACTTGGGAAGACCAGTAATGAAGTCCATTTGCACTTTATCCCACTTCCATAGAGGAATAGGGAGCGGTTGCAGAATTCCAGCAGGTTTCTGATGTTCTGCCTTCACGCGACGACAAACGTCACACTCGGCAACATAACGAGCAATATCTTGCTTCATTCTAGACCACCAGTACCTTTGACGAAGATCTCGATACATCTTGGTACTACCCGGATGGATAGATAGCGGTGTATCATGGGCCTCCTTCATGACTTTGTCAGTCATCAGCTCGAAGCGAGGTACTACAATGCGGTCTCGGAAGTACAAGGTTCCATCTTCAGCAATCGAGAAATCCCTGTACTTTTGAAGGTGAAGCTCTTTCTTCATTAGGCCAATTTCGGCATCTTTAGCTTGCGCAATCTTGACAGCTTTCTCAAGATCTGGTTGTATCACAAGGTTATTAAGAGAACCTTGCGAGATGATACAAAGGTTCAGCTTGCGCAATTCTTCATATAGCTGGGGTTGAGCTTGCTTTACCATGAGGTTACTACAATATGACTTGCGGCTCAAGGCATCAGCCATCACATTAGCTTTGCCAGGAGTGTAGGAAATACCACAGTCATAATCGGTGATTGTTTCCAACCAACGCTGCTGACGAAGATTAAGTTCCGGTTGAGTGAATAAGTACTTCAAGCTCTGATGATCCGTGTAAATCTCACATCGATTACCAAGGAGGTAATGACGCCACTGCTTCAAAGCATAAATGACAGCAGCAAGTTCGAGGTCATGCACTGGGTAATTCTCTTCATGTGGACGCAGTTGTCGCGAAGCATAAGCAATTACTCTTCGCTCTTGCATTAGGACGCAACCTAGTCCTTGGCGAGGGGCATCGCAGAAGATCACAAAATCTTTGCGAGAGTCTAGAGGAGCAAGGACTGGAGCAGAAGTCAGCTTGTCTTTGAGGGTCTGGAAGCTTTCCTGACATTTGTCTGTCCACTCAAACTTAACGCCTTTGTGAAGCAGATTAGTCAGGGGCTTAGCAATCTTGGAGAAATTCTCGATGAAACGGCGGCAATAACTTGCAAGCCCGAGGAAACTTCTGACTTGCTTGACATTCTTCGGAGGGGTCCAGTCAAGAATAGCCTGAACTCGCTCCGGGTTAACTGTGATACCATCCTTGGAGATGACATGTCCAAGGTAGGTTACCTCAGAAAGCCAGAATTCACACTTAGAGTATTTGGCATATAATTGGTGCTCTCGAAGTCTCTCCAGAACAAGGCGAAGATGCTCAGCATGTTCTTCTTTGTTCTTCGAATAAACCAGAATATCATCCAGATATACCACGACGAATTTGTCGAGGTAATCCATGAATATGTAATTCATTAGGCGGGAGAATGTAGCTGGAGCGTTTGTTAAGCCAAACGACATGACTGTGTACTCGTAAGAGCCATAACGAGTAACGAATGCAGTCTTCGGAATATCCTCTTTGCGGACACGGATCTGGTGATAACCCAACCTCAAGTCGAGTTTAGAGAACACCGAAGATCCAGCGAGTTGGTCATATAAATCGTTGATCCGGGGAAGTGGATATTTATTCTGAATGGTTGCCTGGTTGATAGGACGATAATCTTGGACCAACCTATTCGTTCCATCTTTCTTCTTGACGAAAAGAGACGGTGCTCCCCAGGCAGAGGAACTAGGGCGAATGAAACCCTTCCTTAAGGATTTATCAATTTCTTCCTTAAGCTCGATGAGGTGGTGCGGCGGCATCTTGTAAGGACGCTTCGCAATAGGAGTGGTGCCAGGCTTCAAGTCGATGACGAACTCGACAGCCCTAGCAGGGGGTATTCCTGGAAGTTCTTCTGGAAAGACATCCGGGAAGTCACAGACCACTGGGATGTTCTCAATCCCATCAAGTGGAGAAGCATTCAACGCGTTCAAGGCATATATTTGAGCCTCATCGTTCTGGGTAAGGTGAGCTTGATAATTCACTATCTCGTTCGATGGGTGCAAGAGGTGTACAACTTTAGTGGCACAGTTGATTGAGGCGTAATGAGCCTTCAACCAGTCCATTCCCAAAATAAGATCAATCTTGGAAGATCTCAGGATTATGGGAAATGCCTGAAATTTCAACCGCTCGATCTCAATTGTGACTTCGCGGCTGAATAGGGTGGCTTGGCACTGGCCCGCAGGAGTGTTTACTGCTAACGGTTGGTGCATTGTTTCACATTTAATGTCATGCATGAGCGCAAAATGTTCTGACATGAATGAATGCGATGCTCCTGAATCAAATAAAACAGAAGCTGGTACTGAATTAACGAGAAGTGTACCCATCACAGTATCTGGTTGAACTGGAGCTTCAGACATGTTGACGTGGTAGTACTGCCCACGACCACAAGAAGGTCTGGCATTATAGTTGTGCTGTTGAGGAATACCACGGCCAATTCCATGGCCAGCAGAAGGGAGAGCCAGTTGATTCTGATTCTGAGAACAATCTCTAGCACGGTGACCTGGCTTGCCACACTTGAAGCATAGTCCGCCGTCAGGACGAGGTGCTGGAGTTGGCAGAGGCTGTCTCGGTGGTGGAGGTGGCAGGCATGGGGCAGCATAAGAGGGCCTATGTGCAGGAGCTGCTGAATGGAACATGCCTTGAGGGAACCAGATGCGTCGCTTCTGGGAAGACGAGCCCGAAGATGAGCCCGACTCACGGGTGCGTCTGGACGCTTCCTTGTGCTTCTTTAGTCCAATTTCAACCATAATAGCCTTATTCACCAAGGTGGCGAAATCAGGGTAATCTTGAACAAGAAGGGCTAACTGAATGTCATGGTGCAGTCCTTCACGAAACTTCTCCTATCTGCGTTCATCAGTAGGAATGTCCTCTTCAGCGTAGCGAGATAAGTCTAGAAACTCGCGCTGATAGACTTCCACAGTCTTGTTTCCTTGAACAAGGCTACGGAACTCAGCCTTCTTCCTAGCTATGACAGCTACAGGAATGTAGCGGGCTCGGAAAGCAATCTTGAACTCTGCCCAAGTGACGACAGTACCAGGCAGCAGAGTCTGTCGGTGAGTGGCCCACCATTGAGCTGCGGGACCCTTCAGAAGATAAGTCACAAAAGTGACATAGTTAATTTCGGCGACACCAGCAGACTCCATCTCATGAGAGATGTCACGCAGCCAGTCATCTGCATCTAGTGGGTTGACTGTATTGCGGAAAAACGATGGACTGAGCCTCATAAACTCTGGCAAGGTGATGGATGGTGGCTGCTGATTAGCATCAGGACGAGGGAATTGCTGCATAATTCCCGTCATAAACTGGCGGTTGAGTTCAAATTGTTGCATCATCGCTGCCATGTAATCAGGTGGTGGCGGCGGTGGCGGGTTGTTGTCAGCCATCCTGCTATTTCAACAGGGGTATTTCAGCAATAGCTTATGCAAGTGTTTAGCAATAAACAAGATGTAACTCGACGTTATTGAAAGAGTGCAATAGATGCTAAAAGTAGTCATTAAGACATACAGATCCATACACAGTCGGTTACAATCGGACAGCATAACGGCGCAAATTGAAAAAAACTAGAGACACACTAGGCGGCACGCAGGCACGCGGTAAGTAAGTACACAACGTGACATAGCAAAGGCTACATCAGCGTCGGAGAAAACCACTGAAACGGGGTAACTGCAAGTGCGGCCGACGAATGTTCATCGCGGCAGGATCCTGTGCTCCATGTGCACTCTGATGCAGAACCCGGTCTCGAACTGTAAGAAGAGGTCCACGTGCAGGCGTGTGACCTCCCACTGCAGACCAATCAATACCTGGCGGCATCTCGGTCCTGCGTGGGTAAAGAATATCCTCCAGATGGATCCCTGCACGAACAGCTGGTAGCAACTGTGTCATAGCCTCGTAGTTGCGTGCTCGAGTGGCGAACAACTCGACGGCAAGAACTCGAACAGTGCGATCCAGAGCCTAAGTGCACTGAATCAGAATCTGCGGGTCGTAGCGTCGAGACTCGTACGGGGCACAAATAGCTGTGTAAAATCCAGTAGCATCTCCAACAGGTGCAAACGGAATGTACCGAAACACAGTATCATCCAAGTTAGCATTGTGCTCTCCTCGGAGACGTGCGACAGCAGAGTAGGCGGCATCATGTACGGCCATCTCAATCGTCACGCCTATTCCGTGAAAAAGGTGTAGCTCAGTGTCTGAGTTGTTCTGCTGATCATAAATCCAAACTTCAGCATAATACTGCTCCTGGTTGAACTCGCGGTAAACCTCATAGACCATGTACTCGGGATACCAACGGTAACCCAGTCTACTCAGGAGGGCGATCAGAACAGCTGGAAATCCAGGGGCATCATGAGCCCAAGTGCGACGCACAAGCTGGGTCGTAGGCCGCGGTGGAAACAGTCGATCCATCTGAAACAGAGAAGTTTAGGGTTGTCATAAGACAATGAGAAGTATAACCGATCCCAAAAGGAAAGGTTAAACAAAACAATGGAAAGGAAAATGATTATCAGACTAATCAGATCAAAGCCAGGGAAATCGCACTGAATCCAGCTCTCCGGGTGGATAGAATTAACGAGATCCTAAATGTCGGTGTCAGTAAATTTTATTAAACCCGAATAGATGAGAGATTAGATTCCCAGAGTAAAGACGAGGAATAAAAGATCCAAATACCACCCAGTTGGCGACGTGGGCCCGTAAGCCACACAGCCAAGTTAGTAAAACAGTTTTTGACCACTAGACTCAGCTTCGGCCAAGGAATTGGATAGGGGGATTCCTAGAGGCAGTCGGCTCTGATACCAACCTGTGACGACCCCGGCTTAATCGTGTACTAATCATACACGCAAATGTGCATGATCAAACCTAAGGACTCACTTGAAGATATCACAACACAACTCTAAAACATAAATAAAGTCATACAAGCTTAATATTACAAGCCAGGGCCTCGAGGGCTCGAATACATAGCTCGATGGCATACAAGCGTCAGCGGAAGCATTAGATATCTAAGTACAGATATATTATAGAGAGAGAAATAGGCCTTCACAGAGGCGGGGGAAAATAAAATACTACGATCAAAAGGCGTAGGCCTCCTGCCCTGGACCCTCCGATCCTACTCCTGGTCGTCAAACGGCTCCTCGTAGTAGTAGTACTCGCCAGGCGGGTAGTAGTACTGGTCATCGGCTGGGGCGTCTGGCTCAAGGGCTCCGTCGTCTGGTGGCATCAAATGGAATATGGGGAAAAAGAAAATAAAGCAAACGTGAGTACTCATCCGAAGTACTCAGCAAGCAAGGATCTACACTACATATGCATCATTTTCAAAGGGGGCTGTATATGTGGACTGGGCTGCAGAAATGCCAGAATAGAGGGGGAAGCCTAGTCCTATCGAAGACTAGCATCTTCAACAATCTTCGACAGTCTTGCAGCAATAGAAGAGATCAGATGAACATAATGTAAAGTAGTAGTAGTAGTATCATCAACCTCGACCTGAGATCCTTTCTCGACTCCCTGCGAGAAAGCAATCCCAGAGCCGTACTATCCAGTTCTCATCACATGTTCTAGTTGTACCGATCGGGATACAACTCCGAGTGTCCGTTACCGTAGGACAGGCTATCGATAGAAGTTTCTTCCCTGCAGGGGTGCACCAACTTACCCACCACGCTTGCTTAACTCCGGCCGGACACACTTTTTTGGGTCATGCCCGGCCTCGGCTAAGCAACACACCGCAACCCGACCGAATACCTAACAGAGAGGTCAGCACGCCGGACTAAACCTATGCGCCCAGGGGTGTTGGGCCTTCGCCCCGGGAACTCCTGCACGTTGCGTACGCGGCTGAAAGCAGACCTAGCAACCCCTTATACAAGCGCGATTGCATTCCCAGTCCAATTCAGCGCGCGCCGCTCAGTCGCTGACGTCCATTAAGCGGCTGAAGTATACGATGCAGAACGCCCATACTATGCCCACGTGATGGTTAGTGCCATCGGGCCAGAGGCCCCTCGGATCAAATATCCAAACCGTAGTGGATTAGGAGCGCGCGGAAACGAGCAGAGACTCACGATCGATGTGACCCCGTCGCCCCGTCTCGAGGACTTGCGGCAAGGGCTAAGAATGCCCGGCCACGCCTCGTAGTTATCTCGCGGGCACCATCCAGGTCAACCCGACTCCACATCACTTCGCAATAAGCTCGCGCGGGTACCCCTCAGGGCAGACCCGTCTTTAGCATCATGGTTTAGTGCAATTCAACTCATCAACAGTACCTGTGTGTCTGACACCGAAGGGAACCCTGAGGAATCACCCTCGACGGAATTCCCGTTCGATGTTATCATCAAGGTGAACGATAGAGGAATCACCCTCGAGGTCCACACTTGAGAGGTTGCGCGACGATGTCGTTATCGGGGGTGGTGTAGGAGGAATCACCCTCGCTTACCACGACCGAGTAACTAACCTACAAGGTTAACATCAGAAGTGCTAACGAGGTATTACCCTCGGCACTCGACGGTAACCCAGCAGTGTCAAGCAACATAGGGAGAAGTGATGTGCGGTGCCAGGGTCTAGTCTTCAATCCCGATGATCGGGTCTTCTGATATCCAGCAGGGCAGTCGGGATCAAGTGGGGGTCTCTGTCGTGTCTCTACCCAGCCTATACTAATCAGTCTAGGATAACCAGTAAGGTAACAAGGCAGGGTACAATAATCAGGCTATGCAGCAGATATAGGAAAACAGTAGCAGTAGCAGTTCTAATGCAAGCATAAGAGAGAAGAGAATAGGCGATATAGGCATGCTCAAAATGGGGGTGCTTGCCTGTTTGCTCTGGGGCAAGGACAAGGTCTTCAGTGGTACCGTCGGGGACGTAGTCGTACTCCTGTGCGGCGTCTGCCTCGAGAGCTACGTCAACGTCGGGGTCTACCGAGAGAGAAGAGGGGGAAGAAACAGGTAAACATAATGCAAACAAATGCAATACGGTGCGTGTGATGCTATGATGCAGTGCAGGGTTGCCTAGTTATGCATCTAAGTCATTTTAGTTATTTTTAGAATTAATCTGGGATTTAATATCCGACGTGTGTGCACTATTCATCTGCTGGATTTGGGTCCGGAGTTATGAGTTCTTCTACGTAGGGGGTTCCGATGGAGAAACAGACGGCACGATCAGACTCGGCTCGTCGTTCTGAGCAACTTTCATGTTTTAACTTTTTCGATCCGAGCTACGGTTTAAAAGTTATTAATTTTTAAAGTTTATTTGAATTTCTGGAATTTATTTATTTAATAAACTCAACATTATCCAGAATAGTGCCTGATGATGTCAGCATTGCGTGAGGATGATGTCAGCATGCAACAGTGGCGCTGACTGGTCAAATATGACATGTGGGTCCAGTGGGACCCACATGTCAGCCTCTGTTAGTGCTAAACAGAGTTAATTTAAACTAATTAGCTACTTAAGCTACTGGACCCACCTGTCATAGACTAATTAGGGTAATTAATTTATTTTATTTACAAAATCATTTTAGTTAATTATCTGAGCGGTGGGGCCCGCTTGTCAGTGGCCCTGGGTCAGCCACGTCAGCGGCGTTGACCAGGTCAACTGGTCAACGGGGCCAGTGGGGGCCACTGGCAGTGTCACTGGGGGGTGGCCCCGGACCTGCCAACTTAGCGCGGCCGGCGGCTGGTCGCCGGCGACCAAATCGCGCGGCGGCGTGCCTGGGACGTGGCCGGAATCGCAGTTCCGACCATCGTTTGGCTTGCGGAATAGCGTGTTCGAAAGAGGACTCAATGCCGCGTCGATCCCGGGCGATGGCGTGGCCGGAGATGGACCATGGCGTCGACGGCGAGCGACAACGCGGGCGCCGGAGTTCGGGCCTCGTCGGGTTCTAAACTACACAGCGCGGAGAGGAGTGCTAGGGGTCCTGCCAGACTCGCACGAGCCCCAGGAGCTCGATGCTGGGTCCGGACGAGCTCGACGGCGTCTGTGGCCGCGGCGGCGAAGTGCACAGCGGCGACGAGCTCACGGCATCGACGCCAGCTAGCTATAGGCGTCGACGGGCAGCGCAAGGCATCGGGGAGGGAGAAGGGAAGCTCACCGAGTGGTCACGAAAGACCCGTGGCAGTTTAGTAGCAGCAGAGAGGGTCGCGGCCGCCGGTGAGCTCCGGAGTCGAGGAAGAAAGGGGGCGATGGCGAGCAGCAGCTGCAGGGCCTCCACGCTACGATTCGACGGAGCAGGCGATGTGGTCGATCACGGCGTGTCTCCTGGACACGATGGCGAGGCGAGGCGGCGTCGCTGGCCACGAGAACGGCGACGAACGGCGGCGGATCCGTTCGGCCTCGCGTGGATCTGAGGGGAACGGGCGGAGCGAGCGAGGATGAGAGGGAGAGAGTGATGGAGGGGAACCAGGGGGAGTGAATGGCCTCGCCCTTATCCCCTCCGGCTGTCGGTGGCGTCGGCACCGTCGCCGTGTCGCCGCCCGGCTGGCGCGGGCGCGCCGACACGCACGAGGAGGGAGAAGGGGTGGGCTGCTGTTGGACTAGGCTGCACACTGTGCACTTAGGCCCAGCCAACAGTAGCGTTTTCCTTTTTCTTATTTCTCTTCTTCCTTTTCTTTTATTCTTTTTCTGTTTCAAAATGATTAGGCCACTTGTGCTCTTTTGTAAAATGTGGAAGTTGGCCCAAATATTGCAATGCAATATTATCTCTCACCAAAAAGTGGTTTGAGCAGATTTGGAGTTCATTTGTGTTTGAAATGATTTTAAATGGATTTGAATATTCTGTTTAGGTGCTGTTTCATCAAGTTAGAGTCACTTATCTAACTCCAACTTTATTGATGATGATTTTACAAATGTTCCTGGATTATTTGCCATTTAATGAACATTTTCCCAACAGTGTTTGATCAACTTTATAATTCACTTTTGAATTTGAGTTGATTTTCAGATGTGAATTTGAATTGGATCATTAACCCATATGACTTGGCACTGCAAATGATCATGACTTGGCAGTTTTAACAGAGTGTAACAGAGCTTATTACAAGGGGGTGTTACACACTGGGCACTAGGTTAATAGGTTAGTCCCAAAAAATGATATAAAATAGCATATTAATGCATATAAAACATCCAACATGGATAATATAATAGCATGGAACAATAAAAAATTATAGATACGTTGGAGACGTATCAAGCATCCCCAAGCTTAATTGCTGCTCGTCCTCGAGTAGGTAAATGATAAAAACAGAATTTTTGATGTGGAATGCTACCTAACATGTTTATCAAGTAATCTTTCTTATTGTGGCATGAATATTCAGATCCATAAGATTCAAAACAAAAGTTTAATATTGACATAAAAACAATAATAATTCAAGCATACTAATAAAGAAATCATGTCTTCTCAAAATATCTTGGCTAAAGAAAGTTATTGATACGTCTCCAACGTATCTATAATTTTTGCTTGTTCCATGTTGTTGTATTATGATTCTTGGATGTTTTACAATCATTTTATAGCAACTTTATATCATTTTTTGGGACTAACCTATTAACATAGTGTCCAGTGCCAGTTGCTGTTTTTTTGCTTGTTTTTTACTTCGCTAAATATCAGTACCAAACGGAGTCCAAACGCAGTGAAACTTTTTGGAGAATTTTTTTGGACCAGAAGACACAACATGGGCCAAAGAAGTACCATAGGGGAGGCCCGAGGTGGGCACAACCCACCTGGGCGCGCCCAGGGGGGTTGTGCCCCCCTCGGTGGCCTCACGCACTGCCTCTTCGCAGTGTAAATCCCTAAATATTCCAAAAACCCTAGGGGAGTTGACGAAACACAATTCCAGCCGCCGCAAGTTCCAGAACCACGAGATCCAATCTAGACACCATCACAGAGGGGTTCATCATCCACATTGGTGCCTCTTCGATGATGCGTGAGTAGTTCATCATAGACCTACGGGTCCGTAGGCAGTAGCTAGATGGCTTCCTCTCTCTCTTTTGATTCTCAATACAATGGTCTCTTGGAGATCTATTTGATGTAACTCTTTTTTGCGGTGTGTTTGTTGGGATCTGATGAACTTTGAGTTTATGATCAGATCTATATCCATGAATATTATTTGAGTTTTCTTTGATCTCCTATATGCATGATTATTTATAGCCTCATATTTCTTCTTCGAATCTTTTGTTTAGTTAAGCCAACTAGATTGATTTTTCTTGCCATGGGAAGAGGTGCTTTGTGATGGGTTCGATCTTGCGGTGTTCTTTCCCAGTGACAGAAGGGGCAGCAAGACATGCATGTATCGTTGCTATTAAGGGTAACAAGATGGGGGCTATTCCTACATGAATAGATCTCGTCTACATCATGTCATCGTTCTTATTGCATTACTCCGTTTCTCCATGAACTTAATACACTAGATGCATGCTGGATAGCGGTCGATGTGTGGAGTAATAGTAGTAGATGCAGGCAGGAGTCGGTCTACTAATCTTGGATGTGATGCCTATATATTGATCATTGCCTTGGATATCGTCATAATTATTCGATCTTCTATCAATTGCCCAACAGTAATTTGTTTACCCACCGTGTGCTATTTTCTTGAGAGAAGCCACTAGTGAAATCTACAGCCCCGGGGTCTCTTCTCTATCATATTTGCTTTGAGATCTATTTTTATTCGCTTTTATTTTCAGACCTATTATTCCAAAAACCCAAAAATACCTTGCTGCACTTTTATATTACTTATTTTATTTCGTATTTTATCGAGAGCTGTTTATCCAATCTACCATAAATTTATCTATCTTTTTACCGTGGAGGGATTGACCACCCCTCTTACGCGTCGGGTTGCAAGTATTTGTTCTTTGTGTGGAGGTACCGTTTAGATAGTGTTGCTTGGTTCTCCTACTGGATTGATACCTTGGTTTCATAACTGAGGGAAATACCTACCGTAGTTGTGCTGCATCATCCCTTCCTCTTTGGGGAAATACCGACGTAGTTCAAGCGACATCAAAAGGAATTTCTGGCGCCGTTGCCGGGGAGACATCATCAACATCTATCAGGTTCCTAATCACAAATCTCATCTCCTTGCAATTTACATTATTTTCCATTTGCCTCTCGTTTTCATCTCCCTCACTTTAGAAAAATTTGCCGTTTTATTCACCCTCTTTTTCGTTCGCTTTTTCTCGTCAGATCTATCTTTTTGTGTGTGATCTTGTTTGCCACTTTGTCGTTATGGCTAAATCTTCCCCTATTGCGTGTACCCCCGAGAACGAGATTCTTAATTTTAAACAAAGGGGAGGGGAGAATCTAAAAGATGCTTGGTATAGGATTTGCAATGCTCAAATAGATCTGTTCGTAAGCAATCTACCATTGTTCTTCTTCGCGGTTTTTATGTGGGCATTACCACTTGGTATAGATTCGTCCTTGATACGATTACCGGTGGAAATTTCTTGATGTGTCCATCTTTGGATGCCTTTAATGCCAAGGGAGATCTAATAGGTGCACCACCTATCATTATTAATGAAACAATCTTAACTCTTGAGCATGTTATGCAAAGATAGATGCTATTGAAAAGAAGATGGTCACCTTAGAGAAAATTGAAAACTTAGATACAAAGGTGCAGAATCTTGCTAATAAATTTGGGTCAAAAGCGGGCGATGTTTTCAAATTACTAAGGGAAAAGGAAACCATAATTAACGAAAGAATTGGAGAGAGTCCTTCCCGGATTGATAAGTTGGAGGAAATTTTTAGTAATTTGAGCTTGGCTTTTGCTTGTGTTAAAAATAATGAAAAAACTCCCATAAAAATTGGCAAGATTGCTCAAATCACTAAGAACAAGGGTGCAACTTCTAATAATAACAAAGAAGATCTTAAGATGATTAGTATTCACCCCGACTTTGTTGAAGTTGTGAGAAACCCTACTTGCAAGAATGAATTTTTCAATCTCGTTCCCAGGAGTATTGTTATTGAAAATCTATATGCTAAATATTTGAAGAATATTGGTCGTGTGATTGAGGAATTGGAAACTAAAGATGACAATACTTGAATCTATGCTTTATGCCTCGCTAGGGGCGTAAAACGATAGCGCTTGTTGGGAGGCAACCCAATGAATAAAATTTATTTTTGCCTTTTTCTTTCTGTTCTTGAGTGTTTGCACAATTATGTTTCTATTATGATTGTGTTTTTTATGTTTTAATTAGTGTTTGTGCCAAGTAAAGCCTTTGGGATAGCTTTGGTGATAGTTGATTTGATCCTGTTGAAAAACAGAAACTTTTGCGTCCAGTAAAATAATTTTCTAGATTCACAGAAGTGACAAAAAATTCTTAATTTTTACACAAGATTCAAATACAAATTGTCTCCGTTGTCCTAATTTTTCAGAATTTTTGGAATTACAGAAGTATGAGTAAAATTCGAGTCTTTACAGACTGTTCTGTTTTTTATAGATTATGTTTTCTTTGCATTGTGTGCTTATTTTGATGAATCTATGAATTGTATCGGGGGTATAAGCCATGGAAAAGTTAGAATACAGTATATATAATGCAATAACAAAATTTGAATGGGTTTTCTACTGTACTTAAAGTAAAGATTGGTTTTCTTATACTAACGGATCTCACGATGGTTTTGTTAAGTTTTGTGTGATTGAAGTTTTCAAGTTTTGGGTGAGATCGCGATGGATGAAGGAATAAGGAGTGAAAAGAGCCTAAGCTTGGGGATGCCCCATGGCACCCCAAGTTAATATTCAAGGAGAACCAAGCAACTAAGCTTGGTGATGCCCCGGAACGCATCCCCTCTTTCTTCTAACGACCATCGGTATTTTACTTGGAGCTATATTTTTATTCATCACATATCATGAGTTTTTCTTGGAGCGTCTTGTATTATATGAGTCTTTGCTTGTTTTGCTTTTTAGTTTGTCACAAGTATCCTTGCTGGACACACCTATTTGAGAGAGCCAAAATTATGCTATGATTTGTTAGAATTGCTCTTCATGCTTCACTTCAATTTTTTTAGCTATGGAATTGCTCTAGTGCTTCACTTATATATTTTTGAGCACGGTGTGCTTTAATATTTTTGAAGAAATGCTCTCATGCTTCACGTAGATTAATTTGAGAGTTAATAAATTTTTGAAGAAATTCTCTCGTGCTTCGCTTATATTATTTTGAGAGACGAAAAATTTTATGCTCATGTTCTTCACTTAGATTTGTTTGAGCTTGTCAAAAGCAATTACAATATATGAAACTAGTCCCAAAGTGATAGATATTCAAGAGGGATATAATAAAAACTTTCATGAAGATCATTGGACAAAATAAACTTGATTCTTTGTAATAGTTTTGAGATATGATGATAGTGATATGTGAGTCATGTTGGTGAGTAATTATGCTTTAGTAAGAATATTGATGTTAAGGTTTGTGATTCCCTATGCAAGCACGAAAGTCAATAGTTATACAATGAAATTACATCCTACTTGCGGTGCATTATTCGGTGTTAGTTATGCTTAATGCTTGTTTATGTGATTTTTCGTTTCTTGGTTGGTTGCTTCTCAATCTTTTTGCTAGCCTCCACTTGTACTAAGTAGAAATACTACTTGTGCATCCAAATTCTGTAAACCCAGTTTTGCCACATGAGTCCACCATACCTACCTATATGCAGTATTTCCATGTCGTTCTAAGCAAATTTGTATGTGCCATCTCTAATTTTCAAAATTAATTTCCTTTTTGTGTGCTCGTACCGCTCATGAAGCGGCAGGGGGTGGCCAATATTTTACATGCTAGATGTGTTATTCTCAAGATAAGAGTTTATTCACTTGTCATTGCACGAGAGTGCGGCGGTAATAGGGATGCCCAGTCCCGAAATGAAAAAGAAATTTACTTTATGTTGTCAAATAATAAATTCCTTGGAAAGTGTTGGTATGGAAGGCACCCGTGGATACGGCTAGCCATGGATTGTGAAAGAATGGTGGAAAAAGGAATAAACTTTATTTTCTGTTTGGGAACCGCCTATGATATATCTAGCATGGAAAGTGTTGGGAATTACTCGGTCGTTTTCGTTGACAGAAAAAGTATGCCTCTCAAAAAAAATTATCTCTCAATTTAAGCTTTGAGCTCTGGCACCTCTACAAATCCCTACTTCCCTCTGCGAAGGGCCTATCTATTTACTTTATGCAATTTTTATTTTTATTTGAGTCTCCATCTTCTCTTATAAAGCACCAACTAAGGGGCACTATGATCGTACTTGAGCATTGGATATAGCTAATATGCGAGTGTGTTTCATGAATGGATCAATGATTGAGCATGATGGGCTAGGGATAACTTTCTTTAGTGTTGATATTTTGAAATACATGTTTGCTTGTTGATATGCTTGATTATTGAAATCTTCATGTCAAAACTAGATTATTGCTTTGAACCATATAGAACTCCAAATGCCCATGCTACAAAAGAAAAGAATATGAGATGAACATGTCAGGCAGCATTCCACATCAAAAATTCTATTTTTATCATTTACCTACTCGAGGACGAGTAGGAATTAAGCTTGGGTATGCTGATACGTCTCCAATGTATCTATAATTTTTTATTGTTCCATGCTGTTATATTATCATTCTTGGATGTTTTACATTCATTTTATAGCAACTTTATATCATTTTTTGGGACTAACCTATTGACATAGTGCCCAGTGCCAGTTGTTGTTTTTTTGCTTGTTTTTTACTTCGTAGAATATCAGTACCAAATGGAGTCCAAACACAGCGGAACTTTTTGGAGAATTTTTTTGGACCAGAAGACACAACATGGGCCAAAGAAGTACCAGAGGGGAGGCCCGAGGTGGGCACAACCCACCTGGACGCGCCGAGGAGCCCAGGCGCGACCAGGGGGGGTTGTGCCTCCCTTGGTGGCCTCCCGCACCGCCTCTTCGCCCTATAAATCCCTAAATATTCCAGAAACCCTAGGGGAGTCGACGAAACACAATTCCAGCTGCCGCAAGTTCCAAAACCATGAGATCCAATCTAGACACCATCATGGACGGGTTCATCATCCTCATTGGTGTCTCTCCGATGATGCATGAATAGTTCATCATAGACCTACGGGTCCATAGGCAGTAGCTAGATGGCTTCCTCTCTCTCTTTTGATTCTCAATATAATATTCTCTTGGAGATCTATTTGATGTAACTCTTTTTTGCGATGTGTTTGTTGGGATCCGATGAACTTTGATTTTATGATTAGATACATATCCATGAATATTATTTGAGTTTTCTTTGATCTCTTATATGCATGATTATTTGTAGCCTCATATTTCTTCTTCGAATCTTTGGTTTAGTTAGGCCAACTAGATCGATTTTTCTTGCCATGGGAAGAGGTGCTTTGTGATGGGTTCGATCTTGCGGTGTTCTTTCCCAGTGACAAAAGGGGCAGCAAGACACGCATGTATCGTTGCTATTATGGATAACAAGATGGGGGCTATTCCTACATGAATAGATCTCGTCTACATCATGTCATCGTTCTTATTGCATTACTCCATTTCTGCATGAACTTAATACACTAGATGCATGCTGGATAGCGGTCGATGTGTGGAGTAATAGTAGTAGATGCAGGCAGGAGTCGGTCTACTAATCTTGGACGTGATGCCTATATATTGATCATTGCCTTGGATATCATCATAATTATTCGATCTTCTATCGATTGCCCAACAGTAATTTGTTTACCCACTGTGTGTTATTTTCTTGAGAGAAGCCACTAGTGAAATCTACAGCCCTCGGGTCTATTCTCTATCAGATTTGCTTTGAGATCTATTTTTATTCGCTTTTATTTTCAGATCTATTATTCCAAAAACCCAAAAATACCTTGCTGCACTTTTTTTATTACTTATTTTATTTTGCATTTTATCGAGAGCTATTTATCCAATCTACCACAAATTTATCTATCTTTTTATCATGGAGGGATTGACAACCCCTCTTACGCGTCGGGTTGCAAGTATTTGTTCTTTGTGTGCAGGTACCATTTACATAGTGTTGCTTGGTTCTCCTACTGGATTGATACCTTGGTTTCATAACTGAGGGAAATACCTACTGTAGCTGTGCTGCATCATCCCTTCCTCTTTGGGGAAATACCGACGTAGTTCAAGCAACATCAGCTATCCCTACAAAATCATATAATCTTGTCATGCTCTATCTTCATCACACAAAGTATTTATCATGCACAACCCCGATGACAAGCCAAGAAATTGTTTCATACTTTTGACGTTCTAAAGCTTTTTCAACTTTCACGCAATACATGAGCGTGAGCCATGGATATAACACTATGGGTGGAATAGAATAAGATGGTGGAGGTTGACAAAAAGGAAAAATAAATTCTCACACCAACTAGGCAAATTAATAGGCTATGGAGATGCCCATCAATTGATATTGGTGCAAGTGAGTAGGGATTGCCATGCAACGGATGCACTAGAGCTATAAGTGTATGAAAGCACGAAAGAAAACTAAGTGGGTGTGCATCCAACTCGCTTGCTCACGAAGACCTAGGGCAATTTGAGGAAGCACATCATTGGAATATACAAGCCAAGTTCTATAATGAAAAATTCCCACTAGTAATATATGAAAGTGATAACATAGGAGACTCTCTATATGAAGAACATGGTGCTACGTTGAAGCACAAGTGTGGAAAAGGATAGTAACATTGTCCCTTCTCTCTTTTTCTCTCATTTTTTTTCTTTTCTTTTTTTCTTTTCTTTTTTTCTTTTCCTTTTTTTCTCTTTTTTCGTTTTGGGCTCTTTGGCCTCTTTTTTTATATTTTAAGTCCGGAGTCTCATCCCGACTTGTGGGGGAATCATAGTCTCCATCATCCTTTCCTCACATGGGACAATGCTCTAATAATGATGATCATCACACTTTTATTTACTTACAACTCAAGAATTGCAACTCGATACTAGAACAAAAATATGACTCTATATGAATGCCTACGGCGGTGTACCGGGATGTGCAATGATCTAGTGTGACATGTATAAAAAAAATATGAACGGTGGCCAAGCTACAAATACTATGCCAACTATATGATCATGCAAAGCAATATGACAATGATGGTGTGTGTCATAATAAACGGAACCGTGGAAGTTGCATGGCAATATATCTCGGAATGGCTATGAAAATGCCATAATAGGTAGGTATGGTGGCTGTTTTGAGGAAGGTATATGGTGGGTTTAATGCACCGGCGAAAGTTGCGCGGTACTAGAGAGGCTAGCAAAGATGGAAGGGTGAGAGTGCGTATAATCCATGGACTCAACATTAGTCATAAAGAACTCACATACTTATTACAAAAATTTATTAGCCCTCAAAACAAAGTACTAATACGCATGCTCCTAGGGGGGATAGATTGGTAGGAAAAGACCATCGCTCGTCCCCGACTGCCAGTCATAAGGAAGACAATCAAAAATAAATCATGCTCTAACTTCATCGCATAACGAGAGACCATACGTGCATGCTTCGGGAATCACAAACCTTAACACAAGTGTTTTTACTAATTCACAATCACCAACTAGCATGACTCTAATATCACCATCTTCATATCTCAAAACAAATGCAAGGAATCAAACTTCTCATATATTCAATGATCTTCATGAAAGTTTTTATTATATCCCTCTTGAATACCCATCATATTAGGACCAAATTCATAACCTAAGCAAATTGCCATACTATTTTTAGGACTCTCAAAATAATATAAGTGAAGCATGAGAGTTCATCAATTTATTTAAAATAAAACCACCGCCGTGCTCTAAAAAGATATAAGTGAAGCACTAGAGCAACTACCTAGCTCAAAAGATATAAGTGAAGCACATAGAGTATTCTAATAAATTCACGATTAATGTGTGTCCCTATCAAAAGGTGTGTACAGCAAGGATGATTGTGGAAAACTAAAAAGCAAAGACTCATATAATACAAGACGCTCCAAGCAAAACACATATCATGTGGTGAATAAAAATATAGCCTCAAGTAATTTTACCGATGGATTGAAGACAAAAGAGGGGATGCCATCCGGGGCATCCCCAAGCTTAGATGCTTGGTTGTCCTTGAATATTATCTTGGGGTGCCTTGGGCATCCCCAAGTTTAGGCTCTTGCCACCCCTTATTCCGTAGTCCATCAAAACTTTACCCAAAACTTGAAAACTTCACAACACAAAACTCAACAAAAAACTCGTGAGATCCGTTAGTATGATAAAACAAATCTCCACTTTTAGGTACTGCTGTGAACTCATTCCAATTTTATATTGGTGTTATATCTACTGTATTCTAATTTCCCCATGGTTCATACCCCCGATACCACCCATAGATTCATTAAAATAAGCAAACAACACATCAAAAACAGAATCCGTCAAAAACAAAATAGTCTGTAAAGACATGAATATTAGTCATACTTATATAACTCAAAAATTCTGAAAAAATAGGAAAACAGATGAAATTCATATATCAATCTTGTGTAAAAAATTCAGAGTTTTTCCATGCTCCAGTGAATTTTAACAATTCTGCTACTGAACGCAAAAGTTTCTGTTTTTCAGCAAAATCAAATCAACGATATACCAAAGCATCCCAAAGGTCTTGCTTGTCTCAAACACTAATTGAAACAATAAAACACAATTATTACAGAATTAATATTGCATAAACTCATAAAAACATAAAATAAAAATATTGGGTTGTCTCCCAACAAGCGCTTTTATTTAAAGCCTTTTAGCTAGGCGTTGATAATTTTAATGATGCTCACATGAAAGATAAAAAATTGAAGCACAAAGAGAGCATCATATAGCTTGTGAAAAATAAGTTTAAGTATAACATACTTCCTATGCATAAGCATTTTATAGGGAAAAGATTTATCAAGACAAGCAAAAACTAGCATATGCAAAGAAGAAGAAAGAAACAATAGCAATCTCAACATAACGAGAGGTAATTTGGTAACATAAAAATTTCTACAACCATATTTTCCTCTCTCATAATAATTACATGTAGGATCATAACCAAATTCAACAATATATCTATCACATAACATATTCTCTACATGATCCACAAGCATGCAAAGTTGACACTCTTCCAAAATAGTGGGATTATCATCAAATAAAGTCATGACCTCTCCAAGCCCACTTTTATCAAAAATTTCATAAGATTGATCATTCTCCAAATATGTGGGTTTATTTTTAGCTAAAGTTGACACTTTTCCAAACCCACTTTCAATATTATGGCAAACATATTCATCATGAGGCTTAAATAAATTTTCAAGATCATAAGAAGCATTATCACCCCAATCATGATAATTGCAATAAGTAGTGGACATAGCAAAATTAGCATCCCCAAGCTTGGGGTTTTGCACATCATTAACATAATTGACATTAATAAAATTTATAATAACATCATTGCAATCATGCTTTTCATTCAAGGAGCTATCGTGAATCACTTTATAAATTTCTTCTTTTAACACTTCATCGCAATTTTCAGATTCACGAGTTTCAAGCAAAACTTCATAAAAATAATCTAGTGCACTCAACTCACTAGCAATTGGTTCATAATAATTGGATCTTTTAAAAAGATTAGCAAGTGGATGAGGATCCATAAATTTTTTTGCTTTTTGATTTGGAATAAATATGCAATTATGTCAAGCGAACAAGCAAACAACCCAAGTAAGACATAAATGCAAACAGAAAAAAGCAAATAAAAAGGGCAAATATTTTTGTGTTTTTCTGAAAACGTTTTAGAAGTGGGGGAGAGGAAAACGAGAGGCAAATGGCAAATAATGTAAGTGCAAGAGATGAGAGTTTATGATAGGTACATGGTAGGCTTGATGTAAAACCTCCCCGGGAACGGCGCCGGAAATTCTTCCTGCTACTTCTTGAGCTTGCGTTGATTTTTTCCTTGAAGAGGAAAGGGTGATGCAGCAAAGTAGAGATAAGTATTTCCCTCAGTTAAGAACCAAGGTATCAATCCAGTAGGAGGAACACACAAGTCTCCAATAGATGCACCTGCACAAACTAACAAACACTTGCACACAACGCGAAAAAGGGGTTGTCAATCCCTTCATGGTCACTAGCAAGAGTGAGATCTGATAGAGATAGGTATAAAAGATAAGTAAAAGTGTAACATAAAGTGAATATAAATAAATTGCAGCAAGGTATTTTTGGGTTTTTTATTTTATAGATCTGAAAATAATATGATAGAAAATAGACCCGGGGGCCATAGGTTTCACTAGAGGCTTCTCTCTTGAAAGAACACATACGGTGGGTAAACAAATTACTATTGAGCAATTGATAGAAAAGTGCATAGCTATGACGATATCCAAGGCAATGATCATGAATATAGGCATCACGTCCGTGACAAGTAGACCGACTCTTGCCTGCATCTACTACTATTACTGCACACATCGACCGCTATCCAGCATGCATCTAGTGTATTAAGTTAACAAGAACGGAGTAACGCCTTAAGCAAGATGACATGATGTAGAGGGATAGATCCAAGCAATATGGTAAAACCCCCATCTTTTTATCCTTAATGGCAACAATACAAACACGTGCCTCTCTACCCCTTCTGTCACTGGGTGAGGACACCGCAAGATTGAACCCAAAACAAAGCACATCTCCTATTACAAGATAGATCAATCTAGTTGGCCAAACCAAATCAATAGATCAAAGAGAAATACAAAGCTATCTTAATCATGCATAAAAGAGTTCAGAGAAGTCTCAAATAATATTCATAGATAATCTTATCATAATTCCACAATTCATCGGATCTCAACAAACACACCGCAAAAGAAGATTACATCGAATAGATCTCCAAGAACATCAAGGGGAACATTGTATTGAAGATCAAAGAGAGAGAAGAAGCCATCTAGCTACTAGCTATGGACCCGTAGGTCTATGGTAAACTACTCACACATCATCGGAAGGGCAGCAAGTTTGGTGTAGAGGCCCTCCGTGATTGAATCCCCCTCCGGCAGAGTGCCGGAAAAGGCCCCAAGATGGGATCTCACGAGAATAGAAGCTTGCGGCGACGAGAAAGTATTTTTGGTGTGCCCTCTGATATACGGGGAATATTTGGGTATTTATGGAGCTGAGATTAGGGTTAGGGGGGCCCGAGGGGCCCGCAAGCCTGTGGCGCGCCTCAAGGGATTGTGGCCCTCTCGTGGCTCCTCTGGCCTCCTCCCGAAGCTTCGTGGCTATCTTCTGGTCCAAGAAAAATCCTCAAAAAGTTTCATTCCATTTGGACTCCGTTTGGTATTGATTTTCTGTAGAAGAAAAAAAACAAGGAAAAAACAACAACTGGCACTGGGCACTAGGTTAATAGGTTAGTCCCAAAAAATGATATAAAATAGCATATTAATGCATATAAAACATCCAAGATGGATAATATAATAGCATGGAACAATAAAAAATTATAGATACGTTGGAGATGTATCAGCCATGACATAGCGTTAATGTGGAATGGGTCTTTCAAACCCCGACCAGGGGCTTTAACCCCAAGGTCACCCATCTTCAGACCGTTGTGCTCGACACATTCACCCAAGGAAAGGAACTGTGGAAGAACTATTTTCCTCGGAAGATGTTTTTATGTTAAATAGTAATATAACATAACTTTCTGCCACCCTCTTTTCTTTCGAACCATATAGCCAGATTGCCTTGTCACCTGAAGCACTTGGTCTGCTTGCTCCGGCTAGTAATATGGGACACTCCCCGCCCATCAGCCGAGGAGGCGGAAGCCCATGGCTGGCTGACAGAGTTCGAACACGTGGTCTGAATATTAACCTAAAGTACTTTGATACATAAAGTCATAGAAAATTATTACACACGGTCTAGTCCATCTATTAAGGTGTCCAGAGCGCAATCGTTCTGCAAAAACCGAGCAACAGGCATAACACTCTCATACACGCGGCTAGTGGGTCTTCACCATCGCCCAAGCCTCCCACGCGTTTCCTGACAGGCGGACACTTTCCAAGCCTGAAAGCGGCGCCGAGCTTTTCTCAGCTGTTCGGCGAGGAGGACCATGTCTTCGGGCACCTGCACCACTTCGGGCAACAAAGCCTGGAAAACATCCTTCATAGATTTTCATGCACTCTCATGCACCACGGACAGATGATCCGCCATGTCTTCGGACACTGGACCTCGGGCGTCAGGAGGTAAACTGGACGAAGAAGCTGCCAAAGGAACAAAATCAAATAGCTAATCACCTCGGTCAAATTACCTGCCGAACAGATTCTTCAAAAATCACGACTTACCAAAAATCATGTCCTCGGTTCGATGATTCTTAGATTCAGCAGTAGCCAGTTGAGCTTTTAAGCTCTTAATCTCCTTGGCTTGTCGGGTGTTCTCAGCCCTGAGCGCATTGACGCCATCCACTCTTTGAGTAACCACATGTTGGTTTGCTTGACGCTGCGACTCTACATATATCAAATCCTCACGGGCCTGCTTAAGGTCTCTTTCAAGATGACCTAGGGCTTCCACTGCTACAAGGGATTATGGCGTCAGGGCTATCTCATTCTTCCCATAGCACTTGTCGGCATTATGGGACCGGGGGTACCCAGACCCGTCTGCCTGCGGCCCAGCACGCGGCCCCGTCGAGGGCCCAGTATGGCCCAGCTATAGGACTTCACGGACAAGACCCTTGCAAGGGCCCCCGCCTCGTGAGGCGAACGACATCAAGTCTTCCCAAGGAGCGGCCTCCCGAGGAGCAGATATATCTAGGCAAGCATACCGCCTCGCGAGGCGCACGATGACGTGAGCCATGATGACCAAGGCCAGGAGGGCGCCAGCGGGCGCAGGAGAGGACGGTTTCCTCTTTGGTGCTAAGGAGGCAAGGACGTACGCGGGTTCCCAAGGAATACCCCAAAGGTTTCCACTCCGGTGCAACACGACCAAGGCCGCTGGCTCGGCAGGACGGAGGACATCCCCGAGCCCACTGCTGCGTCATGACCAGAGGCTTTGTAGACGAAGACCACCTTTAGTCAGGATAGGGTGTACTCTTGTCCCCCTTCAAACTGGTCGTTGTGGTATCCCTTCCCACCTAAGCTATGAGGGAAGAGGACCAATGCCACTATAAATATAGGCTAGTATCCACCGTAGAGGAGGACCGGCTCCCTTGGCCATTGAGCTCTCTTGAGGCAGCTCATCCATTGTACTAGTTCATCCTCATCCTCCTCGCGAGGCAATCCACCACAAAGCAGGAGTAGGGTTTTACACCGCAAGGTGGCCCGAACCTGGGTAAACCACCGTGTCCACTTCTTCTTCCTGCTAGCGCGAACTCGTTGGAGTCAATCTGTAGGGTGGCGAGCAGAGAGCCATAGCTAGGCAAGATCCTTCGCACACACCCCAGAGTTTGAACCTTGTTTGGGTCCGTGGAGCCCCGATCCCGACATTTGGCGTGCCAGGTAGGGGCGTGTCGAAGTCCTTCCTTCCACTTTGCTCCGTCCCTATTTCGCCGCTCCCATGGCCGACGCCGGTTGAGTTCGCGCCGAGCGCCGGGCCGCTCAGACGGCGCCGGTGGGCCGCGGTGTCCTGCGTTGCTCCACTTCTCCCGCGGCCAACGCCGCCACCGACCCCGCTGCTCACGAGCAGTAGGACTCTTTGCTGCCGCCCTCCGTGCAGCTTGATGGCTGCACCGCCACGCCTTCCCTCACTCCCGCCATGACCTCGTCCTCCCATGCTCGTCGCGGGCCGGTGAACGCGCAGGCTACGCTACTCATGGCGCGCGAGCTGCTGCACTACTGTCCCGCCAATGAAGGCTACGATGCCTGGATGGGCCACACCACCGAGCTCGTCAACGCCGCCGGACAGGCCCCGGTGCCTTCCCACTTGCTTCGTCCCCCGCCATCTCGTGCGGGCGATGTCACACATGGCGTGCCCCCGCCTCCTCCTCTGCGCAACGCTAATGCCAAGCCGAGGCGCGACGCGCATCCACGTGACCCACCACGCGGAGCACTGGCGCCGGCCAGGGAAGAGGCCAGCTGCCAGGTCGTACAACAGCCACAGTACGACGCGCGTGCGCTTCCCGCACCGCCACATCAGCACCAAGACCGGGCCGCTCTGGAGGTCGCCACGCGTGGGCATCAGGACCGTGCCCCCCTTGTGCGGGCCACTCCTGTGAGCGCGGCGGGCTACCGTGCCTTCACTCCGGGGCTACGCCGTGTCGTCTGGCCGGTCAAGTTCAAGCTAGACCTGCCCCCGCGCTACCACGGCGTCCCCGATCCTGCGGAGTTCCTCCAGCTCTACTCGCTGAGCATCGAGGCGGCCAACGGCGACGACAAGGTCATGGTGAACTGGTTCCCCATGGCTCTCAAGGACGACGCACGTTCCTGGCTCATGCACCTCCCGGAGGGGTCGATCTCCTCTTGGGATGAGCTCCGCGAGCGTTTCATCGCCAACTTCCAAGGAACCCGTGACTGCGCCCTCACTGTCAACGACCTGCAGCACGTGAAGCAGCAGCAGGGTGAGACTCTCCGCAAGTATATTCAGCGCTTCACCCAAGTTTGCCTCAAGATCCCTAAGGCCGTGGACGAAGCCACCATCTCGGCGTTCACTGAGGGCGTCACGGACGTCAAGATGAGCGAGGAGCTCGCCATCCACGATGACTTGTGCATGGCACTGGAGATGTTCAACTTGGCGGACAGGTGCGCCAGGGCGGAAGAAGGCCGTCTCTCCCTCCTCAAGCACCCAGACATCGACCCTGAATACAAGAGGGCCAAAGCCAAGGAAGCAAAGCGCAAGGGCCCCACCGTGCTGGCAGCAGAGCCTGAGCTGAAGCGCGACCGTGATCGCGACGAGCCCCCCAAGGACGCTCACCCGTTCTGCGTCTTCCACAACATGCACACCCACAACACCGACGACTGCCAGGAGCTTAGGGCGCTCCGAGACGAGCGCCTGGGCCGCCGCCCCGAGCGTGGTGACCGTGGCCGCGGAGGAGGCCGTGGTGGAGGCCGCTGGGACAACCGCAGCCCCCATCAAATCTGGCGTGACCAGCCTCGCGAGGGTGGCTGGCGTGATCAGCCTCGTGACGGCCCTTGGTGCGATTAGCCTCGCGAGGCCCGTCCTCAGGGCAATGCTGGTCTCCCTCTGCTGCCGCCACCGCCAAGGAGGAACGACGACAACCATCAGGAAGATGGGGCTGGGGGCTACCAGGAGCCTCGTGCGATTGCCTGCATCCTTG
Organism: Thinopyrum elongatum; assembly: GCA_011799875.1. Taxonomy (NCBI): domain Eukaryota; kingdom Viridiplantae; phylum Streptophyta; class Magnoliopsida; order Poales; family Poaceae; genus Thinopyrum; species Thinopyrum elongatum. Next base: position 404,600,553 of record CM022298.1, on the reverse strand, counting down.
GCGGAGCTCAGGCGCCCGTCTTGAACCGCGTCTTGAAGCAGTTTCCTCGCGAAGTGAATGCAGCCCTCCCAAAGCTTGAGGCTGTGCATCCCCTTAGGTGGTCGCAGTACGCCATCACTTTTGACTCCAAGGATCACCTCAGGTGCGCGGCCACTACTGGCGCGCTCCCCATGTTGTGCACGCCTACCATCAGCAACGTTTTGGTCACCAAGACCCTCATCGACGGTGGCGCTGTCCTCAACGTGCTCTCTGTCGAGACCTTTGAGATGCTCCAAGTGCCCTATGATCAGCTCATGCCCACCAAGCCGTTCTTTGGGGTGACCGACGGCTCCACCACTCCCCTGGGGCAGGTGCGCCTTCCCGTCACCTTCGGCAAGCGCAACAACTACCACACCGAGCTCATTGACTTCGACGTGGCCCACATCGGCCACCCGTACAACGACATCCTGGGGTACCCGACGCTCGCCAAGTTCACGGCGGCTACTCATCATGGCTACAACGTCCTCAAGATGCCTAGGTGCAGCGGCATCATCACAGTCGCCTGTGATGAGAAGGACGCGGTTTGCTCCCTTGAGCATGCCTACTGCGCCGCGGTGGCCGAAAACTCCGACGGCGAGGGCGACATCATGCCTCCTGAGGCCACCCCCGCGAAGAAGAAGTAGCTCCTCCCCAAGAGTCGTCCAGAAGCCAAGACATCCATAGGCGACGCCTCAGGCTCCGCTCCTGTTGTCGGGGCGCCCCTTCCTTCTGCATAGGAAGGCGCGCTCGACGCCTCCCTCAGGACGGGCTCGGGGGCTTCCATCTGGAGAGCCTCTGACCTGACCAGTGCGACGAGGGAGGTGCTCGGGCACCACTTGGAGGCGTGCCTTGACGTGCGCCCCCACAAGCAAGGAACGAGGCGCGAGGTGCCAGGAGCACGAGAATTCATCACCAAGGCGGCCGAGGAGCTTCAGGAGGCGCAAGCCATGCGCGGCGAGCGCCGCCCCGCGTGCCCCACGAGTACAGCTGCCACCCCCGATGTGGGCGACGGGCTACGCGTCTGCGTCAACATCCCGGGCCTCAACAGGGCCGCTTCTCAGGACATCTTCTAGTCGTCCCACATCGGCCGGAGTGGGGGCTACCCCTGCAAGTACGTCTGCATGCCGTTTGGCCTGTTGAACATTGGTGCCTCGTATCAGCGCTTGGCGCAGCGCGCTATGGCGTCTCACGAGGCCCGACGCTCGGAGGTGGCATCTCAGGAGGCCTCAGACCCCCGCGAGCCTCCCGAGCCTCCGGGCCATCCGGCTCGTGAGGAGTGGATCCCCGCGACGCGCTTCACCGACTACCCCGACGCTTCTCCAACATCATTGCCAGGTGACTTTTTGGTTTGTTCAGGTGAGGGCGCCCCACGGGCTGCATTATCCTCAAGCTGCTAGGGCACGTCCCTGCGGCTGTATCGTTTTGCTCATGTATCAAAACTGGCTATGCCTTGATAAAAATTTCCTGATAATCGGACCTGCGTGCCCGGTGCTTCGTCACCATGGATGTCGTCGCGCCCTCACAATCCCGCCCTCGACCGCCTCATGATTAAGGGATGGCACGGCGTCTGAGCTCGGGTCCGTCCCTCAGCATTGTTAAATCCAAGCGACCGAGCTCTGTCTCGCGGGCCAACTCCCGTGCACGTCACCTCCCAGGGTCCTTGGTGCCTTGTCCTCATGTGATCTCATCGAGGGTAGGGGAGTAGGGGCGCGCGGCCTGGTTCATACAACCGTAGTCCAACGCTTCGCCGCTTCGGGAGCCGCGCGCCGGGTGTTCCTCCTTAGGGTGTTGCATGAGAAGTCTTGGCACGACGTCTGTGCTCGGGTCTGTCCCTGCAGCGTTGATAAACCCAAGTGATCGAGCTCTGTCTGGCGGTCCGGCCCCGTCCACGTCACCTCCTATGGGTCCTTGGTGTTCGGCCTTCTCATGCGATGACCTCCGGACGCTCGCCCGGCGCAAGTCGCCCCCATCATTTAGGTTTCATAAGCGCGCCCCGCGTCAAAATTCAGGCGCAACCCGCTTTGAGGTAGGCCTCATGAGACCCGCGCTGGCTCACGAGTGTCTAGATACACCTCCTCCAAGTTCTGCCATGCCAGCCATGCGTACAAACGAAACAGGGCTGTACACGCCCGGAGACTCTAGCACAGAGCTCCTTGCCCATGCCCAGTGGAAGCCCCATGCTCCGTGCTTGCGGATACGGTCGTGCTTCGACCATGCCCACAACCAGTGGAAGCCCCATGCTCCACGCTGGTGGATAAACAACTGAGGGCGCCCTACGGGCAGCATCAACCTCAGGATCGCAGCTCGACTCTCCAGCAGCACCTCTCGCAACCTCCCCCCTAAGCCTCACGCGAGCGGGGGCTGGACACGGTGCCTGTGCTCTTGCACACATCACCCCACCAAGGTCCTTGGTGTCTGGTCTCCTCGCATAACCCCCAGGTGCAGGCTGACGAGGGGGAGGTAGGAAGAATCTCGGGTTAACCTCGCCGTTGCCCACATTTCCTTCGTGCGGGCTGCTTGAGAGTCAAGGGGGACCCCTGAGCATCGCGACTCAGAGGCCTCACTAATCACGTAGCCCCTCGCCCTTTGGCTTTGCCTAGGCATCACGACCTGACATTCCAATGGCGGCCGAGGTATGCGCGGGGCTGGGCCCTGCCGACGCAAAGCACAAAGGCAAGCGGGAAGGAAATCAAGCACGAAAAGGAAATCATGGAGTTCAAACAATTATTACAGGCACCAAATGTATCACAAGTTTAAAACAAAGTCTTACGCCTCCACGAGGCACAATCAGTCATTGCAGGATAAAACTCTAGGGGGAGGAACCATCGCCGCCATTGCCGTCGCCACCGCCGCTCACCTCAGCCGCGGTAGGCCCGTCTTCAACATCGCCATCGTCGCCATCGCCGTCACCACCGCCGTCCGCCTCGGCCGCGGCAGATCCGCTGTCGACATAGGTGAACTTCCCGAGCAGTGCGGTCACGTGGTCCTCCACGGCCTCCGCCGTGGCGGCACGGAACTCGCGAGAAACAGGGCCTATCACCACGCCGAAGTTGAAGCTGGCATCACGGAGGTAGAGGTGGCTGAAGACGCGTGTCGCCGCCACGGAGAAGAGGTCGCGACACTCTCCCTCCAGGATGGCATCCATCTTGGCGCTGGCGCCCTCGAGCTCCATGGTAAGCTTGGAGGAGAGCTCCGCATAACCGGCCTCGGGGGCCGCGAGCGGACCCTCGAAGCCTCCCCTGCAGATAGACTTTAGCGCTTGGCGAGCCCTGAGCTCGAGAGAAGAAAAGGCGTCGAGGTCCGTCACCTCCCTCGCATCGGCATCAGCAAGGATCTTCTTCTCGCGGGCGTCCAGCCGAGCCGTCACCTCGGAGACATGCTCGGCATGGGACGCTTGGGCCTCGGCCACCTCCTTCTGCAGCTTATCCAGATTCTCACGCTCCGCAGCCTGCTCTACGACCACCTTCGACAGCGCGGAGTCACGGTCTGCAAGCTTCACCTCGCGAGCCTTGAGGTCGTCCTCCCGCTGCTGAAGCTGCTGGATGCGCATGGCCTGTTCCTCCTGCAGCGCCTTCAAACTGGCCTCCGCTTCGCTGCAATGCCTCACGGCTATCGCTGCCTCTGCCAACGCATCGTCGCGGGCCGCCCTGGCCTCGGCGGCTTCCTTCTTGCTTTCCGCAGTGGAGGCCGCGGCCTAGCTCCAGGCCTCCTTGGTCGCCATGTCGACCTGGAGCCATGCCGAGGCGAGCCCCAGGTGCTCCGTGGCGAGGCGCTGATCAGCATCTCGGAGGTCCGCCTCGAACCGGCCGAGCGCAGCGTAAGCGTCGGCCAAGGCTCCGTCCCTGATCTGGGCGCCGCAGCTCGCGAGCACGAGGGTCTGACGAGGAAGCAACGCTGGCACGTCGGTTGGCGCCGTGGCCAATGAAGCCGTGGTACGAACAACTCCGGGTGCCAGGGCCTCCGGGCTCTTCTCAGCGTCGCCCGACTCGGGTGACACGACAGGAGCAACCGACACCACGGCCTGCTGAACCACAGGGGCCGGCTCCGCTTGAGGCTGCGCCGCCGCGCTCCCTGCGTCGGGTTCTGCCAGGGGAGGATGGGGCATCGCCCCCTCCCCCAGGGCTGGGGCTGCTGCGACCGCGACAGGGAGCACTGCTTGGTGAGATCCCGCGTCCTTGATGGCCGGCTCTCTGGGCGGCGATGGCGAAGCACCAGGAGGGGGCAGCACGCCCGTGTGCCCTGACGCGTTGTTACCCGCGCGCCCGATGGTCGCGCCCGGTCGGTGTTGCGCGCCCTCGCCGCCGAGGTCGTGACCAGGCGCTGAGGCCGCCCACAGGACGATGGGTACCTTCGCCCCGGCGGCCGGCTTCCTCTTCTTCTTCTCCACGTCATCGCCCCTATTCAGTGTGATGAGGGACAGCATGAGCGTGCAGATTATGAATGCATGGTCGAAAGGTAAGGAAAGGATACTCACTCGTCTGGCGCAGCCCACTTCATTTTCTTCTCCTCTTCAGAGGCCGACGCGCCCGCCTTCTTCTTCGACGCGGCCTCGGTTCCGGCGCGGGGGCTGACGAAGTGGCTCCCGACAGGCCCCGTCGCGGCGTCCCTGGCTGGAGAAGCGTGAGGGCTCCCCCGAGGGGTCTTGACCAGGGAAACCGTGGCCGCCTCGGTGGAGGCCGTCGCGACCATCGGCGGCACACCTTGTGGGGACGAACCCGCCTCCTCGGCCACCCCGACAGGGCACAGAGGGCCCTCTGGAGGAAGGACTGCCGCCCCCTCGCCTGGGACCACCTGGCCGGACACTCGCGCGGACGGAGGCGTGGACTCAGCCCTCCTAGGCGTCCGGGTGAGGCGCAGGGGATCTGCGGCCGGGGGCTCGTCTGCCTCAGCATCATCATCTTCGAGGCCGAGGAGGAGCTCTCGCCGCGACAATGGGGACGCCTCCTCAAGGTCGTCCTCCTCCGTCTCCTCCGAGTCCTCGTCATTTCCACTGTTACCGAAGGACAGCACCACAAGCGATTCAGGGTTGTCGCGCAGGTCAAGCCCTCAAACGTCGAAGGCAGGCATGACCTCAAGCAGCTCGTCCTTGTCGTCCCGGCTGTACAACGGGGCGGTAGCCTCAGGAATGTTCCCGGGAAGACAGCCGAGCAAGGTGGACAAGGCCATGTCCATCTCCCCGCCCATCAAGCCAGCAACGCGCAGCCTCACCAAGTCTCATGCGCCCTCGTACGCCCACAAAGGCTTCGAGCGCGATTGGAGCGGCGCGAGGCGTTGCGCCAAGAACTCCTTCACGATCATCGCCCCCGTCAGCAGCTTGGCCTCCATGTCTGAGGCTATCTTCTCCAGGACAGGTTTCGCTTGTGGGTCAGTGAGCTTCGCGGAACCCCACTCAGGGATCCGCTCGGGCAGTTCCGTCGGAAGCTCCAGGTGTGGGTTAGTGCCGCGGGCGTCCAGGTAGACCCAGCGCCGCCGAAAGGCCTCCACCTTCTTCCCGGCCTTCAGGAGCGTGTTCCCGCTGTGCACATCAATGAAGGAGACGCACCCGGATAGCTGGGCCGCGATGGTGAACCGCAAGTTGAAGAAATGGCGGAAGAGTGCCACCGAGGGCCTCACCCCCACGAAAGCCTCGCAGTAGAAGGCGAAGACGGACAAGAGGAGAATGGAGTTGGGCTGAAGGTGAAGGGCATGAATTTTGTAGTGCCCAAGGATAGCAAAGAAGAAGTCGGAGAAGGGCGGAACCAGCCCGGCGAAGACGCCGTGGAGGAAGAAGGGGTAGGATGTCTTCGGCCGGTCGCTCGGCGTGGTGGAGCCAGGCCATATTTGGGTCTTGCCCCACTCATTGCTGTCGTCGGCTGTCAGCGGGAGCACCAGATTGAGGTCCTCTTTCTTGGGGATGGAGGAGGCTGAGAGCGCCAGTGCAGGAGATGGAGAGCTCGCGACCGAGGCTACGGGCTTCGATTTCCCGGCGGGCGCCATCCGAGGGACCTCCGGCACCGAAGGAGGAAAGGGAGAGGTGGCGCTGTGACTGGATCTGGGGGAGCTTCTTGCTGGAGAAGGGGATCAGGAGCAAGATGAGGAGGAGCAATGATGGCCCCACGGCGTGCGCCAGGCTTTTGTCAGTTTGGGCAGTTGCCGAGGCGATGTGGGGAAGTGGGGGCATCCGCGCCCGTCGTGCGCCACGTGTCAAGCCTGGCCCGCACGCGTTTAGGGCCTGCGTCGCTTCGCCCTCCCTTCGTTGTCTTTGCCTCGCAGCCAGGCCCGGCGCGCCGTGGGCCCATGGTCTACTGTCGGCGTTCTGGGACCGGCGGTACCCAGACCCGTTTGCCTGCGGCCCAGCGCGCGGCCCCATCGAGGGCCCAGCATGGCCCAGCTACAGGACTTCACTGACAAGACCCTCGCAAGGCGAACAACATCAAGTCCTCCCGAGGAGCGGCCTCCCGAGGCTGCCTCCCGAGGAGCGAATATCTCTAGGCAAGCGTCCCGCCTCGCGAGGCGCGCGGTGACGTGAGCCATGACGATCAAGGCCAGGAGGGCGCCAGCGGGGGCAGGAGAGGACGGTTTCCTCTTTGGTGCTAAGGAGGTAAGGATGTACACGGGTTCCCAAGGAATCCCCCAAAGGTTTCCATTCCGGTACAACACGACCAAGGCCGCTGGCTCGGCAGGACGGAGGTCATCCCCGAGCCCACTGCTGCGTCATGACCAGAGGCTTTGCTGACGAAGACCACCTTTAGTCAGGATAGGGTGTACTCTTGCCCCCTTCAAACTGGCCGTTGTGGTATCCCTTCCCGCCTAAGCTATGAGGGAAGAGGACCAAGGCCACTATAAATATAGGCTAGTCTCCACCGTAGAGGGGGACCGGATCCCTTGGCCATTGAGCTCTCTCGAGGCAGCTCATCCACTGTACTAGTTCATCCTCATCCTCCTCGCGAGGCAATCCACCACAAAGCAGGAGTAGGGTTTTACACCGTAAGGTGGCCCGAACCTGGGTAAACCATCGTGTCCACTTCTTCTTCCCGCTAGCGCGAACTCGTCGGAGTCAATCCGTAGGGTGGCGAGCAGAGAGCAATAGCTAGGCAAGATCCTTCGCACATGCCCCAGAGTTCGAACCTTGTTTGGGTCCGCGGAGCCCCAATCCCAACAGCACTGATTAACGCCAGAAAAAGCACTTACCGTGCGCCTCTCTGGTGAATTTCTTCACCTGCTCTACCTCGGTCAAGGCAGCATCCAGCTTCCTCTTTGTTTGGGCCAGCGCTTCCGTCAGTTGATCATTCTTCAACCAAGCCTCCTGTCAAAGGCGGCAGGAACCGGTTAGTATTCAAGCCTTGGTACGGCCCCAGTGTCCCATACCAAGCCTTAGGGGCTATTATCGTAATTGGTAGTGTCATTTGTCTTCAAACAAATAAGGAAATACGTGAAATCCTGAAGCAACAAGAACTCGGGTGAATCCTTACCCGCAAATCCCGTGACAAGACGTCCAGCGACTGATCAAAGGCACGTCGGGTCGCCCCAAGGTATGCATCTACCGTGCTGAGGGCATTGAACTCCTGATCCAAGAAGGCCGAATTCCTCAGAGAAGCTTTCCGTCGATGATAATTCGCGGCACATTGGATCTCGGACGGAGTGGCCGAGATGGTCGCCGAGTCCTCGGGCTGAGAGACCTCGGGGGCAAATCCCAGCGGAAGTACGTGCTTCCGTCTTCCTGTGCAGAGCCGTTGTTCCCTCGGCCCTCACACTTGTTGCCACGAAGGAAGGCGAGGGCTGCCCGCGAATGATCGAAGAAGTTAAAGTCTGAAGTACCTTTACACTAGCAGCGCTCAAAGAATTACCTGGTAATTGAGGGGGCACTTTCACCCACCCTTGTGACCTCGGCTTGCGCTTCTTGCGCCTCCCACGGGGGCCTTTCTTGTGGAGCCGTTTCTCTGCGTGGGTGTTTTGAACGCCACCCCTTTGGAGGAGAAGTCAGACGACTAGGGGCTGGAGGACGAGAAGCTCGCTTTCAATTAGAGTAAGGGGGCGTTACAGATGAAGTTGGCCTTGTCCCCGGTGCGTCAGGGGTAATGGCCACCCTTGAGCTATCAAGGCTCTCGAGGAAAAACTTTCTCCCTTCATAAATAAGGCCACGGAGTAGGTGCCTGGCACGTCAGAGAGGAGGAGGAGTCGACCCGTCGGCGCAGTCAACCGGTCGCCGGAGTAGATGCACCGCTTATCTCGTCGTCGAAGTGGATCCGCGCCGGAGGGAAAGCTCGAGAGGGGGGAAATGGTGGCGGGAGTTTTGCCGCGGCGGTGACCCTCGATATATAGGGCGACCGAATCGGCGGGCGGTGACTCGAGTTCGTCTCGCTGCTTTTTCGGAGATGCGCCATCGCTCCCGCCATCTCCCTCCCCTGCGCGGCGCGGCGCGACGTTCCCCTCCCCTGCATAGCTCGAGCCTGGCTCGCTGAAAACGGCCGTTCCTAACGGGCCAGGCTGAGGGGTGCTTTGAGCTTCGTGCTATGCGGGTCAAATAGTAAAAACAGACATCCAAACAGTCCATTTTCATCCCGCGCGGACCTGGCTGGGCCTAGTGCAGGCTGCCAAAGGCGTCCCAAGTGTGAAGCTCAAGTGCCCCGGGACGTCTGAAGTCCGCACAGCCCAAATCGGATGCCCGACACTATTACATCATCCCAATCCTCCAAATGCCACCCATGGCCACCTCCGCGTCCGTGCTCACCCTTCCCCGCCTCTCCATCTCGCCAACAATGCAAGCGCGGGCGTCGCCAACGCCGAGGATGATGAGGAGGACCAGGCCCCTGCGCGCCGCGTGCGCCTACACGCTCCAGGAGGGCCAGTCCCGCCGCTCCCACTGCCTGCCCTGCGGCCTCGACCTCGAGGTCATAGCCCAGCAACCGCCTACTCCGGCCCCGACCCCGGGAAGGAGCGAGCGGCCGCCGCTGGTGTTCGTGCACGGGAGCTTCCACGCGGCCTGGTGCTGGGCGGAGCGCTGGCTGCCCTTCTTCTCGCGCGCCGGATTCCCCTGCTTCGCCCTCAGCCTCCGCGCACAGGTAGTTAGTCAGGCATGCATGTGGGCTTCTTGTTGAATTGCCCCGGTGCTGGTGGGGCTAACGTTAGTGAGCCTGCGCATTCCAGAAACAGAAAATGCGACAAGTTTTCGGAAAAGCAAATGTGGCTGGAGATGAATTCAGATAATTTGATGATGTTCCGCAAAAAAAAAAGAGACAATTTGATGATGAATGCTATTGCATAGCCAATTAAAATGCTCTATAACCTACGCAACATAGTGTGTTTAGGTTGTCAAACAGTGGTGATGATTTTATGAAGTGAACTTGCAGCAATTGTGAGCATTTTTACAAGACATATATAATGTAGTATTTCTTACCGAGTTGTCACACTTTAATTGACTTATGATCTCTTGCAGGGTGAAAGCAGCATTCCATCTGACACAGTGGCTGGCACGCTTGAGGTAGTTTGGCAAAACTGAGGTGCATTCAGAGTAATTTATGTTATTCTGCGACCCTGTATGTGTAGCATAAATCATCCACAAAGTTGCAAGTAATGCAGCACTTCCTGCAACTAACAGCATTGCTCACTGTAACACTTCAGCAATGGTTGTATCATACTGCATTTCTTTATTATCTCACAAGAGTCAGCCCAGTGTGTGATTGACTTGCAGTAGACACATACTGGCGATATTGCTGATTTCATCCGAAAGGAGGTTCCTGTCCCACCCATACTAATTGGACATTCATTTGGAGGCTTGATTGTGCAGCAATATATATCATGCCTAGAAGGTATGCTCTCACCAATGCTAAGCTCTTGCATTATGGATGTTACTCTGGAGCTTCCTTGCCATGCTCGGCATGTTTGTACTTCTTCCCAACCTCGTGTTAACAAATAAATCTGATGCTTGGAAAGGAATTGACCAAGTGAACGACTATCTTCTTTGCTAACATTCGTAGAATTGTTAACTGCATAGAGATGCACTTTCGACCAAGGTTCAAGGTTATAAGTCTCTGCATACTGGGTAGTATGGTTTTCTTACCAGCAATATTGGACCATAGACTGTACCATATTATCACAATATTATGGTGTTTTATTTGTAAGGATAACCAATAGACATATTATAAGACAATACCTAAAGTAGATTATCCAACCCAATTATGTATACAAATGGAGTAACTTCCTAATATATTATGTGATTACTGATGCTGAAAGTAATAATTAGTTCAAAAGCATACACATGGGAAGACTGCATAAACTGGCAACTATAGTGCACCATCGAGTGCACCATTGAGCATCTGTGCTACTAGAAGCTCATTCGGCTTTGAACATCAATTTATGCATGCATGCATCCCACTGCTTCATGCAGCCAGATAACGTGCTGAGGTAGGACAAAAGGAGTAATAGACTTCAAAAGTTTAACATTGCCACATACAAAGATGAACTCGTTTACAAGCTTTTTCTGCAGAACCAAAGACGATGGCCCATTGACGAAAAAGGGTTTCCCCCCGCTTTATATTATAAAGCAACCAACACCGACTACATCCGAGAATCGATACAAACACACACCACCGCCGCACACGACACACACACCCAAGACAAGATACAAAGGTGCCGGGCACCGACACACCACCCCACCTACACCAAGCAAACTACGGAGACCGCTTGGCGCCGACGGAGACCTCCACCGTGAGAAACCACAGCGGAGCGGTGAGACAGACCCCAACGAAGCCCGGCCTCCAGAACGGTGCCTCCTAGAAGGGTATGACCATCGAAGCCGCCACCGTCCGATCCTGAAGATCAGGTTTTCACCCGGAGCAAGACGACCGGAGCGAGAGCGCCGCGACGGAGCCTTCAGGAAGGGGTACGACGTCAGCCGTCGCCACCGTCGGCCAGTACAAGGACTGGGCAAGTGGTCTACCCCGGCGCTCACACCCCACCGTCACATCCAAGCTCCGTCAACCACCCGCCACCACGCCACCCGTGTAGCCATGGTTGCTCGCCCGCACCTGAGACGCACGCTCGGCCCACAAACGCCACGCCTCCCACCATCAAGGCCGCCGCCCTACAATCCAACATCCCCACGACCCACCAAGGTACTGGCTTTGGCCTTACCAGCACCCCAACCATCGTCGGAGCCGCCAGCGACCGCCCTGTCCCTTAGAACGCCAGATCGGAGAGCAGCAGCACAGGCCGGGGAAGGGGAAGGAGTAGGAGCTGATCGCATCCACGACCGGCACCCCTGCCGGTGATGGAGGGCCACCACTAGCCCCCCATCCCTCCTGACAAGCCCCCCCATCGGACATCGCGTCGCCCCACCATTGCCGCCGTCTCAGACCAACGCGGCACCACTGACCGCCGCCCGCCCACCGAGTGGAGAGCAGGCTCAGCCGCCACCTGCAGACAAGGAGGAGCCCCCGGAGATGCCTTCCTGCGCCGCCCGCCACGCCCAGATGGGAGGGCTCAATGCCGCTTTTGAGCGGTTGTCAAGGTTGTTTTTGTCCTCAGCGTGTGTCATGCACAATTCGAACCGTGTCATGATTCTAACAATGTCACGAGTTGGATCACAGTCCAACCAAGATCCTTTCAGACTGCGGTCCATCTTAAGATCAGTATTATAGAGTGCTGGTAGAGTCGTAGTATTACATGATACCACGATCCATACCCATGGTTTAAACATGCTAACAAAAACTAGGTCTTACTCCCTCTACCAGATAATATAAGGTGCCCATGCTTTCCAAAGTTGAACCTTCACCTTAAACTTCTTGTAAATACTTTGTTCATAGTTACGAAATAGAGCTATATGAAAATACTTTTGAATACAAATCCAAAGGTATCAATTATGCATCACATAATGCGCATACTGTCGAACCAATTGTTAATTGCTGATCAAAGGTAAAGCTGGAAAAAACTGGACACCTTACAGAAATCAACAGAGGGGGTATTACATAAAGAACCGTTCCTTTGGCATAGATACAAATTATTACATAAAGTTCTTTTCTCAAAAAAAAAAAAAAATCTAGTACACAAGTTCTCGAGTTGAGCCTAGCACACAAACGGATAACCTTTTTCCCCAAAATACCAAATCAAAATGGATTTCAACCAAGTTCCGTTATCCTTCTTCAATCCAAGTCTTATTTCTGCATCTCCATAACTCTAGTCTTGCTCCTTAGTGGGTAAGGGGGTGTGATTCTCAGTTCTATAGGGCGCAGCAGAAGCTTGCTTCATTTCTTATCTGCCACGGCACCTGTGGTGGATCATCAAACCACATGGACATTAGCAGATTTTGCAGCAGTCTGGAAGTTAATTACTGTATGATGGGGTACTGTTTTTTGAATGGCTGAACAGTGAGCATGTGTACAATGTTCTGCCAAAGGACTAGTTGTGTTCTATTTTCTTACCAGGTTGCCTGACATAAGCATAAGAGGGAGATGGAGAGGAGAGAGGGAGAGGGAGAGAGGACCATAGATTGTTTAATCCTGCTCTGGCTCTGACAGGGGTTAGGGATTTCTCTGGATGAACAGTGAGTGACCTTGAAATTATTCTTGTACAATGATTAGAAGGACGTGGTTTAACTGTGATTGATGTCAAGAATCTCAAGAAGTCTGATTGCTGAGAAGGATGGAAACCATGGGTCCCTGGTTGTGCCAAATGTTATCTGTGTAAAAATAAGCCTTTGGAATGAATTTATCCATTCCAAAGTATTGATACTCCCACCGATCTAGCACTAAAATACGTCTAGATACATCCATTTGAGCGACAAGTAATATGAATCAGAGGAGTAGTATTTTTCATCTAATAAGATATGCCATTTTTGTTAAACTAAGAGGTGGAGCGCATAAGTTGAGTTAGGATGTATCCTGAAGAGTCCAAACACACTGTTTAACTTCAAACCTAATAACCTTAACACTTTTAGCACTTCCAAATTAACTTCAGCTATTAATTTGTTACGATTTTAAGGAAAGAAATATTCATCCATTTATCAAAATTTGTGTGAACTTTTATCTTGAAGTGCCACACTCATTTTCAGATATTATTATTTTAATTTCCAAATATCCTTTTTTGCATGCTAGGTCGTAATAATAGCAAAATGGATGCACTTTCCTGACCTTCTGGTCTTCCTTGAGACGTGCAAAACTTATTTTCTTTGAGACCTTGTATGTATCAATGTTGTGTTTTCTTACAACTACTCATTGGTCATAGTATTCATGTTAATTAGTAGAGTAAAGTTTAGTCCTTTATCAGCCCAACAGCATATCTGATTTCACTCTTTTTTGTATGTTCAGTATATTACCATCCACATTTTGCTAATGAATAATTAGTCTCATTATTCTGAAGGAAAAAGTAATGTTCGTCTCCATCTATGGTAAAGTCACTACATGCCACCTTTTCTATTATAGGTTCAGAACCTCTTCATCCAAAGCTTTCTGGCGCTGTTCTTGTCTGTTCTGTACCTCCCTCGGGAAACAGGTGTTCCTATTGCTGTTTGCTACACATTTACCATCTTATTTATAACTTACTATTATTGTGATCTAACTCCTTTGTATCATTCTCCAGTGGATTAGTATGGCGTTACCTTTTGACTAAACCAATTGCTGCTATCAAGGTAAAACTGAACTATAATTTATCCTTTTCCTTCGAGTTTTATCATTCAGCCATCTGAATTTCAGTGCGATACTGAGATGCCTTGTATCTACATTTTTTTAGTCTAGCATTTACTCTAGCACCTGTGGACTGTGGTGGGTGTTATACTCTGTTTGCACTTGCCAGGTGTGAAATGCCTTGAAGGCTTGAACATTCACTTATCATGCAATCATCAATCAATTCCTTTTTGAGCAAATCCAATGTTTTCTTAATATGGAGTGCTTGCTAATTATAGGATCAAGCACTGAACAAACTTAGTGAAGTTTCACTTCCGCAATGCTCTGTATGGATCACCATGCTTGTTGGCAGTCATTTCTTCGCCTTGTACAATTGGCTTGAACTCCCTATGCCTATTTTAACTCTCCCAATTCTCCTTGGCGGAGTCTGGATACGTTTGCTGATCCACAGTTTATTAGACCTGAATTACCCCATCCATACTTGTTGACTTACTTTGCTTCTGCATGTATCATACACTTCATGTACTACATGCGACCATTTCTTTGCTTCAAACTATGAATGACTTATTCATGTCTCTCTTCAAGCCATTAGTATTGAATACCTTGTGTTTGTATCACGTGAATTTGTTCATGTGCATACATGAAATTTTATTCATCTTGCTATCAGGTTACACTCAGCTTGGCCGCAAAAGCATATGCAAATTCATTGCCTCTCTGCAAAGAAACATTTTTCTCATCACAAATGGATGATGAACTTGTCCTGAGGTATTTATTGTTCGCATTCCATCTCCAGCTTACACAAGCCATTTGCAGTCTAAATGCCTCTTTTCTTTCATCAACAATCTACGACATCATGTTTTAGGTACCAAAATTTAATAGGAAAGCTCAAAGTTGCCACTATTTGACTTGAGGAAGCTCAATGCATCATTGCCTGTACCTTCTGCCACAGATGGTACATTAGAAATCCTTGTCATGGGTGCAAGCAATGATTTCATTGTTGTGAGTGAACCCACCCCCCAAACAAATCTCTCGCACATACAAAAGAAATATTTGGTTTCTCATTCTCTAAACATTTCCATTATCTAGGATGCGGAAGGCCTTTCTGAAACTGCAAGATTTTACAACGTGCAACCTGTCTCTGTGGGAGGGGTAGCACATGATATGATGTTAGATTGCTCGTAGGAGAAGGGAGCTGCGATAATCCTATCTTGGTTAGATAAACTGGCACCAAGATCATCTTAGTATTTTCTTCATTTGATAGATTTGATATCTTGGAGACCTTATCAATCTTGGTTATTTGTAGCGTAAAGGCAGTTGCTGGTTGTTGCTCTGAAGTTGTTATATGTACTGTGTAGCATAGAATGTTGTAGATCTAATTCGAAGTCTTCTTTTCTACAACTTAACTCGAAGCCTTCTCTTCCCAAAGATTGAATCAGCTTCTAGCCATAGTGGAAGGCTCAAAAGACAAAATCACTAAAATATTTTAATGGTTTACATTGGTATTATTATAGGGCGTGGCTAGATGACAGTCGCTGATTTTTTTTTTTTAGGTCAGTCGATTTGGTTTAGGCCATTGGATGAAAAATGGACGGCCGGATCACCTTCTTCAGCCTCCAGCCCCTTATCTTCTTCCTTCGAACCGCCGCGCAGTCGCCGGCCTAGCCGCCTCCTTTTGCCGCCTGCGGCCGGCGGCGCTCCCGCGCAGCCTCGCCACATCGCCCTCCCCCCAACCGCGGCCCACAGACGTGCTGGCACCCCTTCCCCGGCCATCCTCTAGCGTCGCCGCCGACGGAAATTTTCGCTGGCGAACTTGCACCACCGCCGTGCCCCCCTCCCCCTAATGATAGATCATGTGGTAGCCCTCCGGTGAGCTCTTTCCTTCCCTCCGGCCTTCCTCTGGCGAAATTCTTCGCCCTTCTCAAATCGACTGGCCCAAAAATTCAGTGGACTAACATTTAGCTATTGTGATTATTATAACACAACTAAAATGCTACTCCCTCTGTATCAAACAGTGTTGAAAAAGGTCTTATATTTTGTTACAAAGGGAGTATAATTTAAATTTCTGTTCGATTAATCAGATTAAACTTTTTTTAGTTCTTTTTAGATTTGAATAATCTTGGAATTTCATCAATTCACAAATTGACATACTGAGAAACTGATAATAAGCTATCGCTCGTGGGGATGATCAGCTCTTTCGAACATTGTTGTACGGGCCTTCTGTGCTAACTACGAAACATAATCGGTGCGCCTGACTCAAATTCCGAAAAACACTATGTAATATAGATACAACATGTTGACATTTCACGAAAACACACGTGTATCTGACATTCGAGCTACATGTAGCTTCTCGATAGAAACTCACATTACATTAGAGTAAATT
This sequence comes from Thinopyrum elongatum, assembly GCA_011799875.1. NCBI lineage: Eukaryota > Viridiplantae > Streptophyta > Magnoliopsida > Poales > Poaceae > Thinopyrum > Thinopyrum elongatum. Next base: position 404,584,557 of record CM022298.1, on the reverse strand, counting down.
AAAGATATTTTTTTAGCAACTAAAGATATGTAAAATAGCAACAAAAACAGTCTTAGATAGGTCCTACTACAAGCTAAGGGTATCTTCAATGGCGACCCGCAAATTTGCTTCCGTATCTGTCCGCGGACAGGGAGAGACCAGTCTGCAGACACCGATGCTGAGGCCATCATCGAATGCTGCCCGCATACATTACAAGCACTTTTTCAACAAACCGGCTGAAATTCATGCAAACACAATGGATTTCATACAAACCGGACGAATACGTTTATATTTTGGACATATTTTAAACTAAAACAACACTGAACTAAGATAAAACCACTCTACGGCCGGCGCAGGCGGATATCCATTCCAACGACACGAATACCCTTAACTAATCTACTGTCGGCAGTGGCGGATCTCCATTGTCGTCCCCATGTCTGGTAGCCATGAGCCCCAGAGGTATATGCTTCAGCGCAAAGGGCGGCTCGCTTCCCCACCGCTCATCGGAGTGGAACTGCCGGCTGATGCTTCAGCCGGAAGGGAGGGGTCCCTACGCTGCATGGATCAGAGTTGATTTTTGGGTAGGGGACGGCGGTGGCTGATATGTCTCCAACATATCTTTTTTTATTGTTTCATGCTATTATATTATCAATTTTGGATGCTTTATATGCATTTTTATACTATTTTACATCATTTTTTGGAACTAACCTATTAACCCAGTGACTAGTGCCAGTTGCTGTTTTCTACTTGTTTTTGGTTTTTCAGAAAATCAGTATCAAACGGAGTCCAAACGCTACAAAACTTTTTGATGATTTTTTTCTAGACAAAAGAGACCCTAGAAGCTTCGGGAGGAGACCAGGGGACAAACGAGGAGACGGCAAGGCAACAGGGCGTGCCCAGGGGGCCGCGCCTGTTACCTTGTGGGCCCCACGTGGCTTCGTCTGACCTAATTCTGCTTCTATAAATTCTCAAATATTGGGAAACCCCCAGAGAGCCACCTGAAACACTTTTTCGCCGCCGCAATCTTCTGTTCTTCCACGATCTCATCTGGAGGCCTTTTTCGGCACTCTACCGAAGGGGGAATCGATCACGGAGGGCTTCTACATCATCCCCTGCTGCTTTCCGATGATGCGTGAGTAGTTCATCACAGACCTACAGGTCCATAGCTAGTAGCTAGATGACTTCTTCTCTCACCATGTGCTCCTCGATCTTCTTGGAGTTCTATCCAATGTAATTTTCTTTTGTGGTGTGTCTGTTGGGATCCGATGAATCGTGGGTTTATGATCAGATATTCATTGAAAGTAATTGAGTCTTTTCTGAACTTTATTATGCATGATTGTTATAGCTTTGTATTTCTCTTCGATCTATCCGTTTGATTTGGCCAACTAGATTGATTTATCTTCGGTGGGAGAGGTGCTTTATAATGGGTTCAATCTTGCGGTGCTCTATATCCCAGTGACATAGTAGGGGACAAGACACGTATTTGTATTGTTGCCATTAAGGGTAAAACGATGGGGTTTATTCATATTGATTGGGTTTGCTTTGTCTACATCATGTCATCTTGCTTAAGGTGTTACTCCGTTTGTCATGAACTTAATACCATAAATGCATGCTCAATAGCGGTTGATTGGTGGAGTAATAGAAGTAGATGCAGGCAGGAGTCGGTCTACTTGTCTCGGACGTGATGCCTATATACATGATCATTGCCATGAATACGTCATAACTATGCGCTTTTCTATCAATTGCCCAACAGTAATTTGTTCATCCACCGTATGCTATGTGTTCAAGTGAGAAGCCTCTAGTGAAAACTATGGCCCCCGGGTCTACTTTAATCATATTATAAAATCCAAAAATACTTTGCTGCAATTTATTTACTTTGCAATTTATCCATCTATATATACAAGATTTAATCCTTGTAAATAACGAGTTCAAGGGGATTGACGACCCTCTTGCCCGCGTTGGATGCAAGTATTTGCTTTTGTGTGTGCAGGTGCTGAAGATGGGAATTTGCGTGGTTCTCCTATTCGTTCGATAATCTTGGTTCTCACTGAGGGAAATATTTATCTCTACTGTATTGTACCGCATCTCCTCTCCTCTTCGGGAAAAATCCCAACGCAGTTTACAAGTAGCAGGAAGAATTTCTAGCGCTATTGCCGGGGAAGCATCATCAAATTCTTATCAAGTACCTACACACAAACTATCATCTACTTGTTCTACTTTTTATTTGCCTTTTTATTTACCTCTCTTTTCATCTCCCTCCACTTCTCATAAAAATCGAAAACACAAAATATTTTAATTTGTTACTTTGCTAGTTTGCTTGCTTGTCACCATGTCTCAAGAGAACACTAGGTTGTGTGACTTTTCCAATACTAATAATAATGATTTTATTAGTACTTCAATTGCTCCTCTTGCCACTAGTGCGGAGTCATATGATATTAATGTTGCATTGTTAAATCTTGTTATCAAAGAACAATTTTCTGGAAATCCTAATGAGGATGCTGCTTCCCATCTTAATACTTTCGTTGAATTATGTGATATGCAAAAAAAAAAAGATATGGATAATGATATTATAAAGTTGAAATTATTTTTCTCACTAAGAGATCGTGCTAAAACTTGGTTTTCATCCTTACCTTGCAATACTATTGATTCATGGGATAAGTGTAAGGATGCTTTCATTGCCAAATATTTTCCTCCCGCTAAGATTATTTCTCTTAGAAATCAAATTATGAATTTTAAGCAACTTGAGCATGAACATGTTGCACAATCTTGGGAGAGAATAAAATTAATAATTAGAAATTGTCCCACACTTGGTTTAAGCTTATGGATGATTATATAAAATTTCTATGCGGGGCTAAACTTTGTTTCTAGAAATCTTCTAGATTCTGCTGCAGGTGGTACTTTTATGGAAATCACATTGGGAGAAGCTAAAAAACTCCTTGATAATATAATGGCAAATTACTCTCAATGGCACACCAAACGAGCTCCAACTGGTAAGAAGGTAAACTCTATTGAAGAAGTCTCTACCTTGAGTGATAAAATGGATGCTCTTATGAAAATGATTGCTAGTAAAAATACTCATGTTGATCCTAATGATGTACCATTATCTACTTTGATTGAGCAAAATAATGATGCTATTGATGTGAATTTTCTCTCTAGAAATAATTTCAACAACAATGCTTATAGAGGGAATTTTTAATCCTAGACCTTATCCTGGAAATTCCTCTAATAATTATGGTAATTCCTATAATAATAATAACAATAATAGGATACCCACTGATCTTGAGAACAACATTAAAGAATTCATTAGTTCTCAAAAGATTTTTAATGCTATGGTAGAAGAAAATTGAATAAAGTTGATGATATGGCTAGAAACATGGATTGAATCGCTGATGATGTGGAAATTTTTAAAACTAAAGTTTTGCCACCTAAGCATGATATTAATGAGTCTATTAAGTCTATCCAAATCTCCATTAATGAAAGTAAAGAGAGAATCGCTAGGTTGAGAGATAAGCAAGAATTCCTAGAAAAAGCTATTCCACCCGGTTTTTATCGTAATCATGATGAAGAGATTAAAATGATTGGTGTTTCACCTATTGAATCCTTGTTTAGAAATATAAAACTTGACAAAAAAGGGACTGGATATGAGTCAGCTATAGCTAGAAGGTGTCCCAATTGTTCGGAGGGTGATGATCTTAATGATAAAAATGATAAAAGTGGGTTTAGAGAGGTCAAGACTTTAAATAGTGATGTGCCCACTACTTTGGATTACAAGGACTTTAATTATGATAGTTGTTCTTTAATTGAATGTATTTCCTGTTGGAAATATGCCCTAGAGGAAATAATAAAATGGTTATTATTATATTTCCTTGTTCATGATAATTGTCTATTGTTCATGCTATAATTGTATTAACCGGAAACCGTAATACATGTGTGAATACATATACCACAGCATGTCCCTAGTGAGCCTCTAGTTGACTAGCTCGTTGATCAATAGATGGTTGTGGTTTCCTGACCATGGACATTGGATGTCGTTGATAACGGGATCACATCATTAGGAGAATGATGTGATGGACAAGACCCAATCCTAAGCATAGCACAAGATCGTGTAGTTCGTTTGCTAGAGCTTTTCTAATGTCAAGTATCATTTCCTTAGACCATGAGATTGTGCAACTCCCGGATACCGTAGGAATGCTTTGGGTGTATCAAACGTCACAACGTAACTGGGTGACCATAAAGGTGCACTACAGGTATCTCCGAAAGTGTCTGTTGGGTTGGCACGAATCGAGACTGGGATTTGTCACTCCGTATGACGAAGAGGTATCTCTGGGCCCACTCGGTAATGCATCATCATAATGAGCTCAATGTGACTAAGGAGTTAGCCACGAGATCATGCGTTACGGAACGAGTAAAGAGACTTGTCGGTAACGAGATTGAACATGGTATAGGGATACCGACGAACGAATCTCGGGCAAGTAACATACCGATGGACAAAGGGAATTGTATACAGGATTGATTGAATCCCCGACATCGTGGTTCATCCGATGAGATCATCGTGGAACATGTGGGAGCCAATATGGCTATCCAGATCCCGCTATTGGTTATTGGCCGGAGAGGTGTCTCGGTCATGTCTGCATGGTTCCCGAACCCGTAGGGTCTACACACTTAAGGTTTCGTGACGCTAGAGTTGTTATGGAAAATTGTATGTGGTTACCGAAAGTTGTTTGGAGTCTCGAATGAGATCCCAGACGTCACGAGGAGTTCCGTAATGGTCTGGAGGTAAAGATTTATATATGGGAAGTCCTATTTTGGCCACCGGAAAATGTTCGGGATTTTTCGGTATTGTACCGGGAAGGTTCTAGAAGGTTCCGGAGTGGGGCCCCCCTGCATGGGGGGACCCACATGAACGTGGGTAGTGGGGGCAAGGCCCCACACCCCTGGTCAAGGCGCACCAAGATCCCCCCTTAGAAGGAATAAGATCATATCCCGAAGGGATAAGATCAAGATCCCTAAAAAGGGGGGATAACAATCGGTGGGGAAGGGAAAGGATGGGATTTCTTTCCTCCCACCTTTGCCAACGCCCCAATGGACTTGGAGGGCAAGAAACCAGCCCCCTCCATCCCTATATATAGTGGGGAGGTGCATGGGAGCTGCACCCCTTCCCCTGGCGCAGCCCTTCCCCCCTCCAACTCCTCATCCTCCTCCGTAGTGCTTGGCAAAGCCCTGCCGGAGAACCGCAAGCTCCACCACCACGCCGTCGTGCTGCCGGATCTCTCCCTCAACTTCTCCTCCCCCCTTGCTGGATCAAGGAGGAGACGTCCCCGGGCTTTACGTGTGTTGAACGCGGAGGCGCCGTCCGTTCGGCGCTTGAATCGGATCTTCCGCGATTTGAATCGCCGCGAGTACGACTCCATCAACCGCGTTCTTGTAACGCTTCCGCTTAGCGATCTTCAAGGGTATGAAGATGCACTTCCTCTCACTTGTTGCTAGCATCTCCTAGATTGATCTTGGTGACACGTAGGAAATTTTTGAATTATTACTATGTTCCCCAACAGTGGCATCATGAGCTAGGTCTATGCGTAGATTCTATGCACGAGTAGAACACAAGTAGTTGTGGGCGATGATTTGTTCAATTTGCTTACCGTTACTAGTCCTATCTTGAATCGGCAGCATTGTGGGATGAAGCGGCCCGGACCGACCTTACACGTACGCTTACGTGAGACAGGTTCCACCGACTGACATGCACTTGTTGCATAAGGTGGCTAGCGGGTGTGTGTCTCTCCCACTTTAGTCGGATCGGATTCGATGAAGAGGGTCCTTATGAAGGGTAAATAGCAATTGGCATATCACTGTTGTGGCTTTTGCGTAGGTAAGAAACGTTCTTGCTAGAAACCCATAGTAGCCACGTAAAACATGCAACAACAATTAGAGGACGTCTAACTTGTTTTTGCAGGGTATGCTATGTGATGTGATATGGCCAAAAGGATGTGATGAATTATATATGTGATGTATGAGATTGATCATGTTCTTGTAATAGGAATCACGACTTGCATGTCGATGAGTATGACAACCGGCAGGAGCCATAGGAGTTGTCTTAATTTATTGTATGACCTGCGTGTCAATGAAAACGCCATGTAATTACTTTACTTTATTGCTAATCGTTAGCCATAGTAGTAGAAGTAATAGTTGGCGAGACAACTTCATGAAGACACGATGATGGAGATCATGGTGTCATGCTGGTGACGATGGTGATCATGCCGCGCCTCGAAGATGGAGATCAAAAGCGCAAGATGATATTGGCCATATCATGTCACTTTATGATTTGCATGTGATGTTTATCATGTTTTTACATCTTATTTGCTTAGAACGACGGTAGCATAAATAAGATGATCCCTCACTAAAATTTCAAGAAATGTGTTCCCCCTAAGTGTGCACCGTTGCGAAGGATCGTTGTTTCGAAGCACCACGTGATGATCGGGTGTGATAGATTCTAACGTTCGCATACAACGGGTGCAAGCCAGATTTACACACGCGAAACACTTAGGTTGACTTGACGAGCCTAGCATGTACATACATGGCCTCGGAACACGAGAGACCGAAAGGTCGAACATGAGTCGTATAGTAGATGCGATCAACATGGAGATGTTCACCGTTGATGACTAGTCCGTCTCACGTGATGATCGGACACGGCCTAGTCGATTCGGATCATGTATCACTTAGATGACTAGAGGGATATCTATCTGAGTGGGAGTTCATTAAATAATTTGATCAGATGAACTTAATTATCATGAACTTAGTCTAAAATTGTCTTTACAATCCATCTTGTAGATCCAATGGCCCACGCTAATGTTGCCCTCAACTTCAACGCGTTCCTAGAGAAAACCAAGCTGAAAGACGATGGTAGCAACTATACGGACTGGGTCCGTAACTTGAGGATCATCCTCATAGCTGCCAAGAAAGCATATGTCCTTGAAGCACCGCTAGGTGACGCACCCATTTTCCCAGCAACTCAAGACGTTATGAACGCCTGGCAGTCACGTAGAAAGGAACATCAAGTGTTGATGGTGAATAAGACCACTAGTTTCAAGAAAGGCAAGGGTAAGAAGAACTTCAAGAAGGACGGCAAGGGAGTTGCCGCGCCCGGTAAGTCAGTTGCCGGGAAGAAGCCAAAGAATGGACCCAAGCCTGAGACTGAGTGCTTTTATTGCAAGGGAAATGGTCACTGGAAGCGGAACTGCCCCAAGTACTTAGCGGATAAGAAGGCCGGCAACGCCAAAGGTATATATGATATACATGTTATTGATGTGTACCTTACCAGCGCTCGTAGTAGCTCCTGGGTATTTGATACCGGTGCGGTTGCTCACATTTGTAACTCAAAACAGGAGCTGCGGAATAAGCGGAGACTGGCGAAGGACGAGGTGACGATGCGCGTCGGGAATGGTTCCAAGGTCGATGTGATCGTCGTCGGCACGCTACCTCTACATTTACCTTCGGGATTAGTTTTAAACCTCAATAATTGTTATTTAGTGCCAGCTTTGAGCATGAACATTGTATCTGGATCTCGTTTAATGCGAGATGGCTACTCATTTAAATCCGAGAATAATGGTTGTTCTATTTATATGAGAGATATGTTTTATGGTCATGCCCCGCTGGTCAATGGTTTATTTTTATTGAATCTCGAACGTGATGTTACACATATTCATAGTGTGAATGCCAAAAGATGTAAGGTTGATAATGATAGTCCCACATACTTGTGGCACTGCCGCCTTGGTCACATTGGTGTCAAATGCATGAAGAAACTCCATGCAGATGGACTTTTGGAGTCTCTTGATTATGAATCATTTGACACGTGCGAACCATGCCTCATGGGCAAAATGACCAAGACTCCGTTCTCCGGAACAATGGAGCGAGCAACCAACTTGTTGGAAATAATACATACTGATGTATGCGGTCCAATGAGCATTGAGGCTCGCGGTGGCTATCGTTATGTTCTCACCCTCACTGATGACTTAAGTAGATATGGGTATGTCTACTTAATGAAACACAAGTCTGGGACCTTTGAAAAGTTCAAGGAATTTCAGAGCGAGGTAGAGAATCAACGTGACAGGAAAATAAAGTTCTTACAATCAGATCATGGAGGAGAATACTTGAGTCATGAGTTTGGCACGCACTTAAGGAAATGTGGAATTGTTTCACAACTCACGCCGCCTGGAACACCTCAGCGTAATGGTGTGTCCGAACGTCGTAATTGCACTCTATTGGATATGGTGCGATCTATGATGTCTCTTACCGATCTACCGCTATCATTTTGGGGTTATGCTTTAGAGACTGCCACATTCACTTTAAATAGGGCACCGTCTAAATCCGTTGAGATGACACCGTATGAATTATGGTTTGGGAAGAAACCTAAGCTGTCGTTTCTGAAAGTTTGGGGATGCGATGCTTATGTCAAGAAACTTCAACCTGAAAAGCTCGAACCCAAATCGGAAAAATGCGTCTTCATAGGATACCCTAAGGAAACTATTGGGTATACCTTCTACCTCAGATTCGAAGGCAAGATCTTTGTTGCCAAGAATGGATCCTTTCTGGAGAAAGAGTTTCTCTCGAAAGAAGTAAGTGGGAGGAAAGTAGAACTTGACGAGGTACCTTGAACCGGAGAGTAGCGCAGCTTAGGAAGATGTTTCTATGGTGCCTGCACCGACTAGAGAGGAAGTTAATGATGATGATCATGAAACTTCGGGTCAAGTTGCTACTGAACTTCGTAGGTCCACGAGGACACGTTCCACACCAGAGTGGTACGACAACCCTGTCCTGGAAATTATGTTGTTAGACAACGGTGAACCTTCAAACTATGAAGAAGCGATGGCGGGCCCGGATTCCAACAAATGGCTTGAAGCCATGAAATCCGAGATAGGATCCATATATGAAAACAAAGTATGGACTTTGACGGACTTGCCCGATGATCGGCAAGCCATAGAGAATAAGTGGATCTTTAAGAAGAAGACTGACGCGAATGGTAATGTGACCGTCTATAAGGCTCGGCTTGTCGCTAAGGGTTATCGACAAGTTCAAGGGGTTGACTACGATGAGACCTTCTCACCCGTAGCGAAGCTGAAGTCCGTCCGAATCATGTTAGCAATTGCCGCATTCTATGATTATGAGATCTGGCAAATGGACGTCAAAACGGCATTCCTTAATGTTTTCCTTAAGGAAGAATTGTATATGATGCAGCCGGAAGGTTTTGTTGATCCTAAGAATGTTGACAAAGTATGCAAGCTCCAGTGCTCCATCTATGGGCTGGTGCAAGCATCTCGGAGTTGGAACATTCGCTTTGATGAAATGATCAAAGCGTTTGGGTTTATACAGACTTATGGAGAAGCCTGCATTTACAAGAAAGTGAGTGGGAGCTCTGTAGCATTTCTCATATTATATGTGGATGACATACTGTTGATGGGAAATGATATAGAACTTTTGGAAAGCATAAAGGCCTACTTGAATAAGTGTTTTTCAATGAAGGACCTTGGAGAAGCTGCTTACATATTAGGCATCAAGATCTATAGAGATAGATCGAGACGCCTCATTGGTCTTTCACAAAGCACATACCTTGACAAGATATTGAAGAAGTTCAATATGTATCAGTCCAAGAAGGGGTTCTTGCCTGTATTGCAAGGTGTGAGATTGAGCGCAGCTCAACGCCCGACCTCGGCAGAAGAAAGAGAAAAGATGAGTGTCATCCCCTATGCCTCAGCCATAGGCTCTATTATGTATGCCATGCTGTGTACCAGACCTGATGTGAACCTTGCCATAAGTTTGGTAGGGAGGTACCAAAGTGATCCCGGAATGGAACACTGGACAGCGGTCAAGAATATCCTGAAGTACCTGAAAAGGACTAAGGATATGTTTCTCGTTTATGGAGGTGCCGAAGAGCTCGTCGTAAAGGGTTACGTCGATGCTAGCTTTAACACAGATCTGGATGACTCCAAGTCACAAACCGGATACATGTACATTTTGAATGGTGGGCCAGTCAGCTGGTGAAGTTGCAAGCAAAGCGTCATGGCGGGATCTACATGTGAAGCGGAGTACATAGCTGCTTCGGAAGCAGCTTAGGAAGGAGTCTGGATGAAGGAGTTTATCACCGACCTAGGAGTGATTCCCAATGCGTCGGGCCCGATGACTCTCTTCTGTGACAACACTGGAGCTATTGCCATTGCCAAGGAGCCCAGGTTTCACAGGAAGACCAAGCACATCAAGCGCCGCTTCAACTCCATTCGTGAATATATTCAAGATGGAGACATAGATATTTGTAAAGTACATACGGATCTGAATGTCGCAGATCCGTTGACTAAACCTCTTCCACGAGCAAAACATGATCAGCACCAGAACTCTATGGGTGTTCGATTCATCACAATGTAACTAGATTATTGACTCTAGTGCAAGTGGGAGACTGTTGGAAATATGCCCTAGAGGCAATAATAAAATGGTTATTATTATATTTCGTTGTTCATGATAATTGTCTATTGTTCATGCTATAATTGTATTAACCGGAAACCGTAATACATGTGTGAATACATAGACCACAGCATGTCCCTAGTGAGCCTCTAGTTGACTAGCTCGTTGATCAATAGATGGTTGTGGTTTCCTGACCATGGACATTGGATGTCGTTGATAACGGGATCACATCATTAGGAGAATGATGTGATGGACAAGACCCAATCCTAAGCATAGCACAAGATCGTGTAGTTCGTTTGCTAGAGCTTTTCTAATGTTAAGTATCATTTCCTTAGACCATGAGATTGTGCAACTCCCGGATACCGTAGGAATGCTTTGGGTGTATCAAACGTCACAACGTAACTGGGTGACCATAAAGGTGCACTACAGGTATCTCCGAAAGTGTCTGTTGGGTTGGCACGAATAGAGACTGGGATTTGTCACTCCGTATGACGGAGAGGTACACTACTGGAATCTGGGTCTTTGCCATCTGCCAGCTCTTTGCCGTCTGCCAGCTGATGGCAAAGAGGCTCTTTGCCGTCTGTCTTCTCAAAGCAGACGACAAAGAACCAGCTGATGGCAAACAGGGTCTTTGCCATCTGCGAGCTCTTTGCCGTCCGCCAGCAGACGGCAAAGAGTTCTTTGCCATCCGCCAGCAGACGGCAAAGTCCAAAGTGGACCCCATGGGGGTACTGCACTGGGTAGGTCACACGGGCCACTTCTTTGCCGTCTGCCAGCAGACGGCAAAGATTTCTTTGCCGTCTGCCAGCAGACGGCAAAGAGGTAAGAGGGGCCCACAGTTTCACGGCGGTGGCCGTCTAACGGTCATCCTCTTTGCCGTCTGCTGGCGGACGGCAAAGAATTCTTTGCTGGCAGACGGCAAAGAGAAAAAAAAACAGACGGCAATGCGGGGGTTTAATTTGGCCCCCCGCGCGCGCGCCCTCCTCCATCTCTTTCTCCCGCCTCCCCACCCTCTGCCTCCCGCACGCGCGCAGGCCGCTGCCGCCGCCGCCGCCCCCTCCCGCGCCTTATCCTCCCGCCTTCGCAACTTCCCGAGCAGCCCCGTCCCTCCTCAGGCCTTCCTTCTCTTCCAGGGTCCGCGCCTCCCTCCCCTTCCGTCCTCCTCCTCCGTCCGAATGAGAAAATTAAAGTGAATGGGGGAAAAGAGGGGACCCGGCATCACCTCGGTGCCTTCACTTCCTCCTCCTCCGCCCGTCCCGTCCGCCTTCCCGTGCCATACTCCAGGAGGTCCTACAATAAGAGCCCCGAATCCCGTCACCACCTGCCGTCATGAATGGTGGCCTCAGGGAGAAATACCTCCTCCCTTGCCTCCTCCCCCCCCTCCTCCTTCCCCCCGTCCGCCTCCCCCTCGCTCCGGTCCGCGCTACCCTCGCCTCCTCCCCCTCCATCGCGAGAATTAGGCCCCTCCCTCTCACCTTCCCTCCCCCATCCGAGTCCCCCTTCCCTCCGTACTCCCTGCCGCCATGCCCGTCATCCCAGGGCCCCTACCCATCCCTGCTCGCGCTGGGAGAGCAACCATCAAAATGTTCGCCGGAGCGGAGACCCTCTCCATCCAGTTACTACCGGTCTTCCCCCCGATCTCGCCGACCCCGCTCCACCCCCTTTTCCCACCCTCACCCTTCCGTCGGCACTGCCGCTACCGACCGAGCGCCGGCTTCTTCCCCCTCCCCCGCATACACCCCTGTTGCGCACTCATATGGCCTGGCTCTTGAAATACCGGTGGTGGGGCTGGCGCCCAAACAGGAAGAAAGGAGTCCCTTTTTCTGCTCGCTGTCTCACTGCCTCGGCTCCGCTCCCCGTCCTGAGACCGAGTATTTCCAGAAGAAATCCCTCGGGATCCAGGCACTCTCTCCCGCTCTTCTCCTTCTCGTCCGTGCCGTGTGTACTTTGCTTCTTCGTGCTCCCCTCGCACATGCCCTGTTCTCCTGCAAAAACGCCGGCTGCCTCTGCTCCGGGCTCCGGCCTCCCTTGCCCTGGTCTCCCGCGACTCTGCCTCCGCCACGCCGTTCCTGCCACCGGCCCCTAGAGCCGATTTATGGCAACTCACTCACTCACTCAGGTATTTGCATGTGCATTGTGCTACACTGACTGCTACTCGCCTTGCTGTTTTGTTAAAATTTTGAGATTGAACATTTTTTGATCTGCTTGCTATAATGTTAGTATTTGCTACTGTAGTGACTGCTATCGTTGTGCTACTGACCAAATAATTACTGAGCGAGAAATATTTGCAAAGGTTTGATGATATGCTATTATATATCGCTTTCAAGACTATAGATTTCGCAAAGGAACTTTACCTCGTCGTATAGCAAGTTTTCAACTTTGTACATTTATTTTTCACATTGATGTTTATGTTTCTCTCTATTTCACCCTGACCCTGACCCCACACCCTGATCGACAGCTAGCGTCGGCAAAGAAGGCAACGTGGCACACTACCTGTGCAACCTGGAACACTGGTTTCCTATTTTGCGCATTTTGGGTGTCCTTTCCAGCTCTTTCCTCCGTCAAAGAGGCTAAGGTCTTTGCCGACTGCTGGCAGACGGCAAAGATTCAAATCCCTTTGCCGACAGCTAGCAGACGGCAAATAAGGCCACGTGGCAGCTTCCCAGTGACTCCTATTTGGGCTCTTTGCCGTCCGCCAGCAGACGGCAAAGACCTTAGCCTCTTTGCCGTCTGCCGGCTGACGGCAAAGCACGCCGTTAACCCCTAACGGCTCCCACCTCACCTCACTGCCGTCTACGCTCTTTGCCGTCTGCTGGCCGCAAACGGCTGACGGCATAAACCTTTGTCGTCCGCTTCTCTGAAGCAGACGGCAAAGAAGGCCTTTACCGGCAGGAATTGAGCCGGACTGTTTGCCGACAGCTAGCAGTCGGCAAAGAGCTTTGCCGACCGCCATTCATGCCTTTGCCGTCTGCCATGGCAGACGGCAAAGAAGCTGATTCCTGTAGTGGTATCTCTGGGCCCACTCGGTAATGCATCATCATAATGAGCTCAATGTGACTAAGGAGTTAGCCATGGGATCATGCATTACGGAACGAGTAAAGAGACTTGCCGGTAACGAGATTGAACATGGTATAGGGATACCGACGATCGAATCTCGGGCAAGTAACATACCGATGGACAACGGGAATTGTATACAGGATTGATTGAAACCCCGACATCGTGGTTCATCCGATGAGATCATCGTGGAACATGTGGGAGCCAATATGGCTATCCAGATCCCGCTATTGGTTATTGGCCGGAGAGGTGTCTCGGTCATGTCTGCATGGTTCCCGAACCCGTAGGGTCTACACACTTAAGGTTCCGTGACGCTAGAGTTGTTATGGAAAATTGTATGTGGTTACCGAAAGTTGTTTGGAGTCTCGGATGAGATCCCGGACGTCACGAGGAGTTCCGTAATGGTCCGGAGGTAAAGATTTATATATGGGAAGTCCTATTTTGGCCACCGGAAAATGTTCGGGATTTTTCGGTATTGTACCGGGAAGGTTCTAGAAGGTTCCGGAGTGGGGCCCACCTGCATGGGGGGATCCACATGAACGTGGGTAGTGGGGGCAAGGCCCCACACCCCTGGTCAAGGCGCACCAAGATCCCCCCTTAGAAGGAATAAGATCATATCCCGAAGGGATAAGATCAAGATCCCTAAAAAGGGGGGATAACAATCGGTGGGGAAGGGAAAGGATGGGATTTCTTTCCTCCCACCTTTGCCAACGCCCCAATGGACTTGGAGGGCAAGAAACCAGCCCCCTCCACCCCTATATATAGTGGGTAGGTGCATGGGAGCTGCACCCCTTCCCCTGGCGCAGCCCTTCCCCCCTCCAACTCCTCCTCCTCCTCCGTAGTGCTTGGCGAAGCCCTGCCGGAGAACCGCAAGCTCCACCACCACGCCGTCGTGCTGCCGGAGCTCTCCCTCAACTTCTCCTCCCCCCTTGCTGGATCAAGAAGGAGGAGACGTCCCCGGGCTGTACGTGTGTTGAACGCGGAGGCACCGTCCGTTCGGCGCTTGAATCGGATCTTCCGCGATTTGAATCGTCGCGAGTACGACTCCATCAACCGCGTTCTTGTAACGCTTCCGCTTAGCGATCTTCAAGGGTATGAAGATGCACTCCCTCTCACTTGTTGCTAGCATCTCCTAGATTGATCTTGGTGACACGTAGGAAATTTTTGAATTATTACTACGTTCCCCAACATTTCCTTGTTGCAATCCATGATAAATTCACCCAATGCTTATGAACAAAATAAAGTTTTTACTAAACATATTGTAGAAGCTAAGATAAAAGCTCATGAAGAAAAGCTAGAGTTGGATGTTTCTATACCTAGGAAATTGTATGATGAATGGGAACCTACTATTAAAGTAAAAATTAAAGGTTATGAATGTAATGCTTTGTGTGATCTAGGTGCTAGCGTCTCTACTATACCAAAATCTTTATGTGACGTGCTACATCTCACCGATATGGATGACTGTTCCCTTATTTGCACTTAGCGGATTCAACTATTAAGAAACCATTGGGTAGAATAAATGATGTGCTCATACTTGATAATAGAAATTATGTGCCCGTGGATTTCATTGTGCTTGATATTGAATGCAACCCGTCTTGTCCTATAATACTCAGTAGGCCTTTCCTACGAACCATAGGTGCTATTATTAATATGGAAGAAGGAAATATAAGGTTCCAATTTCCATTAAATAAAGGGATGGAACACTTCCCTACAAAGAGAATTAAACCACCATATGAATCTATTATGAGGGCCTCCTATGGAATTAATGTGAAAGATGACAATACTTAAAACAATGCCTTACGCCTAGCTGGGGGCGTAAAACAATAACGCTTGTTGAAAGGCAACCCAATATTTATCTTAATATTTTGCTTTTACTTTCTATTTTTGTGTGTTGAAACAATTATTGCAACTGTTATGATTGTGATTTTATGTTTTAATTAGTGTTTGTGCCAAGTAAAGTCTTTGGGATGATTTGGTTGGTAGTTGACTTGATTTTGTGAAAAAATGAATATTTTTGCGGCCAGTACTGGAATTACTGTGACTTATTGGAACGGGATAAAATTCTGATTTTTTTACACATTATTGATATACAAATTTCCCGCATTGTCCTAATTTTTTAGATTTTTTTGGATTTACAAAAGTGTATTGTTTGTTCAGATTATTACAGACTGTTCTGTTTTAGAAAGATTCTGTTTTTTGTTGCATAGTGCGCTTGCTTTAATGATGCTATGGATTATATCGGGGGTATAAGTCATGGAGAAGTTAGAATACAATAGGTATTATGCAATAATTAAATATGAATTGGTTCATAATAGTACCTAGAGTTTATGATTTGCTTATTATACTAACGGATCTCACGAGGTTTCTGTTGTGTTTTGTGTGCTAAAAGTTTTCAAGTTTTGGGTGAGATCACAATGGATGAAGGAATAAGGAGTGGCAAGACCCTAAGATTGGGGATGCCCAAGGCACCCCAAGGTAATATTCAAGGAAGACCCAAGCGTCTAAGCTTGGGGATGCCCCGGATGGCATCCCCTCTTTTGTCTACAACCCATCGGTATATTACTTGGAGCTATATTTTTATTCATCACATGATATGAGTTTTGCTTGGAGCGTCTTGTGCCATATTAGTTTTTTTCTTTGTTTGATTTTTAGTTTTCCACAATCATTATTTGCTGGACACACCTTTTGAGAGGGACACACATTTATTAGTGATTTGTTAGCATACTCTATGTGCTTCACTTATATCTTTTGAGCTAGGCAATTGCTCTAGTGCTTCACTTATATCTTTTAGAGCACAGTGGTGGTTATATTTTAAAGAAATAGTTGCACTCTCATGCTTCACTTAAATCTTTTTGAGAGTCTAATAAATAGTAATGACAATTTGCACGGGTTATAAGACTAGTCCATAAAGGATAGGTATTCAAGAGGGATATAATAAAAACTTTCGTGTAGATCACTGAATATAATAAGTTTGATTCCTTGCAATAGTTTTCAGATATAGAGATGCTGATATGTGGGTTGTACTAGTGAATGATTGTGGTTTAGTAAGAATATTGGTGTTAAGGTTTGTGATTCCCGAAGCATGCCCGTATAGCCTCTATTTTTGTGATGAAGTTGGAGCATGATTTATTATTGAGTGTCTACCTTATGAGTGGCGGTCGAGGACGAGCGATGGTCTTTTCCTACCAATCTATCCCCCTAGGGGAATGCGAGTAGTACTTTGCTTCGAGGGCTAATAAACTTTCAGAATAAGTATGTGAGTTTTTTATGATTAATGTGAGTCCATGGATTATACACGCTCTTACATTTCTGCAATTTGCTAGCCTCTTCGGTACCATGCATTGCCCTTTCTCACCTCGAGAATTGGTGCAAACTTCGCCGGTGCATCCAAACCTCGTGATATGATACGCTCTATCACACATAAGCCTCCTTATATCTTCCTCAAAACAGCCACCATACCTACCTATTATGACATTTCCATAGCCATTTTGAGATATATTGCCATGAAATTCCACCATTCCGTTTTCATGACATACATATTCATTGTCATATTGCTTTGCATGATCATATAGCTGACATAGTATTTGTGGCTCAGCCACCGTTCATCATTATCATACATGTTACGCTAGATCATTACACATCCTGGTACACTGCCAGAGGCATTCATATAGAGTCATATTGTTCTAGTTATCAAGTTCTAATATCGAGTTGTAAGCAAATAAAAGTGTAATGATCACTATTAGAGCGTTGTCCCAGTGAGGAAAGGATGATGGAGGCTATGATTCCCCCACAAGTCGGGATGAGTATCCGGACGAAAAAAAGAGGACAAAAAGAGCCCAACAAATAAAATGAGAGAAAAAGTGAGAAGGGGCAATGATACTATCCTTTACCGCACTTGTGCTTCAGAGTAGCACCATGTTTTTCATGTAGAGAGTCTCCTGAGTTGTCACTTTCATATACTAGTGGGAATTTTTCATTATAGAACTTGGCTTGTATATTCCGATGAGGGCTTCCTCAATGCCCGAGGTCTTCATGAGCAAGCAAGTTGGATGCACACCCACTTAGTTTCCATTGAGCTTTCATACACTTATAGCTCTTAGTGCATCTGTTGCATGGCAACCCCTACTCCTCATATTGACATCAATTGATGGGCATCTCCATAGCCGCGTCGATGCGAGAGTTTCATCCTTTTTTTTACTTGTCCTTGATACGTCTCCAACGTATCTATAATTTTTTATTGTTCCATGCTATTATAGTATCAATCTTGGATGTTTTATATGCATTATTATGCTATTATATATCATTTTCTTGGACTAACCTATTAACTTAGTGCCAAGTGCCAGTTGCTGTTTTTTGTCTATTTTTGGTTTTCCACAATATCAGTATCAAATTAAGTCCAAATGCCATGAAACTTTTTGGAGATTTTTTCTAGACAAAAGAGACCCTAGAAGCTTCGGGAGAGGGCCAGAAGATGAAGGAGGTGCCCACAAGGCACCAGGGCGCGCCCTGGTGGCTCGTGGGGCCCATGTTCACCCGTTTGACTTAGTTCCGCCTCTGTAAATTCTCTAAAATCGGGAAACCAACAGAGAGCCACACCAAATACTTTTTCCGCTGCCTCAAGCTTCTGTTCTCGAGAGATCCCATCTGGAGGCCTTTTTCGGTACTCTACCGGAGGGGGAATCAACCGCGGAAGGGCTCTACATCAATCTTACTGCCCTTCCGATGATGTGTGACTAGTTTACCACATACTGGGTCCATATCTAGTATCTAGATGGATTCTTCTCTCTCTTTGATCTTCAATACAATGTTCTCCTCGATGTTCATGGAGTTTTATCTGATGTAATCACTTTTTGCGGTGTGTTTGTTGGGATCCGATGAATTCTAAGTTTATGATCAGATTATCTATCAATATTATTTGAGTCTTCTCTGAACTCTTTTATGCATGATTATTATAGCTTTGTTTTTCTCTCCGATCTATTGATTTGGTTTGTCCAACTAGATTGATTTTTCTTGCAATGGGAGAGGTACTTTGTGATGGGTTCACTCTTCTGGTGATCTCTATCCCAGTGACAGAAAGGGACAAGACACGTATTTGTATTATTGCCATTAAGGATAAAAATATAGGGTTTATTCATGCGTGAGTTTACTTTGTCTACATCATGTCATCTTGCTTAAGGCGTTACTCCGTTCTTTATGAACTTAACACTCTAGATGCATGCTAGATAGCGGTCGATGTGTGGAGTAATAGTAGTAGATGCACGCAGGAGTCGGTCTACTTGTCTTGGACGTGATGCCTATATACATGATCATTGCCTTGGATATCGTCATGATTATTCGCTTTTCTATCAATTGCCCAACAGTAATTTGTTTACCCACCGTATGCTATTTTCAAGAGAGAAGCCTCTAGTGAAAACTATGGCCCCCCGGGTCTACTTTTATCATATTTTAAAATCCAAAAATACTTTGCTGCAATTTTTCTTTACTTATTTTTATTTTGTTTTTTATCTATTTATCTATCACTACGATATTTGATCCTTGCAATTAACCGCCGAGGGATTGACAACCGCTTGTTCGTGTTGGGTGCAAGTATTTGTTATTTTGTGTGCAGGTGCTGCTAACGAGGTGTTGCATGGTTCTCCTTATGGATTGATAACCTTGGTTCTTAACTGAGGGAAATACTTATCTCTACTATACTGCATCATCCTCTCCTCTTTGAGGAAATCCCAACGCAGCTCACAAGTAGCAGGAATAATTTCTGGCGCTGTTGCCGGGGAGACATCATCAACATCTATCAAGTACCTGCGCATAAACTTTCATCTCCTTGTATTTACATTATTTTCCATTTGCCTCTCATTTTCATCTCCCTCACTTCTAAAATGTTTTCACAAAAAACACACAAAAAATCCGTTTGCCTTTTTCGTGTTTGCTTGTTGCTTGTTTGAAACTGCTATCATGGGTGATTTTGGCATGGAAAAAAGTGAGGATGGTAAAACTCCTAAAATTGAAATTCCTACCAATCTAGATGCTAAAACTTTTGTGATGGGACATGGGAATATTATAGGAAAAAGTGTTATCCAAGAATTCTTTAATTGCACTGGAACTTTGGCTTGTGATGATGCCCCTATACTTAAAAGAACCAAAAGTTATGCCGGAGCTATTTCCGCACTTGTTCTTAAACATGAGAGAAGATTTATTCATACCCATCCTACTTTGCAAAGATTTTTTATGAGTTGCCGGATATTAAAATCCTAGAGCTAAGAAGATAGCTACCCTTGTCCTTATGAATGAATTTGATTACTTAGTGCGGGAAGCTAGAGAGATCTTTGATTTCTATGATATGAATCCTGAAAATCAGTAATAGATGAGATTCTATACAATAGTGATTACTTGTTGAGATACTTATTTCTTGATGATCACACCTTTGATGAGAATACCAAAAAGGAAGTCCCTCCTTTGAATATAATCCTACAAGTTTTCAATGTTATTAATAAACAATATTCGTGGATAGTAACCGGTAACCAAGAGCGATTTGTGGATGTTCAACTTGCTAATGCTAAAATTTCTATGGATGATGTGTTTCATATTGTCTTTGAAAAGCCTCCCGGTAAAAACACATATTTGGATGAGAAGAAGAAAGATGACAACACTTGAAACTATGCATTACGCCTAGCTAGGGGCGTAAAACGATAGCGCTAGTTGGGAGACAACCCAATAGTTATCTTACTTTTCTTGTTTCTTTTTCTGTTTTGTGCGTGCACACAATTATGCTACTGTTATGGTTGTGTTTTTGTGTTTTAATTAGTGTTTGTGCCAAGTAAAGCCTTTGGCATGATTTGGATGATAGTTGATTTGATTCTGTGAGAAAAAAGAAACTTTTGCATCTAGTAGCATAATTGTTATAATTTTCTTGAGCGTGAAACAATTCTGAATTTTTTACACATGATTGATATACAAATTTCCCACGTTGTACTAATTTTTCAGAAATTTTGAAGTTACATAAGTATGGTCAATATTCGAATTGCTACGGACTGTTCTGTTTTTGACAGATTCTGTTTTTGTTGCATTGTTTGCTTGTTTTGATGAAACTATGGATTGTATCGGGGGGGTACAAGCCATGGAGAACTTAGAATACAGTAGGTATAATGCAATAATAAAATATGAATGGGTTTACAACAGTACCTAAAGTGGTGATTTGCTTTGTTATACTAATGGATCTCACAAAGGTTTTTGTTGAGTTTTGTGTGCTGAAGTTTTCAAGTTTTGGGTGAGATCACGATGGATGAAGGAATAAGGAGTGGCAAGAGCCTAAACTTGGGGATGCCCGAGGCACCCCAAGGTAATATTCAAAGGACTCCCAAGCAACTAAGCTTGGGGATGCCCCGGAAGGCATCCCCTCTTTCTTCTACCGACCATCGGTAGTTTTACTTGGAGCTATATTTTTATTCATCACATGATATGAGTTTTGCTTGGAGCATCGTGTATTATGAGTATTTTCTTTGTTTGATTTTTAGTTTGTCACAATCATCTTTGCTGGACACACCTTTTTGAGAGGGACACACATTATTCATGATTTGTTAGAATACTCTATGTGCTTCACTTATATCTTTTGAGCTAGGCAGTTGCTCTAGTGCTTCACTTATATCTTTTAGAGCACGGCGGTGGTTATATTTTAAAGAAATAGTTGCACTCTCATGCTTCACTTATATCTTTTTGAGAGTTGATAATAGTAATGGCAATTAGTACAATTTATGAATTTTGTCCTAATATGATAGGTATTCAAGAGGGATATAATAAAAACTTTCATGTAGATCACTAAATATGATAAGTTTGATTCCTTGCAATAGTTTTGCAATATAAAGGTGGTAATATGTGGGTTGCGCTAGTGGGTAATTGTGGTTTAGTAAGAATATAGATGTTAAGGTTTATGATTCCCAAAGCTTGCATGTATAGTCTCTCGTTATGCTAAGAAGTTGGAGCATGATTTATTATTGATTGTCTTCCTTATGAGTGGCGGTCGGGGATGAGTGATGGTCTTTTCCTACCAATCTATCACCCTAGGGGCATGCGTAGTAGTACTTTGTTTCGAGGGCTAATAAACTTTTGCAATAAGTATGTGAGTTCTTTATGACTAATGTGAGTCCATGGATTATACGCTCTCTCACCTTTCCGCATTTTGCTAGCCTCTTCGGTACCGTGCATTGCCCTTTCTCACATTGGGATGTGGTGCAAACTTCGCCGGTGCATCCGAGCCCCATGATATGATACCCTCTATCAGACATAAGCCTCCTTATTTCTTCCTCAAAACAGCCACCATACCTACCTATTATGGCATTTCCATAGCCATTCCGAGATATATTGCCATGCAACTTCCACCATTCCATTTTATTATGACATGCATCATCATTTTCATATTGCTTTACATGATCATATAGCTGACATAGTATTTGTGGCTCGGCCACCATTCATATTTTTTATACATGTTACGCTAGATCATTGCACATCCCAGTACGGAGGCATTCATATAGAGTCATATTTTGTTCTAGTATCAATTTGTAATTTTCTTTCGAGTTGTAAGTAAATAGAAGTGTGATGATCATCATATTCATTATTAGAGCATTGTACCAAGTGAGGAAATAAAAAAAGATCCCACAAAAAAAGAGGCCAAAAAGAGCCCAACAAAAAAA
Organism: Thinopyrum elongatum; assembly: GCA_011799875.1. Lineage (NCBI taxonomy): Eukaryota > Viridiplantae > Streptophyta > Magnoliopsida > Poales > Poaceae > Thinopyrum > Thinopyrum elongatum. The sequence goes on along the minus strand of CM022298.1, from coordinate 404,562,394 downwards.
TGAGAGAAAAAGAGAGAAGGGGTAATGTTACTATCCTTTCCACACTTGTCTTCAAAGTAGCACCATGTTTTTCATATAGAGAGTCTCCTATGCTTTCATTTGCATATAAATAGTGAGAATTTTTCATTATAGAACTTGGCTTGTATATTCCAACGATGGGCTTCCTCAAATGCTGTAGGTCTTCATGAGCAAGCAAGTTGGATGCACACCCACTTAGTTTTATTTTTTGAGCGTTCATACACTTATAGCTCTTAGTGCATCCGTTGCATGGCAATACCTACTCCTTGCATTGACACCAATTGATGGTCATCTCCATAACCCGTTGATTAGCCTCGTCGATGTGAGACTTTCTCCTTTTTTGTCTTCTCCATATTATCTCCATCACCATACTTTATTCCACCATAGTGCTATATCCATGGCTTGCGCTCATGTATTACGTGAGAGTTGAAAAAGCTGAAGCGCGTTAAAAAATATGAACCAATTGCTCGGCTTGTCATCGGGGTTGTGCATGATAAATACTTTTTGTTAAGAAGATGGAGCATGACAAGGCTATATGATTTTGTAGGGATAACTTTCTTTAGCGTTGAAATTTTGAAAGACATGATTGTTTGTTAGTAGGGATAATTAACTTTATGCCCCTAGTTGGGTCCCACTTGTCTGTTTTACCCCTAGTTTCAGAAACTCACCTGTTCAGTCCAAGCCACTTTGGAATTCTTATGCTTTTGCCCTTTGACCCTCTGACCGTCACTTTGAAAAATTCATAACAAATTCATACTAACTCAGAAAAATTCAAATAAGATATCAAAATGTTCGAAAAAACATCACCTATATGTGCATCTCATTTTCATTCTTGACAAAAGTGTTGGAAAGTCCCCATCTCAGTTTTAGCTCATATGCTCTTAGCATGAACAGTAAAATCTAAAAAAAATCAAAAAAATCTAAAAAAATTTGGTGGCAAACATTGACCAATGTTTTGAGTGCTTGCCAAGTTTCATAATGGAATGACATTCGTGGAGGTCATGGCAAAAAAAGAAAATCAAAGCTCCAAAATTTCTTTTTTTTGCCACGACTTCCATGAATGTCATTCCATTATGAAACTTGGCAAGCGCTCAAAATATTGGTCAATGTTTGCCACCAAAATTTTTTAGATTTTTTTGAATTTTTTTAGATTTTACTGTTCATGCTAAGAGCATATGAGCTAAAACTGAGATGGGGAGTTTCCAACACTTTTGTCAAGAATGAAAATGACATGCGCATATAGGTGATGTTTTTCCGAACATTTTGATATCTTATTTGAATTTTTCTGAGTTAGTATAAATTTGTTATGAATTTTTCAATGTGACGGTCAAAGGGTCAAAGGGCAAAAGCATAAGAATTGCAAAGTGGCTTGGACTGAACAGTTGAGTTTCTGAAACTAGGGGTAAAACAGACGAGTGGGACCCAACTAGGGGCATAAAGTTAATTATCCCTTGTTAGTATGCCTTATTATTATTGTTTCTATGTCAAATTAAGGCTATTGCTTTGAATCATTCGGATCTTGATATTCATGCCACAAAAGAGAGATTACGTGATGAACATGTTAGGTAGCATTCCACATAAAAATTTTGTTTTTATCATTTACCTACTCGAGGACGAGCAGGATTTAAGCTTAGGGATGCTTGATATGTCTCCAACGTATCTATAATTTTTTATTGTTTCATGCTATTATAGTATCAATCTTGGATGTTTATATGCATTATTATGTCATTATATATCATTTTTTGGGACTAACCTATTAACTTTGTGCCAAGTGCCAGTTGTTGTTTTTTGCCTGTTTTGGTTTTCTAGAATATCAGTACCAAACGAATTCCAAATGCCACGAAACTTTTTGGAGATTTTTTTTCTAGACAAAAGAGACCCTGGAAGCTTCGGGAGAGGGCCAGAAGATGAAGGAGGTGCCCACGAGGCACCAGAGCGCGCCCAGGGGGTAGGCGCGCCCTTGTGGCTCATGAGGCCCACGTTCACCCGTTTAACTTAATTCCGCCTCTATAAATTCTCTAAAATCGGGAAACCAACAGAGAGCCACACCAAATACTTTTTCCGCCACCGCAAGCTTCTGTTCTCGATAGATCCCATCTGGAAGCCTTTTTCAGTACTCTACCGGATGGGGAATCAACCACGGAGGGGCTCTATATCAACCTTGTGGCCCTTCTGATGATGTGTGAGTAGTTTACCACATACATACGGGTCCATAGCTAGTAGCTAGATGGCTTTTTCTCTCTCTTTGATCTTTAATACAATGTTCTCCTCGATGTTCTTGGAGTTCTATCTGATGTAATCACTTTTTGCGGTGTGTTTGTTGGGATCGGATGAATTGTGACTTTATAATCAGATTATCTATAAATATTATTTGAGTCTTCTCTAAACTCTTTTATGCATGATTAATATAGCTTTGTATTTCTCTCCGATCTATTGATTTGGTTTGGCCAACTAGATTGATTTTTATTGCAATGGGAGAGGTGCTTTGTGATGGATTGAATCTTGCGGTGATCTATATCCTAGTGACAGAAAGGGACAAGACACGTATTTGTGTTGTTTCCATTAAGGATAAAAAGATGGGGTTTATTCATGCGTGAGTTTACTTTGTCTACATCATGTCATCTTGCTTAAGGCGTTACTCTGTTCTTTATGAACTTAATACTCTAGATGCATGCTGGATAGCGGTCGATGTGTGGAGTAATAGTAGTAGATGCAGGTAGGAGTCGGTCTACTTGTCTCAGACATGATGCCTATATACATGATCATGATGGGGAACGAAGCATGAAAATCAAAAAATTTCCTACGAACACCCAAGATATATCTAGGAGAAACGTAGCAACGAGAGGGGCGAGTGTGTCTACGTACCCTCGTAGACCTAAAGCGGAAGCGTATATAACGCGGTTGATGTAGGCGTACTCTTCGCGATCCGATCACGATCCAACCGATCTAGTGCCGAACGGACGGCACCTTCAAGTTTAGCACACGTGCGGCTCGATGACATCTCCTCCTTGATCCAACAAGAGAAGGCAGAGAAGTAGATGAGATCACAACCAGCACGACAGCGTGGTGGTGGTCGAGCAACGGCAGCGCTTCGCTAAGCAAAAAACTGTGGACGAGAATTATGCCGGGAGAGAGAGACGGGGCAGCAGCCAAGGCCAATGTCTTGGGGTGCCTTGCTGCGCCCCTCCCCTATATTTATATGTGTGGGAGGGTTGTGAGTCCAGCCCTACTCCTAATAGGAGTTGGCGCCAAGGGGGAGAGGACTTGGACTCCTAGTCCAATCCTATTCCTACTAGGGCTCCCCTTTTTCCCTTCCCTAGCCGCATGGGCTTTTGAGGACTTGGTGCGCCTGGCCCAAAAAGGCCAGGGCGCCTCCCCTCAGCCCATGCCAGCCCTTGGGACATGGTGGACCCACTTGTGGACTTTCAGACCCCTCCGGAATTCTCCGGAAGCTTCCCGGTACAATACCGAAAAAACTGCACCTTTTTCCAGAACCCAAAATATGACTTTCCATATATAAATCTTTACCTCTCGACCATTCCGAGACTCCTCGTGATGTCCAGGATCTCATCCAGGACTCCGAACAACATTCGGTTACCAATCGTCAAATATCACAATACTACTCTAGCGTCAACGAACGTTAAGCGTGCGACCCTGCGGGTTCGGGAATCATGTAGTCATGACCGAGACACCTCTCCGGTCAATAACCAATAGTGGGACCTAGATGCCCATATTGGTTCCTACATATTCCAAGAAGATGTTTTATCGGTTGAACCACGATGTCAAGGATTCGGTTCATCCCGTATGCAATTCCCTTTGTCCGGCAATATGTTACTTGCCCAAGATTCGATCGTCGGTATCTCCATACCTAGTTCGATCTCGTTACCGGCAAGTCTCTTTACTATTTAGGTAATACAAGATTTCATGACCAACTCATTAGCCACATTGCTTGCAAGCTCTTTACGATGTTGTATTACCGAGAGGGCCCAGAGATATCTCTCCGCCACACTGAGTAACAAATCCCAGTCTCGATCCATGCCAACCCAACAGACACCTTCGGAGATACCTGTAGAGCATCTTTATGATCACCCAGTTATGAAGTGATGTTTGATAGCACACAAGGTATTCCTCTGGTATCTGGGAGTTGCATGATCTCATGGTCTTAGGAATAGATACTTGACATGAAGAAAGCTATAGCAATAAACTCAAGTGATACGATCAAATGCTAAGCTTACGGTTGGGTCTTGTCCATCACATCATTCTCCTAATGATGTGATCCCCTTATCAAATGACAACTCATGTCTATGGTTAGGAAACCTTAACCGTCTTTGATCAACGAGCTAGTCTAGTAGAGGCTCACTAGGGACACGATACTTGTTCATGTATCCACACATGTATTTAAGTTTCCTGTCAATACAATTCTAGCATGAATAATAAACCTTTATCATGAACAAGGAAATATGATAATAACCAATTTATTATTGCCTCTAGGGCATATTTCCAACAGATCATTGCCTCGGATATCGTCATGATTATTCAATTTTTTATCAATTGCCCAACAACAATTTTTTTAGCCATCGTATGCTATTTTCAAGAGAGAAGTCTCTAGTGAAAACTATGGCCCCTGGGTCTACTTTTATCATATATTGAAATCCAAAAATACTTTGCTGCAATTTTTCTTTACTTATTTTTATTTTGTGTTTTATCTATCTATCTATCACTACGAGATTTTATCCTTGCAATTAACCGTCGAGGGATTGACAACCCCTTGTTCGCATTGGGTGCAAGTATTTGTTATTTTGTGTGCAGGTGCTGCTAACGAGGTGTTGCATGGTTCTCCTACTGGATTGATAACCTTGGTTCTTAACTGAGGGAAATACTTACCTCTATAGTACTGTATCATCCACTCCTCTTCAAGGAAATCCCAACATAGCTTATAAGTAGCAGTCCTTATTAATCTCTACCACCACATTTGATTCCACCTATAGTGCTATATCCATGGCTCACGCTCATGTATTGCGTGGGGTTGAAAATGCTGAAGCGCATTAAAAAGTATGATCCGATTGCTTGGCTTGTCATTGGGGTAGTTCATGATTAATATCTTTATGCTAGGAAGACTAAGCATGATGGGCTATATGATTTTGTAGGGATAGCGTTCTTTAGCATTCTTTATTTTGAAAGGCATGATTGTTTGTTAGTATGCCTGAGTATTGATGTCTTTATATCAAATGATAGACTATTACCTTGAATCACTCGTATCTTAATATTCATACCGTAAAAGAGATTACATGATACACATGTTAGGTAGCATTCCACATCAAAAATTCGGTTTTTATCATTTACCTACTTGAGGACGAGCAGGAATAAAGCTTGGGGATGCTGATATGTCTCCAACGTATCTATAATTTTTGATTGGTTCCTGCTATTATATTATCAATCTTGGATGTTTTATATGCAATTTTTATACTATTTCATATCATTTTTGGGAACTAACCTATTAACCCAGTGCCTAATGCCAGTTGCTAACTTTTTGCTTGTTTTTGGTTTTTCAGAAAATCAGTACCAAACGGAGTACAAACGCTACGAAACTTTTTGACGATTTTTTCTAGATAAAAGAGGCCCTAGAAGCTTCGGGAGGAGACCAGAGGACAAATGAGGAGACGGAAAGGCAATAGGGCACGCCCAAGGTGGACGCGCCCTGTTACCTTGTGGGCCCCACGTGGCCTCATCTGACCTAATTCCGCTTCTATAAATTCTCAAATATTGGGAAACCCAGAGAGCCACCTGAAACACTTTTTTCACTGCCGCAAGCTTCTGTTCTACCATGATCCCATCTGGAGGCCTTTTCTGGCACTCTATCGGAGGTGGAATAGATCATGGAGGGCTTCTACATCATCCTTGCTGCCTTCCGATGATGCATGAGTAGTTCACGACAGGCCTACGGGTCCATAGCTAGTAGGTAGATGGCTTCTTCTCTCTCTTTGATCTTGAATACCATGTGCCCCTCGATCTTCTTGGAGTTCTATTGGACGTAATCTTCTTTTGCGGTGTGTTTGTTGGGACCTGATGAAGTATGGGTTTATGATCAGATTATTCATTGAAAGTAATTAAGTCTTTTCTAAACTTTATTATGCATGATTGTTATGGCCTTGCACTCTCCGATCTATCCGTATGGTTTGGCCAACTAGATTGATTTATCTTCAGTGGAGAGGTGCTTTGTAATGGGTTCAATCTTGTGGTTCTCCATATCCCAGTGACATAGTAGGGGACAAGACTCGTATGTGTATTGTTGTCATTAAGGGTAAAATGATGGGGTTTATTCATATTGTTTGGGTTTACTTTGTCTACATCATGTCATCTTGCTTAAGGCGTTACTCCGTTTGTCATGAACTTAATACCATAGATGCATGCTCGATAGTGGTTGATTGGTGGAGTAATAGTAGTAGATGCAGGCAGGAGTCGGTCTACTTGTCTCGGACATGATGCCTATATACATGATCATTGCCGTGAATACGTCATAACTATGTGCTTTTCTATCAATTGCCCAACAGTAATTTGTCCACCCGCCGTATACTATGTGTTCAAGAGAGAAGCCTCTAGTGAAAAATATGGCCCCTGGGTCTACTTTAATCATATTATAAAATCCAAAAATACTTTGCTGCAATTTATTTACTTTGCAATTTATCCATCTACCTATACAACATGTAATCCTTGCAAGTAACGAGTTTAAGGGGATTGACGACCCTCTTGCCCGCGTTGGGTGCAAGTATTTGCTTTTGTGTGTGTAGGTGCTGAAGACGGGAATTTGCGTGGTTCTCCTATTGGTTCGATAACCTTGGTTCTCACTGAGGGAAATACTTATCTCTACTGTATTGCACCTCCTCCCCTCGTCGAGGAAAATCCCAACACAGTTTACAAGTAGCAGTGGCCTGCCAGAGGGCAAGACACCGGCTGTGTACGCTGGCGTCGCCTCGGCGGTGGCCTTCATGGGACCCAAGCGGAGGCATTCTCCCGAGTTCTACATCTCCTCGATGATGGCTACAGGTGCGGACGTGCTGGCTACCACCTGGTCGATGTTCACATAGCCGGCTTCTTCCTCTGCCGGTAGGGCGTGGTCACAGGCACAGTAGGGGCAGTACGACACGACATCATCCACGGCATCCACGATGGCACAGGGCCGGCGTGACACAAAAAAAAACAACCCCCAAAACCCCCACCCCAACCCAACAAAAACACAAAAAAAAAACCAAACAACAAAACAACCACAAAAAACACCAAACCACCACCGCCAAAACACCCCACAACCACACCACCCCCCCCCCCCCCCCCCCCCCCACCCCCCCCCCCCCCCCCCCCGTGCTGACCTGGAGCAACTCGCCACTCCTCGGCTCATGACAGGCGGGCTCAACGGGCCACCCAACCGCTTTTATGATGGAGAACTCTTCTTCCTGCTCCCCGGATGCCATGGAGAAAATTGTTCAAGGAGGAAATGGGGAGCGGAGGTCTGGTGCGGTTCTTGTCCAGCTTCTGGCATCGTTTAAATAGTGGGCGGACGCGAGGAGCCAAACCGCGTTGTGTTTAATGCTAGCCAGCTCGCGAACGGATCTATGGCCGGAGTTGGTATCTCGGCACACGCGCGGGTTTAATGGAGGAAGGTGGGCAGTCTATAGTCGTTTGAATGCGGCGAGGAGGCATGTTCAACCGGGCGTGCAGTGGCACGCGCCCTCGACCAGCATGCCGCTTCAATGGTGGAGGCATTGAGAGGTCACGTCTGCTCTGAGCCGGCTTCAATATGGAGTGGCCACTCTATAGCGACATGAATGCGGGCAGCTAGTTCCAGGCGAGAATGCGTGCGGGTGAGGGAGGAGGGTGTTTGGGTGGGCCAGGGTGGTCAGAAGCGGTCGTGAGTGCTGTCCGGACGCCCGCAAAGCCCCCCCCCCCACGTTTGTCTCTGGTTTGCGGGAGAAAGTATGTTTGGACCTGCGGGCCGATGCATGCCCTTGTTGGATGGAAAAACACATTAGGACCATGCGATCTATGTATGTGGGCAGTTTGAGGGTCGGTGTCGGTGTCAAAACCGACAGACCTTGGGTAGGGGGCCCTGAGCTGTTAGATCGGATCGGTGGGTAACAAGAGACAGAGGACACACTGCTTTTACCTAGGTTCAGGCTCTCTCTAAGGAGGTAAAACCCAACGTCCTGCTCTTGCTTATATTATGGGAGTATCAAAGTACAGAGTTGATCTACCTCGAGATCGTGAGTTGTAGTCTAAACCCCAGGGGTATGATGATGAATGTATGAATGGGTTCTCTATGGACTAAACCCTCTGGTTTATATAGGCACCAGGGGTATATAGTGTTACGCATGGTTGATTGCCATCTAGGGATTACATGCCGAATCTAATCAGATATACTTGAAGTACACGCCAAATCTTCGGTCGAGGCAGATTGAAGGCCTCCGAAGTCTCTCCTCCTTGATGGGTTGGCGGTCCGACCCATGTATCAGTCCAGCCGGGCTAGGACCCCCTAGTCCAGGACACCGTCAGTAACCCCCAAACTTGTCTTCGAAGCCAAAGTCAATAATCTTCATCGGTCAATGTCTTCAGTTGGATGATCTTCGGCTTGGCAGGCAAGTTGCACGTCCTAGGCTAAGTATCCGCACAAAGCTCGTGAGTCCCCAACCAACGGGTGTCGCCCCTCTGACAAGGAACAAAGCTAATCCGACCACATGCTACCAAAATACACATCTTCGTTCATTCAAACTATGAGGCTTGCATAGTCTTGAAGACTAGCAGCGCATGTGAGCTCGGCGGTCAATTACTAACAACATTATCTAAGTGTCCCTGCTCCTGATATTATATACATCAGTCATTACTTATTTGAATCGCAGTTCGAGGCAACCCTCTTATTGGCACGTCGCATAAAAACAGAGATCACACCCCCCCCCCCCTATTGTAGGGGATATCACCAATCCGTTGTTTCACCCCAAGCGATCATAACGGTAGAATGGCCGAACTGTGGTGTTTTTTATGGTGCAACAGGGGATGCTTCGCCTTTTACTGGCTCATAAAGAGCAGGAGGAGACGAGTCCATACTCCTACACTCTCCTTCTGCTCCAGCGCTCAAACCTCCCAAGTCTTCACTTGCCAATCCCATTCTCAAGCCTAAAGCCTTCCTCAAGCTCCCGCATCCGCACCAATGGCTGACGCGGATTTGAAGGGGAGGTGGGTGGCCTCCAATGTCACCAACGCCACCATTGCCGAGCTTCGCGCGGTGGGATACGTCCCCGCCGACGCCGTTTGTAGGGCCCCGGAGCCCGGCCAACGTGTCCCCACTCCCAATACCGGGGAGAAGACCTTCTGTGTCAAGCCAAAGAGCAGCGGCGCCGAGTTTGCCGAGTGCGGGGGCTCTATGATTAGCAAGCTCCAAAAGCCGGTCTGGCTGGAGGGGACCTTCATCGAGACCGTGAAGATCTGGCAACACGAATGTTTCTACATCGCCGAGCCACTCGCTTCGGGCAAGGCCGCGGCTCCCGCCTTCATTGGCACACCTCCGAGGAAGTTAGTGTCCTGGCAGAAGCAAGGCATGGAATGGGGCAATCTGTACGAGGTCGACGCTCTTAAGAGCGAATTCGGATCCTCAAGAAGAAGTACAAGCTGGTGGATGTGATGCTACATTGGTACATCCTCCCACTCCAGCTCTGGGCTAACCCTATGTGGCTTTACAAGCCCGAGGATACACCAACACTGCAGAACTTGTTCCGCACCAACATAGATGGGATGTAGACGGCTCACTTCAAGCCGTCCCAAAATGAATTTCCCACAGATGGGCTGGACAGCGGCTACAATGCCGTCCGCGGTCCTTCAGAGGTAAGCATTACCTTATATGTTCATCACTGGTTTTGTATTTCTTATTTGTTTATATCTCCCTTCCTTGCTTCCAGAAATGGGCGTCCAAGGCGGCGCTTATCCAGTGCTCGGTGTCGCTGCCCGAGGACAACCGGGCCCCTGAGCTGCAGGCCCTTTTGGATGTGGTGCCTTCAAAGGCCCCGGCTAAGGCTAAAGAGCCGAAGAAGAAGAGAGAGGGTCTCCGGATCCTAGACCCCTCGGACGCTAGGTCCGAGAACATCCGAGTTCTTTCCGTGGACGAGGAGGAAAGAGAGGGAGAAGAAGGGAAGGAAGGTTCTTCCTCCTCGAAGAGAAAGAGGGCGGCGTCCGAAGACATCGCGGGGGCCAACAGCACCTGAACCCGCCGGCGCGGAGCCCTGCAAGGCCCCTGCCGCAGCCAAGGTCATCTCCACTGAATCGAAGGATGACCTTGTTGAGCCACGGCTGCCGAGGCCATCATCGAGGAGGTACACCTTCGACTCTCATGCGTCATATGCGCGCTAGTTCCTTCTTTCCACAATGTAATTGACTGTCTGTCCTTTCACATCCCACAACGCTCCAACATCAGTGACAAGACATCGTCGAGTGGGCTCCATCCACCCAGCGCCTCGTTTGAGTGTCATCCCCCCCTCCTGCCCATGATGGGCTGGGGGAGGCGACCTCTCAGCAAGCCCCGCCTGCACCCCCCATGGGGGGCGGCGCCGATGTCTCCATGGCCGAGGCGGAGGCCTCGGCCTCCAAGGACCCGCTGGGGAGGAACCCTTCCTCTATGGAAGGGGAAAAATGGAGGCCGCCGACGACTTCGGCCCCTGTTGACCCGGAGCCACCCCGGCAGCCTATCACGGCGACGGCTCCTCCCATGATGGAGAGGACGAGGTGGCCCGTCCATCCCTGCCTGCGGCAAGGCAGGTGTCCATGGGGTGGACCGAGGAGATGGAGACGTCCATGATGGGCTCCTCCATTGTTGCCGAGCACCGCGCCCTTTTAGGTTGGTGCTACAAAGTTATCGATCCACAAAGGCCGGTATAAGGGAGGCCTTCAAGGGCCTCCATCAATGCTTTGAGGTAACTTTTGGTCCCCCTTCAGAACTTGCATTAACATATAAACTGCTACCACTAGGCATATCTAGTAGCCTTTAAGCAGATAGGTAGAAAGTAGAATTGTCCCAAGAGGTATGCTACTGTGGACGCGTATAATGGACATGTAACCATAGTAGCCCCCAAGCCCTGAGTTAGATACCAAGATCTTACTCGGGGGTCTTAAAAAACTAAAATTTTGTAGAAGCAAATATACAGTAGCCCCCGAGACCCAGGTCGGACAGAAAAAGCCGACCAAGGGATTGATGTCATCCGAGGAAGCTAACTTTGTCCTTTATAGGTTTCGGCCTCAGTTTCAGTATCCAACTCGAAAGAGTTGGAAGAGCTGAATCGTAAGCTCGACCGGTCCGAGAAGGACGTGGATCTGCTCAAGAAGCAGATGGAGAAAACTCAAGGTAAATATCGAGAAGTTTCAGCGTCTTGAAATTGTATTTTTAGTATGATATGGCTGCTATGAGCTCTAATTCATATGCCAATGTACTTGCAGCTTCCTCCTCGGAGCTTGAAAAGCTTCGGTTCGAGCTGCAAACAGCTCGGCGGGAAGCCGAGCAGCAAAAGGCTGCAGCGAAGCGTGCCAGCGAGGTGCTGGCCAAAGAAAAAGAGGTCGGCAAGAAGCATGCGGCCCGGGTCATGGACATCGAGGAAGACCTGAAGGGGCTTTGCGCTCAGCGTGATACCCTTCAGAAAGAAAAGAACAAGCTGGACTCCGAGCTCACGACGGCGAGCGCAGCTTGTAAGGAGACCACGACCCAGGCCCGGGTGGATCACGAGGTGCTTCAGCAAGTGAAGTAGATCGCCATCGGTAAGCCCTACCTGCTTCACTGTGTTTTTGGTGGCAGCCGATTTGCTCATCTTACGCAAGTCTGGCGTTCTTCAGAGGCCTTTAGGGACCTACCGCGGAGTGCCTCGGAAGCCGGCTCCTACTTCACTGCCCATCCTGATGAGACCGAGGAGAAGGCCTTCTGGGCCCAATTCCAGGCGCCCGAGCACCCGCCACTACTAAAAAATCAGATGAAGCAGCTGGCAGAGCTATTCCGCGTGGATCAACCGGTGATGCAAGATCTCTGCATCAACCTCTGGCCGGACAAGCCGATGCCGACCAGCTTCTTCGGCCTGGTGAGCAGGCTATGAGAGGCCAGCCCCCAGGTGCAAAACTAGAAGCGGTCGGCCTTTCTGAAGGGAGAGGAAGGGGCGTATGCATCAGTCAATGTTGAGGATATCGCTTATCGGGAACTTATCGGTCGACCCATGATAAGGGGTAAATCGGCCAGTTTATCGACATTTCGGCCGATTTATCGCCATATCGGCTGATTTATCGGCCGATTTATCTTATCGCCCACACGACGGTAAGCGATAAATCGGCCGATTTATCAGAATATCGGACGATATCTTGAACAGTGGCATCAGTGATGGTGTACTTTCCGAAGATTAAGCCGTTGGACATCGCATCAGGCCCTCTAGAAGGAAAGAATCGGACGCCAAAACAGTTCCTGACCAAGGTGCATGAAGGTGCTTGGGTGAAGTGTGCAAAGTCAGAACTCAAGTTCTGAAGGGCCCTCGGTATGCCAAGGAGGAAGTTGTATAAAACAAGTAATATTTTGTTTATCATCCGCTTTTATCCAACATTTTGTTGTGACTCCTATGCGACCGTTTTTAATTATAAAAGCGGCCAGTCATCGGCTTCTGCCCCCTTGTAGATGCTACATGGGGTATTCCATAAAATGCATGAACCCTTAGCTAATGTCTCGGAGCCTGGAGGCGGTTGCGTATTTATAGGAACGAGGCAATCAAACTATAATGGCTTTATAACTTTCACTTAGTCATAGGAGTTCGACTTGTGGGGTAGTTGACCTATCCCCCGGTGTAGTGGTGATCGGACTAGGCGAGGTGCACCTGACTTTAACACCTCGGTCCTTCTAACAAGGACCCTTCGTTTAACACGGCGCAACCACCAATGGTTCATAGTTTGACACTATTTTTGGATCACCGACCAGTTTGCGCTTATTGTGATAGTCGATTTTCGGCTTTCTCCACTGAGGTACTTGACCATTCAAGCTGGAAGTACAATCGCAGTGTGATGTCGCTTGAAACTGCATCAGTATTTCCCCAAAGAGGAAGGGATGATGTAGTACAACTATGGTAGGTATTTCCCTCAGTTATGAAACCAAGGTATCAATCCAGTAGGAGAACCAAGCAACACTATGTAAACGGTACCTGCACACAAAGAACAAATACATTTTAACCCAACGCGTAAGAGGGGTTGTCAATCCCTCCTGGGTAACGGTGCCAGAAATTGGTAGGAAAATATTTGTGATAGATTGGATAAATAGCCCTCGATAAAAAGCAAAATAAAATAAGTAACAAAAAAGTGCAGCAAGGTATTTTGGGGTTTTTTGGAATAATAGATCTGAAAATAAAAGCGAATAAAAATAGATCTCAAAGCAAATATGATAAAGAATAGACCCGGGGGCCGTAGATTTCACTAGTGGCTTCTCTCAAGAAAATAGCACACGGTGGGTAAACAAATTACTGTTGGGCAATTGATAGAAGATCGAATAATTATGACGATATCCAAGGCAATGATCAATATATAGGCATCACATCCAAGATTAGTAGACCGACTCCTGCCTGCATCTACTACTATTACTCCACACATCGACCGCTATCCAGCATGCATCTAGTGTATTAAGTTCATGGAGAAACGGAGTAATGCAATAAGAACGATGACATGATGTAGACGAGATCTATTCATGTAGGAATAGCCCCCATCTTGTTATCCTTAATAGCAATGATACATTCTGTCACTGGGAAAGAACACCGCAAGATCGAACCCATCACAAAGCACCTCTTCCCATGGCAAGAAAAATCGATCTAGTTGGCCTACCTAAACCAAAGATTCAAAGAGGAAATACGAGGCTATAAATAATCATGCATATAAGAGATCAAAAGAAGACACAAATAATATTCATGGATATAGATCTGATCATAAACTCAAAGTTCATCGGATCCCAACAAACACACCGCAAAAAAGAGTTACATCAAATAGATCTCCAAGAGACCATTGTATTGAGAATCAAAAGAGAGAGAGGAAACCATCTAGCTACTGCCTACAGACCCATAGGTCTATGGTGAACTACTCACGCATCATCGGAGAGGCACCAATGAGGATGATGAACCCCTCCGTGATGGTGTCTAGATTGGATCTCATGGTTCTGGAACTTGCGGCGGCTGGAATTGTGTTTCGTTGACTCCCTAGGGTTTCTGGAATATTTGGGAATTTATAGGGTGAAGAGGCGGTGCGGGAGGTCACCAAGGTGGGCACAACCCACCTGGGCACGCCTGGGCCTCCTGGCGCGCTCAGGTGTCTTATGCGCACCTCAGGCCTCCCCTCTGGTACTTCTTTGGCCCACTGGGTGTCTTCTGGTCCAGAAAAAATCTCCAAAAAGTTTCCCTGCGTTTGGACTCCGTTTGATATGGATATTCTGCGAAGTAAAAAACAAGCAAAAAACAGCAACTGGCACTAGGCACTATGTCAATAGGTTAGTCCCAAAAAATGATATAAAATTGCTATAAAATGATTGTAAAACATCCAAGAATGATAATATAATAGCATGGAACAAGCAAAAATTATAGATACGTTGGAGACGTATCAGCATCCCCAAGCTTAATTCCTACTCGTCCTTGAGTAGGTAAATGATAAAAACAGAATTTTTGATGTGGAATGCTGCCTAACATGTTCATCACATATTATTTTCTTTTGTAGCATGGACATTTGGACTTTTATATGGTTCAAAGCAATAGTCTAGTTTTGACATGAAGATTTCAATACTCAAGCATATCGACAAGCAACCATGTTTTTCAAAATATCAACACTAAAGAAAGTTATCCCTAGCCCATCATGCTCAATCATTGATCCATTCATGAAACACATTCGCATATTAGCTACATCCAATGCTCAAGTATGATCATAGTGCTCCCTAGTTGGTGCCTTATAAGAGAAGATGGAGACTCAAATAAAAATAAAAATTGCATAAAGTAAATAGATAGGCCCTTCGCAGAGGGAAGTAGGGATTTGTAGAGGTGCCAGAGCTCAAAGCTCAAATTGAGAGATAAATTTTTTTGAGAGGCATACTTTTTCCGTCAACGAAAACGACCGAGTAATTCCCAACACTTTCCATGCTAGAAATATCATAGGCAGTTCCCAAACAGAAAATAAAGTTTATTCCTTTTTCCACCATTCTTTCACAATCCATGGCTAGCCGTATCCACGGGTGCCTTCCATACCAACAATTTCCAAGGAATTTATTATTTGACAACATAAAGTAAATTTCTTTTTCATTTCGGGACTGGGCATCCCTATTACCATCGTACTCTTGTGCAATGACAAATGAATAAACACTCATCTTGAGAATAACACATCCAGCATGGAAAATATTGGCCACCCCCTACCGCTTTATGAGCGGTACGAGCACACAAAAAGGAAATTTATTTTGAAAATTTAGAGATGGCACATACAAATTTGCTTAGAACGGCACGGAAATACTGCATATAGGTATGGTGGACTCATATGGCAAAACTGGGTTTAAAGATTTTGGATGCACAAGTAGTATTTCTACTTAGTACAAGTGAGGGCTAGCAAAAAGATTGAGAAGCAACCAACCAAGAAACAAAAAATCACATAAGCGAGCATTAAGCATAACTAACACCGAATAATGCACCACAAGTAGGATGTAATTTCATTGCATAACTATTGACTTTCGTGCTTGCACAGGGAATCACAAACCTTAACACCAATATTCTTACTAAAGTATAATTACTCACCAACATGACTCACATATCACTGTCATCATATCTCAAAAGTATTACAAAGAATCAAGTTTATTTTGTCCAATGATCTTCATGAAAGTTTTTATTATATCCCTCTTGAATATCTATCACTTTGGGACTAGTTTCATATATTGCAATTGCTTTTGACAAGCTCAAATAAATCTAAGTGAAGAACATGAGCATAAAAAATTTCGTCTCCTTGGAGTCATCTTGTCGCATCTTATCGGGCATGAGCCATTGCCCTAGCTTGGGTCTTCTCCCGAGCTCTTTAGCGTCTGTCTAACCAAGCGTCATAGCCTTCCAACCCGGCTGGTGCGCGGTCCCGAGACCGTGCAGATCGAAGGTGTCGGGGTGCTCGACTACACTCTTGCCATGAGGGCGGGTTTTAGGGGGCTCCTTAGGTGCCCCTATTGGCCGATCTCACCCTCTAGGGGGACGGTCAGCTTGGCCTGTGTGGCCGTATGCTAGCAGCTTGTTATCTGCTACCTTGTCATCGAAGTCAGGCAGCAGTCAGTGTCGTGGAAACAACATGGTGGCCGCGTGTCGATTTTCGAGCTCTGCGTCGGCCACAAGGATTTTTACCCATTTATCGGTGTGTGCATTTTCGTGGGTATACATCTCCTGCTGCTTCTTTTTCATGCTCCGAGCGGTTGCAATTAGCTGCCGTTGAAACCATGCTTGCTTGGACGGTTTTGTGGGCACCTCGAATTCTTCGGTTCCGAGACTTACATCATCCTTGGATTTGGAAAGGTATTCCTTGTCCGACTCATCATCGAAGGTGCCCATGTCCTCCAGATTTTCCTCCGGGGGCCCGTTCTGTTGGGTGGGTGAGGCTTGAACGTCCTCGCCCAAGTTCTGGATGGCGTCGGGGGCAACGCCGTTATCGGTGGCGCCCGAGGTGCTGGTCGTGCTTCTACTTCCGTTGTGGCCCTTCAATCGCCTTTTAGGGCGGCGACATTTAGGGTTTTCTTTAGGTTTCTCCTTGGAGTCATCCTTGGGAGTGTCGACCATGTAGACGTCATAGGTAGACGTTGCGGCCCAATTCCCTATACGGGGTACGGCCATAGATGGATTTGTTCCAGAATCGCCACAGACATCTTCGTCCATGTCAGTGGCTTCGTCGGACCCGTAGTCAAGCACATCGGTCAGGTCCTCGACCGTGGCGACTAGGTGGGTGGTGGGTGGGATAAAAAATTCTCGATCATCGACTTTACATCTGAACAGATCATAGACGGCGGATGAGATTGCCAGACTTTGGATTCGATCCAGTACCTCGTTTATTTGTGAGAGCTCCTTGGTGTTCATGGCTTGGCTGTAAGCTGGGCTGATCGGGAATAATTTGTCCGGGCCACTTGACGTAGCACCGTCCTTTTGCTCATTCGGGGTTGGTCCCTGGTGGGCGGGAGTAGCAACTACATCGGTCATTGATGATGCAATCGCTATTGCTGGGTCCAAAGACAAGCTCGGCTCAAGGCCGGGGCCTGAGGACCCAGCGTTTGAGCTGGATGTGATGGTCACCGGATCTACCTCCAGGGTAGGCTCTAGGGAGAGGGTGGATCCGAGGATCCCGTCACAAGCCAACTCCAGGGCCACAACGCCGAAGGGCTCTTCAAACTGATTTGGGGTCCATCCCGAAAGGACCAGGTCACCTCGGGCGTCCGTGGTATACTCCAGGATTCTGAACGTGATGACTTGATTCAGAGCAAAGCTCTCGACCCGGCCTAGATGGCTGGTCGGATCGGCATGCAACACAATGTTGTCGAAGGCGAAAAGCTGGCCGAGGACGAAGATGTCACCATAGCCAATACTGCTATCGATCTGCAGACGAGCCATCGACCCTTGGTGACCAAACAGCAAGCTCTCAATGAAAGAACCAATGTCGGTGTCAAAACCGGCAGATCTCGGGTAGGGGGCCCCGAGCTGTTAGATAGGATCGATGGGTATCAAGATACAGAGGACAAGCTGCTTTTACCCAGGTTCGGGCCCTCTCTAAGGAGGTACAACCCTACGTCCTGCTCTTGCTTATATTATGGGAGTATCAAAGTTCAAAGTTGATCTACCTCGAGATCGTGAGTTGTGGTCTAAACCCTAAGGGTACGATGATGAATGTATGAATGGGTTCACTACAGACTAAACCCTCTGGTTTATATAGCCAATAGGGGTATCTAGGGCTACGCATGGTCGGTTGCCATCTAGGGATTGCATGCCAAATATAATCAGATATACTTGAAGTACACGCCAAGTCTTCGGTCGAGGCAGATTGAAGGCCTCCGAAGTCTCTCCTCCTTGATGGGCTGGCGGTCCGGCCCATGTATCAGTCCAGCCGGGCTAGGACCCCGTAGTCCAGGACACCGCCAGTCGGCATTAGAGTTTGTTGGAAATATGCCTTAGAGGCAGTAATATTGTATTATTATATTTCCATATTCACAATTAAGAGTTTATATTCAATGCTATAATTGCTATGATCCTGGAATGTGCGATTAAGTGGAAAACTCATATGCACGTGTGGAATGATAAACGGCAAATAAAGATTCCCAGTCTCGCCTCTAAGATTGGCTCAAGTGTTGTTGGTGATCATGTTTTCCGGATCTTAGGATATCGTTAAGTGTAACGATAGTCCTAAGACAAGATTGAGAGTATGACATTAGAAGAACGATCATATTGAGTCGACCCAAACTTGTTTGGTATACTTAGAGATAATATCGTCATAAGTCAATTGCTATAACACAGAGTGTTAATGTGTGATTTAGTTCCTTAGACCATGAGAGTATTGTAGTCACTTATTACCGTACGATAAACTTTGGGGTTGCTCAGATGTCATCTGTAACACGTTGATCATAACGACAACTTACAGGTTCATCGGAAAGTTTGACAAGGGACTAGATAGCTCGAGAGTGGAATTTGCTCCTTCAATGATAGAGAGATATTCTTAGGGCCCTCTCGGTGTGATGGAATCCATCATCATATGGCCATACACAGGTGACTATGTCACAGGCATGCCGGAACATGTCAATGAGAAAGAAGAACAAAAACCGATAACGAGGAGACCGGTATAGTGAGCATGTGTATGACTCAAGGGGATACCAATATATCTCACCTCGGGTTTTGTAAAGTATCGCAAAACAAAGGGAATATCACATGATAACCAAAGGTTCACTCGAATGCCATTCGTGTAACCATAGGGATCGATATGGATGTCCACGGTTCCACTATCAGTCATTGAACAATCTGTTTACCGAACATACAGGGTCACAAGCTTAAGGTAATCATGATCTGCTGAGTGTTAGTAGGATGGGAGTAATGAGAATATATATTTGTGAAATTGTTTCATTAATATTCAAAATAGTTTCGAGAGGAACCGGAAGCGTTTCGGGGTCATCTGAAGGGTTTCGGAGTTTATCGGGCAATACTGGGTATTTATCGATAAATAATATATCGGTGGAAAATGTTTCCATTGATCAATTAGAGCTAGACCTACATCCTCTAATGCTCATAATTATAAGCCCAGTGTGGTTCTAATCTCATCTCTCTAATTGTCTGGCGACGATTAGCTCTGCACGATGAAGCGTTGCCGGATCGTGAAGACCGTATGGTTGCAACTCGTAGAGAGGCCGTGCTTTCGGTCTTCCATTCAAGGGACTATTCATGGGTGGTTCGTGGGATCGTTCTTCTACGGTTCGAGGGAATGGAAGTACGATCATCACCGACTCGTCTTCTTTCGCTGCAACTCGGAGTCGGTAACGATATGATCCAAACCGTTTATCGCATCCTCATAGTGTTCCTGGGTGATCGTAGGGTGATTTTTTGTTTTATTTTCTACTATGTTTCCCAACAGATGCCCTTAGTGACCGGAGCATTTGAAGACCATGTACGATATATGCAAGGTGCCTAGGTGCTTGAAAAATAAAACCTCTCTAAATACCTTGCATTGTGTGAACTGTGCATAGCTCTAGCAGTTTCGTTGTGGTGGGAACAACCCACTAGGGTTCAAGTCCTCGACTTGGCATTGGCGGTCGCATTTTTTTGGATTTATTTCAGGCCTTCCACTGATGTGTCTTCACGAAGTCCTCGTCAATCTGAAGATGATGTGTCAGTTCAGTCTCTCGGAGATGCTCATAGGGATTGTGTACAACTCGTAACGAGCAAGTTACAAAAAGATAGAACCTACTTAATTGCTTACCCCTAATACTAGTAAGTTTGCACGTGCAACACACGTCTTAACTACCAACAAATAATTATCAAAATAATTGTCTAATATTACATGTTTTTCATCATTATAAATGTTTTATTACTAATAATAGCATTTGTTGGGATGGAGTAAAACTAAAGCACATGGACAAATGAAGGTGCAAATAAATATATGTAGCTACAACCCACTAATCATTTATTAGTTATTCATGTGGCCGTATCACTCACATTGCGTCTAACCTTAGCGCATGATTACATTCAATTTTTTTTGTTACAAGTCCCTTCCTAAGTTTTTTGCCCTGCTCCATGAATGTACTCGCAGAAATTTTGTATTAAATAATATAAGTCCTCTAATGGGAATAGATGAACATCCAAATCAAAACATTGTTGGTCTAAGTGAAGTCAAAATTAGAGCGGCCTGACATCCAATTTTGAAATTAGAATGGCCAAACACCCAATTCCAAACTTCGCATTCCCAAATGAAGTTAAAATAATGATCAAATTTGTTCAAGCAATATAATATGTCTACCCAAAAGGAGAAATGTCTATAAATACAACAAAAAATATTTGGTACTATGGTAATATTTAATACACCACAATGCTTCTTTATTTCTCATTATTATCATCAAGAAAAATCAATAAAAGACACCACAAGAAAGATAAAATGGCATTCATATAATAAGAAATCATCGCTATCTTTGTCAAGTCCGTGCTCTCGGTAGTCCAAAAACTAATCCAAAGATGACAACTAACTTTAGAGGGTGTGTAAAAAAATGCTAATCTTCATTGCATGAAAACAGTAATGTTCAAATATTCGAAATCTCATGAACAACAAGATACATTAGTTGCATGTCATCATTTCAGTGAAACATCCAACAAAACATGGAAAATAGATGAAGGCTTTAGAAGCAGTTGTGTTCTCCGGTATACTTCAGCAGCATTTGTACTGAATGTTGATTCCAAACAAAAAGCTGAAAAAATGAAAAGCACGAAAAATAGATGAAGGCTTCAAAAGCTGTTTTGTTTCTCGGTATACTTCAGCAGCATTTGTACTGAATGTTGATTCTGTTTGTAAGCAAAAGTTATACCTAACGATATAATGTGCACAAATCTAAACAGTCAATTACCCAGCTCATAGAAATAGCAACATCAGGTAGCATTGTCTCTGCTAGAGAACTTGTGTCACAATTACCTAGGAATAAGGAGATTATAAAAAAGAGCATTAGGAGTAAATACACCATAATTGTTTCATATTCTAATGAAGTTGCAACATAAAGGAATGAACATGTTAGAGAAGATATGAACCGAGGAACAAATTAATACTTTCTGCATAGGAAAGAAATTCTTTCAAAATGGACAGACTTAGGAAAATAAAAAGCAAACTATTGTACTTCAGAAATAATTAAGGCTATGATTTTCAATTCCAACACCCGATGTATTTTGCTCATAGGGTACTATGTCAGTTCAGCAGAACTACATTTTGGTTTAATATTCAGCTCGCAGGGTTAACTTGTGATGATATATAGCATTTCTCTAGTTATTAATCCGGTTGTCAAATAGGAGGTGCTATCAAATTTCAAGGCCCGATATGAAAGATCAATAGCAATAGTAAATCAACAACAAAAGGGAACAACATGTAGCTGGGCAATGATGGGTGTCAGTATAAGAAATATAGCCACGACAAATATTCAATTGTGTACCTTTGCACTTAATTCATGCCAGTTATCTTTCTTAACCGTCTCCATCAGCGATCTCTCTAATCCATCAGCCTGCATATAGATGAAAACAAAATAATCAGAAAAGTACTTTGACATACACAAAAGAAACAATTCCACTGACATAAATGTGATCTGAATGATTAGAAAGTTGCCCGTGCGTTGTAATGGGAGAAAAACAATATCACACAGTTCCAACAAATAAGCTTCAAGACAACCCCCCTTTCCCATGACGTTTCAATCATGTCACCTCTTATCTTCCACGGCCTTATTGCAAATTTATGCCAATAGATTTGTATGTCGAGTGGCAATTGCCCCGGGCCTTCAATTCACTACAAAAAAAGACACATCCATGACATTTTGGCCCGAACGAAATTTTTTCTGTCATGCTTATGACACTTCTATGATGATAATTGTGACAAAACAACGTATCATCATAGATGTGGTGGGATCCTACTTCTATGACAAAAAATCATGATAGAAAATGGGCTTTTCATCCTGGGCGGGCCGGGGACGCACCTGCATGACATTCTTTGGGCCATCCATGACGGAAAAAATCGTGGTAGAAGCGAGGGTGAGGAAAATTTCGGGGAGTTCCCGGTTACGGTGGGTGGTCGGGGCCGAGCGATGCACGGAGGTTTACGCGTTTCTCTCGTACACGTATGCGCGTGTGTGCGAGGCGTTGGGCTCTAACTGAACCCGAGCGAGGCGCTTGCTTACTGAACCCGAGCGATTGCACTAGCTACGTTACTGAACCCGAGCGATCGATCCCTTGGCTGTTAACTGAACCCGAGCGATTCCTTCGCTACTGCTGCTAACTGAAGCCGATCGAACCTGCTGCCTCTTGATGAACAGTGACCGTTGTTGGGGGTTGGACGAACAGTTCCTGGTGGGGGTTGGATGAACAGGACCCCGTGGTAGTAGTAGGCCGTTGTCGCTGGATGAACAGGACCCCGATCGAGGAGGCCGCCACACCCGAGCCGGTTGGGGGTGGATGAACAGGACCCCCGTGGAGGGCTGGTTGAACAGTAGCCAGTGGAGGCTGGATGAACAGTAGCCCATGGATGAACAGTAGCTGGTGGAGGTAGGAGGAAGTCGACGATGGATGAACAGTAGCAGGTGGAGGCTGGAGGAAGTCGATGGTGGATGAACAGTAGCCCGTGGAGTCCCATTTTGCGGTACGCCACACCCCTCCCGATGAACAGGACCCCGTTTCGACCATAGGCGCTCCAACACAAGTCCGTTTCCTCCATTTTGCGGTACGGCACACCCCTCCTGATGAACAGGACCCCGTTTCGACTGTACGCGGTCGAATAGAAGGTTGTTTCCTCCGTTCTACGGTACGCTAGGCCCCGTTTCGGCTGTTCTGTCCAAGCCGGTTGGCTCCCGATGAACACGACGCGTTTCGTTGCCTCCCGATGAACACGGCGCAGTTTCTTCGTTCCGACCCAGCCAGTTGGCTGCTGATGAACAGGACGCCGTTGCTGCCGTCCGCTGCCTCTCCATGTACGCGAGCCCTGGCCGTACGTATGCACGAGTAGGCGTTTGAGACCCCGCCCGTATGTACGTACATGACCGTATTTTTTGGCATGTGGATGTATGTACGTGTACATGGTTTAGACCGGACTGCCTGAACTGCTACGTCGGGGGCTCTACTACTACACGTGCCGCTGCTTGCTCGGCCACGGTTCATCGTTGCAGAGAGACCGATCGACCAGTATGTACGTACACGTTCGCGACCAGACAGACAACGCTACGCACGCTTCGATCGGGTGGGTCCCAGCTGTCAGAGAGGATAAGGACGCACTTCCTTGCGTGCGAAAATATAGCTGGTGGGTCTCAGCTGTCAGGGGGATGAATCATTTTTATTTTGTCAGTAATAAGGAGGCACTTCCTTGTGTTCGAAGATGTAGCTGGTGGGTCCAGCTGTCAGCCTCTTGACGTACTCCATGTTGGCTCTCGTTGTTGACCACGCATCATCGAGCGGACCACGGCGGTGGACGATGGCGAGGACTAAGACGGGAATGATCTGGAGTCGTGGGACAAGGGGCACTGTAGTCCCTGGCGGAGGGGAGTACGAGGGACTGGTTCGGCTGCCGGGTGAGGCTGCCATCGCCGGAGAATAACAGAAGGTGTGGGTGAGTAGTGCACAAGGTGAGGCTGACTTTGGTAACCCAAACATGCTGCCTGGACTAGTGTCACCTCGGGCGCAGGGTCTTGTCACTTCACTGTGAGGACCGGATGAATAATATTTTGACCATCAAGTGTACCACAGTTGTACTACTACTAGTAGTAACATACGGAGTAGTACTGTATATCGGAAATAGGTCTCCCATGCTAGCATGCCTCTGGGTTCACTTCATCCTCCAGGTAGCATCCATATTGCGAGCAGAACCAAATTCTCGTGCATGCGGAAGCGCGAAGAAGGGCTTTTTCTTTTTTAGGATAACCGCATATTCCTTAACCAGAAAAGGTTGTGTCTCGCAAGCACGCGCCAATATCAATCCAAACCAGCTACGACACATTTTTTGTGTGCAAAGAGATGGAAACGTTTGAATATCTGTTCGTCCACCCAAGTGGGTTTTGCGTAGGTCCCACCTGTCAGGAGGGGTGCAGAAATAAAAAAGGAATCATAAAATGTTTTGCCATGGTGATTCGAAAGAGTGACCTCAACTAACCAATGGCACATGTAGTGATAGAAGGATGGGCACGTACACGGACATGGACCACTCCTCAGTACGCTACCCGCATAGCCTTTTTGTTTTGCAGGTTGGTCTACCTAGCCGTCTAATCAACTGCCTGCATGCCACTTCTCCCATTTACTTCTCCATCGGGAACCGATTTTCCTCGGCTTCTTCACCTCTCCTTCATTTGCATTCAAACCCCACTGGATTCACATCCTCCTGGAGTAATTCTGAAGCCCCTTTAAATAATCATCTTCTTCAGTTAGACTAGCCACCTTAATCCTAATTCTCCAAACCATAGCCCTCTGGTCCAACGGTTCCAAATGGCGAAAGACATCCCTATGCAGGTTTTTAGCATCAAACATGTCCTCGTTGAGCATAGTTGCCACCGTCACCGACCACCCAAGGGTTGTTCGGGAGTGGATCAACAATGTATCCAACTCCCTCCAAAAGGTGGAGATGAAGGTCGTCGGTCTCGACGCAGAGTACACGGAGCGTGCCACTGGGAAGATCCAACGTGTCGCCGTCCTTCAACTGTGCCTCAAAGATGAAGTTTTGGTGTATCACATCATACACACGCCCTCCATACCAGGTGAGCTCCATGATTTCATGTTTCGGGAGGACATATACTTTTGTGGGGCAGCCATCGAAGGGGACAAAGAGAAGCTGGCACCGTACAACCTTGACTTGAAAAACATCGCTGACCTACAAACCAGAATTCCTGTAGATGATTGTGATAAAGAAACACCATCCCTATTCGACATAGCAAATTCTGTGCTCGGAACAAATCTTGAGAAGGGTGACGAGACGCTGGGATTAAGGTCGTCTGGATGGGAGAATTATACCTTGACCTACGAGCGGATAAAATATGCTGCACTAGATGCCCGTGTGAGTTTCGAGATAGCTGCGAGGTCAAAAGAGCTTGTTGTGAAGCCGTCTCCCATAGAAGAAGAAGAAGAAGAAGAAGAAGAAGAAGAAGAAGAAGAAGAAGAAGAAGAAGAAGAAGAAGCTACACCAGCAGCAGGGCATTATAGATGGATGAACTATTTCCTCTCTTGTAAAAATTATATTTCCTCTCTGTGTACATTGATATAGATGAACTATTTCGCTGGTGTGCATGTCTTTGGAACAAGTGTACCCTGTGTACATTGATATAGGTCCGCTTAACTATAATGAACTATTTATCTGCCTAGTTTTCTCTACTACTACTCCTTGCAGTGCGCGGTATGCAATGCATGTGTCAGTAGACATGATAGCTTGTCCATGGAAGTTGAACTACGGCGACCATCACGTTTCTACCACTGCCACACGCGATTCCCACAACGTCGCTCCAACCCACGACACCACGTCCCCCGACGTGCGCCTCACCCCTCTCAGCCCCACCGCTCCTCAGCCTTTGTGTGCATGACATGCGGGCCAGCTGAATTGCGGCGACCATCAAGTTTCTACCACAGCCACACGTGATTCCCACGATGCCGCTCGAACCCATGACACCACACGTCCCCCGACCTGTGCCTCACCCCTCTCAGTCACACCGCCCCTCTGCTTTTATGAGAATTACATGTGGGCCAGCCGCATTTAGGGTCCACATGTCATTGACTCAAAGGCAGGTGCACTAAGCAACTGAAGCTCGGTCCCGTGGGCCCCGAGAGGGAAATGTAACTCCTTCGCGAGGCCTTGTGGTGCTCCCGCAGTATGAACTCGTGCCAAACTCGGAATTTGTTTCTTACTACTACCAATGTACCGGCCCGTGCGTTGCAATGGATCCAAAGTAGTAGAATAATACTTGTTCACAAACTTGAAATATAAACACTCTAGTTTTGACATACATATATCAGTAAAAATAAATTATGCTTCACTAAAGACATATTCATCGGGCTGTTTTGATGAGGTGAGGGGTGGGTGTGGCTGGTTTCAAGATAATAATAGATTTTTTAAACATTGGAGCATTTTTTCTAACATTTTGTAGCGTGGCACGGCATCCGGTGTACCTAAGCATCTGAAAAAAAAGTGGAGTGCACTCTAAAGATATTTACATGCTCCCATTTAGTGGAGTGCGCTCTAAACACATTATCTATTTATTTTTCTCTAGCCTTTCCTAGCCATGCAACCAAGCCACATAAGCTAGTCACGCATGCAATCCATAAATTGCAATATACTCCAGCATGCAATGCCGCCACATCATCTATTTATGCCTGTTAGTCATAGGTTGTTTTTTGTATTAGTCTTGATCCTTCACAGTTTGGTAGAGGTATGATTAATCCAAATATTAATGTTCCATAAAACTAAACTCCAAATGTCCGCCGGAGCCGAGGCAGATGACGTACGACGGGGGCGTTGTCGTAAGAGGAGGAGAGCTCGAAGGATAATCTTGCACGTCCGCCGCCACCTGCATATCAACGCGGGACTCCTCGAGCGCCCACTGGAGCTCGCGCTCCTCCAGGGAACGGCGGAGTCACGGGATTTTCCTAAACAACGATGGGCACCACGCAGTACTCCTCGTAGCCGGGGGGGTGCGGTGCTCACGTCCTGACTCCTGGGGCACTGTCTGGAGCACGCGCTCAACCACCTCATGAGCCGCGAGGATGCCATGCTCGCGACCGTGCTGTTGGAGCACACGCTCGTGCGCCTGAGCGGCGAGGATGCGATGTTTGTGGGCATGCTGTCGGAGCATGCGCTCGTCCACGTCGAGAGCGGCGACGAAGCGATGTTCGCGGGCATGCTGCTAGAGAACGCGCTCGTCCACATTGTGAGCGGCGAGGATGCGATGTTCGCGGGCGTGCTGCCGGTGCACGCGCTCGTCCACGTCGAGAGCGGCGACGATGCGATGTTCGCAGGCGTGCTCTCGATGATGCGATGCTCGCGGGCATGCTGCTGGATAATGCGCTCGTCCACATTGTGAGTGGCGAGGACATGATGCACCTCCTCGTGACCGACCAGGGCGTGCTGCTGGAGCATAGCTACCCCTCGTGGCCGATGAGGGCGAGCTGCTAGATGACACTGTCCTCCGCATGGACAGTCAGCACGCGCTACTCACGACCGTAGAGGGCGTGCTCCACCTCGACAATGTCGGAGACTCCATCCTCTTCCCAGGCCGCGACGCCGTCCACTTCGGCAACGGCTGCGTGCTCCGGTGGGTGTTGTGTCCGTACGGGAGCTTCAAGCTACAGTACCAGTGGGGGCGGGGGGTGACCTTTTCGTGGTTTCACATACTTGAGGAGAAAAATAGAATCGGAAGTAGCACAATATGTTGGAACATGTCGGAGGAAGAAGCAGTACAACAAACATCACATGCGCACCATATTTTGAGAAGGGTTTAATGTAATTTGTGTGAAATGGGTCTGTGTGGATGTACGAGTAGTACATCCATATTATTGCATTCATGCACGCAACAAACATTTGTGTGCACGATTTCACCCTATTTTCATATTCTGTTTGGGAGTGGATTTGATTTTTGTAATCGGAGCTCATTTTTGTAGTTGGTTTCAATTTAGACTATGCATGTATTATTGCGAGAGATAGATATAGAGAGAATATTTTTGGGACAAAGAGGGGGGGGGGTGAGGGGAACACACGGTCAAGCAAACCCCAAATTCCCTCCTTAAAATCAACCCTCCAAACAGAACCACTAGTACAACCATCACTCCTCTTCAGCGATACCTAACGAGAGAGGGGCATATGCGTGTTCGAAAGACTGTGTGTGTCATAGAGAGAGGAGTGTCCGAAAGGGAGAGAGAGGGTGTGTGCGTGTGCGTGTGTGTGTTAGACAGAGAGAGAGAGAGAGAGAGAGAGAGAGAGGTGTGTGTAACATTGGGATTGACAAGGTTACGAGGTTGTGGATATGGGAGAGCGATAGTGTGTGTGCGATGAAGGGACACACAGACAACGTCTGTTTGCATGTGAGAGAGCTGGATAGACCTCGACAGCATGACTGGCTAGGGGTGGAAGGTTATGTGTGGTAGAAAGAGATAGTAGAGAGAGAGATGAACGCTTGTTTATTGCAAGGAGACCTAACTACATAGATGGGCGTAGCAAGAAGAAGAGAATGGCGGTGTGCCTTTTTGTGATGGGATGGAAGAGAGACCAAGAGACACGCATCGCGTGGAGAGGTGTGTGTGTGTGTTGAGAGAGAGAGAGAGAGGCGTGGACCTGAATAATGAGATGGGTGCTCATGTGTATGTTATAGGGAAGGAATTGTCTACGTGGTAGTCTTATGACGGTGACCCAGTCTTTCAATGAGAGTGGGGATAAGTATCGATTTGGTGGATTTTGACGTTGACGATCCAGCTATATCGTACCCGGTGATACAAATCGACAATCGTTACTAAACAAATCTTCGATGGTCGATGATCTTGTCGTATGCACAATATCAACCTGAATAACGAGATGGAGTTCCTCCAAGCAACCGAAGAACCGGCTAGAACTAAGATAATGCAATCATAATTGCCAATATGAATTAATTAAGGATAATGGTGGGGTTGCTGGTATATGATCTGAACAAGGCGGTAGTCCTACACACACCCCGCAAATGCAAATTATAGCGAAGCAAAATAATGTGTACACAACAACGCGAGTTCTAACCTAGAAAAAGGGTAGAAGCCTTATTTATATCTATAGACTATATTACTATATTTTTTATTTGTATAGTTATATCTATATCTATTCCACTCCCTCCATTTGTAATTTACTCCGCACATATATAGCTTTGACTGCAGCCAAATTTTATAAAGCTTGACCGAATTTGGTGAAAACAATATGAACATTTACACTAACAAATTTACACGATGTGGAAATAAAAGCAATGATGAATCAAATGATATATATTTGGTGGTGTATATGTTAATACTTTTTCCTACAAATTGTTGAAAGTATACAAAGTTTGACTTTAGAGAAACCTCCAGACGTGCCACGTGGCTTCATGTGTGCCCCCCACATCATATTATTCATACTACGTTGACTGAAAAAAAGATAGATCACCCAAAACAAGATCTTCCCATTTTTTGTTCCTACGATGTTGTGCCGTGCACGTACCTAGTTGTATAGTGGTAGTAGTAGTACAAACTTCGTAGTAGGAGCAGTACGGAGTGCTACTACTCTATCAATGAGTCCCATCTGACACCAAATTTCTTGGCTTCCGTGCTACAGCTAGATCTTCCCCTCCTCGTTTCTGTTTTCCAATGCGGCGGGTGGGGTGCGGTTTGCCGATAGTCGGTTTGCTCAACTGCGGTCCCACATGGAAGTGAAAATGCTAGGCAACACGCCTTTCGTATCTATGTGGCGTGCTGGACAGACCATGGAGTACTCCCGATTCCCGGGCATGTGGGGGTGCGACGCGAACGCGGCAGGCCTTTTCCTTTTAAACACGTATAAATTGTAACATTTGGTTCTGCACGTGATCGATAGATAGAAATAACTATTGGAAACGCTAGGGCGGGGCTTTTCCCGCCCGATAAGCAGGGTAGTAGCTAGGTTGGCCCATCGTCGGTTTGGTCACATGCAGTTCCACATGTTGTAGTGATATAAAGCCTAGCCAATGCGCGTTGACCGGGGGACCGGAACGATAGTGTGGTATGCGACGGGGAAGGGACATGCTTCACGTACATGTTCTAGTTTCTCGTCTTGAACTTGCGAACGTGACAGGCGTGCTGCACGAGTAGTTTTGATTTATAAGTTCAGTCGCAGTTTTTGAATTTACGAGTAGTTCGTAGGTCGGGTCAAGCATCGTACGTAAATTACGAAGTTGATGCAAAAGGTAAGCGCAATTTATAAATTGACAGAGGGAGTACTAGTTACAGTGATGCATATAATTGATGCCAAATGTGAGCAAAGGGATCACACATGTCTTTATCGACTGGAATGGCAATGCAATAGTACAATAAGAATTAAGGCCACGATGACGCGATCGCAGTGGTGATTACAGGGGGCAAGAAGAAAGATGCATCCATCAATGACCTCCTCCTCCTCGACTCAGTGCGCCGGGCCACCGACCGGCGGCTGAGGAGCGACGGCTTTTGTGGCAAGGTCAAGGTGCTTCTCAACAAAGGCATCCAAGGCTTCCAGCCGGTTGACGAAGGCCAACGTCGTAGCGTCCTCACTGGCCTTGTAGATGCCTAAGTACACGACTTCCTCGTACACGTGGATGTGTAGGTTGATGAATTCTTGCAGGGTGAGGCGCCTAGCGGCGAGCGCGACCTCGAGGTGGACATTCTTCGTTGCGTCGGCGGGCAGTCGTAGGGCCACCAGTGCTTGAAAGAGTTTCTCACCGTGGAGGCCGATTAGGGTGGCAGGCAATGAGGAGCCTGGGCACGCAGGCTGGAGGAGTACGGTGATCTCGTCCGCGACCTTCTTCACGACGGTGAACTTGTTGATGGTGGCAACGATCATCTTGTCCAACTGAGAGTCGTAGCTGGCGTCGATGATGGCCATGAACCAGCCGGTCGCCAACACCCTCTGGAGATGATCCTCGGTGCCATGCCGCAGGCCGGCGTCGTGGACCATCTGGCACAGACGCTGGCCGGTCGATCGCATCGCCGCCATGGTTATGAAGTGAGTACTGTTGCGTAGGTGCGTACAATGTGGTGGATGCATTGGAATGGAGGGGTGCCTTTATATGAGTGCAAACTGCATTGCATTCACATCGTGCTGCCTCCTTTCCGCGTCCTCCTCCCTACTTCCCTTAGCGTGACACTAATTGAAGGAGGATGCATCATTGGCTGTTCAACATTTCGGGAACCGCTACCCTCTCCCTCGTCTGCATTAAAGCCATATCGGGAACTGTCCTGGTTTACTCAATAGTATATTTTTACCGTCTTGGTTTAGTAGTACTAGCTGTCAAATTGAATAGTACTCTGTCACCCGCTGCACGCCCGGCTGAACATGCCTCGTCGCCTCCATCAAACGCCTCCGTTAAACCCGCATGCAAACCTAGAAACCTACTCCGGCCACACGTCCGTTCATGAGTGGGCCGGAATTAAACGCAACGCCGGCCGAGCTCCTCCCGTCCGCCCTCAGTTTAAATGAGGCCAGACGCCGGCCAAGCTCCTACCGTCCGCCCTCTATTTAAATGACGTTAGACGGCGGGCAAGAATCGCACCCCTCCGCCGCTCCCCCATCTCCTTCTTCACCATTTTCTCCACTCTTCCGATGCCTTCCGAGGAGCCATTCTCCGGCATACTAGCCGGCTGGGTGGCCCGCCGAGCCCTCCAGATACAAGCAAGGCCACTCGGTGCTTCACCTACCTCGCCTGGCCCGATGGAGCCAGTTGCCGCCCCAAGCCGGCGCGTGGTTCAGCAACTCGCCGCTCCAGTTCAGCTCGATGAGGAGTGTCGAGTTGCTCCATGCCGGCACGGCGGCGAGCACGGTGGCACGGGCGTCGTCGTTGCCGTGTCGTACCGTGCCACCAGTGTCTGCGGCCGCTCCTCCCGTGTATGCGATGGCCGCGCCTCCCGTGCCTACGGCAGCGCCATGCAGGCAGAGACAGAAGCC
Source organism: Thinopyrum elongatum (assembly GCA_011799875.1). Taxonomy (NCBI): domain Eukaryota; kingdom Viridiplantae; phylum Streptophyta; class Magnoliopsida; order Poales; family Poaceae; genus Thinopyrum; species Thinopyrum elongatum. The sequence goes on along the minus strand of CM022298.1, from coordinate 404,530,495 downwards.
GGGTGTGCGGAGAGCGACGAGTCGGTGGCCAGCTTCTCTGTGTCCGCCGCCATCATCGAGGAGAAGTAGAACACGGGAGGCTGCCGCCGCTTGGGTCCCATGAAGGCCATCGCCGAGGCAACGACTGCGTATACAGGTGGTCTCTTGGCTGCTTCGTCTCTTGCGAGGACCTTCGTCGACCCCGCAAGTGTCTGCCGGATATGAGGAAGACAAAGGGATCCGCGGGCGGCCATTTAGATTAGGTATTAATTATCCATGAGAGCCGGATTAGCACCACTTAGTTCATGTAAATGTAATGAAATCCGTCATGTTTATATGAAGATCCGGCTTTTTTTATACGAAATCCTTCATGCTCAGTCCGTGTTTGCACGAATTTCCTCTGGTTGGTTAGAGTTGTGAAAATGTATGCTGCTGGCGTTGAATGTCGTCCTCCATGGAAGGAAGCAGGAGGAAATTTGCCGGTTGCCGTTGGAGATGCTCTTATGCTGGAAATAATAGAGTCACATCCAATCCATTTGAGTTAATTGCGTGTATGATTCTCCCTCTATAAAAAGTTAATTGCATGTACAGTGTACATGACTTGCAGGGTGGCTACAGATTCATACAGAAAGTTAAAAAGAAACAAATCCATCCTTAATCTTGTATTCTAAGTACTCTGTGGGTTCCACTGTTAGTACAGTAGCGAAAGAAGTATATATATAAAAAAAAATACAAAAATCTAAAGTTTAAGACAGATTTCGAACTCAGGTCATCGCGTTGCGAGCATCCAGCGCTAACCAGTCCACCAGATGTTCATTGTGGATGATGCTGGAGATATATTTCTTTTAAAATAGTTACTGTGATAATTGGGTTGAAGTGATATATTTTATGTCTGCCCCGAATGATCTCAAATTCACTAGTAGTAACAAAGAAAAGGTTGCCTTGTTAATTAACAGAAAACAGGGTGAAAACTGTCACATGAGGCTGGTAAAAACAAGGCACACTGGGTTCAGCATCATCGTCACTACAGCTGTGCGCGCGTGAGAAATCTACATATCGAGGGGGGCTATAGAGAGAAAGACGCATCGAGTGTGTGTGAGCGAGGCACAGAGACACAACTAGCGAGTGTGTGTGTGTGTGTGTGTGTGTGTGTGTGTGTGTGTGTGTGTGTTTGAGAGAGAAGCCAATGGATAGATTAAGATCAAGATCGAGGTGTCACCCTTCTGTTGTCATTGTTGGGGGTGGGGATGGGGGAGAGAGAGAAAGACGTATCGAGAGTGTGCGCACGGTAGGCACAGAGGCACAACTAACGAGTGTGTGTGTGTGTGTTTGAGAGAGAAGCCAGTAGATAGATTAGTATCAAGATCGAGGTGTCACCCTACTCCTTCAGTGTCAGGAAGTGTGCGTGGGGGCGGGTGCTAGTGACACTTAGATATAGGGAGAAGGAGTTTGTGTGATACATATCTATATTAAGGGATAGGTAGATAGCATGTGTGTGAGGCATACTTAAAGCATCACGGAGATAAACAAGCGGTGTGCATGCAAGTGCCGAAAAAAAATGAAGAGAGAAACAATGTGTGCGCGGGTGTGTGTGTGTGAGCGAAATCTCAAAACAAAAGGTGCTTTGCTGGAATCCCATTGTATGTATTCATATGGTTCCGGGACTCGAGTTAACCTTGCGCATATGTGTGCGAGACATAGTTATACTTTGAGAGATTAGTGGCGGTGGGTGGGCGGAATTAAAGGGGTGGGCGTGTTCGACAGAGAGAGCGTGTGTGTTTTTGTGTGAGATACTTGTAGGACGGGGTAGAAAGACGAATTCTAACCTTGACAGAGGGAGAGAAATACACGAAGTGCGCATGTGTGATTCCGATGCCCACGGAGAAATGAGATATGTATGCGTGTGAGAGAGATTGCACAATTCATTCACGTATCACTATCTAGCGATCGTGGATGTGCATCGCTTGAACATAATCAATATCTACTTTGTATTGTGGCCAACGATACAATATCGATTCAACGCTACAAAGATTGGACACTCACATATCGCATTTTTTTCAAATAGTCTTTTTCAATTGTGCATGCCAAAGTTGTAGTGATGTTTCTTCAAACAACCACTGTAGTTATCATGTACATGCACCATTGTTAGTTTTGCATTCAAATTCATTAGTCTTGGATGATTTAAGGTTCTATTATGAAGTAATATATGTAATATTCATATATGAATTCAACGGGTACGCAATTTATGAAATGGAGGCCATGTAATCATATGAGGTAACACTTTTAAGTAGCGGACTACAATATCCGTTTCTTTTGTGCATCTATATTATCCATTTGTTACTGTGCAATATAATTAAAATTAACACGTCAATGCATTGTGTTTAAAATAAATAACCAATGGCACTAAATTATATATTTACACGAGAAATACATAGGCTGAGCGTTTGATCCATTTTTTTGTGAACGCGCCTCTACACCCGTACGATTAGCCGTGCCCGTGTGAACGTCCAAGTTATCGGTGCATCATCCCGAGTTATTGTCTTTTTTTTGGGGGGTGGACTTCATACCAGTTATTAACTGATGACGTGTGCCCCGTGTACACAGTCTCGCATGACCTTCCCGCTAGCACTATCCAAAATTAGTTGAAACTGGATACGAACTATCCCGCGGGCGGCAAAATCTCCCGCCTCCTTCTAAAATTTCCGCCACCTAGTCTTTAGCATGCGAAATTCCCCTTTTGTCCTTGGCGCATGGAGAACAATAGTTATAATACGACCCTCATTTACATAATAGGTCGGGGTTGCTTTGGTAACTTCCGGTTCCCCCCAGCACACGGCACCCCCATTTCCTCTCCCCCTCCTGCAAAAACAACTACTCCACAGCACCAGAGCATCTTACATCATGCCGTCCGTACTTCATCGACCTTTCTACCCTTCCCCTCTCGAAACCCTAGACTGCTCATCCACCGGCGTAACAGAGCCCATTCACTGCCAGCGTTGTCCACCTCGCAGGATCTGCTTCTGCGGCCGCATCTACCCCTCCGACCTCCCCTAGAGACAAGTAGACTGCTCATCCACCACTGTACCACAGCCCATTCAGTGCCGGCCTTGTCCATGGCGCCGGATCTGCTTCGCCAGTACTCTCGTCAACCGTAGCGCATCTGCAGCGGCTCCTTCGTACTCCCCACCGAAGACACTTTGTCCACACCCCCGGAGCCACCCCACCGACGCACCCGTCGACGGCCTCTGATCCTCTTCGCCGACACCTTCCTCAAGCCTACCGGAGCCACTTCGCCGACACCATCCTCAACCCTACCGGAGTAGCTTCGCCTATACCATTCTCAACCCTACCGGGGCCGCTTTGCCAACGCCCAAGTCCACGGCCTCAGATCCGCTTCATCACACCCTCATCCAACCTACCGGAGCAGCTTCTGACGCCCCGTCCATGGCCGCAGATCCGCATCATCGACACCATCCTGAACCCAACCACCGGAGCAGCTTCACTGACGCCCTCGTCCACGGCCTCAGATCTGCTTCGCCCACACCGTAGTCCACCCTACCGGAGCCGCTCCACAAACACCCTACTCCACGGTTCTAGATCTCCTTACCGGACCCCGACAGCCAGCACATCGTCATCACCCTTGATGTTTCTAACCTAATTCCCACCGTCTGGCAAGATGCCAAGCACCCGCTGTGGCCTAGGTACTTGTCACCTTTAAACCCGTCCAGTATCACCTGCCCGATGTACTTCAAATATACTAACAGGTCGCTATTACATGTTATGCAGCTGGCAAGAACTACAAGGACGATGTTTCTTCTGGATCTAACAGCTTGGCCAACCAAGATCCCGGACAGAGGCATTGCTATGATCTTGTAAGTGCGTCTCTCTCTTGTATTGTTGTGTTCCTGCCGGCGTGCTTTGCTAGGATTTTTGACCAGTAATCCCTTTGTGCAGACAATGATTTCCACTACTGGCTGCTAAATTAGAGATGTAGATGTCATACATGATACTCCCTCCGTTCCTAAATATAAGTCTGCCTAGAGATTCCACTATAGACTACATACAGAGCAAAATGAGTGAATCTACACTCTAAAATGCATCTATATACATCTGTATGTGGTCCATAGTGGAATCTCTACAAAGACATATATTTAGGAACAGAGGTAGTACATTACATAAAATCGTAGGTGGCATGTAGGAATTCCAGTGCACTACATTAGGCTCCCTTAGAGTGCCTGCTAGTCCAGTACACAGAGTCATGGCTAGTTTATGCTACGTACACAATCGTTAATTGGTGGTTTAAATATGTGCAAGGGATATGCAATGTATTATCATGTAGAGATATCTCAAATTAGCCGTGTCAACTTGCAGATGGGGTGCCGCAATGAAAAAGTACAAGATTTCTTAGTACAAGATGTATGTGGCAATTTCATGGAACGTCGCAAAAAAAGGAGAGGCAGCGGTTAGCCTATACAGTGTGCTATGGTAGGTCACTCCATTGCAATCATCATGACATGTTATTTGTATGTCAGTGCTGTTGGCCAGGGTTCTTAGGGACAGTTATTTCGAGTTATCCTAAGAAAATAAGCCCCTTTGAATATAAGCTCCAGATAATAAGCCAACCAGTTCTTTTCATTGCCTGCTTTTTCAGCTTATCTGTGGTATGTTCAGTGAAAAGTCTAGATTGCGTTATATTTTGTCATTTTGCTACCCATATGAAAATTAATTTGACTTGCAAACATCACAAATTGAACCCAGTGCAGTAATTAATATGATAGGAAAACATACCATCAATATTTGTTCAAAATGCAAATACAAAGATACCATCTACTTGGCACAATCTACTTTGGTCAATATCTTCCATAGAGAGCCCATTGCCTAATTTAAATGAAGAACGCATTGCCTAGAAGAACCATTATTTATCGAAATTCGATGGTCCAAGTGGTTGGTTATTATCATATAGCAGCACCACCTGAAAGCATCATATAGCAGCAGCAGCTCATAGCAACTCATCATACAGCAGCAGCAGCTCATAGCAGCTCATCATACAGCAGCAGGAGCAGCTAGCAATTCATCATATACCAGTAGCAACTCATAGCAATTCATCATATAGCAGGAGCAGGAGCAGCTCATAGCAATTCATCATATAGTAGCAGCAGGAGCAACTCATCATATAGTAGCAGCAGCTCATAGCAATTCATCATACAGCAGCAGCAACTCATAGCAATTCATCATATAGCAGCAGCAGGAGCAGCTCATAGCAATGCATCATATAGCAGCAGCATCTCATAGCAATTCATCGTATAGCGGATCAGAATGAAAATTTGGCAAAAAATCAGAGAAGATCCTCACCTTGTTGGATGAGCTCATCCTTCAACAGCACCTCAAGGCCATGGCCTGGGAGGAGGGAAGGGGGAACGAGGTGCATTCTGCAGGAGTGGGGCATCAACCGTAGTTGTGCGGCGACCGCCGGAGTAGTGTGTTGGGTGGACCATAGCCAGAGGAAGGAGCAGCCGAGGAGATTGGGCCCTACCCACCGGCCATGTAGACTAGCTGGACAGAGCATCGTCGAGGAGCAGGCCAGATGGGACCTATGGCGGCGGCTCGCTGGAGGAACCCTAGCGCTGCAGGCAGGGGATCGAGGTATAGGGAAAGGGGAGAGGAGATGCAAGCGGGCAGGACAATGAACGCTTGCGTGTTTGTTTTTACTTGAGGGTCAGGTGTGACACGGGTGTGAGCAGTGGCATTTTGAGTGTAATATAGGTAGACAACTGAGTCATTTTGATATTCCCCTTCCCTTCAATTTTTAGTGAGCTTCTACGCGAAGCACCCCCCCCCCCCCCCCCCCCCCCCAAGCGAAATAAGTTAAGCCCAAGCCCATAACTCAAAAACGAGTTCTTTACATCTGTTATGGCTTATTTTGACAATAAGCTCTAAAAAGGCGGAATAGAACTGGCCCTTAACCTGCAATTCAATTGTGTGTGCAATGATGAATCACTCCTGCCTGCTATAATGTACATTTAGGCATCATACATGGCATAACCTAATACATGTGCATTTCATTATAGAATCTAAAATATGCAATGTTTATGTTAGTTCATACATTGCACATGATGTTTAAATGCCCCTTAAATCTGGTCAGTCAAGTGATGGTCTTTAAGCCTCCTTCTATGCTTCTTTTCTTGATATGTAATTCAGTGTTGTGCAAGATTTGCTCACACAATTTGTACCAGCCAGCCATACTAGGACTGTTTGCTTTGATTACTTGTTGTTCTTGACCTAACAGAGCTTGTCAACGATTTAAACACTAAGGGATGATGTAGTGGGGGCTTGTATAACTCATAGGTGACATAAAGGTTTGGCTGTACACTAAAGTAGGCTCTCCAAGAGTACCTGGAGGTCCAATTCGAAGGTATGCCTAGTTTTTACACAGCACACACATAGTAAATGCTCATTTCATTGTGTGCAAGAGATGTGTCATGTTTCATTATGTGGTGTTGTTTTGTTATAAACTCATCCTGTGGTGTTGTTCACAGACTGGAAAGTATGCATATTTATCTTCCAAGGAGACTAGTAACTAGTTTGTGTCACCTTGCAGAGGGGGTGCAATGAAGATAAGATTGAGGATTTCCAAGTACAAGATGTTAGGAAGAAGCCTTGCAAGAGAAGGAGGAGCAGCGCTAAGCCTATTCAACCAGTTATGGTAACTCACTGTATTACAATTACCAGGACATCCTATTTGTCTGACATTGTGCTTGCGTAGGGTTCTTCACCTGTAACCCAGTCATTGGGCCATTGCCGCTCACTACTATATGATGTCCTAATTTTTTTGTAAATCAGATGTATGTAAACACATTTTAATGTGTCTGTTCACTCATTACGGATGTAGTCTACTTTTAAATATCTAAAACATCTTATAGTAGTGAACAGTGTGAAACTGCTTCCTGCTATGGTAGAGTTGTCGATGTCATAACCAAACGCATATTCACATCATTAGCCTCCCTATCATTACTAGGATCTTGATTACATACTAGTCGAGATACTTCATAGGGGGAAAACAATATTACATTACTTGTTCCTTTATATAGTAAATGTAGCTAGGCCATGGATGTTATTGAGGCGTGCATGTATGCATGCTGCCAACTCAACAGTTCAATTGCTTGTTTGTTTCAGGCATAGTTTAATTGCTCTTTCATTTGCTTTATTTTTCCTCAGTTAATGAGATGCCCAAACAATGATGCCTGATGTAGGGTACTTGCATAACTATTAGTTGACAAAATTAAAGGCCTTACCATTTAATTACTCTGGCGAAGTGTGCCTGAAGCTTTGAAGTCTATTAACCAACTATTACTACATGAGGCTCACGATCTAGTTTATACGAGGCTAATGATTGCATAGTTTTGCTTACTATAGTAGGTTTGTATGAATCCCTCTGCTGTTCATTATGCTCCCTAAGACTTTAATTGAGCTACAGAATGGCCAACTACTTGCTTACTTATACGCAAGATATATATATATATATATATATATATATATATATATATATATATATATATATATATATATATATATATATAATGTTCAATAGCTGCATGTGGTCTGAATTTGTAACCTGTCTGTGTTTTGGATTTGGCCCCAACATCATGCTCCTCTGGTGAGCTAAGAGAGATTTCTGTATGCGGGCTGCACAGACTACCATTTTTATAATTTTTAAAATATCACCTGCTTATGCTTCATGACATGTAACATTATTGTTAGTCCTGTTTTGCCATGTACAAGATAGTCTGTCTTGCTCTCTTCACTGTTGTAACTATATTTTTGCCCTAGTCATGTGTACTTACAAAAACATTTCAGGCTGAAGTGACATGAACGCAAAGATCTGAGGGCAGTGCGGCATGGCCGTTACCAAATGATTATGGATTGGAATTGGAATGTGCTGATGTTCTCGAGCATCAACTAGAGGTGGCAAGACAACGTGTATATGATTCTCAACATGTTGAGACTGGAGTTGCAGGTATTAGATGCAGGAGTCAAAAAAATGAAACAAGACACCGAGGTGACCACAAAGGAATTGGAGATTTTGCAGACTGAAATTTGTGCTATCAGAATCCGGCCAATCCTATTTTCTGAAGAGATTATAGTTCAAATGAAAAGTTATGTTGATGCGTGTCCATGATGTATGAGCTTTATTTGCCCAGTGTATGTAATTTGCTCTTTGTGTACGCTTTATTATCACTGGTGCCGAACTATAATGCCCAGTGGATATAATCTGCTGTAATTTCTTTATTGTATAGTGTTGGATTGTTCTTCGTTTCTATGTCTCTTTATTGTATAGTGTAGGTTTTTAGAGGTGATAGTATAGAGTAGGATAATTCTTTGTATATGCTATATCATTGAAACGGAGGCCAACACGCCCAAGCATTACCTGGACGCCATCCAAACGAACAAACATGTGTAGTCAAAGCTGGCCTTAATTGGGCTGATCAACTTAATATTTAGTGGTTCCCAATCGATGTGGCCCACTGTAACAATGGCTCTTAGCAGCCCGTTAACAGGATGAAAGCTCGATAGGGTCGTATAAATGAAAACGGCCCGCGGGCCTCTAGCAGGCCGAAATAAATGTCAATTTTGTCTCGACCCTTTTACTTGACGGGCCGGTAAGAGGCCGAAAATGTTTTGGGCCAAAAGAGGCCCAATTTACAAACTAGGCTTTTAACAGGCCGAAAGTCGCATCGGGCTGAAATTGTGCCCTGCGGAACGTGGGCCGCTACTGGACCCAAAGTCAGGTGGAACCATCAAAGGCCCAACTGTTGTGCTGGCCTTTAACAGGCCGAAAGACAAAATGGACTAGAAGTTGGCCCATGTACAGAATGGGCCTAGGAAAGGCTGAAAGTCACAACAGGCTAGAAGTTGGCCCAACTATAGAATTGGCCGAGAAAAGGCCGAAAGATGTACCGGCGGCATATTGGTCCATATCTATAATGGGCTGCTAACAGGCCGAAAGAAAGTCGGGCCGTAATTGAGCCCAAAGATGTAGCGGGCCATTAACGGGCTGGAACTGACGATGGGCTGGAAATTGTCAAATCTAGAATGGGACTTTGACGGGCTGATTCTGTGTAACTCATATGGGCCGTGCTTCTGAATGGGCCTAACTCAAGTAGGCTTCTAATGGGTCGGCCCGCTTATTTTGACAGGCCCGGCCTTTTAACCTAAACGGGCTAGTGTTGGGCCGAGCCACGTGTCGACGTACCATAGGCGCGTCCCGTCCACTCGCTGGATGACACCTGTCCCAATGCGGAGCTGACACGTGGATACTCCGGCGAATCAGAATTTTACACGTGGAAAATCCCCATTGGTCCGGGCTGTTAACGGGTTATCGGATCCAAACTGGAACCCGATAGCTTAACGGTGAACTGCTACGGTGGATGCCACATGTCGGTTACCCTTGACGAAAGCACTTCCATGACGCGCCATTTATCATCATGGAAGTGGACACTTCTGTGATGATAATTTTGGTATTGTCATGGAACACTTCTATAACAGCACAGGTATGACTATCTTGATTCTGTCATAAAATCATCATGGATGTACATGCATGACAGAAAACGTGACCTACTGTGACAAACACGTATCATCACGGAAGTGGTTTTTTTGTAGTGATTGTGCAAGACTTTCTAGTAACCTCTTTGCTCTCTCGTTGAAAGTAAACATGCCGGTAAGCTTTAGCATAGACAAGGGTTAAACTAATCTTCCTCTCCAAGAAGACATCCTAATTAGTGAATCTGAACCAATCTAGAGCGAACTAAAGTTATAAGTGAAAGATTATATTTGTATGTCTATAGTACTAATTAAAGACCATGACAACACATTACTCTGCTCAACATTATATGCCTAGCTTCAGTGTCCACAAGAGAAATTCCTCTGTACATTTGAAAGACAATCTTCCAACAAAGAAAGGAAAAGCAGGAATGAATTCCTCTATACATTTGAGAGACAAACTTCCAACAAAGTAAGGAAAAGTAGAAAAGGACCTACCTTCTCCCAGAGTTGTCTGAAACTAATCCCCAACTATGCTCCTACAAGCATCCCTAAAAAGTAAAAACAAGACACTTGTGATGAGACTCTCTTCTGACAGCCCCCATTTAGCCTGAACCGACTGCCCAACAAATGATAGAAGCACCATTTCCATCGCCTTAGAGATCAGGAATGCCTGAAACTCTTGGAACCCCATGGACAAAAGTGCCTCATCGATAGTAAAAGTAGACACAACATCCTCCATCTGAAATAAGCAAACATCCATGATACACTGATTAACTGGTTTCATGTTTGTTATCCTAGTCCATTGGCAAAGGTGTTCTTTGTTTTTGGTGAGATGGCATTTGAACTAAAATTGGAGACCTCACAAGACAGTGCATGTGACTGGCATTTAATTTACCCCCAAGTACCGCGCCTTACAAGAAGAAAATCTCACTAAGCTTTAAACATACCTAGCTAAAGCAACTGAAGGGCCATGTTTCTCCCACTTGAGAATCCAAGAAACAACTAATTTTAGACCGTCCGAGATTCGTGCTGTCAAACTGTCAACATCCCCCAACGCAACACAGAACAAAGAATTAAAGTTGTACAGAAGGAACGCAAGGGCTGACAAATTAACCACAATGGTTAGTGGTTCATCAAGAGAACAGTTTTGGTTCCAATATAAGAAGGTTTAGTTAGATTCATCGCCTCCTCTCTCGAGAAAATGCGCTCCAGTCAAATAGCTAACAGAACGATGACCAGACCACTGGATATAAGATTAAAAATTCCGGCGACGGTGCATTTAGGCATAGATTCTCGGACACACAGAAGTCATGCATGCTGGTCGGACTTGAGTAGTAAATTAATGATTGACAATACAATTAGTGGTCAAGATTGAATCTGGCTTAAGCATTACTATGAACTGATTAGGGATAAGAAAACCCAAATGATAAGTGCCACACGTGTGGCACGAAGCAACATGCTCCAAACGCTCCCATTACCATCCATCTTGCCACATCAAACAGATGACATCAGCAGAATCTTTTTGGTTTTTCGGACTTAAAAATGTTTTATCTCTTAAATAATTTTTTTGATTAAAAATCCGTTTTCACCACTAAATCCGCCTTGACGAGATCTTCAAAACTAGATCTCATATTGATATGTTTCGAGGACTTTTTTTGCCAAAAATTGCCATGATGTTTACACCGTAATTGCCATAGAGTTTACACTAAAGTTGCTACGATATGTTTCATCTATTTTTTTTCTTCTAGATTTAAAGCTACCATTGTAATTTTAACTACTTTCATGGCCAATTTTATTAATTGACCATGGAAATTTTTAGTAATTAACCACGGCAAATTTAATTCATGGGTCATGGCAATTTTTAGTAATTCATCATGGCAATTTTAGTTTATAGATCATGGCAATTTTAGTATTTTTTACCATGAATTTTTTTTTCGTATGAACCATGACAAAGTTTAGTGCATGTATCATGGCAAATATAAGTAATTCATCATGGCAATTTTATGTTATGGTTCATGGCAAATTTGAGCCAGTGATCATGCATTTTTTAAATAATTGACGATGGATTTCTTTTTAATTATGAACCATGTAAAAATTATTTCATCGATTATTGCAAATTTTATTAATTCACCATGGCAAGTTTAATTTCTTAACTCCCTGTTTTATAACATGTCAAAATTTACTTTAAATGTAGAAGGAAAAGTAGTTGAAACATATCATGGGAGAGCGGCGTTTTGGCACCTAGGAGCATATGCTCCTGTTTTTTAAATTGTGTTTTAAACATGTTTTGAAATGTCAAATTTTTTTGGCAAAATGTTTTGGGCGTACATCTCGACATTCTACGTACTCACAAAGTCATTTCGTGAAAAATAGATAATTTTTGTGTCCCGTGTGAAAAGGATAACATTGGTGTTAAAAAGGGCTTTTCACTAGACATTTTTTTGTCTTTTTTACACAAACCACAAAAAATATCGGTTTTCCATGAAACTTGGCGCGCCCACATAGAATATCAAAATGTACACGCCAAATTTTTGTTTGGAATTTTTTTACATTTTGAAATGTTTTTCCAATAGCAGGAGCATACGCTCCCATGTGCCAAAGTGCATTTCCGATATCATGGCAACTTCAGTGTAAACACCATGACAATTTATGTGCAATAGACAGGGAAACTTTTAACCAAAAAAAGTCGTCGAAACATATCGATATGGAATCTAGTTTCGAAGATCTCGTCGCGACGTATTTAATGGTGAAAATGGTTTTTCAATCAGATTTTTCACTTAAGAGATAAAACATTTTAAAAACTGAAAATCCGAAAGATTCCTGCTCACATCATCAGTTTCGTCACTTGTGCATGCATGCGGTGACGTGACGCAATCTATGGTCATGGGGCGTGTGGTCGGGTGTTGCTTCTGTTGGAAATATGCCCTAGAGGCAATAATAAATTGGTTATTATCATATTTCCTTGTTCATGATAAATGTTTATTATTCATGCTAGAATTGTATTGATAGGAAACTTAAATACATGTGTGACTACATAAACAAATACTATGTCCCTAGTGAGCCTCTACTAGACTAGCTCGTTGATCAAAGATGGTTAAGTTTTCCTAACCATAGACATGAGTTGTCATTTGATAACGGGATCACATCATTAGGAGAATGATGTGATGAACAAAACCCAACCGTAATCTTAGCATTCAATCGTATCACTTAAGTTTATTGCTATAGCTTTCTTCATGTCAAGTATCTATTCCTAAGACCATGAGATCATGCAACTCCCGGACACCGGAGGAATACCTTGTGTGCTATCAAACATCACTTCATAACTGGATGATCATAAAGATGCTCTACAGGTATCTCCGAAGGTGTCTATTGGGTTAGCATGGATCGAGACTGGGATTTGTCACTCTGTGTGATGGAGAGATATCTCTAGGCCCTCTCGGTAATACAACATCGTAAAGAGCTTGCAAGCAATGTGACTAATGAGTTAGTCATGAGATCTTGTATTACAAAACGAGTAAAGAGACTTGTCGGTAACATGATTGAACTAGGTATGGAGATACCAATGATCGAATCTCGGGCAAGTAACATATCGCTGGACAAAGGGAATTGCATACGGGGTTAACCGAATCCTGACATCGTGGTTCAACCGATAAAAGATCTTTGTGGAATATGTAGGAACCAATATGGGCATCCGGGTTCCGCTATTGGTTATTGACCGGAGAGGTGTCTCGGTCATGTCTACATGATTCTCGAACCCGTAGGGTCCGCATGCTTAACGTTCAGTGACGCTAGAGTAATATTGCGATATGCATGTTGGTGACCGAATGTTGTTTGGAGTCTTGGATGGGATTCGGGATGTCGCGAGGAGCTCCGGAATGGCCTGGAGGTAAAGATTTATATATGGAAAGTTGTTTTCAGGGTTCCGAAAAAAGTTTCAGTTTTTTGGTACTGTACCGGGAAGCTTCCAGAAGGTTCCGAAAACTTCCGGAGGAGTCCGGAAGTCCACCAAGGGTTCCACCACGTCCCAAGGGCCAGCATGGGCTGAGGGGAGGCGCCCTGGCCTTATTGGGCCAGGCGCACAAGTCTCTCAAGGCCCACGTGGCTTGTGGGAGGTGGAAAGTCTACCTGTGTATGGAAAAGGAGGGAATTGGACTGGAGTCCAACTCATCCGCCTTGGTGCATCCCTAGGGCTTGGAGGGCTGGCCACCACGCCCCTCCACCTATATATAGAGGGGAGGGGTGCCCCAAGAGGATACACAAGCCCTTGGCCCCCCCTCTCTCCCGTTACTTCATAACTCCTGTGTCTTCGTTGTTTCGGTAGCGCTCGATGTAGCCCTGCCAGAATCACTCCACCACAATCATTGTCACGTCGTCGTGCTGCCAGCGATCCCATCTACTTCTCCTCCCTCGCTTGCTGGATCAAGGAGGAGGAGACGTCATCAAGCCATACGTGTGCTGAACGCGGAGGTGTCGTCCATTCTGTACTTCATCGGTTTGGATCGCGATTGGATCGTGATGAGTACAACTACATCAACCGCATCATATACGCTTCTGCTTAACGGTCTACGAGGGTACGTAGATAGATCTTGGGTGTTTGTAGGTATTTTTTTCCATTTTCATGCAACGTTCCCCAACAGTGGCATCATGAGCTAGGTCTATGCGTAGATGTATATGCACGAGTATAACACAAAGAGTTGTGGGTGTTGATGCTCAAATTGCTTACCTCTCTTGTCTTATTTGGATTCGGCGGTATTATGAGATGAAGCGGCTCAGACCAACTTTACATGCAACTTGTTTTGCATAAGGTGGCTAGCGGGTGTCTGTCTCTCCTACTTTAGTTGAATCTAATTTGACGAAGGCGGTCCTTGTAGAAGGTTAAAATGCAACTTGATTATCACCGTTGTGGCTTTGCATAGGTAAGAATGGTTCTTGCTAGTTGCCCATAGCAGCCACGTAAAATTTGCAACAACAAAGTAGAGGACGTCTAACTTGTTTTTGCAGGGCTTGTTGTGATGTGGTATGGCCAAAAACATGATGTGATATATGTTGATGTATGAGATAATCATGTTTTGTAATAGGTTCATGACTTGCACGTCGATGAATTCGGCAACCGGCAGGAGCCATATGGTTGTCTTTAATTTATTAATCGCCATATAATTGCTTTACTTTATTGCTATGCGTTAGCAACAGTTGTAGAAGCAATAGTTGGCGAGACGACCATGTGACGACACAATGATGGAGATCATGGTGTCATGCCACTGATGGTGGAGATCATGCCGGTGCTTTGGAGATGAAGATCAAAGGCACGAGATGATAATGGCCATATAATGTCACATATTGATTGCATGTGATGTTTATTTTTTTGCGCATCTTATTTTGCTTAGGATGACGGTAGCATTATAAGATGATCTCTTCATTTAATTTCAAGAAATTGTGTTCTCCCTAAGTATGCACCGTTGCAAAAGTTCGTTATTTAGAAGCACCTCATGATGATCGGGTGTGATAGACTCTACGTTCACATACAACAGGTGTAAGCCAGTTTTACACATGTAGAATACTTGGGTTAAACATGACAAGCCTAGTATGTACAGACATGGCCTCGGAACACAGGAGACCGAAAGGTCGAACATGAGTCATATAGTAGATATGATCAACATGGAGATGTTCACCATTGATGACTACCCCATCTCACGTGATGATCGGACATGGGTTAGTTGATTTGGATCATGTATCACTTAGACAACTTGAGGGATGTTGATTTAAGTGGGAGTTCATTAGTAATTTGATTAACTGAACTAATTATCATGAACTTAGTCTTAATTGTCTTTGCAAAATTTGTGTTGTAGATCAATGGCCCGTGCTATAGTTCCCCTGAATTTTAATGCGTTCCTAGAGAAAGCTAAGTTGAAAGATGATGGAAGCAACTATGCGGACTGGGTCCATAACTTGAGGATTATCCTCATTGCTGCATAGAAGGATTATGTCCTTGATGCACCACTACGTGCCGCACCCCCTCCAGCGTCGTTTGTGGATGTTGTGAACAACTGGCAGGCACGTTCTGATGACTACTTGATAGTTCAGTGCGCCATGCTTTACGGCTTAGAACCGGGGCTCCAAAGACGTTTTGAGCACCATGGAGCATATGAGATGTTCCAGGAGCTGAAATTGGTATTTCAAGCTCATGCTTGGGTTGAGAGGTATGACACCTCCGACAAGTTTTTTAGCTGCAAGATGGAGGAGAACAGTTCTGTTAGTGAGCATATACTCAGAATGTCTGGGTTTCAGAACCGCTTGACTTAGTTGGGAGTTAATCTTCTAGATGACACGGTCATTGACAGAGTTCTCCAGTCACTGCCACCAAGCTATAAGGGCTTTGTGATGAACTATAATATGCAAGGGATGGAGAAAATGATTCCCGAGCTCTTCGCGATGCTTAAGGCCGCGGAGGTAGAAATCAAGAAGGAGCATCAAGTGTTGATGGTTAGAAAGACCACTAGTTTCAAGAAAGGCAAGAGAAAGAAAGGGAACTTCAAGAAGAATGGTAAGACAGTTGCCGCTCCCGTGAAGAAACCCAAGGCTGGACCCAAACCTGACACTGGGTGCTTCTACTGCAAGGGGAATGGTCACTAGAAGCGGAACTGCCCCAAGTACTTGGCTGATAAGAAGGCTCGCAACATCAACAAAGGTATATTTGATATACATGTTATTGATGTGTACCTTACTAGTGCTCGTAGTAACGCCTGGGTATTTGATACTGGTTCGGTTGCTAATATTTGTAACTCGAAACAGGAGCTACGGAATAAACGAAGACTGGCTAAGGACGAGGTGACGTTGCGCGTCGGAAATGGTTCCAAGGTTGATGTCATCGCCGTCGGCACGCTACCTCTACATCTACCTTTGGGGTTAGTTTTAAACCTAAATAATTGTTATTTGGTGCGTGCGTTGAGCATAAACATTACATCTGGATCTTGTTTATTGCGAGATGGTTATTTATTTAAATCAAAGAATAATGGTTGTTCTATTTATATGAGTAATATCTTTTATGGTCATGCACCCTTTGTGAATGGTTTATTCTTGTTGAATCTCGATCGTAGTGATACACATATTCATAATATTGATGCCAAAAGATGCAAAGTTAAAAATGATAGCACCACATATTTGTGGCACTACCGGTTAGGTCATATTGGTGTAAAGCGCATGAAGAAACTCCATGCTGATGGACTCTTGGAATCTCTTGATTATGAATCATTTGAGACATGTGAACCATGCCTCATGGGCAAGATGACTAAAACTCCGTTCTCCGGAACAATGGAGCGAGCTAGTGACTTATTGAAAATAATACATACCAATGTATGCGGTCTGATGAGTGTTGAAGCACGCGGTGGATATCGTTATTTTCTTACCTTCACAAATGATTTGAGTAGATATGGGTATAATTACTTAATGAAACACAAGTCTGAAACATTTGAAAAGTTCAAGGAATTTCAGAGTGAAATGGAGAATCATCGTAACAAGAAAATAAAGTTTCTATGATCTGATCATGGAGGTGAAGATTTGAGTTACGAGTTTGGTATGCCTTTAAGACAATGTGGAATTGTTTCACAACTCATGCCACTTGAAACACCACAGCGTAATGGTGTATCCAAACGTCGTAATCGTACTCTATTGGATATGGTGCGTTCTATAATGTCTCTTACCGATTTGCCACTATCGTTTTGGGGTTATGCATTAGAGACAACCACATTCACTTTAAATAGGGCACTGTCTAAATCCGTTGAGACGATATCGTATGAGTTGTGGTTTGGCAAGAAACCTAAGCTGTCGTTTCTTAAAGTTTGGGGATACGACGCTTATGTCAAGAGGCTTCAGCCTGATAAGCTCGAACCCAAAGCGGAGAAGTGCATCTTCATAGGATACCCTAAAGAGACCATTGGGTATACCTTCTACCATAGATCTAAGGGCAAAATCTTTGTTGCCAAGAATGGGTCCTTTCTAGAGAAGGAGTTTCTCTCGAAAGAAGTGAGTGGGAGGAAAGTAGAACTTGATGAGGTAATTGTACCTTCTCTCGAATTGGAAGGTAGGACATCACAAAAAGTAGTTCCTGTGATGCCTACACCAACCAAAGAGGAAACTTATGACGATGATCATGAAACTTCGGATCAAGTTACTACTGAAATTTGTAGGTTGACCAGGGTATGTTCCGCACCAGAGTGGTACGGTAATCCAGTCCTGGAAAGCATGTTGTTAGACAACGACGAACCTACGAACTACGAAGAAGCTATGATGAGCCCGGATTCCTACAAATGCCTTCAAGCCATGAAATCCGAGATAGGATCCATGTATGAGAACAAATTATGGACTTTGGTGGACTTGCCCGATGATCGGCAAGCCATTGAGAATAAATGGATCTTTAAGAAGAAGTCAGACGCTGATGGTAATGTACCGTCTATAAAGCTCGACTTGTCGCAAAGGGTTTCCGACAAGTTCAAGGGGTTGACTACGATGAGACTTTCTCACCTGTAGCGATGCTTAAGTCTGTTAGAATTATGTTAGCTATTGCCGCATTTTTATGATTATGAGATCTGGCAAATGGACGTCAAAACAACATTTTTTAACGGGTTTCTTAAGGAAGAGTTGTATATGATGCAACTAGACGGTTTTGTCAATCCTAAGGATGCTAACAAAGTATGCAAGCTCCAGAGATCCATTTATGGACTGGTGCAAGCATCTCGGAGTTGGAATATTCGCTTTGATGAGGTGATCAAAGCTTTTGGTTTTATACAAACTTACGGAGAAGCTTGTATTTACAAGAAAGTGAGTGGGAGCGCTATAGCATTTCTAATATTATATGTGGATGACATATTGTTGATTGGAAATGATATAGAATTTCTGGAAAGCATAAAAGGATATTTGAACAAGAGTTTTTCAATGAAATACCTTGGTGAAGCTGCTTACATATTGGGCATCAAAATCTATAGAGATAGATCAAGACGCTTGATAGGACTTTCACAAAGCACACTCCTTGACAAAGTTTTGAAGAAGTTCAAAATGGATCAGTCAAAGAAAGGGTTCTTGCCCGTATTGTAAGGTGTGAAGTTGAGTAAGACTCAAAGCCCGACCACAGCAGAAGAAAGAGAAAGGATGAAAGTCATTCCCTATGCCTCAGTCATAGGCTCTATAATGTATGTCATGTTGTGTACCAGACCTGACGTGTGCCTTGCCATAAGTCTGGTAGGGAGGTACCAAAGTGATCCAGGAGTAGGTCACTGGATAGCGGTCAAGAACATCCTGAAGTACCTGAAAAGGACTAAGGACATGTTTCTCGTTTATGGAGGTGACGAAGAGCTCGTCGTAATGGGTTATGTCGATGCTAGCTTCGACACAGATCTGTATGACTCTAAGTCTCAAAGCGGATACGTATTTATATTGAATGGTGGAGCAGTCAGTTCGTGCAGTTTTAAGCAGAGCGTTGTGGCGGGATCTACGTGTGAAGCGGAGTATATAGCTGCTTCGGAAGCAGTACAAGGAGTCTGGATGAAGGAGTTCATATCCGATCTGGGTGTAATACCTAGTGCATCAGATCCAATGACTATGTAAACTAGATTATTGACTAGTGCAAGTGGGAAACTGTTGGAAATATGCCCTAGAGGCAATAAGAAATTGGTTATTATCATATATCCTTGTTCATGATAAAGGTTTATTATTCATGCTAGAATTGTATTGACTGGAAACTTAAATACATGTGTGAATACATAAATAAATACTATGTCCCTAGTGAGCCTCTACGAGACTAGCTCGTTGATCAAAGATGGTTAAGGTTTCCTAACCATAGACATGAGTTGTCATTTGATAACGGGATCACATCATTAGGAGGATGATGTGATGGACAAGACCCAACCGTAAGCTTAGCATTCGATCGTATCACTTAAGTTTATTGCTATAGCTTTCTTCATGTCAAGTATCTATTCATAAGACCATGAGATCATGCAACTCCCGGACACCAGAGGAATACCTTATGTGTTATCAAATGTCACTTCGTAACTGGGTGATCACAAAGATGCTCTAAAGGTATCTCTGAAGGTGTCTGTTGGGTTGGCATGGATCGAAACTGGGATTTGTCACTCCGTGTGACGGAGAGATATCTTTGGGCCCTCTCGGTAATACAACATCGTAAAGAGCTTGCAAGTAATGTGGCTAATGAGTTAGTCATGAGAACTTGTATTACTGAACGAGTAAAAAGACTTGTCGGTAACGATATTGAACTAGGTATGGAGATACCGACGATCGAATCTCGGGCAAGTAACATATCGCAGGACAAAGAGAATTGCATACGGGATTAACTGAATCCTTGACATCGTGGCTCAATCGATAAAAGATCTTCGTGGAATATGTAGGAACCAATATGGGCATCCAGGTTCCGCTATTGGTTATTGACCGCTGTCGGTGCACTAAGAACGGGGTCCTTAGTACCCCGTACTTATGCATGGACAGTGGCAGCAACCCTAGCAAGGGGTATTGCCGGAGGATAGCTCGAGACCATGAAGCGCATAAAGAAGACCAAGTAACAGAACAAGACAAGCATCAAGGCAAAGCACTGGAAGCAGCCTTTGCTAGCAAGGTCAAGTCAACAAGGCGAAGACCCGGCAAGCCCCATGGCTAGCAGACCCCCGCCAACTACCAGCGCTCCACCTCATCGGCTAGCTGGTCGCTGAGTGATGAGGTGTCGAGCCCGCAGGCAGCGAGGTGGAGTTCTCTAGCACGTGTCGGCACGCTGGAGAGAAGATTACCGTTATCGACACTCGTCCAAATGGCATGTCAAGCTAATAGGAGTTAGCTGGGCAAGCGGTGCTGGATCCTTGCCGGGGCTTCTCCTCCTCACGACACCTAGCGATGCATTAAATGCTTTTTGTCCTAACTAGCAGAGTTAGGTATGATAGCATTGTATGGTATCTAATCATTGTGTAATTACCCTTTTGCCTCTGTGGTAACCCCTTGAGCTATA
The DNA here is from genome assembly GCA_011799875.1 of Thinopyrum elongatum. Lineage (NCBI taxonomy): Eukaryota > Viridiplantae > Streptophyta > Magnoliopsida > Poales > Poaceae > Thinopyrum > Thinopyrum elongatum. Next base: position 404,509,974 of record CM022298.1, on the reverse strand, counting down.
AAAGGAGGACCAGGGCAACCTTTACAAGGGTTTGAACCCATTCAAACTCCACGCACGTTTACTCATGTAACTGCCTTCTCCTAGCACCTTGCCGGGGATGAGCGCTCCGTGTACTTGTGCTCCACATTCTCAATACACCAAAAGCAGGAGTAGGGTGTTACACCTCAAAGGTGGCCCGAACCTGGGTAAAAATCCTTGCGCTTTCTGCTATACCTGCTCTTTGCTTTTTGTGCAATCCCCTCACCGAACCACAAAGGGGCTAGAACACCCCATAGATAGTCGATCCACGCCAACATCTTTAGCACGCTAGGCAGGGGGTTCACTGGCGTGAACCTAGTCAGCAGACTGCGTGTCGACTTGACAAGGTTTTGCCATCATCTTCATCACCCATGGCGCCCAAGAAGAAGGGCCCCATGGCGACAAAGCCCTCCACGTCCAAGGCTCCTTCGCATGCGCCCGCGGGCGGCGCAGGAGGCGCCAGCACCGCGGTAGGCGCGACTAGCGTAGGCGGCGCAGTTGCTTTGCCCACCACGATGGGGACGGGCAGTGGAGGCGCAGAAGGCAGTCGCCTTCCGCGGTGCTCGAGCGAAGACAATAGCAACGGTGCAGGCGGCACGGACACGCAACTTTCGCCTCCGTAGCGCAACGGCGAGCGTAGCCAACGGAGCCACATGGCCCGGTCGGGCGCAAGCCGAGATCCTCCCGCTGCAGCAACTACGGTGGCGGCGCGGGAGACGACGTCCAAGCACACGCCAGACCCATCGCAAGATGGGCGCGACATAACCCTGAGCAGCGTTGTTGATCATGCGCGGCAGCGCTGGCACGACGAGGCACCCGGCAGCCCAACAATTGCTAAAACTCGACCAAGTGTCGATGGCCACTTCTGATCTGCGGGAACGGCAGAGCCAACATCGGGTGTTGCCGGAAAGGTGAACAGGGAGGTGTTTGCGCTACTATTGAATGGTGCCGGGGAAACCACCCGGCAACACGATGCGCGCGGCGACCCAATCGTTGACGTGCCTGCGCCCAGCGTTGGCGGGCAATCGCCTTATGGGGTTGGGGCCTAGCCACGCTCACGAGCCGCGGCACGTTCGATGGTCGTTCGCCCGGGCCAATGCGCCCGAGTCATCGGAAGGGTGCGACGACGAGCTAGCCCCCGGAAAAGTTCATCAAGGATCCCTCGCGTACCAATTTCCCAGGGGAATAGTGGAAGGAATCCACTCGAATGTTGTTGACGGCGTTGGCATCCATTCTATATGACAATAAGTGCGGCAAAGAAAGCTAACTTGGAAAATTTTCGACTAAGATTCCTTTATTACGCTCTGCGATTCCCCCTGTTCAATCTTGTCTTTGTATGAGAAGCCTGCACGCGAAGGAACCTTGTCGTGATCATTCGCTCCCTTGTTTTGTTTCGAGTCCGCTCAACAATTTAAGTGGTTGCATTGGAAACGTCTAGGGAAAACTTGCCAGTGGCGGCACTACCAGCAGGCTGCTAGGGATCCGTCCCCAAAGTGCTCGCGGTCAGTATTTGCCCGTGGCGAGCTTCCAGCATGCATAGGGTACCCGATTATACAGGGATAAAGAAAAGAAGCACGAGGGGATAGCATGTATTCATACACCTACTTAAAGTCATATTACATCACAAAAGTAGCGTGGGCCTAACAGAAGACCAAATGTATCTTTTAAATGACAGCACAGAGATGGATACGACGACAAGCTTAATTGCGGCGATCGCCTTGGATCCTGGGAACCTTGAGAACCTTGTCGGCGAGAGGCACTGCAATCTTACGGCGGCTGTGACATCCGTGTTCTCCGGCAACCTCTTGAAGATCTTGGAGAGGTTAAGTCCGGGGTTGCGGTGAGCAAGGTTGAGCATCACCGCATAAAGAACACTTCCGAATTCCCGAGATTCGTTGGCAAAGGAAGCGCTTCTGTCTTCATGATATGTCTTTAACGCATCAATGAGGCCGTCGAAGAACTTGGTCAATCTGGCGCTGGCAACCTCGTGCTCATCGGCGATGAAGCTCCAGCTCTTCATGTCCATATCAGCCAGTTGACAAGTGAGGCGCTCTGCTATGTCCACCAGGTTCTCCGTTCAGAGGGAGTGCATCTTCTGCAGTTGTTCAAGATTGTCTTCAGTGTCCTTCTGGAGGGTTTCCTCGGCAGCAAGCTTCTCCGTCAAGAGTTTCTCCCGCTCCTTAGTAGATTCAAGGTTCTCCTCCAGGCCGGCAAGATTGGTTTTCAAGTCCTTGATCGCGTCATTGGTGGCGGCTAATTCCTGGTTCTTGGACAAGAGCTACGTCTGCAGCTCCCCTAGAGTGAGGGCTGCTTTCTGCGCTTCGCCCTTAAGAGCCTCGATCTCCTTGCCGCTGCCGGCGAGTTCTTCATTCAACTTGCCCGCCTTGGCCTCAAGATCTGCTTTGGCGGTGGAGACGGCTGCGGCTTCGTCGGTGACCTCTTTCAGCCTGGCGGCACTTTCTGAAGCCTGGGCTTCGATAGCTTTCTTGTGGTCGTCCTCTAGCTTCTGGGTCCGCCGCTTCACAAGTTCTTCGATTTCTTCATCTTTGCCGCGGAGAGTAGCAACAATGGTCTACTCCCGGGCGGCAACCTCTCTCTCGTTGGCATTGAGCAGCACCTCGTGCTCCGTCAGCTTGCCATCCTGAACTACCAGATAATGATTTGTCCTCAATTCGGGGGACGTAAAAGTGGCGAAACAGATCCACATTGGGGGCGGCCCCGACAAAGTTCTCGCAGAAATGAGCAAAAACCGCCATACATGTCATTATGTTGGGCGCGAAGTCTAGCAGCCTGAAGCCGAAGGTGGACATCATCTCGCAGAAGAAATCCGAGAATGGAGGCGACAGGCCACAGTAGAAGTATGCGCAAAAGAATGGGTAGGAATCTGCAGGAACCTTGGGGCCATATGGGAGGACCTTGAGGGCTTTGTGGTCCACTGTCTCCCTCCCCCACATATATGCGTACCTCTCAATCAGAGCGTTGCCTGTCAAGGACGCCGGCGAGAAGACCACATTCTCTCTCCGCCGCCTCTCCATTTCCTCCAGTTCATTCTTCTTCTTTTCCGCTCGAGGGTCGAGTGGCTTGGCCACCTTCTTCCCTTTGGCGTCCGCCTTCCTGGGTGCCATTACAGGCTCGGGAAGAGGAAGGGAAGATTGGGCGGGTGTGAGGGCAGCGGCGGCGGCGAAAGCAGTTCTGGTGGGGAGAAGGAGATGAAGCGGGGGAGAACGAGGGCGAATGAGCAATGGCCCTTCGCGGTTACCTTTTTATGGGGAAGGCGTAAGGGGGCTGGCTCTTCGCTGTTCTACTTAGCCACGCCTCTCACAGGCGCATCACCACAAGTTACATCAGTAGGCCACGTTCCCACGCCCCGCATTTAATGTGCGGATTGGACGTGCGTCAGCGGGAACCGTCATGATTACAGATTGCAGCAGAGATTTCGGCAGTTGTTCCCCGCCACATGCGTCCGTGCATGTTTTTGGGCCTAGCCCAACGACGCTTCGGATGCGCGTGTGGCCCAGGCCCGGGGGCTCCTGTCGGTGCACTAAGAACGGGGTCCTTGGTACCGCGGACTTATGCACGGACAGTGGCAGCATCCCCGACAAGGGGTCTTGCCGGAGGACAGCTCGAGACCACGAAGCACATCAAGAAGACCAGGGAACAGAACAAGATAAGCATCAAGGCAAAGCACTGGAAGCAGCCTTTGCCGGCAAGGTTAAGCCAGCAAGACGAAGACCCGGCAAGCCCCGTGGCTAGCAGACCCTCACCAACTACCAACGCTCTACCTCACCGGCCAGCTGGTCGCTGATCGGTGAGGTGTCAAGCCCGCAGGCAGCGAGGTGGAGTTCTTCGGCACGTGTCGGCACGCTGGAGAGAAGATTACCTTTATCGACACCCGTCCAAATGGCGTGTCAAGCTAATAGGAGTTGGCTGGGCAACCGGTGCTGGATCCTTGCCGGGGCTTCTCCTCCTCACGACACCTAGCGATGCATTAAATGCTTTTTGTCCTAACTAGCAGAGTTGGGTATGATAGCACTGTATGCTATCTAATCATTGTGTAATTACCCTTTTTGCCTCTGTGGTGTGACGACCCCGGCTTAATCGTGCACTAACCATACACGCAAATGCACACGATCAAGCCTAAGGACTCACTTGAAGATATCACAACACAACTCTAAAACATAAATAAATTCATACAAGCTTAATATTACAAGCCAGGGCCTCGAGGGCTCGAATACATAGCTCGATGGCATACAAGTGTCAGCGGAAGCATCAGATATCTGGGTACAGATATATTACAGAACAGAGAGATAAGCCTTCACAGAGGCGGGGCAAAATAAAATACTACGACTGAAAAGGCGTGGGCCTCCTGCCCTGGACCCTCCGATCCTACTCCTGGTCGTCAGACGGCTCCTCGTAGTAGTAGTACTCTCTGGGCTGGTAGTAGTAGTGGTCGTCGACGGGGACAACTGGCTCCGAGGCTCCGTCGTCTGGATGCGACAAAGGGATAAAGGGGAAAAAGGAAAATAAAGCAAACGTGAGTACTCATCCAAAGTACTCAGCAAGCCAGGATCTACACTACATATGCAACATTTTCAAAGGATGGTTGTATATGTGGACTGGGCTGCAGAAATGCCAGAGTAGAGGGGAAAGGCCTAGTCCTATCGAAGACTAGCATCTTCAGCATCTTCAACAGCCTTGCAGCATAAGAAGAGAGCAGAATAACATAATGTAAAGTATAGTAGTAATGTCATCAACCTCGGCCAGGGATTCTTCCTCGAGTCCCTGCGAGAAAGCAATCCCAGAGCCGTACTATCCAGTTCTCATCTCAAGTCATGTTCTAGTTGTACCGATCGGGATACAACTCCGAGTGTCCGTTACCGTAGGACAGGCTATCGATAGAAGTTTCTTCCCTGCAGGGGTGCACCAACTTACCCACCACGCTCGCTTAACTCCGGCCGGACACACTTTTCTGGGTCATGCCCGGCCTCGGCTAAGCAACACGCCGCAACCCGACCAAATACTTAACAGAGAGGTCAGCATGCCGGACTAACCTATGCCCCCAGGGGTCTTGGGCCTTCGCCCCGGGAACTCCTGCGCGTTGCATGGGCGGCCGGAAGCAGACCTAGCAACCCCTTAATACAAGCGCGGTTGCGTAACCAGTCCAATCCAGCGCGCGCCGCTCAGTCACTGACGTCCATTAAGCTTCAGCTGAAGTGTACGACGCAGAACGCCCATACTATGCCCACGTGATGGTTAGTGCTATTAGGCCAGAGGCCCCTCGGATCAAATATCCAAACCGTTAGTGGATTAGGAGCGCACGGTAACGAGCAGAGACTCATGATCGATGTGACCCCGTCGCCCCGTCTCGAGGACTTGCGGCAAGGGCTAAGAATGCCCGGCCACGCCTCGTAGTTATCTCGCGGGCACCTCTCAGGTCAACCCGACTCCACATCACTTCGCATTCATGCTCGCGCGGGTACCCCTCAGGGCCGACCCGTCTTTAGTATCATGTTATCATGGTTCAGTGTTCAGTCATAGTAACCAAGTCTCCGTGTGTCTGACACCAAGGGGGAACCCTGAGGAATCACCCTCGATGGAATTCCCGCTCGATGCTATCATCAAGGTGAACGAATGAGGAATCACCCTCGAGGTCCACACTTGAGAAGTTGCACGACGACGTCGTTATCGGGGGTGGTGTAGGAGGAATCACCCTCACTTACCACGATCGAGTAACTAACCTACAAGGTTATCATCTGAAGTGCTGTCGAGGTATCACCCTCGGCACTCGATAGTAACCCAGTAGTGTCGAACAACATAGGGGGAAGTGACGTGCGGTGCCCGGGTCTGATGTTCGACCCCGTTGCTCGGGTCTTCTATGAGTCCAGCGGGGCAGTCGGGACAAGTGGGTCTCTGATAAGGCTCTACCCATCCTATACTAAACAGTTTAGGAGAACAGGCAGGTATCAAAAGTAGGCTACAATAAAACAGGCTATGCAGCAGATATAGGACAACAGTAGCATCAGTAACTTCTAATGCAAGCATAAGAGAGAAGAGAGTGGGCAATATCGGAATGCTCAAAATGGGGGTGCTTGCCTGTCTGCTCGACGGCAAGGGCCTGATCGTCGGGGACGTAGTCGTACTCCGGAGTGGCATCTGCCTCAGGAGCTACGGCAACATCGGGGTCTACCGAAAGAGAAGAGGGGGAGGAAACAAGTAAATATAATGCAAACAGATGCAACACAGTGCGTGCGATGCTATGATGCAGTGCAGGGTTGCCTAAATATGCCTCTAAGTCATTTTGGTTATTTTTAGAATTAACCGGGGATTATTAATCGGTGTGTGTGCACTATTCATCTACCGGAATCGAGCTCGGAGTTACGAGTTCTCCTACGTAGGAGGTTCCAACGAGGAAACAGACGGCACGATCAGACTCGTCTCGTCGTTCTGAGCAACTTTCATGTTTTAACTTTTTCGATCTGAGCTACGGTTTAAAAGTTATTAATTTTTAAAGATTTATTGATTTTCTGGAATTATTTTTTTATTTACAGAAAATGAATTATGACGTCAGCATGATGTAATGCTGACATCAGCAAGTCAATAGTCGGCTGACCAGTCAAACATGACATGTGGGTCCAGTGGGACCCACATGTCAGCCTCTGTTACTTTAACAGTGAGTTAAACTAATTAAATGGGTTAATTAGGGAGTGGGCCCCATCTGTCAGTGAGTCATTAGTAATTAGATTTATTTTTAAAAAACCTATTTAGTTAATTAAGCACGCGGGCCCACTGGTCAGTGGCTGGGCTGCGCCCAGTCAGCACGTTCACCACGGTCAGCATGGTCAACTGGGCCAGGGGGGCCACTGGCAGTGACCCAGGGGTGGCCCCAGGTGTGCCACGTCGGCCGGCCGGCGTTTAAACGCCGGCGAGCTCAAAAACACGGCGGCGCTGTTCGGAGGGTGGTCGGAATCGCAGCTCCGGCCACCGTTTGGCGCGCGGAGTAGCGCGTTCGAAAGGGGGAAGAGTGCCGCGTCGATCTGGCCTACTAGCGCGAGCGGAAACGGCCGGAGACGAGCGCCAGGTCACCGCCGGCGGACGTCGGAATCGGCCATCGACGGATCCAGAGGTGCAGAACATGGGGGTTCATGCTAGCGGTGGCGTTGGAACCGCGCGGAGGCGCTGAGTGCGTTCCCGCACTCATATGGCTGTTACAGAAGCTGTTGCCACGGCGGCGGCGCCTTCGGGTGACGATGGCTACGGTGCTACGGTGGCGCAAACGGACGGGAAAGAGAGGGGAAAGATGTTGCTGCTCACCGTGGAGGCGCACGAAGGCCCGGTGATAGCTTAGGAGCAGCAGTTCGCCGGCATTCGTCGGAGTTGCGCCGGCGACCGTAGATGAAGAAGCGCTCGATCCCCTCGCTGTGGTGGCGCAGCGCTTGAATCAGCAGTCGGAGAAGAAGGAGAATGTGCTGGCGGAGCGATCGAGCTCGGCCTCAGGTGCTGGGGTGGTCGGTGGCCACGCCGGCTAGCTCAGCCATGTCGTCGGCGACGGGCGACTTGTGTGGGAGGGAGAAAACGAGAGAGAGGACGAGATCTGAGGGCGTCTAGGGTTGCGGAGGAGAGGGAGGAGCTCGGGGCAAACCTTATCCTCGCCGACAACCGACGGATGGCCGACAGCGAGGCCGGGCGACGGCGTGTCGGCGCGCGGGCGCGACAGCGCACGGGAGGAGGGAGGAGACCTCCGGATGGGCTGGGCCGGACCCTGTAGATAACAGGCCTAAGTGCACAGTAACGAATAGGCCTTTTCCATTTTTCCTTATTTTCCGTTTCTGCTTTCTCTTTTCTTTTCTGTTGCAAAAAGTTTAGACCACTTGTGCATTTTTGAAAAATGTGAGAGTTGGTCCAATTATTGCAGGGCAATATTACCTTTCACCAAAAACTGGTTTGGACAGATTTGGATTTCATTTTAAATTGAAATGATTTCAAATGGATTTAATATTCTGTTTTGGTACTATTTCATCTTGTTTGAGTCATTTGTCTAACTCCAACTTTATTGACGATGGTTTTACAAGTGTTCCTGGATTATTTGCCAATCAATGAACATTTTTCCATCAGTGTTTGATCAACTTCATATTTCACTTATAAATTTGAGTTGATTTTCATAATTGAATTTGAATTGGATCCTTAACCCATGTGACTTGGCACTGCAAATGGTATGACTTGGCATCATCATCAGCTGATCATTGAAGCAATTACATAGGGGTGTTACATGTGGTAACCCCTTGAGCTATAAAAGGAGGACCAGGGCAACATTTACAAGGGTTCGAACCCATTCAAACTCCACACACGTTTACTCGTGTAGCTGCCTTCTCCTAGCACCTTGCCAGGGGAGAGCGCTCCGTGTACATGTGCTCCACATTCTCAATACACCAAAAGCAGGAGTAGGGTGTTACACCTCAAAGGTGGCCCGAACCAGGGTAAAATCATTGCGCTTTCTTCTGTACCTTCTCTTTGCCTTTTGTGCAATCCCCTCACCGAACCACAAAGGGGCTAGAACACCCCATAGATAGTCGATCCACACCGACAACCGGAGAGGTGTCTCGGTCATGTCTACATGATTCTCGAACCCGTAGGGCCCGCACGCTTAACGTTCGGTGACGCTAGAGTAATATTGAGAAATGCATGTTGGTGACCGAATATTGTTCGGAGTCCCGGATGGGATCCAGGACGTCACAAGAAGCTCCGAAATGGTACGGAGGTAAAGATTTATATATGGAAAGTTGTTTTCAGGGTTTCAGAAAAAGTTCCAGTTTTTTCGGTATTGTACCGGGAAGCTTCCAGAAGGTTCCGGAAACTTTTGGAGGAGTCCGAAAGTCACCAAGGGTTCCACCACGTCCCAAGGGCCATCATGGGCTGAGGGGAGGCGCACTGGCCTTATTGGGCCAGGCGCACAAGTCCCTCAAGGCCCACGTGGCTTGGGAGAGGTGGAAAGTCCACCTGTGTATGCAAGAGGGAATTGGACTAGAGTCCAACTCCTCCCCTTGATGCACCCCTAGGGCTTGGAGGGCTGGCCACCGCGCCCCTCCATCTATAAATATAGAGGGGAGGGGGTGCCCCCCAGAGGATACACAAGCCCTTGGCCCCCCTCTTTCTCGCGTTACTTCGTAACTTCTCCGTCTTCGTTGTTTTGGTAGCGCTCGGCGTAGCCTTACCGGAATCACTCCACCACCATCACCGTCATGCCGTTGTGCTGTCGGTGATCCCATCTACTTCTCCTTCCTCGCTTCCTGGATCAAGAAGGAGAAGATGTCATCGAGCCGTATGTATGCTGAACGCGAAGGTGTCGTCCGTTCGGTACTTCATCGGTTTGGATCACGATTGAATCGTGACGAGTACAACTACATCAACCGCGTGATATACGCTTTCGTTTAACGGTCTACGAGGATACGTAGACACACTCTCCCCTCTCGTTGCTATACTTCTCCTAGATAGTTCTTGAGTGTTCGTAGGAATTTTTTTAATTTTCATGCAACGTTCCCCAACAGCTTTAATCACACGTGTGGTAGTTATCGGTGTCCTAAGAAAAAGACTTTAAATCAAGTAGTCAAGCATATACATACTAACATACGCCTGCCATTACAAGCCGAACCAATATCTACAAAAATCAAAAGAAAAGAATGTGCATACACAGAGGCACATGTCAGGCAGTTCAAGAACGCATCAATCCATCAAGGTATCAGGCCATCAGCCAACCATTAGAGAAGTGAAAAAGAAAAATGAGCATCAATCCATTTATGCATCACGCCATCAGCCACCCATCAGGTTATTTGGAGCGGAGAATCCCCAAAAGCAGCGGGAGCGGAGTGCTCGGATGAGTCCGTATAGCGCAGCCCTGACCCCCTCGGGCACCTCGTCGGCGGCGCTGCCCTGACCCCCTTGCTCTACCCCAGGCCCTCCTCACCTCGTCCCCGATCTATATCTCGACGCGGCGCTGCAGTGGGCTCGGGAAGCGGCAAGAGGAAGCTAGGGGAGGAAGCACGGGCGGTGGAGGGGAGGCACGATAGCGAACGGGAAGACGGATCCGTGGGATTTGGATTTAGACAGTTCTCTTTCCTTTTTTCCCGTGCGGTGATAGACGGGCAGACGAAGGCCGGATGAAGATCGCGAGCGACGAAAGATATGAAACCTTGCGTTTTTTTAGGTGGAAAATCGGTGGAGGGCAGTGTTTTCGTCTGCCATGTTTTTTTAGTTTTTTTAGGCGGTTTTCGTCTGCCATGTGAAATTGGTAAACGTACTTTTTGATGAGGGTGTTGTTATCTTAACGGTTAGATTTAAACAAGTGGGTCCGATCATGTGGTTCTAATTACTTCGAATTGTTATGTGTACGTTAGACAGAATGTACTTAGGAAAGATAATGTTTGCTCTTTTAATAGTACTAGTAAACGTGTACGTGCGCAACTAAAATACATATAAAATATAATGATTCTATCACTATCACTATTTAACCATCGTACATAGATGTTTGTCTTGTATCAGAGACATAGATGTTTGTCTTGTATCAGAGGCATCATTATCACTATTTATCCTATATCACGGACATAACTTCATAGCATGATATGTTCAAGATTTGTCATCGTTGTACCCAATTTTAACTAAATATGAGGTATACTATGGAGTGAGGCCTTTTGGAGGCCGGGCTACCTGGAGGCCGTTATCTAGGCCATATGCTGAGACATTGTGATGTGTGCAGCCTGGCATTTGCAATGCATATACGCTAGTTATTAACTGGGAATACACAGGTGCCATTGGCTGGTGTGCTAGATTTGTACATGGGCCTCCGCTTGGGTGGAGATTGCAAGTACGTGATGTGCCTCCTGGCCAGATTTGAATTTTCGACATACGGCGCCAGGGCGGACTGATGTGTCATTAAATTAAGTGGTATGACGGCGATGATACAAGTCGCTTTACATTTGCTGGGAGGCGATGCACATGTTTACCTTTTTCCAGTCGTCCACTCCCTCTGGCCGGCACACTACACAGGAGCGATTTCACCATGGATGGAATGGAATTCTCCAGGAGTGTCAAAATTTATACTTGTTTTGATTTTGGGATTCGGTTGGGTGTGCGGGGAATCTCAGCTAGTGTGATGTTAATGAACCCTCAAAACGGTTTTTGCTACCAATCTTCGTACAACTTAATGCGGTGCTAGTTAGAAAATAAAAATAAAATCATTGACGAACATGGTGCGTGTAATTGATTCTAAAATAAAATATGACCACACCAGGTAGAGTGCATCTTATTTTAGCTGGTTAAGAAAAAAATAAATACGATGTAAAACATAAAAATAGCATAATTATTTTTTCATCTTCATCTGAAAAAACTGCCACCTTAAAAAATTGGTAGGGTGCATCTTAATTTAAGAACTGTGGGGTAGTGTTTTTGATTGGCTGAAAAATTGAAGAGCATCGATAGTTGAACAGTTTTCAGACTTCGCTAGAGGACTGACAATAAAATATCATTCCGTGTGTGTGATTTATCTTGTGCCCTTGTGAGTATAACACATGGGAATTTCTTGGAATTTTCACATCTAGAAAACTTCGTTAGTGGAGTGCCATGGGGTCGATGTGAGGCGCGATTATGGTATGGCATCGAAGAACGAAATTAGGATGTATTGTTCAATTGGTAGTGGATTTTTTTGTGTGTGTGTGTGTGGGGGGGGGGGGGGGGGGTTGTTATATAAACCGGTAGTAAAAAGACAAAATATCCGAATGCAATTTTTTCGCTGGGGCAGTTTTGTTGATAGTGTGTGTGAAAATTTTGGTCATGGACTGAATGAGTTGCAGTATCTGTGCAAGGTTGGCCGACTAGTATATAGCAAAAAACTATCACATTACAGGCTAGGTCAACAAAAAACTACCACTTTTCTTAATCTTTCAAAAAACTACCAGAAAATTGTTTCGCTGTTTCAACAAAAAAAAAACCTAGTCGCTGAACGGTTACATTTTAAGTGCGGTTATGACATGTAGGGCCCGCCCAGAGGCTGACGGCGCGCGTGTTGACGGCCGTTAGGGCGCGCCGTTCCGACCGCGGGTCAAGACAACCGAGCCGTCTCCTCTGTTCCCCCCCTCCCCCTCTCTCTCTCTCACTCTGTCTCCCTCTCCTGCCTAGACCTAGGGAATGGCGGCGGCGGCAAAACCAGTCGACGCCGGTCACTCTACGGGGGGAGGTGGAACGGGGGATGGCAGTGGAGAATATTCGAAAGTGGATAACTGGCTGGGCAGCGGCAGCGGCAGCTTCGCAACACAGCCGCCAGCGCCGGCGCCGCAGCGGACACCTACGGCGACGCCACAGGCTGCACCGCCGTCGCCGGAGAATCGGCAGTTCTCGCTTGAGTACAGAGCGGCCAGGACTCTTGCTAGCGTTGTCACCGCGGATCCGGCCAACTCCCACCGCTGGGCTTCCATGATTGATTTATTGTGTTTTATGTTTGAAATTCAGACTGGTAACTGAAAACATCTGATGTTTGTCGATTGAAAGGAGCACCCCATAGATCTTTGCTGGGTTGTGTGTCATGTACTTCTGTCACTTTTGTCCCGTTCGCAGTTAAAAACCTGTAATAGGCTGATTCTCAATGTCGAGGTGTTCAAATATCGTATGTTGTAGCCTGGTCTAGTGGAAAGGTTTGTAGTGTTTTCTGAATTAGTTTGGCCGATGTTTTTATCCTGCTGTTAGGCGTGTTCAATTGCACGACCCAAAATTCAGATATGGCGCCACCGTCTTCTTGCTTTATCTCTCAGTTACAATGCAAGTTTCCCCAATATTATACGTCAGAAAATCTAGTCGCAGAGTAAAACAGCTCTCTGGATCGCATAGGAACATGATGACCGAGTCAATCACATGTGTGAACGGGAATTGTAGGTGTGCCCGCTCTACTGTGCCGACTCATCTACGTGAGTTGTTACTGTTTATTTGCTAGCAAATACGGGCGACTGTACAACAATCCCAATTGAAATACGGTGGCTGCATACCCACTGATCACGACAGGGACAGACGGATGGGATAACGGCCTCCAGGTAGCTCGGCCACCAAAGTGCATTTTGGGTATACTATGTCCAATCAAAAAATATTCAATCTTGTTTCGGACGCGGTGTTTTGGTGCTCGGGCTCAGCTGCACCTGAAATACCTATCGTCTGTCCTGGTCTTGGGATTCGCAGAATCAGGTCTGACAAGCATGTGACGACGCGTTGGAAAAAGATATACAACGCGTGTGAAGTGTGCGTGCTAGCGAGCCCGAATCGTATCTGTGGATGTCCGCCGTCGCGCTCGTGTGGCTGTTATGTGGCGCAGATCGTTAACTTTCTTGGCCCAGCAGGAAAGCGTGTCGACCTGAGCCGTTTTAATCACAATCTGAACCGGGCATGCGACCGAACAATGTGGGGCGAGCTTATGGAGACGTGGTGGTCGGCTGCTGGCTTGTACCACGCTGAATCCCCACACCCTTTTTTTTTTTTTTGGAACCCAAAATCCCCACACCCTTACCTCGGTTGTTCTCGAAACCGTCCGCCGCCGCCGACAGCAATATGCCATCCCCACGCTGTCGTGCAAAAGCTGCGGTGGCTGCAGCCAGCCGATGATGGAAGACGCTGGCCTGGAGTTCTTGCTGGACGCGGTCGACAGGTAAGGATACCCTACCCTTAGTGGGAGATCTATCAAATTTTGGTAGTGCTGGGGGCAGATTTCCCTATGGGAAGAGTTCACGGACAGCTTAAACCACCTAGATCCGGTGCCGCTAGCGGTCCTCCCATGGAGTGATGGCACACGCATTCAGCCGACAGATTCGAACGATGGGTCCGGATGCGGGCAGCGCGTTGGCGGTGCTAGCCAGGGGCGACCGGAAGGCAATGGGCGACGTCAGCGGGAGGCTTTGCCGACGAGGTCCGCACAATCGACCGATAGGATGAATCCCGAGGCTCCAGGATGGACAAAAAGGATCGCCCTGAAACAATTGAGTGTCTTTTTTTTCGATTTTTTTTTCACTACTGCCCTGTTTATCGTACTACATATCTGGCCGACCTGCTAATTGTATTCTTGCACGTGGGCTATTTCTCCTTCCTGCTTGCTTTCTATATTTTCTTGCTAAGTTGTGGGATTTTTCATCCTTTTTACGGAATCTGCTCATATGTAATTAGAATACAATATGGGAAGTAAAATGTGATGTTCCATTTGATATAGCCATTTAGTGATCCGGTAGGTTCGTATTTTGTTGGTTTTTCATTCAAGGAAATGGGAACTTCTTCTTGAAGCCTCATATTTTTTTATTTCACTTGTGCTTCTCAATCAACCGCAAATATACAATTTAAAAAAAAAAAAGTGGTGTCACACAAGCACATGACAGCGAGGGAATTACTAAATGGCAGTATCTTTACTCTGTGTGACAGGCGGCAATTTCATTACCATTGTTTACTTTGCACATTAATCTTATTATTTCAGGTTAGCCTGCTATAGTCACGTGAAAGGATGTACTCTGTTAGCTATATGTTATAGACCAGGTTTTCTAGTTGATTTTTTCAACGATCTTTCCTTTTTGTTTAATGAGCTTCTTCAGTTAGAATGGTTGAATGTTACAAATCTATAAGAATAGCTCTGTTCATATATGTCTGACATAAATCATCAATTGTTTGCATGTGCTTAGTGTGGTTTATTGTGCAGTTTTGACTTCCTAAGAAATCATCAATCATGGTATCCACTTATTTGGAGATGTTGGTAGCCTGTTATGGATGTACTACAAATAGTTACGCAAAAAGAATCACAATGACTTTTTTCTGTACTATAAGCAATTGTTGTGATTTGCGAGTACTCCGGCTGTGCAAGTTGGTGGATTAGCCGATTAGGTGTCTTGCTACCATGAGCTAATATGGAAGTTTATTGATTTGCATCCATGCTAGCCTATCCTACAAGATCTCTCTAATCTGAACATTTGAAGGACATGCTAAGCTACAATTTGAAGTAATATCTGTATCTCAAATCCAGTTTGAGTCGCTACCTGAGTTGTCGTCTTCTCCTGTGGTATCAGATGTTTTGTTTAGTTAAAATAACATGTAGACATTTCTAGGAATGATTAGGAATCTGTTATAATGTATTGAACTTGGGTAATGTCTGGACTGCAAATATGGCTTACTGCTCCCCCCTCTACCCATATGTTTATTGATGGGTGTTGCCATCATCAAGTTTATCGGTTTCATGGAGTCCAAAGGGAGTAGTTCAATATCTACCAATGCGTGAATTAAAGCTTTCAAAACATTATTTTGCATGAATGCAACATCATATGCAGACCATGCATCCTTTAAGCCAATCCATCTATGTTTGATGTAGTTCTCTCTAATTTGAAGCAATTGATGTCTCTAGATGAATCAAAGTGTTGTGATTTATAGACTGATTTTTCTTACATTTTGTTTTTTAACCTAACATAATGTGATGTTTCAGGATGTCGTAAAGCTCATGGTTGTCCATGAACCTAGAGGCGTATAGATTCTCCATCTCTTGGTCAAGGCAATTTTACATAGTGAACCATCAAAGCTACATGTGCACCGAGGTATAGCCCTCTGGGCCTACACTTTTCATAATATAATGCTTCTGGGGATTTTTTTTATATTAATTACTTCAGCTCATTCAAGAACAGTTAGTCATCAGTTGCAGATTTGACTTCAAGTTGTACTTCTTCCTCTCAGAGATTAGAATTTGAACTTCTTATCATGTTACACTTGTGAAGTTATTACAACTTTGCAATACCAAAGTGCCTTTACCATTGATCTATGCCAAAACCATTTGGATGCATTTTTTTCTGTTTCTCTCCTACCTCAGTTGTGAGATAATGTTGTAAGTAGTACGACACACTAGCATTTTGTTCATTTTGCCTTTATATAGATAGATTAATTATGATGTGCTACCTAGCAAATTTTTCCTAGATTTATATTTTTTAGGAGAAATTTTAGGAAAACTAGTTTTAGTTAGTTTTTCTGTTAACATACATTTATGCAATTCTTTGTTTGGATCAAGAAACCACTTTTACAAAACTCTGTTTGGGTTAAATCCTTTGAAGAACCACTTTATTAGACGCTTGACCCTCGCTCCAGCGTATGGGCATCGGCATGGTTCTGTCTGCCGTAGTCATGCTCAGTGTCGGCGCTGCACATCGCCGCTAGCGGCGCCTCCATGTCGTGCAGCATCGTGTCGCTGTAGTTGGTGTTCTAGCTAGTGTCGCGAGCTGCGGCGTTGTGCCTCTCGAAGGCATTCAATCAGCTGAGCCAGATGGCGTTCTGGTACAAATTGTTCCCGTAGAACATGCCCAGCGTTGCCGGCTCACTACTGTTCTGCGGCCAGGTGCTGTCAAAACTACCAAAGCAGGCCCATGTGCACTTGCGGAGGGTCAGGTGGACCAAACTTTCAACTGATGAAGGAGCTTCAACTCCTGAGCGGGAGAGCTACTCTTTAATTAATTTCATTCTACTTTCTTGGTTTACTTGCATTTTGGTTTATCTTCTTTTGCTTTGTAGTTCGAAAAAAAACTATGAATATATAGCTTCTTTGACACAGATATTGACAGCGGAGTCATGGGGACATGTTCTTTTGGGAAGAAATGATATATGTACTTTTGCAAGGTCATTCTCTGTTAATGATATGGTCGTAAATTATGTGATCTCTAATTTTACAATGTTGAGTAGACTATTGTTGCAGATCAATAAATTTTATGAAACTTTTTAAATTCTCTACATTTGGTAGTGTTTTTGAATCGGCATGCCTGATATGGTTTTTTGAATTTGGTTATGGGGTGACAACACGTGTCCCTTTGTTATGAGTGTGCCCGTGGTGTGCAGCTTGTTGGGGATTTTTTGTCGAAAGAGACCACCTGCGCGAACGAATTACCAAAAAGGACCACCTGCAGATGAATTTGACAAAAAGGACCCCCTCGGCCGTGGCGGCAGGCGCGGCAGGCGACATGTGGCACCTGCCGCCACGGTAGGAGGCGGCCACCCAGGCAAAACGTGATTGCTGTAGTGCATCTTGCTGGGACGGAACGGGGCGGGCCAGGTGGGCCCTGTCGCCATCGCGAGAGGCGGCCTCTGCTGGTGCTGTCGCTCGCAGGCTGACAGGCCGTGCAGGTCGCGGGGCCAGCCGGTGGGCCACGCCGCCACAGCAGCAGGCGGCAACGACGCTGATTCCGAGGCGCGACAGCGACGCTGACGGCGCTGATTCCGACGCGCGGGAATATGGACGCTGATGCCCTGCTTTTGGTTCTTTCGCCCGGGAATCAGTTCTGCTTTTGCTTCTTTTGCCACAGCGGATGCGACGGCACTGCGAGAATCGCTTTGGCTATTGCTTGAGCGGATGGGACGGCACTGCGGGAATCAGTCACTCCCTGCGGGAATCCGATGCTGCGGGAACTGTTGTGCCGACACTACAGGGATCCTAAAATTTCCCGCCTAATTACGTCATTATTTTCCCATCATTATTTGTCGTCTGAGCCTATAAAAGGAGACACCGAGGCTCTCGTCCAGCCATCCTCGAAATCGTCACTGCGCAAAGTGTGTAACACATTTTTTCAGTCGGTATGAGTTTGCCTTGCTCGGATCAAAGCATTAGGCCGAGGAAAATGAAGAATGCAAGTTTGCCTCCGGGGGTGGCAGTCCTGCGGTGTTGGTGTGGCGATCTTTGCAAGGTGAAGGAGGTGACGGATTTTTTAGATTGGTTGGGCATGAAGTTTTTCATGTGCGCCAATTATGAGGAAGATCCACCCGTAGCTATTTCAGAGTACGACAAACCTCCGGTATGCTTTAACCATCAGAAATAGATATTGTTGGTATTTTGATTGATTCTTTAATAACATTCTTTGTTTCTTGTTGTAGTCTCCTCCGCCTCTGTGCATGTACTATCGTTGGATTGACACGGAGATGCCGGCTTGGGCAGTGACTGAGATTCTTGAAAGAAGTCGCCGTGCATGGAATAGCTTCTATGCGGAAGAGTGACGCGAGAAGGCGGAAGCTGAGGAGAAAGCAGAGCAAGAGAGAGTTAAAAGAATACTATGCGGAGCAACACCGTTTTTTTTTTCAGGATTTAGGAAAGAAAAACAGGGAAGAGGCTCGTCGCATGAAGGAGCAGGAACGACAGCGAAAGGAGGCTCATGAGGCGGAGAGACAGAGAAAGAAAGAAAGGGCTCGTGAGGCCAAGGCAGCAGAAGAAGCTGGCGATGGAAAAGGAAAATATCCACGCTGGACTCAGTAGATTCCTGTGGTAGTATTTTAAATTTCGCAATCGTTTGTATCTTAATTTCTGCAGTTTAATGTAGCTTTATTTCAGTAGTTAAATGTAGCTTTATTTCAATAGTATGATGTATCTTATTTTCAGTTGTACCGTGTCGTAATGAAAAAAAGTTTTAGAATAAAATGTGGCATTTTCTTTCCCTCCACTAATTATCGAATGTCGTGCAACAACTACAACATGAAATTAAGATAGAACATAATGCCCTACAATAAGACAGTACAAACTAATAATGCAAGTACATTTGAATTAAACGGTAGAACTAGACTTGCATAAAAACTACATGAAGGCATCATCGTCATCCTCCGTTGATGCAGAACTCTTGCCCTTCGAGGATCCAGAACTCTTACCCTTGGACGATGCAGAACTCTTGCCCTTCGAGGATGCAGAACTCTTGCCCTTGGACGATGCAGAACTCTTGCCCTTGGACGATGCGGTAGTTGTGGCCTTGGTGCTGGGCATGAAGATATCATCTTCATCCTCGCTGTCGTTAGTCCATAAAAAAATATGTTTTGCTGCAAACACACTCTTATGCTCTATCTTCTTCCATCTTCCTTGCAACCTGAGAAGTTCTTTTCGTATCTCCTCAAAGGTCCTGGAAGGCCACCCACACCTAGATAATGCGTGACTCAGCTCATTCATGAGAGTGTCACTACTGATGAGTTCATCCCATGGAACTATTGTATTGTCTATCTTGAAATTGGAGGCTAGACGCAGAAGACATTGGGACATACTAGGGTGAAAACTACGATCAAAAGGATAACCGGACATCTTGAGGAGACTAGGAGACTACACTGAAGTGTGTATCGACCTTAGTGTGGAGGGGGGTTTTATAGGTTCAGAAGAGAAGAATAGGCGGGAACTCAGAAGCGGGAAAGTATGGTGGGAGATATAGGCGGGAAACGGCGGTGCGAGGTATACGCGGGAACACAGAAGCGGGAAAGTATGGCGGGAGATATGGGCGGGAAAGGGCGGTGCGAGGTATACGCGAGAACTCAGAAGCGGGAAAGTATGGCGGGAGATATAGGCGGGAAACATTGTTGCCGACTGGTGCATTTTTATTTCAGCATACATAGATGTTTCTTACATAAGTCGGAAAGTCTGATACTGACATATGCAGATAGATGAATCACCCTAGTCGACGACGGTCACCTGGCCTTTCCTTAGGACCGGAAAGCGACAAGCGATTAGGTGGTCGAGTTACACGAAGACCGCGACCGTACTCCACTCCGGCTTCCTGTGTCTGCGACTCCTGCGTAGGTGGTGGAGTCTGTAATCCTTGTTGCGAACCTGATGCGTAATTGTAGGCGTATGGTTGTGACTCCTCGGGGATAAAAGATGGGCCAATAACGTCCCCTCCGAAGAATTCTGTAACTATTGTTGTAACCGTGTCGCCATGATCATGTGATGCTCCCCGGATGCGTGTGTTGAGGCCACATTGGGTGTCCTCATCGTCCCAATTAACATCAGGTATGTCCTGCACAGAGAAACATTGTAAACAAACCATTAGAGAATAATATACGATCTCATTGTAAATGCATTAAAAATATAAACATGACTACTTGATCAGATCCCACGCCTGTACTGTCTGGCCATTGTACGTGGTACTGGTTTAAATCTGGGACACGAGTCTCCTCGGGCATGGAGATCCCTCGCGTGGAGAGATACGGCTGAGATCCCTCACCTTGGGTGTATGCGCCATATCCTGTGTATGCATATGGGTTTGGGGAAAGAGTCTGCTCGGGCATCGATTCCAAGCCCGTGCTATGGTCCTGAGATGTCTGCCCCTGACGAAGCTGCACCGAAGAAGAGCGATGCAGTGGCAGAGATGAGTCATGTCGTGGCAATGTCGTTGTAGTACTCGGACCCTGCTCCCACTGCCCATGGCTTGTACGCGCCTCGCTCGGTCTGGACGACTGTGCCGCACTCGGTCTGGCTGACCTCGCTACCGGCATGTTGTACGCTCCAGTGACAACGTCGTCGCCTCTACCACATCTGAACTTTGTTGCCACGTAGTCTTGAAGACGTTTATGGAATGACTTGCGAGCTAGGCCCCGGGCCGGCATGCTTTCCGTCGCCATCTGCCCTATTTCGTTGCAAGTTTCAAGCTGAAAAATATTTGGTTGAAATGATGGACCTGAAAAAATTACTAGTGATTACCAGCTGGTCACGATAGTAAGCTGCATGCAGCTCAACATGTCTCTGCATCTGCTCCTCCTGCGTGAGATTTGTTGGTATCGTAGCTGGTTGACTGGCCAGGCTAGTACGCGTGCTGATGCAGTATCACTGCTTGTACGCTTGAGCTGTACTTCCATCGTACGGTTTGCAAAATTTAATAATTACATCAACCGTTGTGATGAAAGCAAAGCATCTTCACGAATCGTACGGTCATCGTAATAAAATAATGTAAATAAAATGTACCTAAGTTGATGCACTGTATCTGCTAGCGCTTCATTTTCCCACTTGTGTACCCATTGAATGTTGTGTTCCCTCCAATTGTAAGAGCCCATATTGGTTAGCCTGGAAATTATGTAACAAAGTGTGAGTTTAGTAAATTAAAAAAGACAGTAACTATTTAGGGAGGTCACATCTTACTTATGGGTTTCCTGGTCGGTACATCTTGGAAAAGGTGGTGGAATCTCCTGATAGAGACCGAACTGTCTCATGACACGCTCTGGGTTGTAAGGCTCAACACACCACAGGAACAATAAGTAGCAGCGAGTCAGCCAGAATGCACTATCGCTCAAAATGCCTGTTGTGATGGGTCGTATATCAAAGACCATCTGTAACTGCTCCTGAGTCCATGGGTTCCATGTGACTTCTGACTCATCAAGTATCTCAAACTGCTGGTGGTATATAGGGTAACAATTTTTCGCAATACTTGGAGACCAATGTTTCCGTGCCATTGTCCACCTGGTGGCCATAGTTGCACTGTTGCCCTCGCTACAGTCGTATGGGTGTATGGGATTTAGTATACGAGGTCGTCCTACAGGGAGGTATTCCCAGGACCACAACTGTAGAAACTCGTAGGCGACACAAAGTAACGGAGCTTTTTGTGCGAAGGAAGTTTTTTGTGTGGCAGCACACAAGCCTCTATATGTATGAGATAGCATGGCAGAACCGAAGCTGTATTTTGGCTGCTCGGGTAAAGATTCATCTACCATATTCTCTACAATGTAGATGAGACCAGTGAGAACTACGTCCCCGTGTGAATTTGGAAACATAATCCCGAGGAGCCACAACAAATACGCAAACAGATGTCTTTTCCTCGTCTCAGAATCAGCGTAGCTAGATAAACTATGAAAGTTATCACGAAGCCAGACGAGTGGGATGCCACGAGGGCCACCAGAACGTTGTGATTCTGGCATTGTCATCCCAAGACGGGCTGATATATGTAATGCCCAAGATGGAGACACTCGTGGAGAGACTAACGGCTCACCTCTAATTGGTAGAGCAGTGATCATAGAAACATCTTTCAGTGTAGGTGCAAGCTCCCCAAAACGAAAGTGAAAGGTGTGCGTTTCAGGTCTCCACCGGTCAACGAGGGATGTCAAAAGGGATGGGTCCGAACGTAACTGGTCTTCGCATGATGTGAGCCTAGCAAAACCATGTAGTCCATAAGCGTCAAGGTGAGCAAACAAAGAATTGTGTATTGACCATGTTTTCTTTACGGTTCGAAGTCTGAAAGTCCGATAATTATGCTTATTATTTGGGTTCAAAAATAGGTGGCAACGGTGGCCAGCGTCATGGGGCCCCTGCAAAAGCACTGGCACTTCAGCCATAACCTGCACACAAACATACAAATAAAAATTATAAGGAAGACACAAATACAAATGCAAATAAAAATTAACTTAAAAAATACAAAGAGATACAATTTACATTAATTATCTGAAGTTAACATCACGAGTACAATAATATAAAGAGATTCAATTTAAATTAAATATAAGTACAATAACACAAGAGATTCAATAATACAAAGAGATTCAATTAAAATTAAATATAATACAAATAAAAATTATGAGGAAGACACAAATATAAGTAGACATAGCGAGTACAGATATATCAACATCATGCGGTGTTGTTGGCTCGATACGGGCATTCCCTACGTGAATGTCCAAGACACCTGCAAACGCGGCATCGTCTTGGTTCTCCCATCTGGCTATGGTCCATGTCATTGCGATGACGCCTAGACTGACGTCGTCTCTTGGCGGTTCTCATCAAGTTGGCGTTGGGAACCCATTTCGGCCCATCTGGCCACAGCATTTTGTAGTTCATATCAATGCCCCAGGCCCATAACTCACCGTTCCAAGTGTTGTACAGATTGTACATGTTGAAGTACGGCGATATGTATGGCTCGACACTGATTTTTTGATCTGTAGCCGCCCGGAGCACATGACTGCAAGGGTAACCCTCAAGCTTGGGCTTGTTACAACTACACTCACAGGACGTTGGGCCGAGGGTGCCAGCTTGCTTTTTTGATCCTCTATGGTGACCCTTAACGTACTTGGCCCGCACATTGACCTCCCACTTATTCCTAAGTGCGTCCACTTTCCTGCAGTCATGGCTTTGGGACTTCTTTGCTTTCTCGTCCAGATGTCTTTGCATCTTCTCGGACCATGGCTTGTTCAAATCAACTTGTGCTTTGGCGACGGTGACCCTGTCTGCAAAGTATGACAGGGTCCGGTTCCAAGTTTCTTCAATTAGGGCTGTGATAGGCAGTGCTCGCATGCCTTTAAGAACACCATTGTACACTTCTGACATGTTGCTTGTCATTATTCCATACCGAGCCCCGGTGTCGTGAGCCTGCGCCCACTTGTATAAATGAGGGCAATTCTCGCCGATCTACTGGCTCAAATTTATGGGCGTCCTACGACCCCTCCGGTCTTCTCTCTGCGACAAGGCCGCGTGCTCGATCTGACCATTGATACCTGCCCAGATCGCATTCATTTTGGCTTCAGTTTTCTGCATGCACGTCCTCTTGAATAACTTGAACCAATCCCTGTTTTTGAATTTGGAGTAAAAGTTTGCTGCCAAATGCCTCATGCACCACCTTCCCTCTAGATCCGGCCACCCTCACTCTTCTGACGACTCCTTAATTATGTCGAGAGCGCTTAATAATCCAGTGTTGCGATCAGAGATGATGCAAACACCTCGACGCTCTTTCACGACACCCATCTTCACGCAGCTCAGGAACCACAACCAGCTATCTTTGTTCTCGCTCTCGACCAGTGCATATGCAATAGGAAGAAGCTGATTATTTGCATCTGCTGCAATCGCCACCAATAGTGTGCCCTTGTACTTTCCAATGAGAAAGGTACCATCAACTAATAATACCGGGCGACAGTGCCTGAAGGCTTGTATAGTCTGGGCGAATGCCCAGAATAAGCGGTCCAGGATTAGCTCACCCGGGTTCATTGGGTTTGGACGTTCTCTCCGCCAAACTTGAGTCCCCCTATTAGCCCTTGCTATATGATGAAGCATTCTGGGGGCATAAGAATAGGCCTCCTCATAGGTTCCATACAAGTTCTGGAATATATTTTCCTTCGCACGCCTAGACTTGCTGTAGCTGACAGGGAAGCCAATTTGATCTTCTGCATCTTTTTGCAAAGCCCTAACACTAATGTTGAGACTTACCTGCACAATCGTTTCCATCACCTGTGCCACATATCTTGCTGTCACATTGAGTGATTTGAAAGGGTCCCAGTTTGCTCACAGCTATGCTCCACTATTTTTGTGATATGCCATGACTGACATACCCCAGGCTTCAGTCTAGCGAGAACTCTTCCGCGGCAACCTTTCGCGGTGTGGATGCATATGACCTTCAACTCTTTTTTATCAGACTACTTCACTTTATGCTGGCGGTGGATGGCGGTTGCATAGCTAGCCATTGCCTGGTAAGCAGACTTCTTGTTTGGGAAAACCTGCCCAACCTCCAGGCTCCCCGCTTCTAGGCCAGAAACAGAGTGAAATTCATTGGTGATGCTCATATCCTGTAAAAACCCAGGTTGCAGTGACGCCGCCACCGCCCTCTGAGGAGGAACATCTTCTTCTTCGCTTGACTCCGAAGACGCGGAAGAATGATCGTCATCATCTAGCGCTTCCGGCAATCCCTCCACGTGTTCGCTCATGTCAACGGCCGCAGACCAATATCCTGTGTCATACACAGGCTGGCCGCCCGTCGGTTCCGATGGGCTGACGCTAGGGGTTGATGTGATGGCCAACTCGACCTCACCACCCCTGCTACTGCATCCGGCAACATCAGTGATTGAAATGAACTCCACATACACCATCGGCTGACCAAACATTGAGTTATTGGGATTGCTTGCAAATCTCATGTACGACCCCCACGACTGATCACCTGTGACTGGCCGCAAACCCCAACGGGCAACTGTCCCATCATTTCCTCCGTCAACGACGAAGGCCTCCATTGTCATTTTTTTTCCCTGCATCCCTGGGCCAAACACCGCTCGGATGCACCTTCTGACTGCTGCGTAACCCACGTTCACCATGTCTCTCACTACAACTGTAGTCGACTCGCACAAGGACACATCCACCCCGAAAGGACCGTCGCGTAAGACGTCCCCATAGTATACTAACAAATTTTCCATAGTACCTAATCAACATCCATATTTACATTTCAAATAATTAGTAACCGAACATTTAGTAGTAGTACGATGACAACATTCAGTAGTAGTACGACTAAAATAATAACCGTATTTTCGTTACAAATATTCGGTTTGTTTTTATAATCATTTGCTTAGACTGTTTGCTTTTCTCTAACTACCCCAAAAATATCCTAAACTGGTTCTCGTAACATGCAAAAACAGAGCTTTTGGAAAAACGACTATTGGTAAAAACCGAACGTAATTACTCGCTATCCAAACAACCACTAAATATAATAGTACGATAATAACATTTTAATATCATATGAGTAAAACATTTAATATCTTCCGGTTTTATAGAATTTTTTCATATCATACAATAATAATCATTTATTTACAAATATTAATATTCGCAGCGGCATGCATATTATTCACAACATTACATCAATATAAAAAATATTAACAAAATTACGGCGTCATTTATACCTCAGCTCCAATATGAATGTGCTTGCGAATGCAATTAAGCGTCAAAATAGTTCGAATAAATATCCGTCACCAGTATTATATGAACGGAGTCAACCTATTATCACATGAACATCAATATTACACACGGATTTTTCTTTCTGCTATCAAAAGTATGAAAATAGCACTTGCATGCATGTAGACCTACGGTTTCCTAACTATAGACTTAGTAATAAACATACCACATGAAATAACATACCACATGCAATGAACATACCGTATTAAGATCTTCTCACATCTCAATACTAATGGACGCAGCTAACATTGATACAACATCTTCAACCTACTCTTCTAAACAAAATAGTATAAATATTGTATCTGTCGTCTGCAAATTTTTCTAACCTCTAAGCACTTACATCGCATAGCTAACGACGAGCTAAAAGACTAACTAATTACCACCGTGCATGCACAATTTTTTTTCTTCATATATTGCAAAGCTCATACCTCGTTCTTCCCGTTCGTACTTCACTTTGCACGGCAAATCCTACTCCAGAAACTCCAAATGACTCCTCCAACTGCTGAAATAATGCCCAAAACAACATAGAATACACACTTAGGAACTAGTCAAACAGAACAAACATCATGCATGCGAACGAAACCAACAAAAATGGATAGATCTTACCTTAATCTACCTTTTCTTCAACTTCACCATCTTCTAAATCCAACTCTAAATCAGCCAAAATCAGGACTGAAAGTGGCTACCAAGTTTTTCTTTCTGTGTATTCTTGTAGACTGAGAGAGCAGAGAGGCAGAGAAGGCAATCAGAGATTTCCGAGAGAGAATGTATGCGCACGGAGCCGCGGTTGTGCGTATAAATAGAAGAGGAGCACTGTTTTGTCGGCAGAACGAGTTAGAACTCACCTACCGCGGCCTCGGATTCCAGCATCGTGGTGTGCGGCACGAAATCACGCGTACAAATCAGCATGCCTGAATGCTGTCGCTTCGGCTACAGATGGAAGCGCAAATCACGCAGGCAGGCCATCGAATTTGGTGCTGTCACCTCCGCTGCAGCAGCAAGTTTCGAAGCATCGGAATCAGCGCAGTTTGTCATCGGAATCAGCGCAGTTTTAGGATCCCTGTAGTGTCGGCACAACAGTTCCCGCAGCATCGGATTCCCGCAGCGAGTGACTGATTCCCGCAGTGCCGTCCCATCCGCTCAAGCAATAGCCAGAGCGATTCTCGCAGTGCCGTCGCATCCGCTGTGGCAAAAAAAGCAAAAGCAGGACTGATTCCCGGGCGAAAGAACCAAAAGCAGGGCATCAGCGTCCATATTCCTGCGCGTCGGAATCAGCGCCGTCAGCGTCGCTGTCGCGCCTCGGAATCAGCGTCGTTGCCGCCTGCTGCTGTGGCGGCGTGGCCCACCGGCTGGTCCCGCGACCTGCACGGCCTGTCGGCCTGCGAGCGACAGCGCCAGCAGAGGCCGCCTCTCGCGGTGGCGGCAGGGCCCACCTGGCCCGCCCCGTTCCGTCCCAGCGAGATGCACTGCAGCAATCACGTTTTGCCTGGGTGGCCGCCTCCTGGCGTGGCGGCAGGTGCCATGTGTCGCCTGCCGCGCCTGCCGCCACGGCCGAGGGGGTCCTTTTTGTCACTTTCATCTGCAGGTGGTCTCTTTTGGCAATTCGTTGGCGTAGGTGATCTATTTTGACAAAAAATCGCTTGTTGGGGCGGCAGTGTGTGTGCGCCATGGGTTTCAGAATTTGAAGCTACGAACAGAGTAAATACAGCATGTGTGGCGCTGGCTGGCGGATGCCACAAACGTTTCATCAACGGAGACGGCTCTGCGTAGCACAGAAAAACAACTGAGCCGTTGGAAGGATTTCTGTCCCACCATGACCATAACGGCTGTGTACGCATTCAATGCACTGCGGTGCTGGGTTATTTTACTGGCCATACTTCTCCAATACATAGATGAATACACAGCAAGGCACAAATCCACATGCTGAACTGATGGGAAAGATTTCAGGTGCATCTGAGCCTGGGCTCCGAAACGAATATCCGTCTTATTTCCTTCTATTTGGTTCCTATGAATAGGTCATTACAGTAGCCACCAAAAAATAAATAAAAATTGATATGCAAGTGTGTGTATAGAGGTAATGGAAATAAGTTGTTTCCAAATAAGCCGATCTAATGACATAATTCATCAAAGTTCTAAGATACAAGCTTGTGCATCTAAGGAGCACAAACATTGCTCTCAGGACCTTTGACTTTTATGAAGGTGCCATAGGCCAATGATCCTTGGTTATAAAGATGACAAAATACACATGAAAATATGTAATATCATTTGAAACATGCACTATGTAAACTGAATTTTATCTGAACTAAAATTGACTGGAGTTTCAAGTTGTGCTACCATTGACTGAATTTTACCCATTGAAGGAAAAAACTGGGACAATACTACATATGTTGTGTTACCATTGTGAAGCAATCATCAGCGGCATCACAGAAAATCCATCACTTCAACAAGGAGAAATAAAATCACAAAATGTAAGTATGTAGTATTACTATGGCCATGCGGTGAGGTGAGTCATGAGAAGCAAATAATGCGGTCCTGCCTGGCAACCTCGAAGACCATCCTCCTCCACTTGGCCAACCGCTCACCGTCCATGTCGTCGACATTGACGGCAGCTTCGCCTTCCGCACACCAAATCAATTCTGGCAGCCATGAAGGCGATGATGGCTTTTGCCTCATATGTTGTGCGTGGTACCAAGCAGAGTTGCATTCTTCCCCATCCATAAAGGCAACCACATGTTGCAGTGAATAATGGCCACTCTGCAATAAAACTAAGCAATACTAGTTCAAACCGTAAACAAAAGAAGAATCATGAATAATGTTGGTACCATGGCTGAACATGTCAATCTGATGAACTAATTCACCATCAATTTGATAGGAAGCAATGCATTAGAACTGAATCAATTGATAACAATATATAGTGAATACTTGGAAATGCATGTGGACATACCTATTGACAGGAGCAAATCCAATTTTATGGCTTAAAATCTATTCAAATAAAAACACTCCCTTTGCTTTGGCAAGATACTCCAGATATCCATTAAAATAATCATATATCGACTATAAGTCGCCTACAAAGAGAAACATCCGGATAGCTATTAGAAAGAACAAAGTAGTCTTGAAACACAAGGTAGCTTAGAACCACAAGCACTACAGATAAAAATTATTGAGCATTAACCTCTATATGTCGGGGACAAACGGAAGGGATATATCTCATAGAATTTTGAATTTATATTTATAGCAAAATTCAGTACATGTCAAATTTAGTAGCTTCAGAGAAATATACGATTGATACACATAATTTTTGCTTGTGCTTACAAACAATACAAATTAGCAATGGATCTCAGACAGACAGGTAAAAGCATCTTACAGAGTTGTGTATGTTAACAGGAGATTAATTTGATGAAAATAGATCGAAGCACACGTACCATCGAGGCTGGGTGGAATCTTGTCAGTGCTGAATGCGACCTTCGACGCACAATAGACCCTTTGAAGAACCTGAATATGTACAATATCCATAATACCTGAATCTTGCCAGAGATATACGACATGCCTCTAAAGTATCAAAAAGTGTTTCTGGATTACATTGAGATAGTATGCAGATCAGGAAACATACAACATACTTTGACCCAATTCGATGTAGATGAGTTCACTGGATCTTCTCGGCCGACGACTTCGATGTAGTTTCTGCACAATAACACATTCTCTGAAGAAATATATTTTGCACAATAAAATATTCTCTGAAGAAATATTCTGCACAATAACACATTTTCTGAAGAAATATTCTGCATAATAGATTATAGTTTCTGCATGATAGCTAAAACAATGCACAGTAGCTCAAAACATCAGCACAACAATGTTGAAATATGGGGTGGGCTTTAGGCCCATCCAACAATTTCAGAAAATCTCTAAGGGCCCATGTGGGTTTATTTGGCACTAGGTGTAGTGAGAAGTTTAGTCCCACCCCGGAAGTTGGAGAGGAGTTGGACCTCCTTATAAGGGTCTCTCTTCTACATGCTATTGGAGCTTGAGAAGAGAAGAGGCCCTCGCACACTCCTCCTCCGCCGCCCGCCTCGACGCGGGTTGCGGGAATGAGCCGAGCCGAGCTCACACCTACGCGCTTATTTTTGCCAGTCAGTAACGGAGAGTTTTCTGACAGCTGGGCCACGATCTGAGACGTCGGATCGTGGGCTGTCACGGACTCGGACGTGGGTCGAGCCCACGTCTCTCCACGCGGCTGCGCCTATATAAGTGTGCGGTGTCTCCTAACCCTAGCCGCCACGAACAGATCACATCTGCTCCACGCGCACGCCCACCATCGTTCCT
Organism: Thinopyrum elongatum; assembly: GCA_011799875.1. Lineage (NCBI taxonomy): Eukaryota > Viridiplantae > Streptophyta > Magnoliopsida > Poales > Poaceae > Thinopyrum > Thinopyrum elongatum. The sequence continues at coordinate 404,480,183 of CM022298.1, read as the reverse complement.
TTGCTGCTGCTGCCGCCGGTGACTCCATCCCGTCCGCCGCGTACACGGTCGACGGGAGAGCAGGTCTCCGAAACCCCGCCCCTCCGGTTCCTGTACGGGAAAGGGGCGAATAGGTTTTTGGGAAGCGACTACGTGACTGCTCGCTTCCGATCCACTACTTCCTCTACGTCTGCGTCGTCTTCATCATCACCATGTCGCAGTCCGATGCCGACCGTCTCGCTGCCGAGAAACTCGAGGCTGACAAGAAAGCCGCCGAGGACGCTGCTACCGCCACCGCCGCCGCGGCCTCTGCATGGCCTACTGGAGGGTATAACTCGTTTATCCCGCTCCTACTGTTTTCTGTTTTAGCCATGCTAGTGTTATACGTAGATCTTTCTGCAATTAGCGTAGTATGTGCTTGCATGATTGAATATCAGTATGCGATTATTTGTGTCAATGCCATGCTAGTGATTTACTCGTGAATTAAGTTAATCGAAAAATTGCCTATTTACTCAACAATCCAAAAACCTATCATGTGTAGGAATTTTTCGGCAAGTGGCTTTGCCGTTGCACTGAAACCGGATAAGTTTACCGGTACGTACTTTAAGCGTTGGCAGACTAAGACCACTTTATGGCTCACGTCTATGAACGTGTTCTGGGTCGCCGGTGTCTCCACGGGAACGATTGCTCCTGAACAGGAGAAGGCGTTCAGGGAGGCCACCATCGTATATCTCGGAGCAGTTCTTAGCATGATCGGAGATAAACTGGTCGACGCATATTTACATGTGCATGTCGCCAAGGACTTGTGGGAGGCGCTCGAATCTAAATTCGGGGCCACCGACGCTGGGAGTGAAATGTATGTTATAGAGCAGTTCCACGATTACAAGATGGTTGAAAACCGCCCTGTACTGGAGCAGGCTCATGAGATAATATGCATCGTTAAGGAGCTTGAGCTTCTTAAGTGTGATTTACCAGGCAAGTTTGTCGCGGGCTGCATACTCGCTAAGCTCCCTAATTCCTGGAGGAACTTTGCCACCACTCTGAAACATCAGAGGCGTGAATTCTCAGTGGAGGATGTCATTGGCCATCTGAGTGTTGAGCAGAATTCGAGGGCAAAGGACTCGCACGGAAAAGGGGCCGAAGGGACTTCTGTCGCCAACGTGGTGAACCAGAGGAACTTCAACTCCCACAAGCCCAAGGGAAAGAACGGTGTCCAACACAATACCGACTTTAAGAAGAAGGGTAAGAAGACCTTCAAGAAGAACAAGAAGGATGAGGGCTGCTTTACTTGTGGTTCAGTTGAACATTGGGCCAACAAGTGCCCAAACAAGTTTAAGAAGTCAGGACAGGACTCCAAGTCTGTCAACATGATTATGGGCAACAATGAGAATGGTGCATCTGGGTACGGTAATTTATTTACTGTTTTTTTAGTGTTTTAGCCCACTGATTGGTGGGTGGACACAGGTGCAGGTGTTCATGTGTGTGCTGACATTTCATTGTTCACTTCTTACCAGGTCACAGGCCACGGGTCCGTATTGATGGGGAATGGCGCGAGTGCTTCTGTTCATGGTGTTGGCACGGTCGATCTGAGGTTTACTTCTGGAAGGATCGTGCAGCTGAAGAACGTGCAGCATGTCCCCGCCATCAAGAAGAACCTCATTAGTGGCTCCCTTCTATGTAGAGAAGGGTTTAAGTTGGTCTTCGAGTCTAACAAATTAGTTGTTGCTAAATATGGACTATTTGTTGGAAAAGGTTATGAGAGCAGAGGGATGTTCCGCCTTTCCCTTGCAGATTTTTGTAATAAAGTCGTGAACCATATTCATTCGAGTGTTAATGAATCTGAAGTTTGGCATTGACGTCTTTGTCACATTAGTTTCGGTGTTATGACGCGGCTAGCTAAGTTGGATTTAATCCCGAGTTTCACTTTAGCCAAAGGTTCTAAGTGCCTTTCATGTGTGCAAGCTAAGCAACCTCGCAAGCCTCACAAGGCTGCAGAGGAGAGACACTTGGCACCATTAGAACTCATACATTACGATCTTTGTGAGATGAATGGTGTGTTGACTAAAGGTGGAAAGAAATACTTCATGACATTGATAGATGATTCCACTAGATATTGCTATGTGTATCTGTTAAATACTAAAGATGAGGTTCTACACTACTTTAAAATCTATAAGGCCGAAGTTGAGAATCAACTTGAAAAGAAAATTAAACGAGTCCGGTCAGATCGTGGTGGAGAGTACTTCTCGAGTGAGTTTGATTCTTTTTGTGCGGAACACGGCATTATTCATGAGAGGACGCCTCCCTATTCACCCCAGTCAAACAGGGTTGCCGCGCGGAAAAACCGTACTCTAACTGATTTGGTTAACGCCATGTTAGATACATCGGGTTTATCCAAGGCATGGTGGGGGAGGCTATATTGACGGCATGTCATGTCCTGAATAAAGTTCCGACTAAGGATAATGAGATCACTCCCTATGAGAAATGGGCAAAGAGAAGGACAACACTCTCGTACTTGTGTACTTGGGGCTGCTTGGCGAAAGTCAATGTGCCGATCCCCAAAAAGCGTAAGCTTGGTCCCAAGACTGTGGACTGTGTTAATTTGGGCTATGCTAAGAATAGCGTTGGCTATAGATTTCTAGTAGTGAAATCTGAGGTACCTGACTAGAAGGTCGGTACAATTATGGAGTCTAAGGATGCTACATTCTTCGAGGATATTTTTCCTATGAGAGATATGCAAAGCACTTCTAGACAGGAATCTGAGGAGACTCCTGAGCCTGCCATTCCTATGGATTATTATGAACAAACACATGATGAAAATCCTGAGGAGAATGACGAGGAAACCCTTGGTAGGGGCAAGAGACAAAGGACTGCAAAGACCTTTGGTGATGATTTCTTTGTGTACCTCATGGATGATACTCCCACTTCTATTTCAGAAGCGTATGCCTCTCCAGAAGATGACTACTGGAAGGATGCGGTCCGTAGCGAGATGGATTCCATCATGGCTAATGGGACATGGGAGGTCACTGACCGTCCGTATGGTTGCTAACCTTTGGGATGTAAGTGGGTGTTCAAAAAGAAGCTTAAGCCCGATGGTACGATTGAAAAGTACAAGGCTAGGCTTGTGGCCAAGGGCTATGACCAGAAAGAAGAGGAAGATTCCTTCGATACTTATTCACCTGTGGCCAGACTGACCACCATTCGAGTATTACTCTCGTTGGCGGCCTCGCGTGGTCTTCTCGTCCACCAGATGGATGTTAAGACGGCTTTTCTGAATGGAGAGCTAAGCGAGGAAATTTACATGCAACAGCCAGATGGCTTTGTGATAGATGGTCAGGAAAGAAAGGTGTGTAGGTTGCTGAAATCTTTATACGGCCTGAAACAAGCACCTAAGTAATGGCATGATAAGTTTAATACAACTCTGACATCTGTTGGCTTTGGCTTCGTTGTTAATGAAGCCGACAAATGTGTATACTATCGCCATGGTGGGGGCGAAGGAGTTATACTGTGCTTGTATGTTGATGACATACTGATATTCGGAACCAACCTCAAAGTCATTGAGGAGGTCAAGTCATTTCTGTCTCAGAACTTTGAGATGAAAGACCTTGGTGTGGCTGATGTTATCTTGAACATCAAGCTACTAAGAGATAATGAGGGTGGGATTACACTTCTGCAATCCCATTATGTTGAGAAGGTGTTGAGCCGTTTTGGATATTCGGACTGCAAACCATCTCAAACACCATATGATCTTAGTGTGTTGGTTCGAAAGTTCGAAGGCACAGCTAAGGATCAACCGAGATACTCTCAAATCATTGGTTCACTCATGTACCTAGCGAGTGCAACGAGGTCTGACATCGCGTTTGCTGTGAGCAAACTGAGCCGGTTTGTTTCCAATCCGGGTGATGTACATTGGCATGCTATTGAGAGAGTTATGCGCTATCTGAAAGGTACTATGAACTACGGACTTCACTATACCGGATACCCGTCGGTACTTGAAGGGTATAGTGATGCGAATTGGATCTCTGATGCTGATGAGATGAAGGCCACAACTGGGTATATGTTTACTCTTGGAGGCGATGCTGTTTCCTGGAAGTCTTGCAAGCAAACGATCTTAACGAGATCGACAATGGAAGCAGAATTAACAGCATTAGACACATCTGGTGTCGAAGCGGGATGCCTTCGAGATCTTTTGATGGACTTGCCATTGGTTGATAAACCGGTTCCGGCTATCCTTATGAACTGTGACAATCAGACTGTCATCACCAAGGTGAAGAGTTCAAAGGACAACATGAAGTCCAACAAACACATAAGAATGAGATTAAAAGCTGTCAAAAAATTAAGAAACTCCGGAGTGATAGCGTTGGAGTATGTCCATACGGCTAAGAGTCTGGCAGATCCCTTTACTAAAGGGCTATCATGTGTTGTGATAGATAATGCATCGAGGGAGATGGGTATGAGACCCACATGAGTTGCCATGGTGGTAACCCAACCTATGTGATCGGAGATCCCGTGAAGTAGGACCTGGGAAAACAAGCCAATGGTGAACTGAGGAGAGTAACTATACTAACCCACTCCGTTGGAGATGCAATACTCTCGATACTGTATGGTAGGATGACTACTATCTTAATGTGTTCCAAAGCTTATGTAAGAAAGATGCTATCCTACAGAGCGATCTTTGGAGGAACACACCTATATGAGCCCGACTGCTGGTCACAGTTTATGAGATTGGGGTGATCTCTAGTAAGCTCATGAATAGGCCAAGAGTGTGACTTATATGCTCCAGCCGAGGGGTCAGCCTTTGGCAGCCTAGTACTAGTAAGACATGTGGTGAAGCTTCTTTACGCCAAACTGACAATTCAAGGCATAGTCCATTGTTCAGTTGTGAAGGAGTGTAGCTACTTGCTCTAGGTGAAGTTAACCCTTAACAGGTCTTCAATGAAACACTGGTATATCGAAACAACAATTGGAACAGAGGACACAATGGGCCCTCGAGATCTGGTGGGGGATTGTTGAAATATGGGGTGGGCCTTAGGCCCATCCAACAATTTCAGAAAATCTCTAAGGGCCCATGTGGGTTTATTTGGCACTAGGTGTAGTGGGAAGTTTAGTCCCACCCCGGAAGTTGGAGAGGAGTTGGACCTCCTTATAAGGGTCTCTCTTCTACATGCTATTGGAGCTTGAGAAGAGAAGAGGCCCTCGCGCACTCCTCCATCGCCGCCCGCCTTGCCACGCCACGCCTCGTCACGATGCACCGCGGGTTGCGGGTTGCGGGAATGAGCCGAGCCGAGCTCACAACTACGCGCTTATTTTTGCCAGTCAGTAACGGAGAGTTTTCTGACAGCTAGGCCACGATCTGAGACGTCGGATAGTGTGCTGTCACGGACTCGGACGTGGGTTGAGCCCACGCGGCTACGCCTATATAAGTGTGCGGTGTCTCCTAACCCTAGCCGCCACGAACAGATCACATCTGCTCCATGCGCACGCCCACCATCGTTCCTTTGCTGCTGCTGCCGCCGGTGACTCCATCCCGTCCGCCGCGTACACGGTCGACGGGAGAGCAGGTCTTCGAAACCCCTCCCCTCCGGTTCCTGTATGGGAGAGGGGCGAATAGGTTTTTGGGAAGCGACTACGCGACTGCTCGCTTCCGATCCACTACTTCCTCTACATCCGTGTCGTCTTCATCATCACCATGTCGCAGTCCGACGCCGACCGTCTCGATGCCGAGAAACTCGAGGCTGACAAGAAGGCCGCCGAGGACGCTGCTGCCGCCACCACCGCCGCGACCTCTGCATGGCCTACTGGAGGGTATAACTCATTTATCCCGCTCCTACTGTTTTCTGTTTTAGCCATGCTAGCGTTATACGTAGATCTTTCTGCAATTAGCGTAGTATGTGCTTGCATGATTGAATATCAGTATGCGATTATTTGTGTCAATGCCATGCTAGTGATTTACTCGTGGATTAAGTTAATCAAAAAATTGCCTATTTACTCAACAAAAAACACATTCTCCATAATATCACTGCATATGTCGTGTGCATATATCAGACCAATGGCCTTTTTTGTTGCGAAGTGTATCAACCTTCTTTTCTTTGCAGAGTGCATCAAGTAGAACATCATCTGACGTGTGCTTGTAATTGCCACTTGACTGTGCCTAGTGAGAGACCAAATACATATTTCTTTGAAAGTGCATCGAGCACACAACACGCCACAAGCAATGCATCAAACAACCCCACTTCTGAACAAGGCCTTGAATCAAGTAGCAAACACCACACACACATTGATTCAACACACACATAGATCCATCATGAGCTATTCAACACATTCTGGAAACTGCACATATTTAACCGGCAGTACTAGGGAGCAGCAACAAACTACAACTGTGTAGAACATCTGACTCGTACCCGGTGCACATACACGCGCGGCCACTGAATGCCCAACTCAAACCTGCTTAGCTCTGGGAAGATGGTTGATTCTGCACTTCTGCCACAAAGGCCACCTGACGCCGCGCCATCAACCCTAGCCGAGAGACGCGAGACAAGATCGGGGATAGAGATTGTGTGGTAGAATCAGTCCATCGCCCGCATGTGCCCTTCCGCTTGTCGTCGACCTCCCTTCGGCCGCCCGCCGCCGCACCCCCTTCGGCAACCAACCCCGCTCCCTCAACCCTTCTTGCTGCGTGTGCCCTACAGCGGCCGCTGGAGACAACAGATACATGAGGAGCACATTGAGCGAGGGACATGACAGAGGCAAGAGTGCTTAGAGCATCTCCACCCGCCCCCCAACAAGTCCCCCAGGGCATCTTTTTTATCGCCGGCGTAAAAAAAATGGCCCAGCCACGTCCCCTGGAGATCAAATTTCGCCGGTTTGGGTCGAAATTGGCGCCGACGAATCCATGCCGAACCCAGCATGCTGGGGCGACCGGGGGCGCCGAAGGAAAGAAAAATGGCGCCAAAACTTCCCTCACCAGATTCCCACCCCATGGGCCCGCCGAGTCAGCGACTAGTCTTCGTCGTCCTCATCGCCTCGCCTCAGCTCCCGTGCGATTCAATGCCAATGCTGCCGCCAGTCAGCCTTCCGTTGATAACGGGCGGCGCAGTGATGGCGAGCCATCGCGTGTCCCGCCCTTTCCCGCCACGCGTCCACACCGCTCCCGCCCTCTCGCCGCTATAAAAGCCGACCTTCATCACCGCTCGCCGCACACTCGCAATCGCATGCACCGCTCCAACGCCGACCACCTTTCTCGCCTCGGCTTCTCATCTCTCTCGACCTCTCTCTCCTTTCACCGTCCCCCACACTAGCCATGGCAGAGAGGTTCCCCGACGATGGTGCGGCAGCCAACGGCTTCGGCCACCGCTGGCTGCACGAGTGGGAGGCTCGCTTGCTGCAGGAGGCCAACTACACGACGCCGCCCAACATGCGCGTGCCGGGTGCATGGCGGTTGAGCGCGGGCGGCGTCCCGTGCCCCCGCCGCCCTCCGACGCGGAACGCCCCACCGAGATCGCGGCGATCCGGGCCAACCTGCCGGAGAACGCGCGCCAACATCCACGATACGCGGCGGACAACCATGCACTGTGGACCGCCTACTTCCAGGGGCACCACGCCGAGCAGCTGGCGTCCACCAACGGCGGCCCGGCACCGAGGGGGCGCCACAACTCGGAGGGCCGTCGTCAATGGTAGGGTGCGCCCGGGCGAACTCTCTCCGCCGTGCTCGAACATATCAAGGGCGGCAACGAGCTGCGGCTGAAGTACCCGGTGCCATCCTTCTCTCGCCGCCGCGGAAGCTCCTGAATGCCGAGGTGCATGGATGCTACTTCTTGAGCTTGCGTTGGTTTTTCCCTTGAAGAGGAAAGGGTGATGCAGCACAGTAGAGGTAAGTATTTCCCTCAGTTAAGAACCAAGGTATCAATCCAGTAGGAGAAGAACGCACAAATCACCAACACCTGCACAAACAATCAAACACTTGCACCCAACGCGATAAAGGGGTTGTCAATCCCTTCACGGTCAATTGCAAAAGTGAGATCTGATAGAGATAGATAAACAAAAGATAAAATATTTTTGGGTTTTTTGGTATATAGATCTGAAAATAAAAGATTGCAAAATAGTAGATCGGAAAGTCTAGGCTCACCTATGTGCACCAACAACTTATGCTAAGCAAGATAAACAACTAAGTGATAGCAATATATATGACAAGAAACAATATGGCTATCACAAAGTAAAGTGCATAAGTAAAGGGCTCGGGTAAGAGATAACCGAGGCACGCGGAGACGACGATGTATCCCGAAGTTCACACCCTTGCGGATGCTAATCTCCGTTTGGAGTGGTGTGGAGGCACAATGCTCCCCAAGAAGCCACTAGGGCCACCGTAATCTCCTCACGCCCTCGCATAATGCAAGATGCCGTGATTCCACTAAGGGACCCTTGAGGGCGGTCACCGAACCCGTACAAATGGCAACCCTTGGGGGCGGTCACCGAACCCGTACACTTTGGCAACCCTTGTGGGCGGTCACCGAAACCCGTCAAATTGCTCGGGGCGATCTCCACAACCTAATTGGAGACCCCTACGCTTGCCCGAAGCTTTACACCACAATGATTGAGCTCCGAACATCACCAACCGTCTAGGGTGCCCAAGCACCCAAGAGGAACAAGCTCAAGGGTACCAAGCACCCAAGAGTAATAAGCTACTCAACTTCACTTCCACGTATCACCGTGGAGAACTCAAACCGATGCACCAAATGCAATGGCAAGGGCACACGGAGTGCCCAAGTCCTTCTCTCTCAAATCCCACCAAAGCAACTAATGCTAGGGAGGAAAATGAGAGGAAGAACGAAGAAGAGAACACGAAGAACTCCAAGATCTAGATCCAAAGGGTTCCTCTCACCTAGAGGAGAAAGTGATTGGTGGAAACGTAGATCTAGATCTCCTCTCTCTTTTCCCCCCAAAACTAGCAAGAATCCATGGAGGGAATGAGAGATAGCAAGCTCGAAGAAGGTCAAAAATGGGGGAAGAACACGAGCTCAAAAGGATTAGGTTCATTGGGGAAGAAGACCCCCTTTTATAGGAGGGGAGAAATCCAACCGTTATCCTCACAGCCCGCACCGAGCGGTACTACCGCTCCAAGGAGCGGTACTACCGCTAGGGCGGTGGAAGCCCTTTGAAAAACAACAGCGAGGAGGCAAAAGGCCGGTAGAACCGCCGGAGAGGTACTACCACTCGTCCTCACGGTACTACCGCTAGGGGTAGCGGTACTACCGCTAAGGGTAGCGGCACTACTGCTTGCGAGCGGTACTAATAAAATACATCCGTGCCTACCACCGCTGGACTTAAGACGAGTTTTTGGTCTGGAGCGGAAGTAGCCACAGAAGTAGCCGCGGTAGTACCGCTCTGGAGCGGTAGTAAAAAATTACATCTGCTCCAAGCGGTAGTACCGCTCCCAAGAGCGGTAGTAAAAAATTACATCCCCACCAAGCGGTAGTACCGCTCCCATCAGTGGTAGTACCGCTGCAGCCTTTTTAAGGACACCAAAACTGACACAACTTCTGCAAACGGACTCCGAATTCAACGAAACCAAGTTTGTTGGAAAGCTAGCGACAAGGGCTAACACAATCTTGATAGAAATAACAATAAGAAGGAAATTAGAAAAGGCCCATAAGAAAATGGTGAGAACCCTTCCTCGAATAAGACCGGTAAAACCTCCAACACCGAAAACGCAATAGAAGAAGCATGTGAACTCCGTTTTTGATGAACTCGAGCTTGTCAAGAAGATGACCATAAGCTCCAAATCTCACAAGGAGAAAACCAAAAAAGAACCAAGAAAGATGACGCAAGCATGCAATGGTTTGAGCTCTCTACGAACGATACGATCAAGCTACTCACTTGAGAGCCCCCCTTGATAGTACGGCAATCAATCCTATAACCCGGTCTCCAAACTACCACCATGAGACCGGTAAAATAGAGAACCTATCAAGGCCAAACCTTTGCCTTGCACAAAGTCCACTTGAGCTAGATGTAGATGATCTTGACTTCCTCAAGTAGGACCACCTTTCTTGATTGCGTTGGCTCGGTGAAGACTAGTAGATTGCTCCCCCATACTCCACTATGGGTGAGCCATTCTTCGGCACATCTTCACAATGTAACACCCCATGTATTAAGCTACAGTAATCACCTTTTTGATTATCCCAAGTCATCATGATCAACAATGCTTAATCATCATTAGTATCATATCTCTTTTCAAATTCAAATTCAAATGGAAATTCAAACTGAAAGTGAAAATAAAAGTTGCTTAACATAGAAACTAAAATGTTCAATAAATAGCAAATATTCCAGAGACTGTTCTAAAATTATAATCAACAATTAATAAATTAACTAAGTGACTCTAACAGTAGGAAAACAGAGTTGGTTAATACCTTTTTAATTAAATAAAATCCCAAATGAAAACCTTTGTACTCAAAACCATTTTATTGCAGTGGCATACAATGCACTGTGATTTATGGGCTAGGTCTCACATTTTACAAAAACCTTTTAGTGCTCAAACATTTAACAAAACAAAAAAAGGAAAACAGAAAACAGAAAAGGAAAAGAAGAAAAGGAAAAGGAAAAGGCTCACTGTGCCTGGGCCGCAAGTGCACAGTGCGGCCCAGCCCGCCTAGCTCCTCCACACCTCTCGCCACTGCTCACCGCGCCTCGCTGTTGAACAGCTAGCGCGCGCATGCGCCCGGCCCCCCTGCCCCCCTCCTTGCGGTCGACAGCGGCCTCGCCTCGCCGGGGAGGATAAAGAGCAGCTCCCGCTCCCCCTGGCTCTCCCTTGCCACTCTCTCCCTCGCCCTCGCTTCCTCCCCTTCCCCTGTTCCGAGTCCACCGCCGCCGCTTGCCTGCTCAGCCGCGGCGACAGCCACCGCCGGATCCCTCTGTCGAGTCCGTCGACCTCGCCGCAGACTGCCTCGTCCCCCTGCGCTATTCGTTGGAGCCAGGGACCTCTACCGCGGTGGATCTCCCTCGCCCCCTTCCGCCTCGGCCACCGGCGACCATCGGCGTCCCGAACCTCCCCCGGCAGCTACTAAGCTTTCACCGGCCTTCTTGCGCCGCTCGGTGAGCCCCCGCGCCGCTCTCCTCGTCTTTTTCGCGCCGCTGAGCTCCCTGCCGAAGCCCCCGCAAGTGCTCGAACACACCGCCGCTCCGCTGGTCGCCGGAGCTACTCCGGTGACCATTTGGTCACCCACGGGTGTCCAACTTGCTCACCGTGGCACGTTAGACCTCGCTGGCTGCTTATTTTGCGCGAAATCGCTCTGCTGCGACTAGCTCAACCGCGACCGAACCACACCGCCGCCACGGCTCGACGCTGGCGGCCCTGTCGGCCTTCCCTGCCAGCTCTGACCTCGCCACTCGACGCGCGACGACCGTAGCTCTTGAACGCGACCGGCCGCGGGCCAAATGGACCCCCACAGGCGAAACCCGAGCCTCTCCGGCAAAGTTGCCGCTGCGGAGGGCTCGCCGGAGAGATTCCGGCACCGGCGTCCTACGTGGACTGGCCGGTGGGCCACCCTGAGCCACTGGCAACTGGGCCCACGGGCCCAGCTGACCAGTTGACCTAGTCAACCTGCTGACGTGGCGACTACAGCCACTGACATGTGGGCCCCAGCGCCTAATTAACCCTAATTCAAGTTTTAACTAATTGTAATTAGTGTAAGACACTGACAGGTGGGTCCCGCTAGTTGATTAGGGTTACATTAGTTAATTTAACTCTGTTAATTAGTCCAGTCACTGACCAGTGGGAACCACTGGTCAGGTTTGACCTGGCCGGCCCCCTGTTGACTGCTGACATCAGCTTTACGTCACGATGACGTCACCCTGTTATGTTCTGGATAATGTTGATTTAATTAAATCCAGAAAATTCCAGAAATTAATAAAAACTTTAGAAAAACATATCTTTTAATCCGTAACTCCGATGAAAATAATTTATATATGAAAAACGATCAGAAAAATGGGACGGATCCGAATACGCTACCCACATACCTATTAGGTGCCTCTAACTATCTGAACATGCAACTTTTTGCCTGTTTCAGACAAATGAATAGTGCATGACTCTAATGAAATAAATCCAAACAAATTCCTAAAATAACTAAATGACTTAGACATGTCTTCAGGCAACCCTGCACTGTACGTTAGCGTAGCCTGCTCTTTGTTACTCCTGTTTACTGTGTGTTTATACTGTTTCCTTCCCCTCTTCTCTCTCGTTAGACCCCGACGCAGTTCCCGGTACCGACGCAGCTTCGGAGCCCGACGCCATCATTGACGACCTTGCCCTTGCCGCCGAGCAACCAGGCAAGCACCCCCCTTTTTTTGAGCATACCGATATCGCCTATTCTTTCTCTCTCATGCTTGCATTAGAATTGCTGCTGCTACTGCTTTACCTATTCTGATGCATAGCCTGTTTATTGTAACCTGCTGTTGATAATTACCTGCATATCGTAAACTGCTTAGTATAGGCTAGGTAGAGACCTATCAGTGACCCCACTTATCCCGACTGCCCCGCTGGATTATCCGAAGACCCGATCAACGGGATTGAAGACCAGGCCCCAGCACCGCACATCACCCCCCTTAGTTGTAACGACACTACAGCGTTATTATCGAGTGCCGAGGGTGAAACCTCTTGTAGCACTTCTGATGTTAACTCTGTAGAGTAGCCATTCGGTCGTCGTCATCGAGGGTGATTCCTCCTTCAGGGCTTCCGATAACGACGCCGTTGTACAACACCTCAAGTGTAAACCCAGCGAGGGTGATTCCTCCGAATTCACCTTGACGGATACATCGAGTAGGAATCCAACGAGGGTGATACCTCGGATTCCCCTGATGTTATGGACACACAGATAATTGGACTTTACACTGTTACTTGGAAAGGCGGGTCGACCCTGAGGGGTACCCGCGTGTGATGTGAAGACGGGTTGCCTGAATGGTGCCCGAGTGAGAATACGAGGCGTGGCCGGGCATTCTTGGCCCTTGCCGCAAGTCCTCGAGACGGGGCGACGGGGTCACATCTTTCGTGAGTCTCTGCTCGTTACCGCACCCCCAAGGTACTAACGATTTGGATATTTGATTCGAGTGGGCCTCTGGCCCGATAGCACTAACCATCACGCGGGAATAAATATGGGTACTCTGCATCGTGGCATCAGCCGAAAGTTCTGTCAGACGTCCAGTTCAGCATTGTGGCACGGTCGGATCGTACTGACCATCCGAGGCGGTGCTGGTATTCACCCTGCACACAACGACCCGGAGTGCACAGGGCGATGGCCCAAGACCCCTGAGTGCTTAGGATGTAGACCGGCGGGGACCTCTCTGCTGAGCTTTAGGTAGGGCTGCGGTGTGTCGTTTGGCCGAGGCCGAGCATGACCCAGAAAAGTTTGTACGGCCGGAGTTAAGCGAGCGTGGTGGGTAAGTTGGTGCACCCCTGCAGGGAAGAACTAATCTATGCATAGCCGGATCCTCGGTAACGGACACTTGGAGTTGTATCCCGATCGATACAACTGTAACTGGTTACTTGTGATGAGTATGGCTCTGGGATTGCTTCTCGCAGGGAGTCGAGAAGGGATTTCAGGACGAGGTTGATGAGTATGGCTCTGGGATTGCTTTCTCGCAGGGAGTCGAGTAAGGATCTCTGGGTGAGGTTGATAACATTACTACTACTTTATATGGTACTAATCTACACTCTTCTAATGCTGCAAGACCTCTGAAGATGCTAGTCTTCGATAGGACTAGGCCTTCTCTCTATTCTGGCATTTCTGCAGCCCAGTCCACATATACAGCCTCCCCTTGATAATGTTGCATATGTAGTGTAGATCCTTGCTTGTTGAGTACTTCGGATGAGTACTCACGGTTGCTTTGCTTTCTTTTTCCCCCATATTCCTTTTGATGCAACCAGATGGCGGAGCCCCAGATACAGCTGCCCACGCCGATGATCGTTACTACTACCCCGAGGGTGGATACTACTACGAGTTAGCTGACGACCAGGAGTAGGATCGGAGGGTCCCAGGCAGGAGGCCTGCGCCTTTCGATCGTAGTGTTTTATTTTGCCCCGCCTTTCTAAAGGCATTTCTGTGTTTTCTTTTATATCTGTACTCAGATATCTGATGCATCCGCTGACGCTTGTACGCAAGCTTATGTATTCGAGCCCTCGAGGCCCCTGGCTTGTAATATAAAGCTTGTATGACTTTATTCATGTTTTAGAGTTGTGTTGTGATATCTTCCCGTGAGTCCTTAGGCTTGATCGTGTGCATTTGCGTGTATGATTAGTGCACGATTGAGCCGGGGGCGTCACAAGTTGGTATCAGAGCCGACTGCCTGTAGGAACCCCCCCTTTCCAACTCCTTGGCCGAAGTTGAGTCTAGCGGTCCAAAACTGTTTTACTAACTTGGCTGTGTGGCTTACGGGCCCACGTCGCCAATTGGGTGGTATTAGGATCTTTTATTCCTCGTCTATACTCTGGGACTCTGATCTCTCTTCTATTCGGGTTAAAATTTTACTAACTCCAATATTAGGTTCTCGCGATCACATCCACCCGGTGTTCTGAAATTTCCCCCCTTCCTTCAAGATTGCGGGCCAGGTTCTGCTTGCAGGATCCTCTTATCAAGGGCACCCTGTGTTGTCACTTGCAGATTCCTCGCCCCAGCAGTTTTCTCTGACGTGGATGTAGCCTTTGCTATGTCTCGTTGTGTGCTTCCTTACCGCGTGCCTGCGCGCCGCCTAGCTTGTCTAGCCGCGTGCATTTCCGAACTCCTACCGCCATTTGTGTCCAATTCCGTGCATCGTTCTGTATGTCTTTAATGACTATTAATATGCATCTAATGCCTTCTTGTTCGTCACTCGTGTTACATCATGAATAACTCCATTCACATGCAGTTTTACTTGCTAAACTGCCCCTGTTGATTTGGCAGGATGGCTGACGATCCTCCACCTCCACCCTATATTGCCGCAATGATGCAATAGTTTATGACCGGACTAATGGCTCAATTTCCAAACCAGAATGCTCATCAACAGCCTACCCCAATAACACTGCAAGAATTTGTGCGCCTCAACCCGTCTGTTTTTCGCAACTCCACCAATCCTATGGATGCTGATGATTGGCTTCGTGACATCCTGTTTGAGATGGAGTCGGCTATTGTTGCTCCTGACAGTTACGTCACCTTTGCGACATTCCACCTGAAGGGCCCAGCTGCTCAATGGTGGGAAAGCCACAAGGGTATGTTGCCTGCTGAAACAATAACCACTTGGCAGGAATTTCAGTCAGCTTTTCATGCATGGTACATTCCTCAAGGTCTGATGGACCAGAAGAAGCAGGAGTTCCGCAAACTCACCCAGGGAATAATGACTGTGGATGAATATCAGAGGAAATTTCTTGAATTGTCCCGCTATGCTGAAGATGATGTTTGCACTGACGCACGCAAGCAGGATAAATTCCGTGAAGGACTGCGTATTGATATAAACCTCGCACTTGCAGTCCAGGATTGCACAGACTTCGCAACGCTTGTCAGCAAATCTTTCCAAGTTGAAACAACTCTGACTAAATACCAGGAGTCGCTCAAGCGTACTCGAGATGTCGGCTCGTCTTCGGGTCGACCTGTTCAGAAACGTCAAGTATGGATTCCCCACAATGTTTACCACCGACCTGCTCCAACACCAAGGCCATCATATGTTGCACCTCGTCTGCCTTCACCGCCGAGACAGCTTACGGTTCATGATGGACCGCCTGATGCTATGGCTTCTCCTCAAGTTGCGCCACGTCCTCCTAGTGGTCGTAAGAAGGGTTGTCGAAACCGCCGATTCAGAAACCGTAATATCATACCGTCTGCTATTATACTTGGCCATGCTAATCACGTCAATGCTGAAAAGGCTCAGAAGGAACCGACTATTGTGCTGGGAACACTCTTTGTGAATTCAGTACCAGCCTCTGTTCTCTTTTATTCCGGAGCATCGCATGCTTTTGTGTCCCAACAATTTGCTCAGTCACATGAGTTATACCTGGAAGAATTACCCATTCATCTAATGGTTCAGTCCCCGAGATCCAAGTGGCAAACCACAATGCTAAGCCCTCACAACCACATCGAGATTGGAGGTCTACTTTTTCCGGTTTCTCTCATTGTACTTGGACCTTCCGACATAGACATCATTCTCGGTATGGACTGGTTGACAGCCCATAATGCTTTGATTGACTGTGCTACTAAGACAGTCCAACTCACTCACCCTTCTGGCCAGACAGTCAGATACTCAGCCCGAATAGCTCAGGATGCTGAGAGCCAGATATATGTTCTGAATGCATTGAATGCTTCACCTCTTGAAGGCATCGAGAACGTTCCAGTTGTTCATGATTTTCAAGACGTCTTTCCAGAGGAACTTCCAGGAATACCCCCTGCTAGAGCTGTCGAGTTTGTCATCGACTTGAAACCAGGCACAACTCCTATTGCGAAGCGTCCTTATAAAATGTCTCTGCACCACCTTCTTGAACTTAAGGAGGAAATCGACAAGTCACTTAAGAAGGGTTTCATCCGCCCCAGTTCCTCTGCTTGGGGAGCACCTTCACTCTTCGTTAAGAAGAAGGATGGAACTAACCGATTGGTTCAGGATTACCGACCTATCAACCAAGCAACAATTCAGAACAAGTATCCGCTTCCCAGAATCAATGATCTGTATGATCAACTTGCTGGTTCCTCAGTGTTCTCTAAGCTTGATTTGAGATTGGGATACCACCAGATCCGAGTTCGTGAAGAGGATATTCCAAAGACTGCATTTGTTACTTGCTATGGCTCTTATGAGTACACTGTAATGTCATTTGGCTTAACAAATGCTCCAGCCACATTCTCCCGTCTGATGAATTACATCTTCATGGATTACCTCGACAAGTTCGTCGTGGTATATCTAGATGATATTTTGGTTTATTCGAAGAATAAGGAAGAACATGCCGAACACCTCCGTCTTGTACTGGAAAGGCTCCGACAACACCAGTTGTATGCCAAATACTCCAAATGTGAATTCTGGCTTTCTGAAGTAACCTACCTTGGTCATGTGATCTCCAAGGATGGAATTGCTGTTAACCCGGAATGAGTTTAGGCTATTCTTGACTGGACTCCACCAAAGAACGTCAAGCAAGTGAGAAGTTTTCTCGGCCTTGCAAGCTATTGCCGTCGATTTGTCAAGAACTTTTCCAAGATTGCTAAGCCTTTGACTGATCTGCTTCACAAGGGCGTTAAGTTTGAATGGACAGAAAAGTCTTAGGAAAGTTTTCAAACACTCAAAGACAAGCTGACATCTACCCCAGTACTTGCTCCACCAGATTCTCGCAAAGTCTTTGTGATCTATTGTGACGCATCCCGTGAAGGATTAGGCTGTGTCCTAATGCAAGAGCGTAAAGTGATTGCTTATGGCTCTCGATAGTTGCGCCCGCATGAAGAGAATTATCCGGTACATGATCTAGAACTAGCTGCTGTCATCTATGCACTGCAGTTGTGGCGACATTACCTCCTCGGTAATCGTTGCGAGATCTACACGGTTCATAAAAGTCTGAAGTACTTGTTCACTCAACCATCCCTGAACCTCCGTCAGCAAAGATGGATGGAGGCCATTGCGGACTATGATTTGGGTATTTCCTATACCCTTGGCAAGGCTAACGTGATGGCTGATGCCTTAAGCCGCAAGTCCTATTGCGACAACCTCATGGTTAGGCGAGCTCAACCTCGTCTTTTTGAAGAACTGCGCAAGCTGAATCTCCGTATTGTTCCACAGGGTTCTCTTAATAACCTTGTGATACAACCAGATCTTGAGAAAACTGTTAAGAATGCGCAAGCTAAGGATGCTGAAATTGATCTGATGAAGAAAAATCTTCACCTTGAAAAGTACAGGGATTTCTCGTTGTCTGAAGATGGAACCTTGTATTTCAGAAACCGCATTGTGGTACCTTGCTTTGAGCTTATGACTGACAAAGTCATGAAGGAGGCACATGATACACCGCTGTCTATTCATCCGGGTAGCACCAAGATGTATCGTGATCTCCGTCAAAGGTATTGGTGGTCTAAAATGAAGCAAGACATTGCTCGATATGTTGCTGAATGTGATGTGTGTCGTCGCGTTAAAGCAGAACATCAGAAGCCTGCTGGAATTCTGCAACCGTTACGTATTCCTTTATGGAAATGGGATAAAGTGCAAATGGATTTCATTACTGGCCTTCCCAGGTCACAGAAGGGTCACGATGCTATTCTTGTCGTCGTCGACCAACTCTCCAAGGTTGCACACTTTCTGCGTGTCAAAGAGACGATCACTGCTAGTCAATTAGCAGAGTTGTATATCTCCAGAATTGTTTCACTCCACGGTATTCCGAAGGAGATCAGTTCGGACCGTGGCGGTCTTTTCACTTCCAAATTCTGGGAAAGTTTCCAAACAGCTATGGGAACTCATATTACCTGGAGTTCATCTTATCACCCCCAATCCCAAGGCCAACTCGAGCGAGTCAGACAAGTGCTTGAAGACATGCTTCGGGCTTGTGTTATATCGTTCGGTAAGAAGTGGGAAGAATCTCTCCCATATGCCGAGTTCTCTTATAACAACAGCTATCAAGCCAGCTTGAAAATGGCTCCCTTCGAAGTACTAAATGGACGTAAGTGCCGAACCCCTTTGAATTGGTCAGAAACTGGGGAACGACCGCTTGTGGGTCCGGATATTATTCAACACGCCGAAGAGCAAGTCCGTATCGTCCGTGAAAACCTCAAGGCGGCTCAGGACCGCCAGAAGAGCAATTACGATCGCAAACGATGGGGTTTGACTTATCACCTGGTGATCAAGCTTATTTGCGAGTCACTCCTATGAAGGGCACTCACCGTTTTGGAATTAAGGGCAAGTTAGCTCCACGCTACATTGGTCCTTTCCGCATTGTTGCAAGACGTGGTCAGGTGGCATATAAATTGGAGTTGCCGCCGCAATTCTCTCATATCCACGACGTCTTCCATGTGTCGCAACTTCGTTGTTGCTTCAAGGAATCTCCGCACCGCGCAGTGGATCACGAGATGCTCGAATTGCAAGATGATCTATCTTATAAGGAGCATCCGATCTGCATTCTCGATGAAGCTGAACGTCGGACCCGTCAGAAGGTTACCAAGTTCCTCAAAGTGCAGTGGTCAAATCATACTGAAGATGAAGCCACTTGGGAACGCGAGGATAATCTTCGTGCGGAATACCCCGAACTTTTTCCTTCTACCTCTTAATTCTCGGGACGCGAATTCTTGTTAGTGGAGGAGATTTGTAACACCCCATGTATTAAGCTACAGTAATCACCTTTTTGATTATGCCAAGTCATCATGATCAACAGTGCTTAATCATCATTAGTATCATATCTCTTTTCAAATTCAAATTCAAATGGAAATTCAAACTGAAAGTGAAAATAAAAGTTGCTTAACATAGAAACTAAAATGTTCAATAAATAGCAAATATTCCAGAGACTGTTCTAAAATTATAATCGACAATTAATAAATTAACTAAGTGACTCTAACAGTAGGAAAACAGAGTTGGTTAATACCTTTTTAATTAAATAAAATCCCAAATGAAAACCTTTGTACTCAAACCCATTTTATTGCAGTGGCATACAATGCACTGTGATTTATGGGCTAGGTCTCATATTTTACAAAAACCTTTTAGTGCTCAGACATTTAACAAAACAGAAAAAGGAAAACAGAAAACAGAAAAGGAAAAGGCTCACTGTGCCTGGGCCGCAAGTGCACAGTGCGGCCCAGCCCGCCTAGCTCCTCCCCCACCTCTCGCCACTGCTCACCGCGCCTCGCTGTCGAACAGCTAGCGCGCGCGCGCCAGGCCCCCCTGGCCCCCCTCCTTGCGGTCGACAGCAGCCTCGCCTCGCTGGGGAGGATAAAGAGCAGCTCCCGCGCCCCCTGGCTCTCCCTCGCCACTCTCTCCCTCGCCTTCGCTTCCTCCCCTTCCCCTGTTCCGAGTCCGCCGCCGCCGCTTGCCTGCTCAGCCGCGGCGACAGCCATCGCTGGATCCCTCTGTCGAGTCCGTCGACCTCGCCGCAGACTGCCTCGTCCCCCTGCGCTACTCGTTGGAGCGAGGGACCTCTACCGCGGTGGATCTCCCTCGCCCCCTTCCGCCTCGGCCACCGGCGACCATCGGCGTCCCCAACCTCCCCCGGCAGCTACTAAGCTTTCACCGGCCTTCTTGCGCCGCTCGGTGAGCCCCCACGCCGCTCTCCTCGACTTTTTCGTGCCGCTGAGCTCCCTGCCGAAGCCCCTGCAAGTGCCCGAATGCACCGCCGCTCCGCTGCTCGCCGGAGCTACTCCGGTGACCATTTGGTCACCCACGGGTGTCCAACTTGCTCACCGTGGCACGTTAGGCCTTGTTGGCCGCTTATTTTGCGCGAAATTGCTCTGCTGCGACTAGCTCAACCGCGACCGAACCACACCGCCGCCATGGCTCGACGCTGGCAGCCCTGCCGGCCTTCCCTGCCAGCTCTGACCTCGCCACTCGACGCGCGACGACCGTAGCTCTCGAACGCGACCGGCCGTGGGCCAAATGGACCCCCACAGGCGAAACCCGAGTTTCTCCGGCGAAGTTGCCACCGCGGAGGGCTCGCCGGAGAGATTCCGGCGACGGCGTCCTACGTGGACTGGCCGGTGGGCCACCCTGAGCCACTGGCAACTGGGTCCCACGGACCCAGCTGACCAGTTGACCTAGTCAACCTGCTGACGTGGCGACTACAGCCACTGACATGTGGGCCCCAGCGCCTAATTAACCCTAATTCAAGTTTTAACTAATTGTAATTAGTGTAAGACACTGACAGCTGGGTCCCGCTAGTTGATTAGGGTTAGATTAGTTAATTCAACTCTGTTAATTAGTCCAGTCACTGACCAGTGGGACCCACTGGTCAGGTTTGACCCGGCCGGCCCCCTGTTGACTGCTGACGTCAGCTTTACGTCAGGATGACGTCACCCTGTTCTGTTCTGGATAATGTTGATTTAATTAAATCCAGAAAATTCCAGAAATTAATAAAAACTTTAGAAAATCATATCTTTTAATCCGTAACTCCGATGAAAATAATTTATATATGAAAAACGATCAGAAAAATGGGACGGATCCGAATACGCTACCCACATACCTATTAGGTGCCTCTAACTATTTGAACATGCAACTTTTTGCCTGTTTCAGACAAATGAATAGTGCATGACTCTAATGAAATAAATCCAAACAAATTCCTAAAATAACTAAATGACTTAGACATGTCTTCAGGCAACCCTGCACTGCACGTTAGCGTAGCCTGCTCTGTGTTGCTCCTGTTTACTGTGTGTTTATACTGTTTCCTTCCCCTCTTCTCTCTCGTTAGACCCCGACGCAGTTCCCGGTACCGACGCAGCTCCGGAGCCCGACGCCACCATTGACGACCTTGCCCTTGCCGCTGAGCAACCAGGCTAGCACCCCCCTTTTTTTGAGCATACCGATATCGCCTATTCTTTCTCTCTCATGCTTGCATTAGAATTGCTGCTGCTACTGCTTTACCTATTCTGATGCACAGCCTGTTTATTGTAACCTGCTGTTGATAATTACCTGCATATCCTAAACTGCTTAGTATAGGCTGGGTAGAGACCTATCAGTGACCCCACTTATCCCGATTGCCCCGCTGGATTATCCGAAGACCCGATCAACGGGATTGAAGACCAGGCCCCAGCACCGCACATCACCCCCCTTAGTTGTAACGACACTACAGCGTTATTATCGAGTGCCGAGGGTGAAACCTCTTGTAGCACTTCTGATGTTAACTCTGTAGAGTAGCCACTCGGTCGTGGTCATCGAGGGTGATTCCTCCTTCACCGCTTCCGATAACGACGCCGTCGTACAACACCTCAAGTGTGAACCCAGCGAGGGTGATTCCTCCGAATTCACCTTGATGGATACATCGAGTAGGAATCCAACGAGGGTGATACCTCGGATTCCCCTGATGTTATGGACACACAGATAATTGGACTTTACACTGTTACTTGGAAAGGCGGGTCGACCCTGAGGGGTACCCGCGTGTGATGTGAAGACGGGTTGCCTGAATGGTGCCCGAGTGAGAATACGAGGCGTGGCCGGGCATTCTTGGCCCTTGCCGCAAGTCCTCGAGACGGGGCGACGGGGTCACATCTTTCGTGAGTCTCTGCTCGTTACCGCACCCCCAAGGTACTAACGATTTGGATATTTGATTCGAGTGGGCCTCTGGCCCGATAGCACTAACCATCACGCGGGAATAAATATGGGTACTCTGCATCATTGCATCAGCCGAAAGTTCTGTCAGACGTCCAGTTCAGCATTGTGGCACGGTCGGATCGTACTGACCATCCGAGGCGGTGCTGGTATCCACCCTGCACACAACGACCCAGAGTGCACAGGGTGATGGCCCAAGACCCCTGAGTGCTTAGGATGTAGACCGGCGGGGACCTCTCTGCTGAGCTTTAGGTAGGGCTGCGGTGTGTCATTTGGCCGAGGCCGGGCATGACCCAGAAAAGTGTGTACGGCCAGAGTTAAGCGAGCGTGGTGGGTAAGTTGGTGCACCCCTGCAGGGAAGAACTAATCTATGCATAGCCGGATCCTTGGTAACGGACACTCGGAGTTGTATCCCGATCGATACAACTGTAACTGGTTACTTGTGATGAGTATGGCTCTAGGATTGCTTCTCGCAGGGAGTCGAGAAGGGATTTTAGGACGAGGTTGATGAGTATGGCTCTGGGATTGCTTTCTCGCAGGGAGTCGAGTAAGGATCTCTGGGTGAGGTTGATAACATTACTACTACTTTATATGGTACTAATCTACACTCTTCTAATGCTGCAAGACCTCTGAAGATGCTAGTCTTCGATAGGACTAGGCCTTCTCCCTATTCTGGCATTTCTGCAGCCCGGTCCACATATACAGCCTCCCCTTGATAATGTTGCATATGTAGTGTAGATCCTTGCTTGCTGAGTACTTCAGATGAGTACTCACGGTTGCTTTGCTTTCTTTTTCCCCCATATTCCTTTTGATGCAACCAGATGGCGGAGCCCCGGATACAGCTGCCCACGCCGACGATCGTTACTACTACCCCGAGGGTGGATACTACTACGAGTTAGCTGACGACTAGGAGTAGGATCGGAGGGTCTCAGGCAGGAGGCCTGCGCCTTTCGATCGTAGTGTTTTATTTTGCCCCGCCTTTCTAAAGGCCTTTCTGTGTTTTCTTTTATATATGTACTCAGATATCTGATGCTTCCGCTGACGCTTGTACGCAAGCTTATGTATTCGAGCCCTCGAGGCCCCTGGCTTGTAATATAAAGCTTGTATGACTTTATTTATGTTTTAGAGTTGTGTTGTGATATCTTCCCGTGAGTCCTTAGGCTTGATCGTGTGCATTTGCGTGTATGATTAGTGCACGATTGAGCCGGGGGCGTCACACACAAGTCCATTGTCACCACAATGGACGGCAATCTTCAAGCACTTGATCTCTTCGTGATGCATCACTTGAACGTGCACACCTCAACCTAACCCCACAAAGAACTCTCACGAAGACCATGGGTTAGTACACAAAGCGTAATTGACAATGCTTATCATACCATGGGATCACTTGATCCCTCTCGGTACATCTTCTACGCTTTGTGTGTTGATCAACTTGATTCACTCTTTGACTTAGTCTTGATCAACCTTGAATCTTTCCAACACTCTTCATTTGGATGATGTCTTGAAGGTAGACATGAATGATCACACACTCTTCTTCTTCAAGACATGCTTGCAATAAGCTCAACACTCACATGACCAATCTTTGGATAATTCCTTAATAGCACCTTGGTCAACTCATAAACTCCTTGAAACCAACACATGGACTTCAAGAAATGCCTATGGACAAATCCTTCAAATATAACTCAATGCAACCATTAGTCCATAGAGAATGTCATCAATTACCAAAACCACACATGGGGGCACCGCATGTCCTTTCAATCTCCCCCATTTTGGTAATTGATGACAATCACTTTCAAGAGAGTTTATATAAGGAATTATGCATCACCATGCAATGCAACAACCAATGATGCATGAGTATGAGATGCAAATGCTTTGGAACAAAATCAAAGCAAGGAGAAACTCTGAAAACTTCTCCACAAAACTCTCTGAAACTTCTCTCCCATTGGCATTGATTGCCAAAATGGGCGAAAAGCTTAGAAGGCCAATATAAAAAGTGTTCCTCCATAAATTGTGTATTTCTCAACAAGAGAGTGGAATGCCATACACATATCCAAAGGTAAATACTTGGAGGAAGACAAACTATATTGAGGCACAAAGATTGCTAAAGAATGATATGCCACAAAGACATAACAAAGAGAGACACAAGCAATCACGCAATCAAAAGATACCAATTGAAGCAAGCAATCAACGGATATCAATTGAACCAACTAGACCAAAGATCTTATGAGCCACATGAATAAAGGATGTTATTATATGAGCAAAGGAGTGTTCTAATGAAACTAGAGAAGCTCCCCATGATTTGTGCACAAGTAAGAATTTTTCTATTTGGATACAAAGTGCACAAAATAGGATCATAGCTCCCCCAAAATCAATAGAAACTTACAACAAGTGCAAGTGAGCATATAGGAAACACGGCCTAGCACTTGCAACAAACACATGGTTGAGCAACATGTAAAAGGGGCAACTTAAGATTAGGCTCGACCAAAATGATGTGTGTGAGTCATGGCAAAGAACTTGAGAAGACTAATGTAAGGATGAGCATTAAGCATCAACATAGTCTTGAATAAATGAGATACAAGGTGCAAGACATGTCCTTCCCACACACACACAACAAGCAAATGGATACACAAGCTTACTAATATGCAAATTAAGAACCAATGCATGTGACAACCCATGGTGAAGATAGAAAATGAAAGCCTCATCAAGACGAGGGATACCAATTAAGATGGCAAAGGCCTCATCAAGACAAGCATGAGGAAAATGATCTTTACCACAAAAAGAGTGCGTCAAGATGCAACAAGATAAGACCCGCACTCAAGATAAATCCTTTCACGGAACCACCACAGAAAAGGTGAACGTGAAAGAATAAGGATATCACCTAGAGATGTAACTTCTCTCAAGTGTAAAAGATTCTAGGTAGAAGAGAATCATGATGATATCAATCCACAAAGAAGGATGTACACACGAAATGGTTACACAAGGAAAGAACAAGATATCCACAAGGAAGTCATAAATATACCAATAAGATATTTGCTTGAAAGCATAGCACATGGCTAGATATGGTCTTATTGTATATAACTGAACTCCTACCACACAATCATAAAAGACATCACAACTAGCAACACGAGATCATCTTTGGGATGCTTTGAGAAAGGAAACAAGTATCATAAGAACGAATCAAGAAATTCATGCCATGATGCAACCTACACAAGGTTGAGTGCAAGAAATGTATGCATGAATAGATACTAGTTACCGAGATAGCATTGGAAGGATGTAGAGATACCAATCGAAGGTAGATAGTAGTTCATTGATCATCCTAGCTTGACTCCAATAAGCACATGGTGACAACACCTTCCTTGTGAGTGAGCCGAGCATCCAATGCATCTCCAATTGTTCCTAGAACAATAACACAAACAAAATGGTGCCCAAACTCATTGGGACCAAAGAGTTAGAAACACCAATACATAGGACAAACTCCACATAAATATGTGCATATAGATATATGAAAATGAATTTCATGCACATCTCATCCAAATTGAGACTAGGTGGAGTTTCCCTTATATATTGGGTCAAAGAAAGAAAGCATGCAAAATACATGAAGTAATTATGCATGCTCAAGACTTTCAAGGACCGATACCAAATGAAAAAGAAATACCAAGTGAAAAAGGATACCAAATGGAGAAATCATCACTTGGAAGATATCATTAAAGATACATCAAGGAATGAGATATCCATTGATACACGCAAAAAGAAGGATATCGAACTCCCTAAAGAGAGGATGGTTCCAAACAAACCATGCCCTCTACAAAGTTTCATGATGGCACAAAGTACCCAAAAAAACGGCTTGCCTTCCACCAAAACACACTTGATAAGGATCACAAGAAGAGTGTTCTAAAGAAAATAGGATAGCTCCCCCACGAGTTGTGCATTATAGAGAATTTGCATTTGAATACAAAATGCACAAGGTGGGATCACCACTTTCACTATATCTAGAAAACACTAGACAAGAACAAGAAATGAATAAGATCCACAAGTGGTATGGAAGACAACGGGTGTTGACACAATCCTTGGCAAGAGATAAGGCAAATAAAAACAAAAGCCAATGTAAAGATGATCAATAAATTCTACCACACATAAGTGAGTACCAATTGCCAAAAGACAAGAAGTATTTGGAAATAATTCCCGGTGGTAGATAACAAGGATATCCAACATCATCTTCACAACAAACACAAGCAAATTGCAACTTGTAGAGCTAACATGTCACCTAGGAACAAGATAATTAATAATATCAACTCTAAGTGACAATATCTCAAATGTACACATTTTCTAGGCTTGTAATATGCACATAGAATATTACTCCCCCGTAATATGATACCAAGGAAAACTTAACAAGAGGCAATAAGTGTATACAACAAGAGATAATTAATGGACTTTTTAGAATTTGAATTTCTCATGAGAGACATACCACCTAGCGACTAGATAATCTTGTAATATCAATACTAGATGGTATTCCTCATGTACACACATTTATAGGATTGTGAGGTGCACAAAGCACATCACTCCCCCAAAATGGGATGTTCCATTAATCTATCACATGAGCCAACTAGGATACAAACAAGAAGCATAAAGGCTCAACGCACGACACACACGTACATGCTATGCAAACCAACACACACATACTTGATTGCTCAAGATAAGCAAGTTGGAAGCACAACATATACAAACACATGCATGGTACAAAACCAAAACATGCAAAAGGGGCAAGTAACTTTCAATGTAAACAATTTAAGCACGAGTTACCGCAAGGAGGAACATTGGATATAAGATAGAAACTTGATAATCCGAATGACTTGGCTTGAGACAATATGAATGATGAAGACCCCTTAACTCTTCATAATGTAGCCAAGTCTCCAATGCCCTCCAACAACACCTATTGATCAAGTTTGAACTTGGTGGTCCCCAACCAAGTTGGGTCCTAAGAGGTTAGTCACAATAGGCTTGGCTACCCAAATGGTTCTTTTCTTGACACCACTTTGAGTACCAACAAACTTGGCAAACACATTGCCAACCTTATCCTTCCCAAGAGAATAGATATCATCAATAATAATTGGGTTGGATAAGTTACCACTAGTGCATGAAGAAGCGACGTGATCTTTCTCACGACATAAGTAGCAACGTCTCCTCTTCACTTTCTTCTCACTTGATTTCTCAACAAGAGAAGCATTAACTTGAGTCTTCTTGGGAAGTGGCCTTTCTTCAACTTGAGTTTGAGCATGAGATTGAACTTGTGGCCTCTTCCCTTGTTGCTTGTCATTAATGGTCTTCTTCTTCAATGGGCAAGATCTAACATGATGCCCTTCAATTTTGCACTTGAAGCAAATAATCTTGGCCGAATTCTTGAGTTGTTCTTGGCCCTTCTTCTTGTTTCTCTTGGACTTCTTCTTATTGGAGTTGAATCCAAGTCCACCTTTGTCATTGGGGGATTTTTGCACACTCAAGATATTGTTGAGTGTGGACTTCCCTTCATGACACTTTTGCAAGTCAATCTTCAAGGAAGTGACCTGGGCCTTGAGCTCTTGGATTTCCTCTATATGGTTAGTATCAACACAAGTACTAGAGGAAGTATAAGCTTCATCGTTAGAGCAACAAGGCAAGGAAAGCAATTCATCACAAGATGTAGCAACATTATGAGTGGATGAATTACGAGGACTAGCACATGGCAATATAGCATTTAGACTTGAAATAGTGCTAGTATCCACATGAGGCTCACTAGATGTTACCTTAGTCATCATAGCCTCATGAGCTATCTTTAGCACATTATGGGATACTAGAAGATCATCATGAGAGCTTGAGAGCTTTTCATGACTTTCTTCCAATTTCCCATAATTGCTAGATAGCAACGCAAGTTGAGCCTTTAGCTCAACATTCTCCTTCAAAATGGATGCTAAACAAGAAATAGAGTTAGTAGCACTAGCATCATCATTAACAACAAGAGGAGAAGGCAACTTTGCAAGCTATTTTGAATATGAAGCTTTAAGTTGAGCATGAGACTCGGTGAGTTTGATGAGCTCACTCTTAATGACCCTTGAGCCATTTTCGAGGTGCCCAAAGTCCTCAAGGAGTTTATCATGCGCAACTTCAAGCTTCTCATTTTTAGTTTCAAAATCATTGGCCACCTCAAGAGCTCTATCATGAGATTCCTTCACTCTAGACAATTCTAGAGCAAAAGTCTCCTCAAGAGATTCCTTGGTGGTTTGTTCAAGTTCAAGAGCTTGGGAGAGGTCCGCAATCTCATTAGCGTAATCACGCTCATGACCTTACATTTTCTCAATGGTGACCTCATGCTCCTCGAGATGAGATTCCAACTCCTCAATATATTTCTTGCCCTCAATGGCAATGGACATGATTTCCATGAAGTTGGAACGAGCAATTTTATTTTTATGAAGAGCTTTAAAAACCATTTCCCCCTTAATTTTTAAGGAGGCAACATTATCACTCTCTTCATCATTATCCTCATCATTATTAGCATTAACATCATCATCAAGAGACATATTGGGGTTCAAAGTAGGAGATACCTTTGAAGCCTTAGCCATAAGGCAAAAAGCAATAGATGACGATGTAGGGTCCCTTGAAGCACCGTTCAAGACCACATCTTGTTCCATGGATTGTTGGGTTTCCTCTACATTGTTAGCACAACAACTCGAGGAAATACATGCATTTTTATCATGGCAACAAGATATAGCAAGCATATCATCATGAGATTTAGTCAAGCAATTTCTACATGATATGCACGGACTCTCAACACAAGCATGTGAAACATTTGGAGTGCTCAAAGTGCTAAAGTCCAAAGATGAAGCATTGCAATAAGAAAGTGATGAAGGATAATCAACAATAAGCCCACTATCATCATTGCAATGAACACCACTACTCACCATGTCATTACCTTGTGGCAAACAACATGTAGGTGAAGTAGAAGAAGTTGAGAAAGCAACACGGCCGGAGGAGGAGGGAGAACAATCATCCCCACAAAACTTGGACACGCCATATTTATCTTGAAGCTTTGTCCACAACTCATGAGCATCCCGAAACGGCATGAGTTGAAATATAACTACATTGCTCAAAGCATCAAAAAGCACATTAGAAGCTTGAGCATTGAGATAAGAGTTTTTCTCATCCTGTATAGATAATCTTTGAGGATCCTTCGGAGGAGAAAAACCCATATCTACAATTCGCTCTAGACACGGGTCAATGGCCCGAAAATGATTAAGCATGCGAATAACCCAAACATCAAACTTTTTGCCATCGAAACTAAGAGTGTCAAAGAATCCTAATCCCCTAGTCGACATCCTTACTCTCTAGGCGGTTAAGCCTGACAAAGAGAGACGAGGCTCTGATACCCCTGTGCCACTGACAGTGGGGCCCAGCCACCAGAACATTTAAAAAAATGAAAATGAATTAATTAATTAGTGAATTAATTAAGTTAATTAACTTTGGTTAAGTTAATCTAATTAATTAGTTAGTCTAATTAAACAGTAGTTAGATTAACTAAACCCTAATTAAACCTAACAGAGTATGATAGGTGGGACCCATACGTTAGTTTGACCCAGTCAACGCCCTGTTGACTGCTGATGTCATGCTGACGTCAGCATTCACTGTTTCGGATAATGTTGATTTAAAATAAATAATTAAATTCAGAAAATGGTTAAAACTTTAGAAAATCATATAAAATAAACCGTAACTCCGATGAACATAATTTATATATGAAAGTTGCTCAGAATTTCGATACAAATCTGAATACGCCCTCCGTATTCCTGTCAGATGCCTCTAGCTAGATGAACATGGAACTTTTAGACCGATTTCGATAAATGAATAGTGCCCAACTTTAATTAAATAAATCCGAATAAATTCCTAAATTAACTAAATCATTTAGTTAAGTAGTAGAACACCCCGGCATATCATTTAGACATGTCATGCATATTGCTTGCATTTTGTCGTGAATTTATTGTTTCTCTCCCCCTCCTTCTCTCTCGATAGACGCCGAGACCGACGCCGTTGCAGTGGAGTACGACTACGCTATAGACGAGCTGCCCGCTGACGACCCCTCTCTCTTGCCAGAGCAACCAGGCAAGCCCCCCCCCTTGAGCATCCAAATATCGCCCATTCCATTTCTCCTGCTTGCATTAGATTTTACTATTGTTACTGTTTGTTCCTATTCTGATGCATAGCCTGCTTTTGTAACCTATTTATTGTTACCTTACCTTCCTATGATAAACTGTTTGGTATAGGTTGCTAGTGAACCATTAGTGACCCCACCACCTTACCCTTGTTGCCCCTGCTTGATCATCGATGACTCGATCAATGTGATCGTCGACCAGAGACCGACACATCACTTCACCCCCTTAGTTGTACGACTCTGCATAGTTCCTATCGAGTGCCGAGGGTGATACCTCGTAACGCACTCCTGATGAATACTATGCAGTGTAGCTGTTCGGCCGTGGTCATCAAGGGTGATTCCTCCTTCTCCACTTCCGATACGACTCTGTCGTGCAACCCCTCAGTGGGAACCTCGAGGGTGATGCCTCATACGTTCACCCTGATGATTTCATCGAGTGGAATCCACCGAGGGTGATTCCTCGTGGTTTCCCCCTTGATGTTATGACCACACAGTTACTTTGACCTTGTTACAGGCGGGTCGACCCTGGTGGGTACCCGCAGGGGATCTATGATGTCGGGTGTGCCAGAAGGGCACTTGAGTGTGATATTGTGGCGGAGCTTCAGAAACTCTGATTGTCTCCGCGTGTTACTAAATGAGCCTATTGGATTTGGGTGTTTGATCTGAGTGGGTCGACGTGCCCTATACGCACTACCACCACGCGGGATTATGGTTTATGGGGCTGTCTACGTCATACGTTTCTCCCGAAAGCTCATCAGACGTCACGATTCACCGTGCGGGCTGATTGTCAGGATTGGGCTGGATACTTCACTGACGAGTTCAGTGTCGCGCCTGCACCCCGGCCAGTCTCGCAATGCGCAGGGTGCCCAGGGCGATGGCCCAAGACCTCTGGGTGCATAGGTTAGTCCGGCGTGCTGACCTCTCTGCTAAGCCTAGGTAGGGCGCTGCTTCATGTTGATCTTCCGAGGCCGGGCATTACCCAGCAAGTGTGTCCGACCAGAGTTGATCGAGCGTGTTGGGTAACAGTAGTGCACCCCTGCAGGGATGAATAATCTATCGATAGCCGGTCCTACGGTAAAGGACGCTCAGTTTGTATATCCTGATCTACTACTTGAACTGGATACTTGTTACTTAATTGAAGCTTCGGGATCGCTTTCTCGCAGGGAGTCGAGGAAGGATCTCTAGGCTTACTTCCACATGTTTGCTTACTAAAATGCTATTCTACTCTCTTCTATTGCTGCAAGATGGTGGCTTCGTGAAGATGTTTGAAGATGCTAGTCTTCGATAGGACTAGGCCTTCTCTCTATTCTGGCATTTCTGCAGCCCAGTCCACATATACAGCCTTTCCCCTTTGATAATATTGCATATGTAGTATAGATCCTTGCTTGCTGAGTACTTCGGATGAGTACTCACAGTTGCTTTGTTACTTCTTTTTCCCCATACCCCACCTTGATGATACATCAGACGATGGAGCCCCGGAGCCAGATGCCACCTCAGGAGCTTACTACCAGGAGGGTCCAGACGACACGTACTACTGGATCGAGCCAGCCGACCAGGAGTAGGATCGGAGGCTCCTAGGCAGGAGGCCTAAGCCTTTCGATCTAGAGTCATTGTTTGTGCTTGCCTTCTTAAGGCAAGACTTGTCTAACTATGTATGTACTCAGATAATATTTGTATGACTGACTTATGTATTCGGATCTTCGGATCCCTAGTCTGTAATATTGTGGATCTCCGTTTATTTGTGTTAGAGTTGTGTTGTGATATCTTCCCGTGATTCCCTGTGCTTGATCGTGCATGTTTGCGTGTATGATTAGTGCACGATTGAGTCGGGGGCGTCACAAGTTGGTATCAGAGCCGACTGCCTGTAGGAAGCCCCCTTCCAAATTCCTTGGCCGAAGTTGAGTCTAGACATCGAAAAACTAATTTACTAACTTGGCTGTGTGGCTTACGGGCCCACGTCGCCAACTGGGTGGTATTAGGATCTTTTATTCCTCGTCTATACTCTGGGACTCTGATCTCTCTTCTATTCGGGTTAAATAAATTTTACTAACGCCGACACTTAGGATCTCGTAAATCCTGTCTACCCGGAGAGCTGGATATCTGTGCGATTTCCCTGTCATTAATCTGATTAGTCTGATAATCATTTTCCTTTCCATTGTTTTGTTTAACCTTTCTCTCCGAGTTGTATTAAACTTCTCCTTGTCATTTGACAAACCTGAATTTCCTCTGTTTCAGATGGATCGTTTGTTTTCACCACGTCCTACGACGCAGCTTGTGCTTCGCACTTGGGCTCGTGATGCCCCTGGGTTTCCAGCTGTCCTGATCGCCCTCTTGACCAGACTTGGCTACCGCTGGTACCCCGAGTACATGGTTTACGAGGATTACCGCGAGTTCAACCAGGAGCAGTACCATGCTGATGTCCGTATCTATAATCAGCAAAATGACTCAGACATCGAGCTGCACCTTTTCCACGACACCGACGTTACGATTGAGATGGCAGTACATGATGCCGCCTACTCTGCTGTCGCACGTCTTCGAGGACAGTTCAGCGATATCTTGGATGACTCTGAGTTCCGATACATCCCGTATGCCCCTGCTGGAGATGCTACTGGATACTACACAGCTATCTATAACCCGTACGAGCCTCGTCGCTACGACCCGCGCGTTCTGATTCAGTGCACTCAGGCTCTGGATCGCACTGTTCGGGCTCTTGCCGTCGAGTTGGTTGCCACTCGAGCACGTCTCTACGATGCTATGACACAGTTGCTACCCGCTGTTCGTGCAGGGATACACCCGGAGCACATTCTTTACCCGCGCAGGACTCAGATGTATGCTGGTATTGATTGGCCTGCTGTTGGAGGCCACACAACTACACGTGGACCTCTTCTTACAGCTCGAGACCGGGTTCTGCATCAGAGTGCCCATGGAGCGCAGGATCCTACCCCGATGAACATTCGTTGTCCGCACTCGCAGTTACCCCGTTTCAATGGTTTTCCCTGACGTTGATGTAGCCTTTGCTATGTCTCGTGTACTTCCTTACCGTGTGCCTGTGCGCCGCCTAGTATGTCTAGCTTTTGAATTTGCGCCATTATGCTGTCCGCATGTACCCGACTCTGTGTATGGATCTGTATGTCTTAATTGACTACTGTTATGTATCTGTTACACTGCTTAATTGTTGTCGAGTTACATCATGCTTGTCGCTAAACACTCGCAATTTCTTTTACTAAACTACCCCCCTGTTGATACTTAGCAGGATGGTTAGACCAGGTGGTCGTGGTCGTGGTACCCCTGAACACCCACCACCGCCAGACTATATGGCAGCTATGATGCAACAATTCGAGCTCAATCGTCAGTTCATGACTGGAATCATGGCTCAGTTTCCGCATCAGAACAACCAGAACCAGAACCCTGCTTCAATAACTTTGACAGAGTTTATGCGACTCAACCCCACTCAGTTCCGCAACTCTGACAAGCCACTGGATGCTGATGACTGGCTCCGTGACATCACTCACGAGATGGAGTCTGCTAATGTCGCCCCTGCCAACTTCGTCATCTTCGCGGCCTTTTTCTTAAAGGGCCCCGCTGCTCAATGGTGGAACACACACAAGCGTACACTGCCTGTTGGAACAGTGGTTACCTGGTATGAGTTCCAGGCTGCTTTCTGAGCCCGTTATATCCCTCAGGCAATTATGGAACGGGTGAAGACCCAGTTCCGCAACCTCACTCAGGGAACAAGACTGTCGAAGCTTATCAGCGGGAATTTCTTGACCTCTCCCGCTATGCTGAAGAAGACATCGCCACGGATGCCCGTAGACAAGAGAAGTTCCGTAATGGACTCCACCCAGACCTCGAGCTTGCCCTTGCTGCTCAAGACTTCAACGAATTTTCTACTCTTGTGAACAAGGCTATTCTGGTTGAGACCGCTCAGATGAAGCATAAGGACTCGCAGAAGCGCTATCGTGATGCTGGCTCATCTTCAGGCTTAGCACAGAAGCGTCGAGTCTGGATTCCCAACAACGTGTTCCGTCCCAATGCCCCTGCGCCAAAGAACAACTATGCTGCACCACGTCTGCCTCCTCCTCCACCGAGGCAGCCAAGAGCTCAAGCTATTCAAAACAATGCTCCTCTTCGTCCTGAAGATGGTCTGTGCTTCAAGTACCGCAAACCAGGTCACCAGGTTAGAGACTGCTGCCAGACTCAGAATCAGTTGGCTTTTCCTCGTACTGGCCATGGCAATGGTCGTGGCAATAATCAGGCCCGCAACTATAATACTGGGTCTGCTGCACATGGTCGTGGATACGCTTACAACATTGATATTGAAGAAGTCCAGGATCAACCTGCTACTGTGATGGGTACCCTCCTCGTTAACTCAGTACCTGCTTCTGTTTTATTTGATTCAGGAGCATCACATTCATTCCTCTCTGGAAAATTTGCATTCATGCATGGCATTCGATATGAGAAGATGCATACTCCGTTAGTCGTTAAATCTCCCGGAGGTCATTGTCATGCTGACGTGATAGCACCTGACGTTACCGTCGAAATTAAAGGGTTGGAATTCCTTGCCTCACCCATCGTCTTGAAATCTTCCACCATAGACCTCATACTCGGAATGGATTGGTTGAAAGCTCACATTGCTTCGATCAATTGTGCCACTAAAGTTGTCCAACTTCTTCACCCCTCCGACGAGATAGTGAATTATACCGCCCGAATTACTCGGAATGCTGAAGCTCAGATATATGCTCTGAATGCTTTGAACGCCTCACCTCTGGAAGGGATCGAGAACGTTCCTGTCGTTCGAGATTTTCCGGACGTCTTTCCAGAAGAACTTCCAGGAATACCCCCGGCTAGAGCTGTCGAGTTTGTCATTGACTTGAAGCCTGGCACTGTCCCTATTGCGAAGCGTCCTTATAAGATGCCTCCGCACCACCTTCTTGAGCTTAAGGAAGAAATCGACAAATCACTTAATAAAGGTTTCATCCGCCCCAGTTCCTCTGCTTGGGGAGCACCTTCACTCTTCATTAGGAAGAAGGATGGAACTAACCGATTGGTTCAGGATTACCGGCCCATTAACCAAGCCACAATCCAGAATAAATACCCACTGCCCCGGATCAATGATCTTTATGATCAACTTGCCGGATCCTCGGTGTTCTCGAAACTATCATCAGATCCGTGTTCGTGAAGAGGATATTCCGAAGACTGCCTTTGTTACTCGATATGGCTCTTATGATTACACTGTCATGTCATTTGGCTTAACAAATGCTCCAGCAACCTTCTCCCGGTTGATGAACTATATCTTCATGGATTACCTCAACAAATTCGCCATGGTTTATTTGGATGATATCCTTATATATTCCAAGAATGAAGAAGAACATGCTGAACATCTTCGGCTTGTATTGGAGAAGCTACGAGAACATCAGTTGTATGCTAAATTCTCCAAGTGTGAATTCTGGTTATCCGAGGTGACCTACCTTGGTCATGTGATTTCCAAGAATGGCATTGCTGTTAACCCCGAACGAGTTCAGGCTATTCTTGATTGGACTCCCCCGAAGAATGTCAAGCAAGTCAGAAGTTTTCTCGGACTTGCTAGTTATTGCCGTCGATTCGTTGAGAACTTTTCCAAGATTGCAAAGCCACTTACTAATCTGCTCCACAAAGGTGTTAAATTTGAGTGGACAGAAAAATGTCAAGAAAGCTTTCAGACACTCAAAGATAAGTTAACATCTGCCCCCGTGCTAGCACCCCAGGATTCCCAAAAGGATTTCGTGATATACTATGATGCATCTCGTCAAGGATTAGGCTGTGTCCTAATGCAAGAGCATAAGGTGATTGCTTATGCCTCTCGACAATTGCGTCCTCATGAAGAAAATTACCCAGTGCATGATCTTGAACTTTCTGCGGTTATTTATGCTCTGAAGCTATGGCGACATTACCTTCTCGGTAACCGTTGCGAGATATACACGGATCATCAAAGTTTGAAGTATCTATATACTCAACCAGATCTGAACCTTCATCAACAAAGATGGCTCGAGACAATTGCCGATTATGATATGAATATCTCATATACCCCTGGCAAGGCTAATGTAATGGCCGATGCTTTGAGTCGCAAGGCTTATTGCAGCAACCATATGGTTCAGGAAACGCAACCTGTTTTTTATGAAGAACTTCGCAAGTTGAACCTCCATATTGTTCCACAGGCTTATCTCAATACCCTGGTTGTTGAACCGGATCTTGAACACAACATTAAGACTATGCAACGGTATGACTCTGAAGTTGAAAGGATTAAGCGATACCTCGAAAAAGGAAAGCCGTCGCAATTCCATCTTGATAATGATGGGATCCTATTCTTCCAACGCCGTCTCTTCGTACCCAAGTTCAAGGATGAGAGAGAACACGTTATGAAAGAAGCTCATGACACTCCTCTGTCAATTCATCCTGGTAGCACAAAGATGTACCGTGACATTTGTCAGAGATACTGGTGGCCTAATATGAATCGAGACATTGCATGATATGTTTCTGAGTGTGACGTTTGCCGCCGCATTAAAGCAGATCATCAAAGGCCCGCTGGAACTCTGCAACCCCTTGCAATTCCTGAATGGAAATGGGACAAAGTCCAAATGGATTTCATTACTGGTTTTCCCAGATCTCAAAAGGGTCATGATGCTATTTTTGTCGTCATTGACCGATTCTCAAAGGTGGCTCACTTTCTGCCAGTTAAGGAGACAATCACTGCTAGTCAGTTAGCAGACTTGTATGTTTCCCGAATTATGTCACTCCACGGTGTTCCCTTGGAGATCAGTTCTGATCGTGGCAGCCTCTTTACCTCCAGATTCTGGAATAGTTTCCAAGAAGCTATGGGAACTCATCTGTCGTTCAGTACCGCCTTTCACCCTCAGTCTCAGGGTCAAGTCGAACGAGTTAATCAAGTGCTCGAAGATATGCTATGAGCTTGCGTCATCTCCTTCGGTAAGAAGTGGGAGGAATCTCTCCCGTATGCCGAATTCTCTTACAACAATAGCTATCAGGCTAGTCTGAAGATGGCACCATTTGAAGTTCTTTACGAACGTAAGTGTCGAACCCCTCTAAATTGGTCAGAAACTGGGGAACGCTCACTTGTCGGACCGGACATTGTTCAGCAAGCAGAAGAACAAGTCCGCATTGTCCGTGAACATCTGAAAACTGCTCAGTCTCGTCAGAAGAGCAACTATGACCGAAAGCACCAGGAAATGGTCTATCAACCTGGCGAGCAAGCTTACCTCCGCGTCACTCTGTTGAAAGGCACTCATCGGTTCGGAATCAAAGGCAAGTTAGCTCCTTGCTACATTGGCCCGTTCCGTATTCTTGCCCGTCGAGGAGAAGTGGCATATCAGTTGCAATTGCCGCCAAATCTTTCTCAAGTGCATGATGTCTTTCATGTATCCCAACTTCGTCGCTGCTTCAAGGATCCTATTCGAGCTGTGGATCATGAAATGCTTGAATTACGGGAAGATCTGTCTTATCCAGAATATCCCATCCGTATTCTTGATCAAGCTGAACGCCGGACTCGTCGAAAGTTGATCAAGTTCCTGAAAGTTCAGTGGTCGAATCATTCTGAAGATGAAGCCACTTGGGACCGCGATGATCGTCTTCGAAAAGAATACCCCGCTTTCTTTCAGTCTTCCTCTTAAATTCCCGGGACGAGAATTCTTGTTAGATGAGGAGAATTGTAACACCCCATGTCATTAGCCACAGTAATCACTTTTGATAATGACAAGTCAGTATGATTAACAGTGCATAATCATCGTTTGCATCATATTGCATTTCAACTCCTAACTCAAAATTTAAAATAAAATTAAAAGTGGAAAATAAAAGCTGTTCAAACACAGAAACTAAAATGTTCAATAAATAGCAAATATTCTAGAGACCATTCTAAAATTGTAACCAACATTTAATAAATTAATTAAGTGACCCTAACAGTACCAAAACAGCAAGGTTTAATACATTTTATTTAACATAAATTTTGTGTGAACTCCAATTGTCTCCAAACCAATTTTTGGCAGTAGTAGATAATGCCTAGCATTTAATGGAACAAGTCCCATATTTTGCAAAATTCATTTGGGTGCCAAACTATTTGCATAACAGGAAAATGTGAGAAAAGGAATAAGAAAATTAGAAATAAAACAGAAAAATAAAAAAGAAGATAACCCCCCTGGCCCAACTGGGCCACGGCCCAGCCAGGCCGGCCCATTCCCCCTGGCCTATATGGCCTCGCACCGATCGGCCGAAACCCTAAACCCCCACCCCCACCCCCGATCCCCTTCCCCCTGGATCTGGCGCGCGCCCGACGCCGCCCCGCGCCCGACGACGCCACCTCGCCCCCCTCGCCGGTCCTCCTCGCCGGACTGCCCTGCCCCGCCTCTCCATCGCCGGCCGACCCCGAGCCTCGCCACCCCTCTTCTCGGCAACGTTGGTGAGGCCCTGCCTCCCGCCTCCCGCCGCCCGCTCGCGCTCACTGCGCCCCATGCGCCCTCTGCGCCGTGCTCGCCGCGCCCGAGTCGACCTCGCCGCGCGCCCGCCTCTGCGTGGCCGCGCCCGTCGACGCCGCTGCCGCCTGCCGCTCGCGGCCATCGCCAACGCCCGCGCCCGCTCGCTCTGCCTCGCGCGCGCCCGCGCCTCCCGCCTTTGGCCGCGCTCGCCTGCTCCCGCGCGAGGCCTCACCTCGGCCAGCCACTGCCCCTGCCCTGTGGCCGCGCGCCCGCTCCCGCTGCCTGTGCTCCGCCTCCACCGCTGTCGCCGCACCACCGCCGCCTACCTCGCCGCTCGTCGCCGCTGCTCCACGCCGGCGCCTCACCCAGCGCCCGGGCTCGCCCCCTGGCCGCGCCCGCGTGCCCGCGCGCCCGCTTGTGGCCGATGGGCCACTGGCGAATGGGCCCGACGCCCCTGTGCCACTGACAGTGGGCCCAACCCCCAGAACGTTTAAAAAAATGAAAATGAATTAAAAAAATTAATAAATAATAATTAATTAATTACTGAATTAATTAAGTTAATTAATTAGTGAATTAATTAAGTTAATTAACTCTGGTTAAGTTAATCTAATTAATTAGTTAGTCTAATTAAACAGTAGTTAGATTAACTAAACCCTAATTAAACCTAACAGAATATGACAGGTGGGACCCATACGTCAGTTTGACCCAGTCAACGCCCTGTTAACTGCTGATGTCATGCTGATGTCAGCATTCACTGTTTCGGATAATGTTGATTGAAAATAAATAATTAAATTCAGAAAATGGTTAAAACTTTAGAAAATCATATAAAATAAACCGTAACTCCGATGAAAATAATTTATATATGAAAGTTGCTCAGAATTTCGATACGAATCTGAATACGCCCTCCGTATTCCTGTCAGATGCCTCTAGCTAGATGAACATGGAACTTTTAGACCGATTTCGATAAATGAATAGTGCCCAACTTTAATTAAATAAATCCAAATAAATTCCTAAATTAACTAAATCATTTAGTTAGGCAGTAGAACACCCCGTCATATCATTTAGACATGTCATGCATATTGCTTGCATTTTGCCGTGAATTTATTGTTTCTCTCCCCCTCCTTCTCTCTCGATAGACGCCGAGACCGACGCCGTTGCAGTGGAGTACGACTACGCTACAGACGAGCAGCCCATTGATGACCCCTCTCTCTTGCCAGAGCAACCAGGCAAGCCCCCCCCCCTTTGAGCATCCAAATATCGCCCATTCCATTTCTCCTGCTTGCATTAGATTTTACTAATGTTACTGTATGTTCCTATTCTGATGCATAGCCTGCTTTTGTAACCTGTTTATTGTTACCTTATCTGCCTATGATAAACTGTTTAGTATAGGTTGCTAGTGAACCATTAGTGACCCCCACCACCTTACCCTTGTTGCCCCTGCTTGATCATCGATGACTCGATCTATGTGATCGTCGACCAGAGACCGACACATCACTTCACCCCCTTAGTTGTACGACTCTGCATAGTTCCTATCGAGTGCCGAGGGTGATACCTCGTAACGCACTCCTGATGAATACTCTGTAGTGTAGCTGTTCGGCCGTGGTCATCGAGGGTGATTCCTCCTTCTCTACTTCCGATACGACTCTGTCGTGCAACCCCTCAGTGGGAACCTCGAGGGTGATGCCTCATACGTTCACCCTGATGATTTCATCGAGTGGAATCCACCGAGGGTGATTCCTCATGGTTTCCCCTTGATGTTATGACCACACGGTTACTTTGACCTTGTTACAGGCGGGTCGACCCTGGTGGGTACCCGCAGGGGATCTATGATGTCGGGTGTGCCGGAAGGGTACTCGAGTGTGATATTGTGGCGAAGCTTCAGAAACTCTGATTGTCTCCGCGTGTTACTAAATGAGCCTATTTGATTTGGGTGTTTGATCTGAGTGGGTCGACGTGCCCTATACGCACTACCACCACGCGGGATTATGGTTTATGGGGCCCTCTACGTCGTATGTTTCTCCCGAAAGCTCATCAGACGTCACGATTCACCGTGCGGGCTGATTGTCGGGATTAGGCTGGATACTTCACTGACGAGTTCAGTGTCGCGCCTGCACCCCGGCCAGTCTCGCAACACGCAGGGTGCCCAGGGCGATGACCCAAGACCTCTGGGTGCATAGGTTAGTCCGGCGTGCTGACCTCTCTGCTGAGCCTAGGTAGGGCGCTGCTTCGTGTTGATCTTCCGAGGCCGGGCATTACCCAGCAAGTGTGTCCCACCAGAGTTGATTGAGCGTGTTGGGTAACAGTAGTGCACCCCTGCAGGGATGAATAATCTATCGATAGCCGGTCCTACGGTAAAGGACGCTCAGTTTGTATATCCCGATCTACTACTTGAACTGGATACTTGTTACTTAATTGAAGCTTCGGGATTGCTTTCTCGCAGGGAGTCGAGGAAGGATCTCCAGGCTTACTTCCACATGTTTGCTTACTAAAATGCTATTCTACTCTCTTCTATTGCTGTAATATGGTGGCTTCGTGAAGATGTTTGAAGATGCTAGTCTTCGATGGGACTAGGCCTTCTCTCTATTCTGGCATTTCTGCAGCCCAGTCCACATATACAGCCTTTCCCCTTTGATAATGTTGCATATGTAGTATAGATCCTTGCTTGCTGAGTACTTCGGATGAGTACTCACGGTTGCTTTGTTACTTCTTTTTCCCCATACCCCATACCCTACGCCTTTCGATCTAGAGTCGTTATTTGTGCTAGCCTTCTTAAGGCAAAACTTGTCTAACTATGTCTGTACTCAGATAATATTTGTATGACTGACTTATGTATTCGGATCTTCGGATCCCTGGTCTGTAATATTCTGGATCTCTGTTTATTTGTGTTAGAGTTGTGTTGTGATATCTTCCCGTGAGTCCTTGTGCTTGATCGTGCATGTTTGCGTGTATGATTAGTGCACGGTTGAGTCGGGGACGTCACAGGGATTGAGAGATAACATGCTCGAAGAAGGTCAAAAATGGGGGAAGAACACGAGCTCAAAAGGATTAGGTTCATTGGGGAAGAAGACCCCAATTTATAGGAGGGGAGAAATCCAACCGTTATCCTCACAGCCCGCACCAAGCGGTACTACCGCTAGGGCGGTGGAAGCCCTTTGAAAAACAACAGCGAGGACTACCGCTAGGGCTAGTGGTACTACTGCTTGCGAGCGGTACTAAAAAAATACATCCGTGCCTACCACTGTTGGACTTAAGACGAGTTTTTGGTCTGGAGCGGAAGTAGCCACAGAAGTAGCCGCGGTAGTATCGCTCTGGAGCGGTAGTACAAAATTACATCCGCTCCAAGCGGTAGTACCGCTCCCAAGAGCGGTAGTAAAAAATTACATCCCCTCCAAGCGGTAGTACCGCTCCCATGAGCGGTAGTACCGCTGCAGCCTTTT
The DNA here is from genome assembly GCA_011799875.1 of Thinopyrum elongatum. Classification (NCBI taxonomy): domain Eukaryota; kingdom Viridiplantae; phylum Streptophyta; class Magnoliopsida; order Poales; family Poaceae; genus Thinopyrum; species Thinopyrum elongatum. Next base: position 404,437,917 of record CM022298.1, on the reverse strand, counting down.
TAAGGACACCAAAACTGACACAACTTCTGCAAACGGACTCCAAATTCAACGAAACCAAGTTTGTTGGAAAGCTAGCGACAAGGGCTAACACAATCTTGATAGAAATAACAATAAGAAGGAATTTAGAAAAGGCCCATAAGAGAATGGTGAGAACCCTTCCTCGAATAAGACCGGTAAAACCTCCAACACCGAAAACGCAATAGAAGAAGCATGTGAACTCCGTTTTCAATGAACTCGAGCTTGTCAAGAAGATGACCATAAGCTCCAAATCTCACAAGGAGAAAACCAAAAAAGAACCAAGAAAGATGATGCAAGCATGCAATGGTTTGAGCTCTCTACGAACGATACGATCAAGCTACTCACTTGAGAGCCCCCCTTGATAGTACGGCAATCAATCCTACAACCCGGTCTCCAAACTAACACCATGAGACCGGTAAAATAGAGAACCTATCAAGGCCAAACCTTTGCCTTGCACAAAGTCCACTTGAGCTAGATGTAGACGATCTTGACTTCCTCAAGTAGGACCACCTTTCTTGATTGTGTTGGCTCGGTGAAGACTAGTAGATTGCTCCCCCATACTCCACTATGGGTGAGCCACTCTTCGGCACATCTTCACAAGTCCATTGTCACCACAATGGACGACAATCTTCAAGCACTTGATCTCTTCATGATGCATCACTTCAACGTGCACACCGCAACCTAACCCCACAAAGAACTCTCACGAAGACCATGGGTTAGTACACAAAGTGTAATTGACAATGCTTACCATACCATGGGATCACTTGATCCCTCTCGGTACATCTTCTACGCTTTGTGTGTTGATCAACTTGATTCACTCTTTGACTTAGTCTTGATCAACCTTGAATCTTTCCAACTCTCTTCATTTGGATGATGTCTTGAAGGTAGACATGAATGATCACACAATCTTCTTCTTCAAGACATGCTTGCAATAAGCTCAGCACTCACATGACCAATCTTTGGATAATTCCTTAATAGCACCTTGGTCAACTCATAAACTCCTTGAAACCAACACATGGACTTCAAGAAATGCCTATGGACAAATCCTTCAAATATAACTCAATGCAACCACTAGTCCATAGAGAATGTCATCAATTACCAAAACCACACATGGGGGCACTGCATGTCCTTTCAAAAGTAATACGATGGAAAATAGAAGTAATATGATGGAAAATAGACCCGGGGGCCATAGGTTTCATGTGGCACCCCGGCTCAGAGTAAATCGGAACGCCCCGTATTCTAGCCCAAGGACAAGTCTTCTGGAATACGGCACTGTTGGCATAGAACAAATCAGCTCTTTATTACTATATATATGGTTACAAAGGGTACATGGATTACATCGGCACGGCGACACTACGCCTGCCCGGGGTAGCTCTATGCTAACAGCGAAGTAACTCTCTCGGCAGCGGAACAACGACGACGGTGATGGACTCCACTCCGCAGGGACTCTGGCTAGAACGCGTATCCTAGATCGCAAGCACAGGATCCTCGGCAAGCAAGCAATCATGGCATGACCTGCAAACTGGCATGACACGCCAGGTGAGTACTTTGAATGTACTCGCAAGCTCACAGCAAACATCAGCATTAAAGCAAGACAACATCATAGCAATCCAAAATTAACCAGCATGGTTATCTAGCAAGGTAGCTACTGAAATGACTGCAGTAAGGTAAAGCGTATTAAATCCATACTTCAAATAATCTCAGGCTCCAATCCGAACCTGTACCAAGTCCAATCCCCAAGCATGTGGTCATCCGACCACTCAACTCACAGCCATCCCATGGCTAACATATCAAATACCTGATTCCATCTGCACGACAAGTCTGACAAACTTACTCTCCTCCGGGTTGTCTCACAACCCTCAGAATACTCATGAACCACCAAGTACTTCTGATCATACGACGATTTCTTCCATCATTATCATCACTACCATGGTTGACCACCTAGTGAGGTCTGGACGGACTGTCCAATACCGTGGACACGGCTATTCGAATAGATTTTACACTCTGCAGAGGTTGCGCACTTTACCCACACTATGGAGCACTGACCTCGTGATCCCATTCGGGTGGACCAGTGTTGCTCCAACGAAACCTGCCTGACCCGTGACTCTCCCATCGTACCACCGGCAATCATCCTCCCCCGGAGTCAAGCCCTGGGTGGCCCCTTGTCACCTCGTGACACCTGCCACCGTCGTGGCCAAACTATACTGTCCCAAACGGGGACGCTGGCACAAAACTCAACTAGGCTCACAAGGTTATCGCCGCCTACCGGGCCAGGGTAGCGCGCACGCATAACCTTCCCTGTCGGGCGGTACCAGTGAAAGAGCACGCGATCAGACCAAGTCAAGGCCGTCCCATACCGGCAAATGTGGTTGCACGGATAAGTCCGGACAGGTGACTCAAGGTCAACCATGAAATATCTAATCCTCGAACAATCTCTGTCATGGCTGACACTCCGATATCATAGCAATCCAAGAACCAATATGCTTAAGCCACTGCTACTAATTCATCTCTACGAACTGCCGGATGAACTCCAAAATAATCATAGACAGTGATCTCAACATCACAGTATCAACAAGTGGGTAAGCTACCGGTCACTAATAATCCGGTATTCAACATGGTAGTCACCTATCCGAGAATTAACTCGATCATTGCATAATCCAATTCATTTCACAGATACTCATACTTGCTGATAAAGCAAATAGTCAAACTATGACATTGCAATGTGATGATGCAGATGAGAGTTGTGGCTTGCCTGGAGATGAAGGAACCATCCGGAAGGAGTGCGGAGAGTCGCGGAAGGAGTTGCCGGAAACAGTTCTCTCCCGGAGGGGGCTGTTTATGGGCAAGGGCAAAATGGTCATTTCCACTATGGGACCACATATTGAAATTGATACCAGCACGACGGGCTCGACGATACGAAGACGTGGGTGTTGGATTCACCTCGATTGGAGTTCCGAGCAAAAAGTTATAGCCGTTTGAAGTCCAGGGACCAATCTGCAAAAAGTTTATTCACAGACAAGCCCCTGGCGGCTAAAACCGAAAGCGCCTTTTCCAGGAATACGTTTCCCTGCAGAGAAAACGTACTTTAGCCCGAAGAAGCGGCGTAGTACGCTTTCGCTATCCGAAAACGCATTCCAGAAAAATCGTTTCCACTTAAGTCAACTGGGCCCGGCCCTGGTCAGCGCCAGGGACACCGACAGGCGGGCCCCACCACCTTCTCTCTCCCTTCCCTACCTTCTTCTACCTCCTGCCCGCCAGAGAACAGAGGAGAGGACGGGCCGATCGGCCGGCGACGGGAGCCGCTGCTCCGGCAAGCTACTCCGGCCGGCGAGGAGACGGACAGGCGCGCCGGCGAGCACCGCATCCGGGGAGAGGCTCGGCCGAGCGCGAAAAGGGCGGATGGGGCCGGCTGCGGCAGTGGACAGAGGCGGGCGCCGGCGAGGGGCACGGGCGGCTCTGGCCGTTTCCGACCAAGGCGAAGCCACCGGCGAGGTCCTGGTGCCGCGCCGCATTCGTTTAGGAGGAGCAGCCGCGCCGGGGAGGGCTGCAGCGGTGATGGCTCGAGGTGGCCGGTGAAGAGGGCGGCGGCCGTGCGCGGGGCCGCAGCCACAGCAGCTCCAGCGGCGAAGTAAGGGAATGGGGAGGATCACCGGGCTAAGGAGAAGCTACTGGTGGTGGAGAGAAGGAGGGAAGAGCTCCGGTTGGCTCCAATTTAAGCCGAGGCTGGCGGCACTGCTTCGGCCATTGGAGGGCGAGGAGCGGCTCCAGAGGCAAACGGAGGGGTCGGGGAGGCTCACGGAAGAGTGGTGAGGCTGGTGGTGAGCTCAGAGGGCTCCGGGGCGGCCTATATATAGGCGGGCGGCGAGGGTGGACGAGCGTGGCCGTGGTGACACGTCCACCACGCGCCGGAGTCTTCGGGAACCTGCGGAGAAGCGGGGAGAGGCGTCCACGAGCTTCACGAAAGCTCGGAGAAGGCTCAGGCAAGGTCAGGAAGACTCGGGAGCTCGCGGGCGATCGGTCGCGTCGGCGACCGCGGCTGCAGGTCACGGGTGCGGCCGCTACACCGCGTCAGAGGGGACGGGAGAGGGGAAGATTTATCCAGGGAGGAAGGCGATGACAAGGGGAGGCTGTTGGACATAACTACTCGCGCGGAACCGACAAGGAGAAGAGGGGCCCGAGCTGACCAGTACGCAGCTCGCGTCCATGGCATGCCAGGGCGGCGGTCACCGCGTGGACGCGGCGTTTCCACGTGTCCTGGTCAACTCCACCATGTCAACTCAATCGGTCATTCAAAGTATGAGGTCAAGGAGGAAATAGACAGGCACAGAGAGACTTGAGGTGACCACAGCTAGCAGCTCTTCTCAGCAACAGAAAGGTGTTTGTAGTGGGGTGGGGGAGATCGAGCAGGATCTAGAATCTGATATTTGGCATGGGGTGATAACATGCTAAGATGATCACGATGGCCAAGTTTCAGTTCAAATGGAGGAGTGTAGATAGCACTTGCTGTTCAAATGACCATACTGTCCAGAATTGCAAATATTGAAGTGGCACTCATATACTGCTTGGATTGAGCTGAAATTTGGAGTAGGCTAGTTATTTAAGCATATGAAGACACTGTATAAATTTCATATCAATTGGATAAACCAAAGTGGTACTTCCTTCACAGTGCCTAAATCTGGACAGAAACTAGATGGAATTCTTGGGAGAAATTGGTTAGATATATTGAGCCCAAATTTGGTGGAGAAGTGAGATATGGGTATAAGCATGTTCTGGAAATTATTCATGAATTATGGAGCAATAAAAATTATAGTTGCTCCACAACCCATAATAATTACCAGAAACAAA